>JARPTA010000002.1:2570485-3213106 GCA_029582065.1 Strongyloides stercoralis
TTTTAAATTCATTTTTCATTTGTGTATGTTCAAAAAAAAATAATAATAAAATTATATACTATTTATATTAAAGGTCTATTAAATAGAACATTTTTGGTAGCTGCTAAGATAGATTGTGGTGTAAAATCTATTCCATTTGGTAATTTATTATGAATTGTTGGTGGACTAGTTGATTGTTTTCCTGATGGACATCCTATACTACCATTTTCATGCTTTTTAATATGTCGATCAAGATTTGTTTGTTGACCAAAACAACGATCACATTGATCACATTTAAATGGTTTCTCTTTATTATGAATATTTCTTACATGTCTTTGGAGATTTGAGCTAATACTAAAACTTCTTTCACAATATTGACATTTATATGGTTGTTCTCCAGTATGAGTTCTAAGATGTCTTGTTAAATTTGCACTACGAGGAAAGACTTTATTACAAAATTTGCATGTATATCGATCTTTATTATTTTTAAAATGTGGTGTTGATATTAATGATAAACCATTGGTTGTTCCTTTATTTGAAGTACGTAAACCATTAATATTGCCATTATTCATATTATTAATTGTATGCTGAGGTTGCAAATTTCCTTGTGACAATAAATTAGGATAAGGGAATGGTCGTTGAAGCATACTAAAAAATGTTGATGGTGAAAATGGATTGATTGTTGGTGTTATATCACTTAATTTTTCTGAATTATTTTTTACAGTTTGTTCTAATAATGACATTAATGGATTTGACTCTTGTAATTTAGTAACCGGTGATGGTACAGAAGGAACAATATTTAATTGTGGTTGAAAAAGAGTAAAATTGTTACTTTTATCTGTATCATTTTTATCTTTCTCTTTTGATACATCTTCCTCTTTTTCATCTACTTCCATTCCTTCATTTATATTTTTATCATTATTTTTATTAATAGAAAGATCTAAAGGATTTGTATCGTTGTTTTGAGGTGTAGAATTATTTAATTGAGATGATGCTGATATATTACGTAATTCTGATGGCAAATTTATTTCAATATTTTTACTAAAAAATAATTAAATAATAAAGAAATTATTTAAAAAAAAAAACATACAATAATTTTGGTATCAAATCTGTTTCTGAAGTATTTGAAGAATTATTGTTAGTTTCACTTTCACTAGAATTATCAACAAAACCAGTATTATTAATTAAATTGTTTCTAAAATCCGGAAAGCCAATAGCTGGAAACAATGGATTTGGGAATGGAAAAAGTACATTAGAATTATTGTTCAAAAACGGTGACCAATAATTTGAGACATTTAATAAAGTATGTGGATTTGCTATTGGTTTATATAATGTGGAGGCCATTTCACAAAGGGAACGATGTTTTATTAAGCTTGAATGATTTGGTAATGATAAATTACAATTATTACAAGTCCAACCATCCAAATGAACACGACGGTGTCGGCAAAGATTTGAAAATTGTGTATAAGACTTATTGCATATATGGCATCTAAATGGCTTTGAGCTACAATGAATATGACTATGTTGTTTAAGACCACTAAAAATATAATAAAGAAATGTTATTTTAAAATGATAATTAAATTTGTTTTGAAGGTAGACAATAACAAAAAAAAAAGTATACAACACATATAAGGTTAAAAAAAAACACAATACAACATATATTCTTTTTTTAAATAATAAAATTTAAGTAAAATTTTGAATTTATTAATATTATCAAATAAAAATGGGCCTACCTAGCAGAGGAGAAACTTTTTGAGCAAAGATGGCACCGATGTTGATCGTTAGGATCGTTGTCTTCACTGCAATTAAAAGAATATGATTCTTTTATTGTTTGAGAGGAACTTTGCCTGTAAATTAAAAAATTAAAAGTTTCGCTTTCGTTTTTTTTTCTTTTTTTTGAAAGTATGTTATAATATGGGTCAGTGGGTCGTAAGGATTATTAAAAGTGATAACGATTACGGAATATATATATATAAATATGCATACATATAAATATTTATATCTATCTTCACTAATGAAATTTTGTGGTCAAAAATACATTAAACCATTTATGAAATAAGAAAACTTGTCTCTAAATGCATTTATAGATTTTTTCTTCTATAATGTTGCATACAATATTAGATAATTAATTATGTTATAAAAAAAGCAAAAAAAAAATAAACTACAAAATATTTTATAAGAATTTAAAAATTTATCTAATTTGTCATCACAATATACTATATATGTTAAAATAAATTATATCATTAAGTTGTTTTTTTTTTTAAAAATTAAACTTAATTAAATTTAATAGATGTTATCATTTTCTAAAAATTTCAATATTCTTATAGTAAATTATAAATAAAAATGAGAAAAATGTTTTAAAATAAAATGGATAATAATAGAGAAATAATTCTCACTTCATACTTATTAAATTAATTTAATATTAATTAACTAAATACATTAATAAGAATAAAAAATTATTTTTTTAAATTTATTATTTTTATAATAATATTTTATTATACATCATTTACATCATCAAAGATAATAATTATAATTATTTGTATCAAACATAAAAATAATGAATAATAAAATAATATATAAAAAATATGTAGTAAAATATATAAATTAAACTATTATAAATATTATCCATATTTTAAAAGTTTTTGTTTTTATAGGTGACACAATTCATTTGATTGTGTAAGATATTTTATCAATTGAAAAAATATTATCGTAATGTTTATTTTCAATCTAAATTAAAATATATCTTTTTTATAGTTTATAATATTTATTATAAATAAGCATATAATGATAACTATCAAAATTAGCTAATAAACAATTCAATTTTTTAATTATATTAATTTTTATCAATATAAAACATTTAACTAGTAATTTTTAAAAAAACTATTTTAAAACACAATTAACATTGAAAAATTAGAACTATACAATATTAATATTATATTGTTAACTATTTTGACATTTTCAAATTTTATTAATTTATTATTTAAACATAGAAAAGAAATTTTTTTTTCTTTAATATTTTTAGCAACCTACGATTTATCTTCATTGGTGCTTGAATCATCATAATTCAATGTTGGAGAATTTTTACCATCATCAGTTATTCCTTTATCTTTGTCATCTATAATATCAACCTTATCTTCATCTAAAATAGATATATTTTCTTCATTTTTATCAATATTATTAATCCATTTATTACTAATTAATTTTTCATTTTCTTCTATTTCTCTTTTTGTTTGAACATATATCTAGAAGAGAAAAACGACATAAATAATTAATTTTATAATATTTTTTGTTTTGATTACCTTATTATCAAGAGTTTTTACAGTAACGTTTATTGCATCCATGATTGCTGTTGGTTCTGGACGAATTAATCCAAATAATAGGATGGCGTTAGGATCGTTAGTTGAATTCTATAAAAGAAAATAATAAATTATAAACATAGTATAGAAAACGATGATATTTCTTCAATGTTAACAAGAAAAGTTTTATATTATTTGACGATACTTAGACATCTATATAATGAAATAAAAAAAAAATCAAACAATTATTGTCAAGAAGTTTTTTTTTTAAACTTTTCTTTTGTAGATATAATTAACTTTAAAAATTATTGATTACTATGAAAAAGATTAATTTAGCACAAAAATTACAAATTAAGAATTTTTTAAATTTCAAGTAGACTGTCTTTAAATGATAAGAATATAATAATTATGTTGAATAAAGTATTATTTAAGAAATAAAATCATAACTAAATAAACATTTCCCTCCATTATTCTCAATTTTATTTTTTTTTAGATTATTCCCAATTTTATAGCAAATGTATAGTTTGATCAGGACAAAAAATTAAAAAGAAAGAACAACCTTTATGTTAACTGTTATATTTACACTTATTAAAATTAAATAATTTTGTACTTGCTACATATGTTGTAATGCCATGGGAACTATCAACTTTTTTTTATATAAATATAGATTTTTTTTTATTTATTATAAATAAATACATTATATTTAATAGAAGGTAATATTGATAAAAAAAAACACCTTCAAATACAATTATTAGAATATTTTTTCTTTTTATTTTACAATTTTATCTTTTTATATATCCAACTTTTTATATTTTGTGTGGGACTGGATATGTGTGGTATTTAAAGGTAAAGAAGTAGATAAAGATAATATAAAGATATATGAAATAAAATATGGTAATTATCGTTTTTTAAAAAGCTTAAAATTTTAATATAAATAATAAACAAAATTATGACTATATTCTTTATAAATAACATTAAAAAATAATAAATGAAAGTAAGTTCATTTTTATAAAAACCATACACTTTATTTATTATATTTTTTTTTATTATAAATATTATTTTTTTTTTTTTAAATGATAATTTTATTATCAATTATATTTTATGAAATCTTTAAAAATTTTTATCAGTAAAAATGTATGTTTTGAGCAATAATATACATTATTTTAAAAAATATATATTCTTATATTATAAAAAATAGTTAGTATATAATAAATAAAAAGGTAAAAAAATCATAAATATAATAGTAATTAATTATAATAAGCTACTGAAAGATGAATAAAAGCTTCAAGAAGGTAATTTTTTTTTAAAAAGAATTACTTATTTATAAGAATATTTATTAGAAAAAGAAAATTGTCATCTAGCAATTTATCTTTCGTGATGCATTACTATTTGATATTAAGGATTGGCATAACAATTTTTCTTAACATAAAGTACATTATTTTTTATAGTTATATATCATTTTAAATAGTAAAAAGAAATAAGTTAAAATGATAAATACAAATTTTTAAATTGACCATACTTATTTGTAATTATATCACTTTCATGATACTTCCTATTTTTAAATTTCTTAGTAATTGATAATTAAAAGAACAATATTTAAACAGGTGAAAAATAAAATTGAAGTGTAGTAGAAGAATAGAACAAATATAAAATGATGCGTTATAAGGTAGTTAATGATAATTTGGTATCGTCTTTGATGATACTTTTTTATCATATTTATTAAAGATGATAGTTTATCATTCTACAAAATGAGCATCCTTATCTATGATATTCAAGTTCCTGAAACATATACTTCTTATCTAAAATATATTTTTGATCACTCATCAGATATATACCTATTTTTTTTTATATTAGGTCTTTACATATGAAATGGGTTTATATTGATGCGCAAAGTTTGACTCGTTGTATTTAAAATATGTAGCTATGTTTTTACATAGAAAAACATACTGTTAGATTCTACAGAATCTTTGCTACAATTTGGCATATAAATCATGGCATTTGATTCTAATTATCATTATTTTATTTTAAAAATAAACTATGCTATCAAAACGCGACATTCGTATTATTATGCTTTATGAGTTCAAACGTGGCACTAATGCCACAAAAACAACTCAAAATATTAATGAAGCTTTTGGGGAGGATGTTGTTAGTACTTCCACCGTACAAAGATGGTTCAAAAAATTCAACGAGGGAAACGAGAACCTTGAGAATGAAGACCGTGGTAGGCCTTGCTCGACCGTGGATAATGATGAATTACGAGCAGTTGTAGAAGCCGATCCACGCCAAACTCTAGGACAACTTGCAGAAGCTTTGAATGTATCCACGGCAACAGTCTCCCGCCACTTAAAAGAAATAGGAAAGACAAAAAAGCTTGACAAATGGATACCACATGAATTAAACGACTATCAAAAAAATCGTCGTTTTGAAATTTGCTCTTTGCTCATTTTAAGAAACAAAAATGATCCTTTTTTGGATCGAATTGTTACATGTGATGAAAAATGGATCCTGTACGATAACCGCAAGCGAAGTGGACAATGGTTGGATATCAATGAAGCACCAAAATCTCTTCCAAAACCTCAACTTAACCAAAAGAAGGTAATGGTAACTGTTTGGTGGTCTGCTGAAGGAATCATTCATTATAAATTCTTGAAACCTGGTGAAACTATTACTGCGGAGTCGTATTGTCAACAAATTGAAGAAATGCATAAAAAATTGTGCCAAAAACGACCCGCATTGGTCAATAGAAAGGGGCCTATCTTGCTTCATGACAATGCAAGACCACATGTTTCAAAAAAGACCCTCCAAAAACTGGGTGAATTGGGGTATGAAACTCTACCTCATCCTGCATATTCACCAGATCTTGCTCCAACGGATTTTCATTTTTTCAAACATTTGGACCACTTCTTGAATGAGAAAATCTTCAACAACGAGGAGGATATAAAAACTGCCTTTGAAGATTTCATCGCTTCCAGAAGCCAGGATTTTTATCAAAATGGTATAAATAAAATGGTATCCCGTTGGCAACAATGTATAGATTCTACTGGTTCTTATTTTTAATAAAAATATTTATTTTCGACCGAGTTATGCGCATTTAAAATTTAGAGTAGAAAAAACCCATTTCATATGTAAAGACCTAATAAATATTAGAAAAATAACTATCATTTTTATTAATAATTTTTTTAAAATATCAACTACATAATATGTATTATTTATGACATTTTTAAAAAAAAATTTGACATTAATAGGAAAGTCATTAAAATAATATACTGTAACAATTATTCTTTAAATATATATTATTTATTGTAAATGATGAGTAAAAATTTTTATCGTAACCTTCATTTATTCATATTGCATGAATATAAATTTTGTTTATATCTTTTTCATTGTACTAATATATTTATATACTGTAATATTAAATTAAATATATTTCTAAAAAAAAAGGTTTATTAAAAATATGATAAATTTTTGATATTCATCTAACTATCATAAATATATATGAATAAAAAAAAATAATAAAAAAAAAGTATGTCTCCTCCCTCATTTTTCTAGACATCATAACAAACATCTTAAATTTATTAGAATATTTTGTTTAGATTTATTAATGTGTTTTTTCTTAGCAAAAGATAAAAAAAAAAATAAAAATATGACAAACTAGATTTATCATTGAAAATTTTATAAATATGTAGTTGTAGTTTTTAGATTATTATGATTCTTTATACCTCTATGTATATATATTAATATGGTAAAAAAAATGATAATAAAAATTTTAAAAATATATTTTAAATTTAGTTAAATTGAAAAATAAATGTATAATTATGATGAGTAAAAGTACAAAATTATTTTTAATAGTATTTTTAATAATTGATATCATTTTTAAAATACTGGATAATTAATAAAATATTTAATGTAAAAAAAGTATATTATACTTATTTTAATATTTTATACTTAAAAAAAATAATAATAATATAAAATTATAATTTTAATTTCATAATAAACGTTAAAAAAAATTACTACTATAAAAGTTAACGTATTAAGTGGAATGTAATTGATGCAATCTTACTAAAAACTTATTAATATTGTTTTTAAAAAACTTTCTATTTTAATATAAAAAATATAGGAAAAAATAATAAAATAGGTAAAAAAATTTATTATGTATTAAAAAAAAATATATATTTCAAGACTTGTGTAATTGAAATATCATATACAGATTAATTTTTTCAATATAGACGATTAATTAATAATGATGATGAATTAATTAATAATGTAATAAGTTTATTACCAATAATTTTACATTATAAATGTTTAATATAGAAGAAATTTATAATATAAAAAAAATAATTTTAAGTAAAAGTATAAATATCTTTATATCTAAAATATGAAAAAAAATATATTAAGATACATCATGAAAATAAAATGATTCATAAAGTCAACATAATTTTAATTTTTTTTTCCATAAAAAGATTCATTTCTTTTTATAATACTTAGTTTTTTTAATATTAATTGTAAAAAATAACTTTTTTATTATTTAAATGTATAAAATTTATCCAATCTATCAAAAAATAGTTTCATCTCGGTGATTCATTTATATTTTATAGCTAAAGACTCATCAATCTAACCAAACATCTACCATTTCGACTCTTCAGTAAATAATTAAATTGAAATCTAAATAAAAAGTATCATATTTTTAGTAAGCATATTTGACAACTCCGAGCTTCTATGATTAGATATGTCAAAATATAGAGACATTATTTGTTGTTAAGAAGAATCTCTTTTAAAGATGATATTAGAAATAGTAAGCTGTTAATCTTCTTCACAATCAACTATCAAAGACATTCAATTACGATGAAACAAAAAGCGTATGATATTATATTTAATAAACTAGATGATGTCAATTAACTATTTAATATAATTCATTCAAAAAATACGGTAAAAAGAGATGACTAGATTATTGAACAATTATAATATTTTTCTTCTGCTAAAACTTTTTATTCCATATAATTATTATACAGTAAGAATAATCTTTATTTATCTATATTTCTTATAATATATTTGTATAATATTAATAAAATATTATATAACTATTTTTTTTTATATATTTTTTAATTATAATAATATCTAAATATTTTTTTAAAAAAAATTTACATAAAATATTATTTATCAATTTAAAATAATACATTACAATATATTTTTTTTCCCTACACCATCTTTTTATATAATTTTATTATTAAACATACTAAAAAAAAAACATTATACTTTTTTAATTCAATTTTTACTTTTTTGAAAAAGTTACTATATACTTATTTGTAACAAGTACCATTTCTTGTAAAAATTTTTAATACAATAAAAGTATGATAAAATCTTTATTCATTGTTAAATAGTTAAAGAAAATGATCTACCTATTGACAGTCTCATTCTTTTATTATTTTAAGAAAGGGGGAAAAAAAGAGAAAAGTATAGGATGTTTAAGGTTATCACAACCTTTTATTCCTCCTTTCAAAATAAATATTTTTTTAATGATTAAAAAAAAGAATTTTTTTTTTGTTAAATACTAATAATTTGACTATTATTTTAGAATTTTTTTTTTTTTTGTTTTTAAAATAATTATAATTTTATTAAAACAAATTGTGGATTTTTTTTTTGTTTAAAAAGTAAAAAGAAAGAACATTTTAATGTATTGTGTGAGTCTTCAAACTTACTTTATCAATAACTCCAATTATTTGATCTTTGTTCAATTTGACTTTAGTCCATAGAGAGCTTAAATTATCTTTGTTTGATCGTATTTCAACACACTTTAAAAAATCTCCGTTAATACTCATTATTATTAAAAGTATAATAATGTTACTTGTAAAAAAAAAAAAAAACTTTCACAATATTTTTAGATTAAGGCAAATTTGATAAAAGTGTGAAACCTAAAAAAAAGTTATATATAAAAATTTCTAATAAATAATAAAAATCATCTTTAGTGGGGAAGGGAAAATAATTGCTTGGAGAGAGAGAGGTATGAAGTGTAATTTAACATGATAATAAAGTAAAAATTTGTAAGTAAATTATTTTTCCTATTTTTGAAGGAAAAATTTTTTTGAATTAAATACAAAAAGTAAAGACAATTATAATTTATGAAAAAAAAAGTAGTGAGGGTAAAAAAGAATGTTAATGATAAATAAAAGATATCTGTAATTATTTTTCTTTTTACTAAAACAAAATTTATAAAAAAAAATATGTTTTTTTTTGCAACAATTATTACTGTAATATTTAGTTTATCAAGATAAATATGTTTAAAGAAAGATGATTGTTATCGTTATAAAAATAAAGTTAATAAAAAATATTAATATGTAGATGTAATGTAATGTCAATATAAAATAATATGTAAAAAAATAAAAAAGTTTGAAGAGGAGCATTGGTAGTTAAAAGGTGTTAGAAAAATATTAAAGAAAAAAAAAGTAATAATATAATAGATGTGTTCCATGTGTAGTTAGGAAAGTAGTTGTTAAGACTTTTACACATATACATACAAGTAAACTAATTCAAAAGAATCAAATAAAGACAAGGAGGAGTTTATAAAGTATTTTATAGGTATATTTATATGGTGAGGCACTATTCAAGATATTTTTCTTCAATTCATAAAGATAGAAAATTATATGGAAACAGATAGTGAGGAGGGAAGTGAAGAGACAGGAAACTATGAAAATAATAAAAGCTTAGTTTATCTAAAATTCTCTTCTATGCATATTTATTCCAGAATATTCTTTCATGAGAATAAGAAATTTTTGTATATGAAGATTACAAAAAAAAAATTATTATTAAAAAAGTTGTCAGAAATAAGATAAAAATTTTAAATATATATTTTTAGTATTAAAAATTTTGATAGTTAATAATTATTTATATTATTATTTTATATAAAATTATAAAAATGAAGAAAAAAATGGTTTTTTTTTCCATCTTATGATATAAAAGAATGTAGGTAATTATAGAAAATTTTAAATAAAGAAAAATAAAAGATATTATAAAATATAATAACTTTTATTGAGAAGTAGACGATAACTGTGCACCTAAACTCATCAAAAGAAAATAAAATTGATAAGGAAAGTTTGGCATACAATACCCCGCCTAAGTATTTACTTTCACCAATTGAGAAAAGAGGTGTCATCTTTTCAATATACAGATATACAAAGACATGCACAATAATCTCATTGATAAACTTTACTCTTTTTAAAAAAAAAAAGATGGTTGTTATTTATAGAAGAAAAATAATTTATAACATAAATAGGCAAGTCTAAAAAAGATTGACAAATTTTTGAATAAGTGATTCAACTTCTTCTATACATAGAAGAGAATGATTTTTTTTTGTAAATAAATACTTTTCTTTTTAAAATATTAGCAACTTATTTGACAATATAAAAAGGTATATAAAATAGAAAAAAAAATCATACTTCAATATTATCTTATATACCTACATATATAGAAAAATCAAAGATGCTTTGAATAATAAATAAAAAAAAATGATTTTGTATTCTTATATAATATATTTGTATATTGGACTATGTTGTAAAAAGTAATTTTAAGTAACATTTGTATTAACAAAAAAAATATATTATTATATTATGAGAATATTATAAATATAATTATATGATGGCATAAAAGAATAATAAACTTCTTCAAAAATATTTTTCCTTATAATGATGATTATAAATATAATGTATCATATAGAATAAAATCTTAAATATAGTTTAATGAAAGTAAGATAGTTAAATGAAAAGAGATACCTATAAGATGTTTGTTATATATTAAAAGATAAATGATACCCAAAGTTATATTTAAACCTTAAATGGCAAAATAAATTGGATAGAGTAGGTAAAGAAATTGAGGTGCATTAAATTATATATATATACATATTCTTTATATATTGAAAAACGTGTGACAATATCAATGATAATAAAAAATAAAAAAAAATAATTTTTTTTGGTAAACAATGATAATAAAACTCTATACATTTTAATTAATTTTAAAGCTTTAATAAAAAAAAAAGATCAAATCAAATAAAAATAATGTGCTATCAATATATATAAGAGAAATAATAAAAATTGTTTAATAATTTAATAATAAAAACTGTTCTTCTTCAAAAGATTATTAAAAATAAAAATAAATAAAATATTTTTATAAATATAAATATATAAAATTTACTATTTTTTTTTCTTGTTTATATATATTAAATAAATTAAAAAGTAGCAATAAAATTATTAATTTTTTTCAAATTGTTTGTTGTAAAAAAACATTAAACAAAATTAATTATTCTTATTTTATAAAGTATGTAGTGTATATTTTAAAAAAAAGACTCTCATTTTTTTTTATTGCAGATTGTTATATTTCTAAATTATTAAAAGTATTTAATTTATACAAAATTTTATACTCACTATAACATTAAATCGGAAGTAAGATATTTTAATAAACAATAAAATCTTTTTTTTTGTTATAAAAAAATATAATGATATTTTATTATTAAGTTAGAAAAGGTTATAAATAAAGAAACATCATTTATACTAAAATAAATTTTGTATTATTCATACTCCATCTTATTTGAAGAATAAAAAAAAATTCATTTTTTCATCATATACCAGATATATATTATTGAAAGTAATATTTTCTGACATAATTGGTGTTGAATATAAATAGAAAAATAAAATCTATGAATACCTTATTATGACGACTTGATAAAGTGATGCATTAGGAATATGATTTTATATATTTTATTTTGACTGAGACATCGTAATTAACTTTTTAAAAATGGATATGCTACTATGTTAATATATAATAATCTTCCAAAATAATTTTCTTTTATGACAATGTAGTAACAAAAATATAATATGGTTAAATCTGTCAACAGTGTATCATTTATCAAAGATGTTACTACTATTGGCAAATATAGTTGTTTATGAATAAAAAATTAAACTATTATTTTAATGAATGTTTAATTGAATGAGATTTCCATACTTTTTTTTTTTAATAAATAAATATTATAAATAAAAATTAAAAATCATAAAATTACGGTATCTTGATATAAATTTTAATTAACATATTATCTACTGGTATTATTAATGGTAAAATATTATATCTTATATAAAGACATATTTCTTAATCATTTTATCATGTAATGGTAATTAATAAAAGATATCTTTTATAAGGCAGGTGAATTAATAAGCTAATTATTATAATAATATGTCTAAGGCATTTTAAGTTGTAAGCAATTAAACACCATCTATAGATTTATGATTTCCTTTTAAGAAAATAAATTAAGTCGTTTACAATATTTTATTTTAATACCAACCAGCTTCTTCTTAGCCATCTTATTTTCTTTACCCAATCATAACTTTATTTTCTCAGTAATAAGTTATGTACTTCACAATTGTATAAAGCAATAAATTTTTATCCTTTATCCAATATAAGGTAGGTAAAGGTAAGCGGCATATAACTACTACCTCTTTATTTTATCAGCCTATCTTTTCTAGACAGTCTTCACAACTTTATATAAAAGAAAGATTTTCCTAAGACCATTTTATTTTTAAATTACTTTCTTATTCATGCATCAAATAGTTGAATGAGAGGTACCGACATAATTAGGTACCTACCTTTATGAAAATGAAATTAAGAATCATAAATATGAAAATAAATTATTATTTGTTATGTGAAGAAGTGAAAAAGGAATATGATAAACAAAAATATCATACCGCCAATGGGAGATTTATAAAATGTATATTACTCTTCTTACCAATAATATACAATGATATCAATTAACCATTCACGTGAACTTTTTCATATTCTTAAAAAAAGTAAAATATTTTGATAAAATAAATGGTTGGATGGATGGATGATTGCATGAATAATCGTTAAAGATGATAAAATAAGTAACAACTTCAAACAACAAATAATGTTAAAAGAAAGTCAATTTATGAAATGTAAAAGAACCCATTTTGTAAAACTTGAGTAGTATAAATAGATATAATGCGCATGAAAGTATTGATAATTGTTAAAAGAAATCAAAGAAATGGTTGATTAAAAAGATTATTCTTATAAATTTATTTAATTAGGTAAACAAATTTATTTTATGAATGATAAAAGATATTTGATCAATTACATGTATTAATTATACTTACTTATATTTTGAATGGAAAAATTAATTATATAAGAAGAATTATTTTGCAAAAAAAAATAAATAAATAAAAAAATTTTTACTACATTTTATTACTGTTATTATTATTATTAATATTGTTAATTAACATTCTTATTACTGATACCAGTTATTAATTTAAATTTTTTTTTTATTTTTTAAATACTCTATATGTTTTTTATAACATGTACAATTTTTTTTGTTGTTGAAGCATTTAGAATTATTTTATTATAAAATATTATTATTAAAAGTACATATGATATATTTACCATAAATGATAATTATATATATAATATAAAAATTTTTTAAAGATAATACATTTAACAATAAGATTTATGAAAAATATACATAAATGAGAATAAAAGTTATATTTATAACCTTTCTTTTTCTTCTTATCATGCATAATTTATTTTGTGAATTTTTGATTTTGTAAAATAAATACTTTTATGACTACTTAGCATGTAACATAATATGATATAATGATTTTATTATTCTAATTCAATATTACAAATTGGAAGGAGTTCGTTAACAAAATGGAATTATAAACATAAAATCACACTATATTTTACATTTTTGGCAAAATAAAAAATTTTATATATTATATTATTTTTATTATTATTGATATTTTTTCTTTTACTTTTTTTTTTCTATATTAAAAGTATCATCGATAGATATATATTAAAATAAAATATTCTACATTTTTTGTTACATCAGAATACTACAGTATGACTTAACAACAAGTGAGCCGTGTGCATCTGGAATATAAATTTATTTAGTATTATTTCATTTCACCATTTAATCAACAGTACCTTTTTAAAAGCATATGGAATTAAGATGAAAAAGGAAAACGTTTAAAGATGTTAGGGACATGCTTTTGCCTAATATTATTTTACCTAAATTTATATACATAACGTATATCTATATATATATATATATAAATATAAAGTTAAAGATATTGATAATAAGAATAATAATATTATATATAATAATGAATGATACTGTTAATATATATAGATATATGTACATATATATATATACATTTGTGATAAAATATAAATTATTATAATTATAGAATAAAAGATTTAACAATAGAAAAATGACAAAAATATATTATGTATCATATTAATAATATATATTTTGTAAATAAAAACATTCTTCTTTAAAATATCTTTATTGATAATAACCTGCCGATTTTGATCATATCTTTCAATTTCTATAGAATACTTCTATTAAAATTTAAACAAACTTTTATAAAAAGTAAATATAAAGTTCATATTGTATGATTATGAGTCTTTGTAAAGTTACTTCTTTTGAAATAATTTGAATGAGTATATATATATATATATTTATACGTAATGTTTTAATCTACTTCTAAAAGATTGTCTTAGAATGGCAATATAACAATAAAATGATTTTTGTTTAAAATCCATTCTAACATAGGTCCATTAAGATAAATAAAAATAAAGAAATAATACTTTTTATAAGAATGAATAATAAAAAAAAGATGATTAGTAGAAGAACAGTTTGATGTCATGTACTCTATTATTAAAAGTTTTCAAAAGATATTGTTTGTAGTGAATAGTGAAATGAATTATAACTTTATATTTATTTATCATTCTTTTATACACTTAGTATAATATTTTTTTTTTATATACTTAAGATAATAATAAATTTAAAAAAAAACAAAACGTTTTTGTGGGTATAACAATTTTTAAAGTTATAAGAAATTTTATTATTAAAAAGATATTTTTTTTATAAAAAGAAATGATAAACTAATAAATATTTGTATTATTGAAATAATAATAATATTTGAAAAAAATTAATATAATAAAAGTATTAATAAAATATTACTTTTTTTTGTGTTATTAATAATTTTTTTAACTATAACTGTATTATCATGAATTTATTTATTTATTAATTATCTTAACACTTTCTTATTTAAATCTTCCTACTTAACTTAATTTTATACCTGTTTAAGTGCTACTTAGTATTTCTTTATTGAAATTTATAATATCTTATTTATTTATATGTAGTTTATTATATTAATACTCTTTCTTTATTAATAATATCATTAATGGATGTTCACTTATTTGTTTATTTAACAGATCAAGAATGTCCTTAATAATTAATAATATTATATCTGGATATATTAAAAGTATATTTAAGTGTGATTGTTAATGAATATTATTGTTTCATGAGAATGAAAAAGAAGTCAAATATAGTATACATATATATTAATGTATATAAAAAGGAATAAAATAAATTTCTTGATGAGGATAAAGATTAAACAAGAAAACATATATGTCTCATATAAGGAAAGGTAATTAAGATAAGGTAAATGATAGTTAACGGGACATACATTTTATATTTATTGTTTCAGGGAACCGATTAAAAATTGGCGTATTGTAACATCTTTTGACCTTATTTAGAAACTACCATCAATTAATATGTACCTACCACTTTACATATGTTCAAAAAGTTAATTATATCAATGATGAGGTTCATATCATTTCTGCACCTGTTACAATTTTTCATTTATAATGTTAAATTGTTATTTCAGATTGTTTTGATACTTTGTTTTTAATTGATTATAATAATGACAAGTTTAAATTTTCTTTATAAATTAATAACAGCAATTTTATTTTATTATTTAAAAACTAATATAAGGAAGTGCAAATAAAATTTTAAATTTAACCATTTTGTTAATTTATGTGAATTCATTTAAAAAAGATAATTATAAATTTTAATATTTAATATCTTTAAGATAAGAAATTATAAAAATGTGTTGCAAAATAATTTTTTTTTAGTATAAATTATTTCTACAAATTAATAAATGAATAAAATAACTATGAATACATTTATCAGTCTGTTGTAAATTATCAACAAAAAAAAATTTAAAAAAGGTAAAATATAGCAATAGATTTTGTAAAAAATATATAATAAAATTATTTAAATAGTGAAGTTGTAAAGTATTTTGTTATTCAAAAAAAAATTAATTAAAATAAAACAATACTACAAAATTTCTTATCTTATTTAATAATTAATTAGCCATTTTTTATTTAGTCAGTTTTTAACCTAATTATCTATTTATTTTAACAATATTTTATAAGTTTAAGAAATGAACATTAAAAGTAAATAAATTAAAATTAACTTATTAAGTGTTTTAAAAACATTTTTTTTCCTTAATTATTAAATTATATAATAAGGAAATGATGTTATAAATATTTATTTTAAAGTATTGAAAAAATTATGAAAAATAAAAAAACTTACACAATAATGGTACATAATTAAAATATAAAAAAAAATAAAAATTTAAAGCTGCAGTTTTTAATATTGATATTCAAAAAATATGATCAGAATAAAATTATACTTTTATAATTATTTCAATTATTTATAGCATTTTTATTTTTTTCAATAGAAATTATAAATAATTGGGTAAAATAATAGGTTATATGTCTATAAATTTTAAGTAATATAAATAAATAAGAAATTTTTTATAAAATAAATTTTTTTTATGTTACAAATTGTTTGAATCATCCTATACATATACAATTTTTTGTAAAAAAAATATAATTATATTATTTATTAGTTGTTACATTTAAAAATATCATTTTGATTATATGAGTTCAAATATTTTTTTCCTAATGAATGTATAATATTGCATTTTACAGTCTTTCTATTTTTACAAAAAAAATTATATTTAGATTTTAAAAAAATGAAAGAGTATAAATATTAGTAATTTGTTTCCATGTCTAATATTTTTTTTTGCATTATGATAAGAATTGTTTAGAAAGATAAAAAAATTTTTTCAATATACATTAATTAAATCAAATGTTATAAAATAATTGATATTAGGATTTGTTTTTAATGAATATTTTATTTTATGGACGCTTTTTAATTTTTTATTAATTATTTATCAAAAATTCATTTATTATAAATATAAAAAAAGAGATTTTAAAGTTTGACTAAAAAAAATATAAATTTTTTGTTTGTAAAAATTGAAATATTGAAATTATATATGAAAAACTTCTTCAAACAAGTCAATCAGAAATAATAGCTATCAAATAAACAAAATATTAGAATTATTTTTGTAATTAAGAAAAAGATTATCATTTTTTTGTACAACATTCTGTTGTTAAAAAAGAAACGTTTTAAAGAATGTAATGTTAATAAAATACATCAATAAAGTTGTAATAAATAAAATAAAATTTATTAATTTTTTCAAACGATATTTCAAAGGTTATTTCTTTATTATATCATATAAATACATATAAAAACGTATGAAAAATATCTTTTATTTTAATCCATAATCCATATTATTGTTATTCAATTAAATAAGTTGTTTTTCAAATTTTCTTACAATTTTATTTTTTTTACTTTTTGCTTCCATATTTTGTTTCATAATAAATTATTATATACAAGGTGACTTTTTTAAGTAAAAACAAAACTTGAAAAACCAAACATCAAAATAAATAACCATTACGTAGGTGTTATTATAATTTATTAGCAATAAATTAACAATTATATAGAAGAGAAGAAAAAAAAATTTTAAAAAAAATTGTAAAAAAAAGTTTTTTCTAATTCATTAGTCTTGTTTTTACGTTCCACAAAAAACTTTTTTTTTTTTAATTTTTTTAAGGATAAAAAAATTCTTTGAATTGCATTTAATGTACTTGAAAAATAAAAATATTAAATATATTTACAAAAGATAGTATTAAAATGTTTGAAATGATAATTGTAGTTATTTGCAAAAGATTAACGATCATGTTATGTAATTTGGGCAAAAGTTTACACTTTTATCTTTAACCCATTTCGTAAGTAAAAAAATGAGTGAATAATACCAATTTCATGTATACATTGATTACATACCGATCAACGGTTTTGAAATCTTACTTTCAACGTGAAGCTAGGTTTAAACCTAAAAAGTGGCCCGGTTCTACCTCAGGAAACGGATAAATTTAGTTTTTAAGTTAATTTACCGGTTTCCAAGAGGTCGAACTCGGTCGCTTAAAAAAAATTTTTTTATTTTTTTGTATAAACTGAAGGGAAGATTGTTGATTTTAGTTGGAAAATGACATTTTTTTCTTGTCAATATACTTTAAAAATTCTAGTCAGTAATGTTGTAGGTATATACAAATGATGACTACAATATTATTGCAGAAATTAGATAAAAAAATTTAATAGAAAAACTATTTATTTATTAATCAAAAAATATTACAAAACTTCTTTTTAACATGTTTAAAATTCTAAAAAATTACTTTTCTTCTACGCACATTTAAATTTACATGCTTGAGTTTTACTTACTTCATACATAAAACTGTTATATTTAAATAAAAAAAGTATATTAAGCATAAGACAGGGAAAAATGATTCTTAATTAAGGAATTAATTTTTTATACAACAGAAAATGATATTTTTTTACTGTAATAATCTTTTTTTTTCTCTGTCTTTTACTGTTGAATTAAAAACAATATTCTTATATACAGTGTCTGTTTTTGTGTACTAGAAAGTCAACTGGGAGTTAAATCTGTAATTGTAAATTTGAAATAGCTGATATCTAACAATTGAAAAAGTCGTAGTTTGAAAGGAAGCATAAATACTTTTTAAAATTTAGAAAATGCTCATTTTTCATATTAAAATATCACTTTCCTTCTCAAGACTATTTTTCGTCGTAATTTAAAAAAAGACATGTTTAAATTATCAGTTAAAAAAGACAAAATTTGTTAGCATTATTAACTTCAAAAAAAAATCACTTTTAATATTAACATTGTACAAAACATTTTCGTGGCCAGATCGAAAAAGTCAGATTCATGAATTTTTTTTATTGTTTTTAAATTTGATTATAACTTAATTAAAAATAATAATCATAAAATATAGTTTTCAAAATCGACTTCAAATCAGTCTTCAAATAGGACCTGCTATCAAAATATTTTTATATCTCAAGATAGGTTAACAATTAAAAAACATTTTCAAGGTAAATTTCCATCTAAAAACTTTGTAGAAATTTATTGCAATAAATTTTATGTTTTTAGGAGCTTATTAATTTATGTTATGAGTACATTCTTGGAACTTTTTCTATAAAATTTTTAATAATATCCCAAAAATGAGATGTCTTATAAAAATAAAATTTAACTCAATAAAATACCTACAAAAATCTTCTTCAGGATTGGTAAATTATTTTCGAAATTTTCAATTAAAACATAAAAATCAACTTTTTCCAAAAAGTATTACTGACCATATACTTCAACTTTAATTGAATATGATTTTTGAAGGTCTCATTTATTTCAGATCATGATTATATCAGAAATAAATCATTTTTTTTTGAAGCTTTAAAATGAATATAGTTTCGAATAAATGTTTTTTAAAAAATTTATATTTACTATTACACAGCTTTAAATAACTATTAAATATTATCAATATATATTTTTAATAATCAATCATAATATTATAAATATGATAAGCTTTTAAATAAAAATGAACATTAAGAATGATAAGGGATATATATTTTATTATTCTTGATATTAAATATTTTTCAATTGTAAAAAAAGCTAGTTATACACCACATCGGTTTTATTTTTAAACTTCAAATGATTTTTTTTAATTATTGTGAAGTAAAATTTCTTCATATTTTTTGTGTACTATAATTTTAAAAAACTCTCCTGTATAAATTTTAAATATTTATTGTTAATGGAATTCGATAAAAGACTACTTTGATTTTTTTAATATTTAAAAATAAAAAAAAATTTAAAAAAGAAAATTCAAGATTATTGAAAATAATATATATTTGAAGTTAAAAAAAATTTTTCTTCTCTACTTTTGTATTATTACTAAATTCTAGCATACTTATGATTTTTATTTTGAAGTTCTTCACTTAAAAATAGTAACACTGAATTATTTTAAAATATTTTAAAGATAAATTAATAATTAATTTTAAAAATTGTAAAAAAAATATTGTTTTGAATGAATGTAAAACTAATAAAAATTATTAATTGAGGTAATAGCGATTTATAATGATATCATAAAAATTAAGATTAATGATAAATGTGGTTTTGAAAATTATTATTCAATGTTTTTACAAGATATTATTTTTGTTATTTGTAAATTATTATTATAAAAATAGTCTGAATATGTTATTTTAATGGCACATTTTGTATAATTTTTCAAAATTTTGTTAATTGTTCAATTTAAATCTTCATAGTATTTTTACTTTTAAACAATCTTTAATAAAAATATAATGTGTAACAATTTTTTAAATATTATTGTTATCAATTACAATACAATTTTTACGACATTTTTTAATGCTTTCATAGAAACTACTTCACTATAAAATAAAATTATTTTATAATAATATATAATTTCTTTTTTATTTTTGTGTAAACATTTTCAAATTTCAATAAAAGACAAAAAGAATATGTTTATCCTTACATTATAGCAAAAAAAAAATTTGCTAAATGCATCTAGAAGAATTATGAATAATATCCTTTAAATAAATGTTTCAATATTATAATAAAAAATTGTTACTGTTAAAAAGTATTTTATCTTGAATAAAATAATTATACTTACATTTTTTTTTCTTTCAAACTAGCTTTAATCATACAATAACGGAGAAAAGGATAATTTTTAAACAAAAGTATCTATTTCTAATTTTTATAGAAACAAAAAAGTTGGATTATCTTACAAAAGAAAATTATTTTTTTTTAACTTAAAATTTTATTTAACACTTTAACAAGAAATAAATGAATAACAAAACTTAACAATAAACAATGTATCTACTTTTAAAAATTATTAAATATAGTTTTTGATTGTTATAAGAATATTAAAAAATTTATTTAGCATCTATTGTTTTTATTTCCGAAACTTTTATACAAAAACCAAAGAACTTTCATTGTATATTGATACTTTTATAATAAAATACATTCTTAATATGATGTTAGATCTTGTTATTCAATTTTTATAAAAGTTAGACTGAATATTTTTAAATTTTATTATATAATATTTGTATAAATGTTACAATTTTTTTTCTTTAATATCAAAATATTTAAAATCATTTTATTATTTAAAATATAATGTAATTTAAAAGTAAACTAAAAAATTTTATAAAACTATTAATTTTAATATTATATAAAAAAATATTTTATCAAATTGATGCAAATTTTCTTTTAATCTTAATAAACATTTTGTTTTCTAACAATATTATAAAATAAAATAACAATAAACATAATACCGTTAGTAAGACAAAAGATGTTTGCAATAAAAATATTTATAATAACATTTAATAGTATTATTTAATATTTTATTGTCATATGCCAACAATTCATATGATTTGTCTACGTTTTATATTTTAAAAAAAATTAATTATTCAATTTTATTAACAACTTTTTAAATTTTTTACTTATTACAAAAAAAAATATTATATTATAGATTAATAATCAAAAAACAATTGTAATGTAAAAAATATTTTTTTTAAATTACTTTTGAAGAGATTTAAAATAATAATAATACTTTTTTTTTTTTTATTAAAATTTCTAATTCCTTTATCATTTAATCATTTTAAAAAAAGTGTAATTATTATTTCTTTTTATAAATTGGTTTTTTCTTCCAAAATTTGATGTAATAAATATACATTATATTGGTTACCTCAAAATATTTTGTTTATTTTAATAAGTGTTTATTTGTTTATTTTAAAGCTACATTTTAAAAATATTATTATATTGGTAAAATAAATGATTTATAAAACAAATCATTTTTGAAATAATGATAGTAAAAAACTAATTGTTTTAAACTATTATTTTGATAAGGATATTTGCTTGTAATTTAAAAAAAAATATATATATTCTTCTGCTAACAAAGCACTTCATTGTAACAACAAAAATATGCTAGTACTTGAATAATTAACAAAATAAATAATAAAAAAAACAATTATTTATATCTTTTATTATCATTTTCCTTTTTTTTAAGCTAGTTTTTTTTTAAATATTATTATGAAGAAAAAAAAACATGTCAAAGTTTTTAATATCATACCAATACAAAGCTATTCTTACTAATTTTTAATATTGAAGAATGATAAATTATTTATCTTATTGTTCTTCTTTAACCAATATCTTACTCATTTATATGCACTCTATTTTGTTATATATTATTATAATATCTTTACTAACTTTTTCGTTTACTTAACTATTATCTAAAAATTTAAAAAAAAAAAAGTCATCTTTTGAATAATCTGCGTTGATGCACATATATCTTTATTCTCAATATATGTTATTTAAAACGTAAAACAAAATTAGATCATTCTTATTAAATGCTATATAATATAAAGACATAAGACTTTAACTTTCTTGATAAATAAGATAAAAACGTCAGCTGTTTAATTTTTATACTCATAGATATTCTTCCTCCTTCAATTATAAATTTTAAGTGCAATAATTGAATGAAAAAAAAACCTATTTTTTTTTAATAATTTTATTTAAAAAAGTTAGCTAGATTTAAATTAATCATATAAATATTTATTATTCTAAAATGGTTCGTACACTGTTTGATATTAGTCTTAGTACTATGTGTAGAACGTATATTAATGGTGATTTAACTTTACTTCCTGAAAATTGTAAACAACGTCTTATTGAATTTTTTTGTTCTCATGATCAGGTATAAAAAAAAAGTTTATATATAAATTTATTTATTAAAATTTATAAAATTAATTTTAGTTTTATCATGATGATTGTGCTAAATTAATATCATCCCCATATTTTGGAAGTAATTTAACGGAAGTTAATTTTTATTTAAGTGAACAAGTTAATGATAGTTTATTAGAAAATTTAGTACAAATGAATAATAATTTAACAAAAATAAGTATAACATTATGTCCAAATATTACTGATAAAGTATGTCAATAAAAAAAAGTAATAATTTTATTTTTAAGGGTATATCATTATTAACATTAAATCAAAGTCAATTGGAATGTCTTGAATTAAAATCTCTTCATAATCTTACAAGTGAAGGTTTAAAAAATGTTAAATCACAAAATCTTTATATTGTTGATTTGAGTGGATGCACAAAAGTATGTTAAAAAAATAGTTATAATATTGAAATAAAATTTTATTTTAGATTACTAGTGATGGTATATTTCATTTAGTATTTAATAACCCAAATATTACAAAATTTTATCTTAATGATTGTCGATCAATTGATGATCAAGCACTCTATGATATAGCATATGGTATAGGAGATAATCTCAAAGTATTACAATTAAATTTTTTACAAAATATGGAAGATCCTGCAAAATCACTTTTAAATTTATCGCAAAAGTGTCCACACATATCACAATTATCATTATGTCGCTTTTTTGAATTCACTGATGAAGATAATCAAAAAGAATGTACAATTGAAGGTATGGAATTAAGAGAAGTTGATTTATATGGTAATTATTTTTTTACACTTCCTAATTTACCATTATCTGTGACAAAATTAAGTTTATCTGTATCAGGAGAGGAAAATGCAACCAATCTAGTTTCAAAATTATTAAAATTACCATTTTTATCAATTATTCATTTACAATTAAATTGTGAAGAAATGAGTAATTTTGCAGTTGAAAAATGTAATGAATTTTTAAAAATTTTCATTAGTGGTCTTGGTAAAAAAATTGTTAATCTTCATATATCTTGTAATAGAATTATTGATGAAGTTTTATTACTTATCACCAATAATATTCCAAATATGACACATTTGGCATTAAATGTTAAACATATTAATTCATATTATTTACAAAGATATTTTGGTACAAGTAACAGAGCAATAATATATAAACTACGTTCTCTTAAATTATGTCGGTTAAAAATATCATATAGAGCTCTTTTTGCTATTGCCCGTAATGCAAAATGTTTAGAAGAATTTGAAGCATCACATATGTTATGTGTAGATGATCGATTTTTATTAATTCTTGCACAAAATTGTCGTTTTTTAAAAACAATAAATTTTAATGGTTGCAGATGGGTAACAGATAAAGGGTTAAGCGCTTTAGCAAGAAATTGTAAACTAACTGAAGTTCGCATCAGAGCAACATCATGTACTGATAAGTCAATATACTTATTAGCTCAATTTTGCCCAGAAATTGAATGGATTGCATACTCAGACTACTCAGGGAGGCCAAAATTTAGTGATAAAGCTTTACAATGTCTTAAAAATTCTTGTGTACAAAGAGTTATTTGTTAATTAAAAAAACCAATATTTTGAAATAAACCGAGTGATATTGATCGTATTTTTTGTTTTTATAACATTTTTACTCTTTATTTATAAATTATTTTTATTTTAAATACATTTTTTTGTATTTTTATATAAAAGATAATGCCTTAAAATAAAATATTATTATTTTTTTTCTCCATTCTCTAAATTTTATTACTATTTTCTTTTATCCTAAAAATGTAAATTTCGTTAATGTCAAATATAATAAAATAATTTATATATATCTTTTTACAACTATTTTTTTGCCATCTTTATCCTCTTATTTAAAATTTTTCTATACATTCAATATATTGACTACTATTATTATCTATAAATGTCATGAATTTATTTTAAAAATGAATATCACGATGTAAACAGTACTGCACAACAACTATATGTGTACTTCAATTATTTTATTCTATATTGACGCGAACATTCTATACAAACAACAACCATCCGTCATTACTTGTTTGCAACTTCATGTCACGTTTTTTTTACTTTTAAATTAATTTCAAAATTTCTATTAAAATTATTTTATTTTTAGAATAAAAATTTAATTACTTATATATTATTAAAAACTATATAAAAATTAAGCTTTAATATATATTAAGCTACTTTTGTGTAAAATAAAGGAAAAAAAACTTATAAAATATGCAGGTAGACATAAATATACTTTTTTTATAAACAATATATTTTAAAATTTTATTATAGCAAGATAAACTTCAAGAATCTCTTTTAAATGCTGTTGAGACAGCAAAAGAAGCAGCCAGTTCAGGTTTAGAAAAAATTACTGACTTTTTTCATGGTGATCCGTTTGAAACTTATGTTGGCAAAAAAGTTGAAATGGCAACTGATGCTACCGTTTTGTCAACTGAAAACTGGGGCTTAAATATTGAAATTTGTGATATTATTAATACTACATCTGATGGTGCTAAAGATGCTTTACGTGCTATTAAGAAGCGTTTAAATAATGAAATGTCTAAAAATAATGCAATTGTTATGTATACATTAACAGTCCTTGAGACATGTATTAAAAATTGTGGTATACATTTTCGTTCTTTAGTATGTTGTAAAGAATTTATAAATGAACTTATAAAATTAATTGGGCCAAAATTTGATGCACCACAAATTATTCAAGAAAGAATACTTACTTTAATTCAAAGTTGGGCTGTCGCTTTTAAAGATATTCCAGAACTACATGATGTAGTTGACATTTATAACGACTTAAAAAATAAAGGCGTTCAGTTTACAGAAATTGATATTAATCAAATCCCACCAATCAATACTCCTGTTGCTGTAAGTTTTTTGTTTTTTTTTTATAAGATTAAAAAAAATAATAACTTTTTTATTGATATTATTCCTTTTTAGTCTGTTCCAAAAACATTTTCTCAAGATAACACAACTCCATCAATAGTACCAATTAGTAATCCCAATATTCCACCAATGTTTTTACAATCAACTGTACAAAATTATCAAAGTGGTGTTGAAGTAAGTACAGATGATTTGGCTAAATTACGTTCTGAATTGGATGTTGTCAAAGGAAATGTCAACGTTTTTCAAGATTTATTAAGTCAATTACCACCACAATCAGCTAACAATGATGAAAAAGAATTTTTAAATGAGTTATATGAAACATTACAAGAGATGCACAAAAGAATTGTTGCTCTTATTCAAGTAATACAAAATGAAACTGTATTTTCAGAACTTTTATCAATTAATGATGAAATAACTGAGTCATTTGAAAAATTTGAAAGATATAAAAATATGAAAGCCGATGAAAAGTCAGAGGATGATAAATTATTACATACTGATGATTCAAAAAAAGATGAAGGATCATCATCTGGTGTTGGAAAAGAAGATATTAAACCTTCTGAGGAAAAGTCATTAATTTAAACTTTAACATAATGATAAGAAAAAAAAATTTATTCAATGAATATTTTATCATAAGTATCAATGACACTTTACTTTAATTTATTGCACTTCTAAAAGTGACAGCTTAATTCATTAAAAGTATATTTGTCAAAATAAAAACCAATTATTTTGTAATGTTATTTCAATTAATTGATTAAATTCCTTTTAAAGCCTTCTTAACAAACTGTGGTAAAACAAATGCGGCCTTATGTATTTCTGAATTATAAAATTTAAGTCCCATTTTATCACATTCTTCATCTGTAATTGTACGGGCTGGTATTGATAAATCACGATCCTAGAAAAAAAAAAAAATTATAATTATTAATAAAAGATGTAACGTAAAAAAAACAAAACATGCAAAAATAAAATATCTTACAGATTTACAACAAAGCAAATATCCCATATTTCCTGATGGATAGGTGCTTACAAAGTGTGAAGCGTAAGCTACAGAGGGGTAAATAGTTTTATTAAATTTCAATAAATGTTTAATAAGATCCAAGTGCAACCAAAAACATTCACCTAAAGTTAGTAAAAAAAAAAGTGAGAAATGTTAAAAATAAATAAATATATAATTTGTTAACAATAATGTTACAATAATATTACTAAATATAGTTAGTTTGTCTGTGCTCTAATATGTGATAATATACCTCTTTTTTGTTTTTTGAACATAATATATATCCCATTGTACCTGATGTATATGTTGGGACAGAGCCAATTGCGTATCGTACCTGATTAAAAAGTTTTTTGCAAATGACCGTTAAGTCAGTAACCAATAGTAAATCTAACCATGGACACTCACCTATGCATTTCCAAATTCAATAGGTAACAAAATTTTAATAATAACTTACCTTGTGAACTTAAAACACCACCATCTCTGAGAGCATCATTTAAAAGTGAATAATATCCTTGTCCAAAAAGTGATTCTGCAGGTCCTATTGGATCAGAGGAATCAGTTATGATAACATCAAATTCATTTTTGTGACCAGCTAAAAATTCAAATCCATCACCAACAAAAAGTTTTAATTTAGGATTATCAAATTGGCAACTCATATGTGGAAGGTATTTTTTTGAAACATCAATAACCATTTGATCAATTTCACACATTGTAACTTCTTTAACACAATCATGTTTTAAAACTTCCCTAAGAATTCCACCATCACCTCCACCTATAATAAGAACTTTTTCAGGATTTGAATGGGCAAACATTGGAAGATGACATAACATTTCTTGATATGAAAATTCATCCCTCTCAGTACATTGAATTATTCCATCTAAAACAAGAACATTTCCATATGTTTCACTTTTAAAAACCAAAACATCTTGATATAATGATTTTTCATGGAATAAAACTTTATCCACTTTTAATGAAAAGCATTGCCCTGGCCATGCACCACCCATTTTTTGACCATCAGATGTGAGTAATTTTGAATCGTCAAAATTTCCATTTTTCATTTTCTCTAAATCATCTGGTGAAAATTCAGAAAACCACCCTTTATGAAGAGTATCCATAATTATTTTGTTATAGTAAATATCTAGAAAATTGAAGTTATTAAGTATAATTTTAATAATAAAACAAAATAATATAGCAATTAATTGATAAAAAAAAAATTTATTTTATACAACTTAAATAATGCCTGAATATTTTTTATCAAATTACATATTTGTTAAGATAACGTTTTTATTAATAAGATATTCCTTATCATAAATGTACTTTGATTTGTTTTAATATTTGATTATATTAAATATACATAGATAACATATATATTATATAGATATATATACTATTTATATTAATTATATATTTATAAACATTTACTTTACTACTCTCGATAAGCATTAATATAAATGGATAAGATATAATAATTTATTAATTTAGCTTGAACATTTAATAATTAAAAAGTTTTTAATAAAATAAAAAGAGTATTAAGATGACCTAAGGAATGTGTAAATATTAGAAAGATTAAATTTATGCGCATTCAAATTGACAAAAATAGTCTTATTATTGACATAATTTATTAAAATATATAAATAAAAAAACAGATAAAATATTATGATATTAATATTATAAATATAATCTTTTATTATATGTATGTTTAGACTATTATATATAAAAACATAAAATATTTTTTAACTCGTTAAATGGATACAAAATGAAAAAATCAAGATATATATAATAAAACTTGTATACAAAAAAAAAATGATGTAATGAATGCTTGTTTATGGCATACACATTATTTTTATAATTTATTATTTTACTAGTAGATATTTTATTAATGCTACTATCATTACAACTATTATAATATTTAAAAATATTAAAAATAAATAAATATTAAAAAATGGTTACTATCAAAATAGTTTTTTAAGAATTAAAAATAATGAAAGAAAAGTATTGATTTGTTAAATTTGTTGTAGTAATAATATAAGGTAGAAAATATAAAAATTTATTCTAAAAATTTAATATAAACTAAGGTGTATTATTCATATGTTTAAATAATAACCAAAAAAATTAAATATATTTATCTTTATCTATTTATAAAGTTAAGATATTTCTATAACGAACTTTTACTTTTAACACTTTGTTAACTTTTTAACCATTCAATAAAACTATATGTTTGGCAATTTAAAAAGAGTTTTAAAAGTATTTTTTTTTATATTAAATAATTTATTAATATAATTTTAAAAATAATATATCAATATTAATTATACAAGTATTTTGAAGACCTACCATTTATTTTTTTTTAACTTTTATTATAAATGCTTTGATAATCAAATGTAATCAATAAAAATTTTATTTAATGAATATCTTGTTACTTCTTTTTTGAACATTTTTTCTTTACAAAAAGTTTAAAATTTTTTAAAACAAATTTAAATAACTTTTATTATTAATAACAAAACAAAAAAAAAAATGCTATTTTATTATTATTTTTTATATTATCTTTAATCTTTTAATATTATATTATATGTATATATCTTGTTAAGTTTGTAAAATTGTAGTTTATAAAAGTATGTAGACATTTTATCAGACATATGTATATTTTATGTATTATTATGACAAGTTTATAACTATTTATTATATTTATTACTCTAACAAAACATATTTAAACTTTAAAAATTTAAATAAATATATTTACTATTGATAAGAGAAAAAAATAAAATTTCAATAAACTAAATATATTATAGTGATAAAATAGAAACATTAAGTGTTTAAAAATAAATATATTTTAATATAATATTAGAAATAATAGTTAACTTATGATACAATAACACAAAATATTTTCTTATACATTTAAAAGTAACAAAATACGGGGTATATATTAGATTGGCAAAGGCATTTGATATGTTAATATTTTTTTTAATACTAAATTCATCAATTTTGATTGATATATTATAAAAACATAGACAGAAAATTTTAAAATAAAGATTTAAATTAAAAGTTATTATAAAAATTTAACATTCATTATATTGTGTATTTTTATTTTCCTTATCATGAGGTGGAAATTTACTAGTATTATTTTTAGTATATTTATATTTATTAAAATTTGCTATTGTAATGGAAAAATTAAAAATATTACACGATCTAATAGTCGATTACCAAATCATCTTATGCCAATTAAGTATAATGTACAATTAAAAATTTTCTTACCAAATCATAATAATTTATCATTGGATGATGATATTATATTTGAAGGAAAAATATCAATTCGTTTAAAAACAAGAATTCCAACAAATTTTATTGCTTTAAATGTTGCAAATGAATCTTATATTAATCCAAATTTTAAAAATATGTTTGTAATTGATCCAATATTAATGAAAAAAGATGTAATAAAAAGTATAGAATATAATGATAAAAATGAAATAATGTATTTTTTTTTAAATAAACAATTAAAAATAGATGAAGTAGTTATATTTTCATTTGAATATTTTGGATATGTAAATAAATATGAAAATTTAGGAATTTTTATAAATAAAACAATATCAAAATTACCAAATAATAGTACAAAATTTTATATTGGTACTCATAATCAGCCAGGCTTTGCCCGTCGATTCATCCCCTGCTTAGATGAACCAAACTATAAAAGTGTCTGGAATGTTAGTGTTATTCATCCAAAACCATCAAAAGCTGTTGGTAATGGTTCACCATTATTAGAGGAAGACATAGATGATAAATGGAAAAAGACAACATTTTCACCAACACATAGAATGAGTTCATATTTATTTGCTCTATTTGTTTCTGAATTTAAATATATTGAAAAAGAGGTAACACATACAAATATACGTTTATGGTTTGATCCAAAATATAATAATAAAGCAGAAAATATATTATACTTGAATGAGCATCTTTTAATATTTTTAGAACATTATTTTGATTATGCTTATCAAATGAATCATTTAGATATTGTTGCAATTCCACATTTAAATGTTGATGCAATGGAAAATTGGGGTCTTATAATGTTTAAAAGTAACATTCTTTTTGGAGGTAGTGAAAATGATAAGTTAAAACAAGAAGCTGCTCTAATTACAATAACACATGAGCTAATTCATCAATGGATTGGTAATTTAATTACACCTGAATGGTGGCAACATGTATGGATTGCTGAAGGTGTAACACAGCTTATGACAGAAATTGTAATTCAAAAATTATATCATGAAAATTTATCATTACAAATATTTAATAGATCTAGAAGAGGAATGTTTAATGATTTTAATAAAACATATGATTTAACACTTGAAGATAACTTTGATGATATACATAATTATAAACATCATTTTAATATTGCTTATTCAAAAGGATATGGTATTACAAAAATGGTTTATTTAATTTTAGGTTATGACTTATTTCGTGAAGCAATGAGATCATATGTTAAAAAAAATAAATTTTCAAATGTTAATAGTACAATACTTTTTCAAAGATTTCAAAAAGTTGCTAATGATAGTGGTTTTGGTGATCAAATTAATTTTAATTTAATGAGAAAAGAGTGGGTCCTTCAAAAAGGAATTCCACTTGTTGATGTTAAAAGAATTGATAATAATACAATTGAATTAACTCAACAACCATTTGATGTTCGTAATGATAAAGATTTAGGATATAAACCATTTAATGAAAAGTTTAGATGTACATGGAATATTCCTATTTGGTATACAGTTAATGGTGTATTACAAAAATTGGAGTGGTTGCAAAATAGACTACTACTTAATGTCTCTTCATCTGATATTTATATTATAAATCCTGAAACTAGAGGATGGTACTTAGTTAGGTATGAAAAAGATTATTATAAAATATTAAAAAATAAAATTACAAAAAATACTGTACCTCATAGATTTTATATGTCAATTGTATGTGATGCAGTTTGGTTGTGTGTAGAAAAGTACACAGATTGTCAAACTGGTTTTGAATCAACTAAATGTATTGTTAGAGCACCATCTAATTGATTTAAAAAATCCAAATATTTTTTATTCAATTTTTTTATTAATTTTTATAAAAAAAAATAATATATATATTTTACAAAAACTTTATAAATAACAAAAAAAAAAGAAAAAGAGACATATACATATAATAAAAAAAAATATATAGATTAAACATTGATAATAATTATATTTAAAATAGTTATTTTAAAATTGTAAAGCAAATTTTTATTAATAAAAAAAAATTTTCCTACATTTCTTTTTCTATTTATTCAATTTTCTTATCAAGAAGTGTAATGTATGGCACTGAAAATACACCCTTATTATATGATGGAATGTATTTGACTTTTGCTATATAATCATGTTCATGCGACTTTTTATGAATGTCAATTAAAGAAAACATAAGAAAAGAAGTATATCCAGCCCATGATGCAAAGATATGAAAAATAGCATGTAAATAAGGTGCACCTATATATAACCAAAAATCACAAAATACGCGATCTGACACCCAAAATGTTGCTGCTAATCCCCAAAAAACAAATATTCTATCAACACATTTTGATGTCTCTTCTAAACCACTATTTTTGCCTTCATAATATATTACATAACAACCAGGAATTGAAAAAATCATTAGTGCAATTGCATTTAATGATGGTTCAATAAAACATAAGATACTTACAATAACTGTAAAAATTCCAAGATATAGGCGAATATTTGGTATGAATTTATGCCACTTTTGTGGGAAACACTTCATAATTGGTATATATGATATTAAACATATTGTAATAAGCCATACTAATGAAAGTTCATCAACCAATTGACCAAAAAGGTTAATTGTAGCATGATAATAAGTTGATGCAATTCCATTAATTGTTAAAAGTAAATGTGGCCAAAAAATCATTGAATTAATTTCTTTAATATATTTTCTTAATAACATCACATTAATCATTGGTAGTATCATTATTGGTAAATTAGTGATAGTATTAGTAAATTCAGCTACCATTGGTAATGTTTGATATTTGTATGCACTTTCACACCAAGCATGTCCAGATTCATACTTGAACCAATCATCAAACATCCTTTTACTATCTATAATATAAATTTAAAAAAATTAAAACAAAATAAAAAGTTTTATTTATAATAATATTAAAAAGAATATAAATTAAAATTATAAATAAAATCAATGTTAATTATTAAAATAATAATATGTTTATATGTACTCAGCTTAAATGTAACAATCTATAGTAAATTTATTTATTATATATTAAATCTATATATAGATTAAGGATAAATAATTACATTTATAATATATTATTAAAAATATAATTTCAAATTATTCATAAAAGGTATTCCTTAAATATAACAGTGTATCACTATAGTAAAAAGCATTAATATTATACTGATATTACACTTAATAAATTAGAAAATTATAATAATTAAATTAAATTTATAAAATAAATATGATTTAAAAATAATATATTTACATAAAAGTTTGTATTCCCAAGAAAATTAAAAGAAAATTATAAAATTACTAGATATTATAATGTTTTCTTTTTAAAAATTACAAACTATTTATTGTTAAATAAATTTTATATTTGTGAAATAACAGTTTATATTAGAAAAAAGAATAACTTTTATTTATTCAAATATGTATGTTATTTTATATAAAATTTTGTCAACCAATATTTTTTATTTTATCATTAATTTTTATCATGCTAACTAATTATATCTTTATTTAAGAAAAAAAAAGCAAAAAACCAAACTATATTAGAGTATAATTAATTAATAAAAATATATATGATAATACAGTAATATTTTTATAAATTAAATGTATGTTGACTTTTCATAATTAAATTAATTTAAAAAAACATGACTCATAAAAAAAATAAATTTTATAAACCAAGAATATTTTATGTTTTAAAATTATATATACTTTATGAAGCAAAATTCTTTTTATCAATTTTCATACCTTTTATAAATTTTTTCAACAATCACTATTCTTATTTAAGCATATTTTCTTTTTATATAAAATAAATATACCTTACATAATAAAATTATATATAATATGTTCCTCAAACTAGTTTTCAATTTTTCTAAATAGATATCTTTTTTACATAATAGAAGAATAATTAAGATATAAAATTAACAGTTAATTTTAAAAATTTTAATGATAAATATTTTAAATCATATATCCTTTTTTTTTTTTGTTGGCTTTCATATACATTTTATCATACCTAACGTGTATTTTTAATAATTACCAGCTTCTTTTCTTTTTCCTAATTTCTGACTTGTTTGTGGTAAATAAATATTTTAAATATATTTAATTATATAACATGTTTTATATAAAAAATATTTACCGAATCTTTTACCCCTAGGCTTTATAAGTGAAGATTTACGTAATATATAAAAATTTATTAGTACTGGAAATTTTTTCTTTTTTTTTTAAATTTTCTAATTGAAATTTTTCTTTTTTATTTCTATATTTATTGCTTAAATTATTTTATTTCTTCAAAATTAATGTACTAATATTATACTTTAAAGAAAAAAGTTCAATAGGTAATAAAGGAACATTCTTATACGATTTATCAAATAAAATTCGAATCGAATGTAACAAACCAAAGAATAATTTTTACTTTGAATTGTAAAAAAAATTCTCTATTTTTCTATATCTTCATTTAAAAAATAAATTAATATCTTCAATCAAAAAAATTTAAATAAATTAATAAAATAAATATAAATTAATAGTTTAATAGTAAAAAAAAAGTTCAAAATACATAAAAATTATTATTAAAATAAATTTGTTATAAATAATAATATAAATAAAATTTCATAATATAGACTATTTAAAAATAAATCAAACTAATAATTATATGAGTTTACAATAAAAATGAAATATATAAATACAATATCAGTAAAAATGAAACTAAATAAACTTCAAAGCATACCACTTTATTTAACAATACAAGTATATCTTAACTTTGAAGCATCTAAATTTTGTTAAAATAAAACTTTCGTACATTATTTAATTAATATTGTACATTATGAAGTAGTAAACATATTGTTAACCTTTATATTAACCAATACACAATTGAATATGTTAAAAAGATTTTTAAAAAGACTAAAATATATATAATCAAGGTACTTTATCTTTATCTTTTATTGAAATTGATGTTTTAATATTTATAAACTGTATATTTATATAAAAAGTTATAAATTTTTTAATTTAATCATATTTTGTATTTAAAGTGTTGCTATTGACAACAAAACAATAAAAAAAATAATATAGTTAATACATATTTTCATAAGATAAGATAGTTATTAAGTGTTTTATTATTTAATTTATGTAAATAAAAATAAAAAAAATTTTTATTATAACTTTAAATAACTCTACTTATAGCAATTATTAAAAAGAAAAAAATGTATTGAGATTAATGAATTTTGTAGTCGAAATGTTGTATTTTGTATTTATAAAAAATAAAAAAAATCTAAGAAGATTATATGTTAATATTTATTATAGTAAATATACAATTGTATAAAGTACACATAAATAATAAGAGAATTTTTATATAAAACTTTTTAAAAAAAATTAAAGCTATAGAAAAATTATGATAGAAAGTATTATTAAAATATTATTTTATCTATATATTTTATATATATATATATGTATATTTTTTTATCCTTTTTTTTATAATCTACTAAATATAAAAGGTATTTTATTAATTTTTCATTATACTATTGCGTATTTTTAATATTAACAAAATTACTATATTTAATATTTTGAGATATCATTTTATTACAAGTGACTAAGCCAATTTTATAATTGCAAATATTCTTTTCATAGGTGAAAAATTATAAATTTGTATTATAATTTGAATATGGATTGAGGTGAAATGCTGAATAGCCACTGGTTGAACATGGATTTGTGACATAATCACTAGTAACAGAATTTGTAAGGGGTGATATAAAAGTATTTTTAATTTTACCATCATTAGTATTTGATGAACCACATAGTGGGGTATTTTGTGTACTTCTTATATTTTGATTTTGTCCATACAATAAATTGGTTGCTGCTGCTGTTGAGGAAAATGATGAATCAATAGGTAAATTTGATATACGGGAAGAATTTATTGCATGATTTAATGTTGATGATGGTAGTAATGTAGAAAATGATACCATTGTATTTGAAACATTTGAATTATTTATATTTGTATTGTTAGATGGAATATTAACATTTGGTGTTTTTAAACTCCAACCTAATGCTGAGGATGTTGATGATGGATTTCTAATATTGTTATAATTATGTTGCCAACTATTAACATTATAAAAAGATGAGTTATCTTCAAATGTTTCTGTACCACGTAACAATGGTTGATTAAGATAATTTCCATTTGTTGTTGTACCATGAAATGTTTTGAAATCTGGTGGTAAATGATGCCTTTCTCTTTTACGCCATTTAGCTCTTCTATTTTTAAACCATACCTAAAAATTAATTAATAAAATAAAATGAAAAAGATAAAATGTAAAATAATTAATTTTACTAGATTATAAAAATAATTTTCTATTTAAAAGAAAGTAAAAGTGTTAATTAACTTTCTGTATTGTATATATACATATTAGGTTAATGAAATTTGTTATCACATAATAAAAATGTAATATAGTAATCTTATTAAAATAAATGATTGTTATAAAAGATAATATTATATTGTAACTCACTCGTACTCTTGGTTCTGTTAAATTGATCCAACTTGCAATTTCTTCTCTAGTTGCCATATCAGGATATCTATTACGTGAAAACCAATTTTCAAGTTCTGTTAACTATAAAATTATATTAAAAAAAATAAATATATATAAATATAAAATTATTATTAATAATATTACCTGATGACTTGTAAAATGAGTTCTTTGTCTTCGAGGTTTTTGAGGTAGTGTTATTGAATGATCAGATGGTGATAATGATCCATCATTTTGAAGGCTATTATTTTCATCATCATCTTTAATTTTATTAATTTTTTGATTTTTATCATTTGATAATTCAATTAACTCCTTCTTCATATTTTCAATTTTTTTTTCTTCATTATCTAAATGTGTTAAAGTAGTAAGAGTATCTATTGATTGAAAAGGTTCTAATGTGCTATAATTAGTAAATGTTGGTAAAAAATTTTGAGATTCATCATTTCCAGTTAAATTCATTAAATATTGATGAACTCTACTTTCATCATTACTAGAATTAGTATGTGGATTGAATGTTGTGATTCCATTATTTATACTATTAGTAATATTATCAGTGTGATTGTTTATTGAAGACTCTCCACTACCGTTTACCAAATCCATGTTGGATTAGAATGAAGTTATCAAAAATCTGTTCAAAGATTTTGTTACAATCTATAAGTATTAGTATAAAAGAGGTATATGGATCAAGATGGAATTATATTAAATATAGGTTTATAAAAAAAAAATAATATGTCTACTTAACAGAACCACCAAACAATAAACGTAATATAAATTTAATTTAAAACAATCAGGTTTAAAATTTAAGCTTAAAGCTTTACAACTAAGGAAGATGTTGTAAATATTAATAGTTACTGAATTAGGAAAAGACAATTGGTTGGCTTATTAGTATGTATCATTTTTAGTTAACAGTTTTACTTTTTATTGGGATTCAATTTTAGAAAGAATAACCATTTGGTAGAGGGAGGAGTTTATGTATATTTTTCTTTTTGGCACCGTATATAAAATATTATAAGAAAATGAAATAAAGTTGATCCCTATGATTAAGTATGATAAAAAGAAGATTAAATAGAATTAATAAAAAGCACTAAATAACAAATTTTTTTGATAAATTTAACGTTTTCTTATTGTCATTTTTAACAGTTACTATTTTTGAAAATAAGTCAAATTTTTATATTTAAGTAAAAAAAACTGTTATAAAAGAATATCTATTTATTGTAAACAAATATATAAAATATTAAGATATAATAATGTTATGGTAATAAAAATTTATCATTTCTTAATAAAATTAACATAAAAAAAAGAAAATACTTAAAATACTATTTAATTCTTTTATCTTTTATATACTTTAAAGAAATGATAAATTATAAAAATTAATAGTAAAGAAAAATATCTATTTATAACTACTGTATTATCATAATATACAATTTACTAGATAATATTTTTTTTTAACAATTACAATATACTATTATAAAATAAACATGCCATAATATTTCTTAATTTGTCAAGAATCTTACTGTTTAATCTTTTTCTTTATACGTCCGCTGTTATAAAATATCATTATTAATACATGTATGTGACAGTCTTTTAATATCAAGAAAAAAGACAGATGGAGAAAAAAATATTTCGGATTTTTGTTAAGTAATATCATGTAAATTCATCATTTAGCATATGATATAATAAGAAGTTATTTTGACTTATGTTCCAGCTTTAAGATAACAATCCATTCGCGGTAACCGCAAAAAGTTTGTTCAATTATCATATTTTATATAAAAATATTCCTGACAGATTTTTAATGTTGATTTAAAATATATATTTATGTATTATATACATATATACACATGTATATATATAAATCTGGCAAAAAAAAAATTAAATTGTTGAAAATGTTATTATTATTATTATTATTAATAAAGATAGTTATATGTCTGTTTATATAAACATTAAAGTTAAATGTTTAATAATGTAAACATTTGTTTAAAATACTTTTTTTTATTTTACTATTACAAATAAGAACAAGATCTTATGGTGATAACAATAATAATTAAATAAAAATAATATTTTTGTTTTTTCCAATGTTTTTCTTTATTACCATGTATTTAAAGAACGTTTTCAATGAATTGTAAAATATTAAAAATGGAAACAACAATTTAATCTTTTTATAAATATGATAAGAAAGTTATTATAACGATACAAACTTTTTATTATTTTTACAAATATTGATAAAAAAATCAAATAAAATATTTTCAGTATTTTTTTTTTTTGAACTACTCTTTAATAATTAAAATCAAAAAAGCATATCAAAATTATTAATAACTTTAATCTTAAAAGATTGTAATAAATAAAGAAAAAGTATTAGATACCGATTAAGCACTATCTAATAAGGATTGTGTTGACCTTTATATGTATACATTAGAATCCAGATTTTTTTTTGTAAATTAATTGACATTTCGATACATTTTAAGAATAATACACACAAAGATATTACAAAAGGTATAACAGACAATGGTCCTTGATTATAATGATGTAGAATAATCTTTTTTATCTAAAAATTTTTAATTTTTACATACAATTAATGAATGATATGATAAGTATATTGACATTTAACTCTTATCATACTCTCCAAAAACATAAACAAATTAGGGGTTGGAAAATTTTTTGATTAGGACATTATAAGTATTATAATTATTATCATTTTCTATGATAAAATAGTTATGGTCAAAATAAAGTTATGAAAGGTCTTCAATTTATTTTATCGTTTAACTTCGACATCACCACCATCATCATCATCATCTAATATTTTTATTCTTTTTAATTAAAATACTTTTATATTATTATAAATGTATCATTTTTATATAACAGATATTTTAGCTTATTGATATGTATAGATATATATATTATATATAATAAAAGTATGGCACGTGTATATAAATTTAATACAATACGATACATTATTATCAAACGTTCTATGACTTTTGTAATTAAATAGATTGATAGGCGGTTTCTATAAAAGAAAAAGACTATTTAAAAAAATAAACTATCATGTCAATTCATTAGATCTATTAAATGCTTATGTTCTAAACATTTCATCGATCATTCATTTTAATAACTATTCTCTTGATTATTTATTTTTTTTATTTTATTAAAAGTTATATGTTTGTATTTTGATTTACTTAAACATTTTGATGTATATTTAAAAATAAATTTTATTACTATAATAATTTATATATATATATTTTTTAAAAGTATAATATTTATAGTTTAATTAAAGTGTAAATCATTTAATATACTTTTACAACAATAATTAGGCATGATTTTATTATCTAAAAAGGTTTTTCCCATTTAATGTGAAAGATATAGTTCACGATAAATGAATAAAAATGATTGATAAGTTATTGGAAAACAGACTAAATTTTTGATTAACAGCATAATACTAAGTTTGCATTGTTTGACAGGTAAAAATTAAATATCTTTTAAATTTTTATTAAATAAACTATAAATAATATTAATTTCTTTTTACTTATAACAATTTATTTATTTATATTATTTTTAAATTATTTTAATTGTTGTACTTTTAATTGTTACATTAAACATTGTTAATAATAATCTTAATACTTTTAAAAGTTCCTTTTTTTTTCTTTTAATCATATAATTATTAGTATCATATTATTCTCTTTTTTAATAAATCTTTTTTTTTATTAAAGTATAATTATAAATAATTTAATCACTTTAAAATGATAAACAAAGAATTAATCTTTAATTTAAAATCTTTAAAATATTTATACATATATATATTTATTTTATTTTTGATTTTTTTAGAATACTTTGATTAAATTTTAATTTATTGTAAAATTTAAGTGACAATGAAAGGTGATATTACTCATAAAAATAGAATTGATGTTGAGTGTAAAGATTTACCTGTAAAAACAGTTGTCATATTCAAGGATAAAGCTGAGGTTAAAAAAGCGATTGATGTTGATTGCACTACTGGAAGTAATATAATTCATATTAAAAATGTTTCACCCGTCCTAGATAGAAATAGTGTTCGTGTTGAGGTAATTGGAGAAGGACTTATTCAAGATGTTGAATATGAAGAAGAAAATAAAAATATAGATGATTATGATAATGCTGAGGTATGTTATAATCTTTTTCTTCCTTTTTTTTAAAATTTTATTTATAAATATTTATTATAGATACTTGAAAAAGAAAAAGAAAGAGAAAAAATAGAATATTTAATTAAAACATTAGAAGGTGATATTGAAAGTTTAAGTAATGGAATTGAGGTGTTACAAAGTATTGCTAATAATACTAAAAATCAAAATAATAGTAAAAAAAAGATGAAAAGTATTTCACAAAATAATTTTAATTGTGATGGTTCTAAAAAAATTGATAAAATAAATGATTTAGAAAATATTAATAGTTTACACCAAGTAACATCTAATGATTTCGGTGACTTTCCAAAAGGAGAAAATTTAAAAGATTTTATGTTATTCCTTGAAACGTATTGTCAAAAATATTCTGAAATGAAAGTTAAAATGAATACTAAACGTGTGGAATTAATAAAATATAAAAATGAATTAGATGATTTAAATGATCAAATTAATCGTTTAAGATGTGAAAATGAATATGATCCATTTAATAGATCAATAATAATAACAGTAAAATCAAATGATACTGCTAATTTAAGATTTTATTTAATTTATCAGGTATATGGAATTACTTGGAGACCTTACTATGACATTCGTGTATCAATATCAGAAACTTCAGCTAATCTTGATAATTTAGTTCATGTTGATTTTTTTGGTATTATTGAACAACAAGTTGATGAGGATTGGATTGATGCTAATATATATTTATCAACAGCAAATCCATCTATTAGTGGTTCAGCACCACCTTTATCAAGAACAACTGTTAGTGCTGTCAAAGGATCTTTAGGTGAAGGAAGAAGTAATACTACAAAACAAACCAAAGGATATAGCTTGCCAAATTCTGATGATACAGGTTTTGAATCATTTGATTATAATGAAATTTCAGATGCTTTTGGTATGTATCATCGTCTCAAAGAAATAACTGTTTGTGATGGAACAGTAAATCGTTTAGTATGTTTATATAAATATTATTTTTTAAAATTATTATAAAAATTTATTATTTATTTATAGGCATGGCCAGGTATTCCACCGGTATATTATTCTGTTGAAGATCCTGTAACAATTTACAAAAATAGTGTCAAAAATAAAGTTAAAATTACATCTTTTACAATGCATGCTACATATAAACATGAAATTCACCCATCAAATAGTACCTCAGCCTTTTTAGTAGCATCAATTACAAATAATAGTCAAAATGTTATATTACCAGGAAATGCTTCAGTTTATTTTAATGGTAATTATGTTGGAGTAACGGATGTAGGACATTTATATGAAAATAAATCTATTAAATGTAACCTTGGATTAGATCCATCCATAAAAGTTGAACATAGAACACCAATAAAAAAATATGAAACAATTGGTATTATTTCAAAAAATAATTTATATACTCATGAACAAACATTGGTAGTACGAAATGCAAAACCTTCGCAAACTGTAAACATTGTTACTAGAGAAAATATTCCAAAGTCAAATGATGAAAGAGTTAAAATTTCACTTTTATCACCAGATATTAAGAATTCAAAAGAATGTATAAGAATTACAGAGGATGCCATACTTGAATGGAATACTACCCTTGCACCAGGAGAACATCGTGAAATGATCATTAAATGGAGTGCTGAATTTCCAAGTAATGAAAAAATTGTTTATAAATTAAATAATAAAACTTCTCCAAGTGGAAGTTATTATGTTTTAAATTGTAACATAAAGCCTCCGGCAAAATGGTAAATGTATATTGTATTTTCAACAACATAAAAAAGAATAATCGTAAAGTAATCTTTATGTTCGTGCTTGGCATTTGTTTTCATTTTTTTAACCTATTTTAATGATTTTTTTTTTAAATTAGGATAATCCTACTCCATATTATCTTTTTATTAGCAGTATCATTTCTTTTTTATTTCATGTTCATTTATATTGGTGTTAATTTTAATAAAAATAAATATTTTTTAAAATAAATGTATTAATATAATTTTTATACTTTACAACAATATTTATTTACATAATTTGTTTTCAATATATTATTATAAACTTTTTTATCAGAATTTTAAATCCTTATGCCCTTTATATTATCACGTAATATGTACTTTTAATAATACAATTCTGTTTATAGTTTTTTTTATCAAATTATGCTTAAAAGTATGAAAAGAAATTAATATTGTGAGAGTTATTTATTTTTTTATAAATGGATAAAATAAAAATTAACTATCGTTAATTAAACAATAAAATATTATTGTATTATTTGAATATTTACATACAATAAGGAAATTGCTTATAAATATTTCATTGAAATTATTTAAGATAAGATATAATCATTTGTTGTTGTTTCACTAAAAGTTATTCTTAAAAACTTAGCATTTTGGTTATCTAATAAGAATTTGTAGCGTACCATTCTTTGCATAATATTAAAATACTAGAAATTTTCTTAAAAATTAACCTAATCTTTTTTTTTAAATAAGTAGAATCATTAAATCTTAAAAAAGATAATAATTTATTGTAATATTTTTGAATGTAATTATTACGATAAGATAATATCAACTTATATGATTATGTAATAAATAATATTTAATAAAAAAAAAAAAAGTTTTCTTACGAAATATCGGATGTTAGCAACAGTTGTTAAAAAGAATTGTTATCATTATTATTGTTGACAATAAAAAATAATACATGAGATGATGATGAAGAAATAATATAATTACAATTAAAGAAGTTAAATGTTTTTAAAAAATGTTTATTATCTTTTATGAGAACAAATATTAGGGATAGGAAAAATTAATTAAAATTAATAATAATTATTATTTTTATTTAAATAAAATAATAGGATAAATACAATGATTTTATTTGCCTCCCTTTAAAGGAATATGAACCTACTTAAACTTGAAGAAATTTATTAGTATAAAAAGAATATTTACTTAATATCTTTTTTTCAGTAAACTTTTTTTTTCAAATTGCACAATACTATGAACTATTTAATCATTCCTGTAAAAGGAACTTTTTAAAACGGCATTCTGTTTATTTACCATAAGATTAATTATTTCAAGATTGTTTTCTTTAACTTTTTAATGTTAATTATGTAAATATACTCTATTTTGTAAATAATAAAAGTATACAAAAAAATAAATAGTAAAGGTTAAAATAATTCACCTTTTTACATCTGATTCATTCTCTTAATAAAGAAAATCATGTTACTGTGGTTTAAACAGTTCTTTATTAATTACATTTTTTATATTTTTATATTTTTTATTCTAATAAATGTAAGTTTTATCTGATTAATATTTTGTTTTTTTATAAATATATTAAATATTGCTTATTTAGGAAATCAAATGTATTCTTAATTATGGCAATGAAGGTGATAAATGTAATACTAATGATATTTCTTCATATGCCATTCCAAATTTACCACACCATTTCATTTTTTGTAACCCCTTAACTGGAAGATATACAAAAGATCAATGTGCTTTCGAGGATGGTGTTAAGTTAGTCTTTAGCTCCAAACATCATAAATGTATTCATCCAAATTCAGTAGAAAAAAAATTAATACCAATACATAATGTTATGATGTATCCAATGATAACATTAAAAAGATGTAACTTACAACAACACTGTCCAAATGAAAAATGGTACTGTTCAAGTAGCGGTTATTGTCATTGTAAAAAAAATTTTGTCCAAATTGAATCTGATTGTTGGGAAAAGATACCACTTAATTCTGAAAAAAAATGTTACTATGATAAACAATGCTCCTCAGTTTGGCCTACTGCTAGGTGTTTTGGAAATAAATGTATATGTACATCACCACAGGTTGTTGTTGAAACATCACATGGTTTAATTTGCACCATTCCAGGAGAATGCCCATTAGGATATAAATCAAAAAATTCACAAACCTCATCAAATTGTTCCTATAAAGGTGGTTGTAGTGATAAAACATACCTAGGACATTTATATGATTGTATAGTAAGTGATAATATGAATCCAATATGTTGTCCTAATAAAGTTCTTACATGTATGCAACCAGTCATGTCAGGAAATGGTCATGGAAAATATTTAAGATATTATTACAATTCAGAGATAGGTACATGTATAAGTTTTGTATATAAAGGTGGTGATATGGTTAATTCTAATGTATTTTATACAAAAAGTGACTGTGAAACGTACTGTCAAAATAGTTGTCCACGTGGTTATGAAGAAATGACACCTGATGGAATGCCAAAATTATGTAATCAAAATTCAGATTGTTCATCAAAATATTCCTGTCACAAGAATGAGGTAAATGATTATGGAATATGTTGTCCATCCATTTCATATATCTGTTCACCATTAGGAGGAAGAGAATACAATAATATAGGATATAGAGTTGATGAATATGATACTGGTAGTATTCCAACATTTGAAAGTAACACATTTTATCCTGCATTTCGTTATTACTATTCAATATCAGAAAAAAAATGTAAATCATTCTTATATCAAGGTGAGGGAGGAAATTTAAATCAATTCATGACATTAGATCATTGTCAACACTTCTGTTCACCATTAATTTGTGATGGTAGTTATGCTTTAACACAAAATAATAAAATAGTTACTTGTAGTATTGAAAATAATTGTAAACATGGATATTCATGCAAAAATAAAATTTGCTGTCCATCAATGAAAAAAATGTGTAAAAATTCAAATTACGAAGTACTATTAGAAAAAGAAAAAAATTATGACAATAGTTATCCTGTTCAATGTCTTAATGATGATGACTGCCCATCATCATATGGATGCCATACAACTAATACTATTGGAAAAAATAACAACTATGGATATTGTTGTAAAGAAATTACCCCTACTAAAACAAAATACATTAGTATTTTAAAAAACATTGAAAAATCAAACCGTTTAAAGTTACCTTACCCTAAGGAGGGTAATAAATTTCCAACAGAAAAATTTCATGAAAAAACAAAAAGCATTACAAATTCTTTTCCAACATTGATTACTACATCAACATCAAGGAATTTATTACCTAATGAAAAGGTTATTTCAACTATTTCTATACCAAAATATGAAAATATTTTATGTCCAGCTAATCGTATTCCATTACTAGATAAAGATGGTAAGGCTGTCCTATGTACAATTGAAGATGATTTGAATTCTTTAAAAACACATCAATCGTGTGGAGGTAGTAAGTTGCATTCATGTGCTTTTAGAAATGTTAATAGTGATATTGGATTATGTTGTACAAATGTTAAGTATGGTGATCATCGTTGTCCTAGTGGTATGCATCCATACCTCCCATCGTCATTGTTAGAGGAGACAAATGAACATTCATTAATACCTTATCGTTGCTCACCATTAATTGAAAATTATTGTTCTTCAATTCAAAATAATCATACTAAAGGTAATGAGAAACATGGAGCTGTTTGTATATTTGATGAAATATATGGAAATTATCATTGTTGTGAGTCATTTAATAAAATACCACAAATTTTAACTGAATCATCTTATACAACGAGAAAAGGATACTCATTTAATCATTGGTCAAAGAATATTTTAGAAAAAAGCAATCAAAATATTTCACCAACAACAACAACTGAAAATGTCGTAGAAATGTCGACATCAACAATAGAATTAACTACAACAACAGAGAAAGTACAAATTATTAATGAAACAGAAGATGGATGTAAAATGTTGGAGAGACCTTTTCTAGATATTTTTAATAAGAATAATATATTAAATTGTAGTCCAGAAACAATAAATACATGTCCACCAGGCTTTAAATGTTATAAGTCAATTACAAAAGATCGTTATCAATGTTGTGGGGCAATGGCAACTTGCCCAAGTAATTCAGGTGCACTTATATCCCCAATTACCAATTTACCTGTTGTATGTAATCAGACAGAAGGTTGTCCAAATAATTTCTTTTGTCATGATAAGACAAAAAAAGGATCAAAGAAATATATATTTAATAGTATGAAAGATGATAAAAAAAGAAATGGTATATGTTGTAGTGAAGATCCAGTAGTATCACTATGTGATCATGGTGTAGGATTGAAAGATAAGAATGGAAAAGCTATATTATGTAAGAATAATAATTGTCCTAAAGGATATTTTTGTCAGGATAGATTTAATATATCATTATGTTGCCCATCCCCTGAACATATCTGTACATCACCATTAATTAAGGGGCTATCATGTGAAATTGCCCCACCAAGTCAACGATACTACTATAATATTGAAACAAAAAGTTGTAAGAAATTTACCTATACAGGATGTTCTGGAAATGATAATAGATTTGAAAGTAAAGATGATTGTATGAAGAAGTGTAATATTTTTGATATTTGTAATGTTGGATATCCATTAATTGATTTATCTGGAGAAATAAAGTCTTGTTCAGATAGCGATCCATGCTTATCAGGATATGATTGTGTAAATACAATTAATAAAAAAAGTTATTGTTGTCCTAGGGAAGATATGATATGTAGTTTACCAGTTGATCATGGAGAAAATTGTAATGGTTCAAATGATCATGAAAATAATAATGAACCAATTTTAATGTGGTATTATAATATTATTGAAATGAGCTGTTTACCTTTTGAATATAGAGGATGTGGTGGTAATTATAATAGATTTATATCGCAAGAACATTGTATTAAGAGTTGCTTAATTAATTTATGTCCTGCTGGCCTTCCACAAATTGAAAATGGTCAATTAATGCATTGTAATAATAATACAAGTTGTAATAGTGATTATTTATGTATTAGTACTAATTATGGAAATATTAACGAAAATGTCTGTTGTCCGAGGCCAGAAAATTATTGTTTATTTAAAGAGTCTAATACGACTGATCTTATAAATCCACAACATAGATATAAATTTGATGAAACGATAGATAAATGTGTTGATATTATCATTAATAGTACAATAGAATTACAGAAAACATTTATATCTAAAGAAAAATGTACCAATTTTTGTATTACTGATGAAGAAATGTGCCCTAAAGATAGTGTGCCATACCGTAATTCAACAACATATTTACCTATTTCATGTAGTAAAAGTCAAAATAATTGTCCAATAGGATACAAATGTAATTTGGATAAAAAAATTGATTTATATACAAATAATAGTATTGGATTTTGTTGTTCTGAACCAATCTTATGTCCAAATGGTAAAAAACCATTTATTAATAAAGAAAGCTCCAATATATTAAAAAGTGATATTTTAACATGTTCTAATAGTAATAATTATAATGATGAATGTCCGATGAATTATTTATGCTTAAAATTAACAAATGGTAAACATGGATGTTGTGAAGAAAATGAATTCTCTGAACCATGTTATTATCCATCACGACCACTTATACAATCCAATTTAAATGGTGATGTAACAGTAACATGCAATGAAAAATATGGTAAAAATAGTTGTCCATTTGGTTATATCTGTAGACATAATCCATATTTTGATGAACATTTTTGTTGTTCAGATATAAGTCAAGTAGATGACTTAAATAGCGGTAAAGATGCTAAGAAGAATAACAACAAATTATTATATAATAAACCATTTTTTGAACCAAAATTTCCAGGAAAAAATAGTAAAATTCAAGTTTTTACAAATGGAATTTTAGGTCATTCTTCTGAAAATCAAAATTTGGAAATTGATAAAAGTTATTTGAAAAATACTTTAATAGGTAATTGTAAAGATGGTTCGAATCCATTAATTGAAGATGATGATGTTAGAATATGCAATCCATATATATTTTTATCATGTCCATTACAATATCAATGTGAATATAATGATGAAATGGGAAGATATCAATGTTGTGAAAAATTTATAAAAAATATTGACTCATTGAATCTTTTTAATAATATGTTAAATATAGATGAAATGTCATATTGTCCATTGGGAATGAAATTAGTAACAAAAAGTAATACAAATGAACCATTAATTTGCACAACAACACCAACCCATGATACATGCCCATCCAATTCTAAATGCCTTTACAGTAATTATTATTGGCAATATGTTTGTTGTAAAACTAATGAAATAACAACTTTTAATAGTCCAGAAGAATTTGAAAAACAAGCAAAAATGTTTTTACTTAAATCATTTCAACCTGGAGAAGTTGGTTGTCAACGTGATACACAATGTCAAAGTATTTTTTCTGACGCAAAATGTTATGATTGGATATGTTATTGTCCAAAAGGTCAGTATATATATGAAAAAACATGTGTTTATCAATGTCCAGAAGGATATGAAGATAGAGATGGTTTTTGCGCAAAAATTTACAATTCAACTCCATTCCCATCTACAATATTGTAAATGTTGATTGTTTTTTGCAGAATATTAATTAATTTAAAAAAAATAATAATAATATCAAACCGTTTTTACATTTTATACATAAGTCATACTTACTAATTTTCTTATTCATTTGTGTAAAATATTTTTTTTCTTGTATTTTTGTTTTTTATATATTAATAAAATTACTTAGGTGTAATGAAATTATTAATGGTAAAAATATTTTTTAGATAAATTTATAAAGAATTTTTTTATTATTAAAATATTTTAAAAATTTTTATTTAAATTATAGCCTTTATTTATTTTAAAAAAGAAAAAAAAGTATTATTAATGTATTTAAAAAAAATGTTTTTTTTATATGTCTATCATAATTTAAAAAACTACATCTTATTTTTTTTAAAATCTTTTAAATGACGTATATTTGTATCCTATTTAAAATTACAATGATAACAAGGAAAAAAAATGTTAGAAGTTTTAATTATTAGCTTATATTAGTATTATTTTGAACAAAAAATGTTTACAATTTTTTTAAAACATAATTTACAGTTATTACAACATATAATTTTTATTTGTAAATTATTATTATAAATATAAAAATAAAACATTATTAGATGATTATAAATCAAATTTATTAAATATGAAAAATTTTTTTATTAGATTTTATTTTTTAAAAACTGTTGCATTATTTTTTTCTATTGAGGTAATTAATTTTTGTATAAATGAGATTTTTTTGCTAATGTAATAAATATTAATATATATATATACATAATTAATATTTTACATTTAAAATAAATTAAGAAATTTTATTATTTTCCTCCTTTACATATTTTTCTTTATTCTTTATTAATATCTGATTGAAAAATGTTATAATTTTAGATTTATAAACATCAATTTAATAAAAAGATAAAAAATGTCTTCAAATTTATCTTTTCTTGGTATGCCGAATACACCGTTAAGAAAAAGATTTTCTATAGCAGCATTTCCCGTTAATGATAACTTAATTAATGACAATAAAATTGAAGCATTAGATTTAGTAAGTTTTATAAAAAGTATAAACAACATTGTTTTATTCAATTAAAGTCATTAGATATATTTGATAAAGATATAGATGGAAATACAAGTTTAATGAAAGCCATAATAGAAAATAGACCATTAGCTGTACAAAATATTATGAAAAAAGCTTATACTACAAATTCAACTATTAAGGTAAATTAGTCTCTTTTCTATTGAGTTAATGTAAATTGTATAATTAAGCTTCTTACTTTAACAAATAAGAAAGGTGAAACACCATTACAATTAGCTTCAGAAGGGAGTAATTTAGCAATTAAAGAATATTTAGAAGGAATTAAAGTTAAAAGAATTAATCCTTTATTAGAAAAAATTAAGATTTCAACTGGAAGGATAGGTGATATACATAGTGATAATTTAAATATTTTACATGAAAATATAAAACCAAATATGTTTGGGACAACTGTACGACATTCTTTTGTACCAACAATTGCTGAAAATGAACAACGAAAATATTCAGATGAATTATTATTACCTTCAACTCCTAGATTAAGAAGTATTTCAGTATCTGGGGAATTCAATAATGGAAATAATGCATTGGAAGAACATAAAAATATTGCTTATAAAAAAACATCATTCCCTTGTCAAGATGTAAGAATATTTTTTATTATTGTTTTTCTATATAAATTATTTACTTTTTTTTATAGTTAAAAGATGTAATAAGTAATAATGAATTAAGTAAAATAAAAAATTACAGTAGCATAGACAGTGGAGTATTTAGTAAAAAAAATTCAACACTATCAACAAAGTCTTACAATGAATTAGAAGGTTTACCATTTAATATTGATGAAAGTAGAAAATATTCATTACCAAAACATCGTCATGTTGATGGTGCTATTGATATTGCTACAAATTTTTTTCCTGTTGCTAGGGCAAATGATGATGTAACACAAAATCCTAAAACAAGTGTTGTATTAATGTTATCTGATAAAATGAAAAATTTTGTTAAAAAAAAAGAAGGTTATCAAGGATATTCAAGTTATGATACACAATTGTTATATATGCCACGAGAAGAAGACGAAGATAATGATAATGATTTGATAAATAAATCAAAATATTCAAACGATTTACTTGATTTAAATGAATATCAATTAGAGAGATATGGTTTAAAAAGTCCATCTTCTAACAAAACACAAAAAAATCAAGATCTTCAAATTGATATTGGAAATAATGTTAATACCAAAAATCGTTCACAAAGTTTATTTCAAATTTCTGATAAAACAATATCAAAATATTAACAAATAAAAAGGAAATAATAATCATGTAATTACATCAATTATGTAAAAGTTTAAAGTTTTATGAAATTATTTAAAATTAACCGTTTTAAACATTTTTTTATTATAATTATTTTAATATCACATGTGTTTCTTGAATATAACATTAAATATAATTTGAATAATTCATATTTCGAATGATATATTATTTATATGAAACTATACTTTTATACCTATTACATATTAAAATTAACAATTTTAGATAATACTTATTGCTTTTTAAAAACGTTTATAAATTTTATATATTTAAATAATATTATTTTATATAAATATATTTGTTTCCATGGTTTTAGGTTTTCTTATATTTATCAATCTCACGACATTAATAAGTCTGTTTAGAAAAAAAAAGTAAATTATTTAAAGGAACATTTAAAGGGAGGGCAAATTTAACACTAGCTATAATTGTAAAGATGTATTATATATATTATTATTATTATCAGCATCATCATCATCATTTTATTATAAATATAATATAAAATATTTTAAATAATATTCTATATATATATATAGATAGGAAAACACCTACGGAAAAAAATTATATATAAAATAATTCAATAAATATTTACTAATAATTTTTTCAGTTAATCTATATTTTACATATATGTGTAAAAATTGTAAACATAATAAATTTTTTTCTATAATAAAAATATTAATCTTTTAATCGAAGATAAAATTTTTAATTATTTAATGTATTTCATAATAATATTTAATCTTCTATTAAGAAAAAATTAATTTTATTTTAACTTTATTCTTTTTTACATAATAAATAGTATTTTAATTTTTAATTTGAATAGTAAAAATGTCTGGAATAAATTTAAATCAATACTTTTTCTTTATGTGGTTTTTAATACCAAATTTGACGAAATTACTTTATTGTACGGCATCGAATTAAAATAAAGCTTTATAAAATAGGATAAGCTTAAATAAATATTATATTTACGTCAATATATATGTAAAAATAGAACTAATGATTAACTATAAAAGTACAAAAAATGTTTAAAAGATTCTTAATTTACTAAATTTCAATTTTATTTCAAATATAAAATAAAATTATTTATAAATATAATATTTATTTATCTCCAAAATATTAAAAATATTAAAGTTTGTTTATTAGTATCCCAAACATTAGTAATTTTTTTTGTTTATCACTAAAATTTATAAATTTAAACCAAAAAAAGTTTAGTCATTACCATTTTTTATTGGGAAATAAAATTATTGTTATATTTTAATGTACAATTTATAAATTTTTATATAGATAAAAAATTCGTAGTATGTTTGTTTATTATTTTATTACTTTTTTATGTAATATTATTTATATTATCCTTTACAATGATATTTATAAAAAAAATTTTTTAATTTTATTTTATAATGATGCTTTTAAAGAATTTCCTGATTTTTTAAGTATACAAAACTAGTATCTACACTACACATTTTTGATATTCTTAAGAAAAGTAGGTGTTTAAGGAATAATTTTAAATGAAAATTTTAAACTAGTTTATTTTTATAAAAATATATATAAATCATTAGTAGAAATTTTACACAATTTTTTTATCATTTCTAAACAATTTAATATGAACAATCAATTTTATTTTTTTATGCTTTTTTTATATATTAAACGTTTTTTTCTAAAATTATTAATTTATTTAAACATTTTTTATTAAAAATTGTATAAATATATATATTTTATCAAAATACATTTTTGATAAGATATATACTATAAAGTGCAAATATTTTAATAAAAGTAAATAATTTAAAAATTTCATGCCTAATGTTTCATCATATGAGTACTTTTTTTCCTATTTTTATATAATTTTTATCTTTATTTTATTATATTTTAAATTTAAAAAAGTAAAAAATTACTAATAATAACAATATTTTAATATTGTAATATTTTTTTTTTTTAGATTTATAATCTTTAAATATTTTTTATTTTTTAAAAAACAAAGGCATTTATTAATAGTTAAAACGGTTCTTATTTAATCAAATCTTTTTATTTTGTTGTTATGAAAACATTAGCTGAAATGATGAATGGCTTTAAATTGTAAGTTACCATTTTTTTTAATAAAATAACAATTTTCTAAAAACTTTTTTTCTCCATATATTTAGAAATTGGATGAATTTGCGTGATGCAGAGAATGGGCGTATTCTTTGGCAAAGTACAGATGATATGGCAGACCCTTCCAAAGAACATACTGCTAAAATTCCAAAAAGTATATTAAAATGTAAAACAGTTTCTCGTGAAATAAATTTTACTTCTGAGGAAAAAATTGAAAAATTTAGATTGGAACAAAAAGTTTTCTTAAAAGATAACGTTATTGAGGAGTGGTTTTTTGACTTTGGTTTTGTCATTCCACAATCAACCAATACATGGCAAAATGTTATTGAGGCAGCCCCAGAAGGGCAAATGTTACCAGCAGTTTTATTAAATGGAAATGTTGTAATCGAAACTAGTTTTTATGATGATGATCAACTTGTTAGTACCTCAAGAGTAAGATTATACTACATTTAATTTTAAAAAGTCGTAATTGAGAATAAAAATATTATTACTAAAATATTAATATTTATAATAAAAAAAGTATTTATAATTGATACTAAAAAAATATTTAGTAATAGTAACGAAATAATGTGTTTGATTATTAGTACTTATTTTTTTAAGAACATCACTTAAAAACTATAATATTTAAAAATATCTGGAAATAAAACTAAAGAACAAAGTTAGAAAATAATTATTTTTTTTGATCTCATTTAAATGTAAATTTATTTTTTATTTCATTGCGTCATTCTTTTTAAATATAAACAATTATATATATTTTTTTTGTATTAAAAAATAGAAGTCAATTATTTTTATTTTAATATTTTAATTTAAATAACTAATAAAAAATAAATAAATAAAATTTCGTGATTTTCTTTTTTTAAAATTGGTATATTTTTTTAAATAAAAGTTAATTTTAATTTTTTTTTAAAAATATATTAATAAAACTTTAAAATGAATAAAAAAATGTTTAAAATGTAATTTGATAAAAAAAGAAATAGCATGTAAATAAAATTTTTAATTATAACTTTAATAAGCTTAACTAAATGTATGATCAAAATTATTACAAATAATAATAAAATTTGAATTTCTCTTTTTACATATATTTTTAAAAAATAAGTATTAGTTATTTAAATAATTATAAATATAAAGAAATGATACAATCTATAATACATTTATTTATTAAAATTTTGATTAATAATACATGTTTGTATTAAATGTTATATATATTAGGTTATTTTAAAGATATATTTTGATAATAAAAGTTAATTAAATGCAATTTATAATACTTTGTTTATACAAAAAGTATAATCTTATAATATGATCAATTTTTAAAATGATTGAATGTGGTTTACTATTATAATAATTCAAAATTAAATAATATAGTATTTTATCTTTATAACATTACAATTTAATTATAGTTTATTAATACTAAATATTCATAGTTTTGTTATTTATATAAACAATTTATCAGTATTTAAAAAAAAAATAAGATTTCTTTACATGAAATTTAAAAAATTTTTAACATGATTTTTAAAATTTTACACAGATTTTTATCTAAATTCAACAAAGTAAAAACACGTTTAAAAATGTATTATCATTAATACGGTCATTCAGTATTTTTACACATTTTGTAATCGCAATTATAATAATTTATCAAATTGAGACTATAACATTTACTTGGCGTATCAGTTAAATTGAATATCTTATTTACTTGACAACATGTATTTAGCTACTTGTTATCATTTCATTACGCTAACCATTTCTTATCTTGATGTTTGCTTATTTTCTTTTTTATTTTTAAATGCTGGAAATAATTTTATTAAAAAAATTTTTTATTTTATTTTTTTGTTTTTCCTGTATCAGTCAATTTAAAAGTTCTATTTTTTGTTTTATCAAAAAAAAAAAACTTTTGTAAACTTCTAAATATATTTTTTTTCTGATTAAAGTTATATTTTCCAAATTTAAGCTTTTTATCTTTTTATGGTATTGATTAAAAAAGACTTTATCTATGTTCTTTATTTTTGTTTGATCATTATAAGTGTATAGAACTTTTTAATAGTTAGTATTATAAAACAAAAAGCAATTGATCAAACTATATATTGTTTGTCGTCAAAATAATTTATGTCTTTGTATTTAAAAAAAAAGTATTATTGTAAAAAAAGCAATTTAAAAAAACAATAATATAATTTTAACCTTTTTTATATAACTTTAATTTATTGTAGCAAAAAAATTATTTTTACCTTTATTTAATAAAATATTAATATTTAATATTTGTACTGTTTAATATATTTTAATTTTTTTAATAAAACTTTTACTTAATATAATCAATTTTAGAAAAAATGAACAATCAAATAATTTCAGAAAAAGGATTTAGACTTAGGGCACCGTTTTGGCCACATGCAGTCATTTTTTTTGGATTTTTTGAATTTTTTATAACAACATATATAATGACAATATGTTAGTTTTAATGATAAAATATTACTTTTATCAAAAAATTTAGGTTGGAAATTTTATACAATAGCTGCTAACATCCTTCCAACTATGTTTGTAATTTTTCAAAACACCGTAAAAAGTAAACAGTTAGCAGGAGGAAGTGATTTTACTTGGACGATAGAGATGGAAAATGAATTATTATCAGTAAGTTCAAAAAAAAAGCAATCCTTTTGTTTTAATATTTTACTAAAAATAAATAATTTTGTAATTTTTTTTATAGTATCAAAATAGTTTAATTTACGTATATGTTGTGTCAGTTTTTGTTATCTTACTTACAATGGTATATGTAAGTAGTCAATTTGTATCAGTAGAATATAATAATGATCCCGATAAAACATATCCTTATTGTATGGATCATAAAAATATAAGCATTGTTTGTGCTGTCTTTTTAATTATATTTATTTTAATTAATTTTTTACTGATTACAAACCTTTGGGTTAGTTGCGCAAAACCGTATGCTTTATTTCAGGAAAAATATAATAATGCAATTCATGAAGAGTCATTGTGGGATTCAATTGTTGAAAAATATAACTGTATTAATGATGAAGATAAAGAAGTTCATAAATCTGAGGTAATTTTTTTTTTAATTTTAATTATTTTTTGTATTAATAAAAAAAATTCATATTTTTTTATTAGAGATGTGATACAATCGTAAGTAAAACAGTAATGCCTCAAATATGGTTAGATATTATGTTTTATTCATATGGAATTTTGCACTTGATTGCTCTTATTATTTTTGGTTTCATTAATCAAAGTAAGTCATTATAGAAATTTATATTTAAAAATTCTTGTTATTATAGATTGTAATACTATGGATAAAATTATAGATGAGGAGGAAATTAATGATGTTAAAACAATATTATTAGATAAAGATTTTAACCATATACATAAATGTTAGATATTTGCAAATTATTAATTGATATGGAAAAAATAAATTTTAATAATTTTAAGTCATTATAAATATTTTAATATTATGGTTATTTTTTATTGTAAAAAATAGATTTATTATAATTTAATATTATTAAAGGTTAACCTTATATTAAAACTTATTTTAAATAATTTTTTTTAGATGTATATATAATTTTTAAAAAATTACATTTATAATAAAATAAATAAAAGGACGTTTGTTAAAAATTATTTAATAAACAATTCAATAAAATAAAATAATATTATTACGTAAAATATTTTAACATAATTTTTATTCTAACAAAAGTTATATTACTTTTTTTTTTAAACATAGTAATATGCAATTTAATTTTAAAAAATATATTTTTAAAAATTATTTACATTTATATTTACTCTAAAGTACATATTAAATATATCAATGATATTTTAAATATTTCATTTGTCATTTTTTTTTCTAAAAAAAAGTATTTAAAGATAAGGATAGAAATTTACATTATATTAAAAGTTTTTTTTTATATTTTATGATAACATATCTTAACATAATAATTTCTAAAACACCAAACAACAAAATTAATATGACTTTGACTAATAATAAAAAAAGTATTCTTAGAAACGCTGTTAACTAAAACTTTTCTTTTTCAAATTTTTTTTAAGTTATAAAAAAATTTGCTTTATTATTCAATGAAATTAATTGTATAAATAACATGTAAAAAACAGTTTAATTTCATAAGATATCTAATAAAATGCAATTTTTTTTATCCATTTATAATATGAATTTTATTTTCAATTTATTTTAATAAAAAAAAATTAAAATCTCTACTTGATAGATATCTTATTATAAGTACTATAAAAACAAACTATAGATTTTTTGTAAAATGTAAATAATAAATCATTATATTTTATTTTCATATCAAGATGATAAAAATAATTATCAAATAATTGAATGAACAAATATAATTGATCATTTTATAGCTTTATAGATAAGATTAAACATTAAGTCTTAAATTTCATTTTTTATTGTTTTTACTACAACAATTATTAAAGAATCATTGTTCAATAAATAATATAATTTTAGAAAAAAAAGAAACTTTTTTTTTATATAATTTATTTAAACTTTAATAAAGAAATATTATTTCAAATGTTATTGAATAAAAAACTTTTATTTTTATAAAATTTGAGATATTAAAAATTGTTTTACAATAAAGATATTTTTTATATTGGGATGAATTAATTTTCATGAATTAGAAGATAAAAAAAATTATGCAATTTGTAATCCGAATAAATGATTTCCAAGAACTTTTTTATCAGTACTAAAGAAAAGTTGAGTAAAATATTTTTTCCAAAGTTTTGGATCAATTGTATGGAGTGTTTCACCTTTTTCAGTTTTAGCAAATGCTTCAAATGCTTTATGACAATCTTGATATTTAAATCCATATGCACACATTCCATCAGTATATTCAGCCAAATCAAGAACCCCATCAGCTGATACATCGAACAATTTAAACATAAAATGTTGATAATTATCAAACCATTTTGGTAATGGTTCATTGCTTTTTTTGTAAGCATTTCTTAAAAGAGTAATCCATTCATCAATTGATACTAATTTATCATTATTTTTGTCTGCAATTTCACAAAGTCCTGTAAAAAGTGCTTCCATTGTACTACGAGCATACTCCATTTGAATTGACTCAGCACCATAAATATCTCTAATTTGCTTTAATTAAATTAATTAAATTAAAAAAAATAAATATTTACCCTTATAACAAGATAAAAATCATTGTGATCAACAGAATGAGAACGATTTCTATCAAAAAAAAGTGTAAAAATTCTTTCCCATTTTTCAATAAGAAATTCATCAACATCAGAATATTTTTTTTTTAATTCACTTAAAGAATCAGAAGACATGATAACTAGACAATTATTAATAAATAATAACCTAAAAAAAAGATATACATATATTGTGATTCTAAAGAAGATAGTTATTTCTTAAGAATAAAAATTATTACAATGGTACTAAATGGCAATTTATAATCTTTTAATACATTTTTATTTTAACTAAATAAATCTTTTATCTCCACCTTTATATTTTTATAATACATATCTTTTAATGTTCTTGTGACAAAGATATTTAAAGATATATTTTTAACATTTTCAAAATCCTAACAAATAAACACTTACTTTTATTTATATGCCCACCTACATTCAAATAGTTAAATTATTAAAAACTATCCGTCTATTTTTCTGAGGAATGCTAAGTATTAATTTAATAAATCAAAAATGTGTAATATATTATGTTTATTACCAATAAAATTTTTAATTGTATTTTTAATAAAATAATTATACTAATTTGTTTTATGAATATGTATTTTAACAAAATTTTCCAATGATATTATTTATTTTTCATAAATCAAAATAAATTTTTTTGAAGCAGTTAAAAAAAAAAGTGTATACGTAATAATCATATGATTGAAAACAAAAATAATATATCGTTTAATATGTTACAGACAAAATTTGAGTAACAAATGTGTTTTTTAAATAAAATTATTGTTATCTATTTTTATAAAGTAAAATATGAAGCACATACATTTAAAAAAATACCTTATACCATTTTAATTTAAAAAAAAATAAAAAATTTAATTTTAAAGAATTTATTGTTATAAAAGTAAAATTAAATTTTATTTAATAATCATTTTATAATAATTTGAATTAAGATGATTGAAAATTAAAATAAGTAAAAATACATGATTAAAGTAATGAATTTAATAGTTTTATAAATGAAGTTTTAATCCCAAAGGAAAATGGTATTCTATTTAATAAATAAATATTAAATGTATATATTTTCAAAGAAAGCATATAAATGATTATATTCTTAAAATAGTAATTTATAGTATTATCAAAAATTTTTAACAATCATTTAATAAAATAATGTTTTTACTTTTTATAAAAATTTATATAAAAAATCAATAAAGAATGAATCTTTATTTTAATAAGTTTAAAATATTTATTTATTTACTAAGATTATCCTCAACAATATTTACCTCTACCTTTAATCCTTATAAAATTGCCGTTATTATTAATACAAACCCTCTTAAAAATCAATCAGATGTCGTATCAGAATATCAAGTAAGTTTTATCTTAAACTTTTTTATTTCTTTATTTAACTAAGGCAACAATTAATACTTTTATCGTTAGAGATGACTCGCAAATTAATTTAACAGCAGAAATAATAACACAATCATTAATTCAACAACTTCCTACATATGGTGAAAAAATAAGGTAATTTATTTTGATATATATTATCATTAGATATTAAAGATTAATTAATTATATATATTATTCTATCATTATTATAATAAATTAAATTTTTTTCCCCAATTTCCAGACAATGCAATAGGCTTAGAATAACACAAAATGTGATTTGTAATTCAATGTTCAAGAATGCTGTTGCTGTTATTTTAGTACATGAAAATTATGAAAATCAAGATAGTGCTGGGGATGAGTTTGCTGCAATTGCTTATGCATTAAGTTTTTATCGTCTCCCAACTATTGGTGTGATGATTCAGGATGCAGAGTATTCACGAAAGGTAACAATTATTTTTACAATTATTTTATTTTTTTAAAAAAAATTTAAGAATGTTTATCCAATGTTTTTGAGAACCTCTCCACCCTATTCTCATGAGGCATATGTTGTTATTAAATTACTTAAAGAATTAGACTATAGACAAGTTATTCTAACCACAGTATTCGGTGACGTTAATGGTGAAGAATTTAAAACTGTCTTTGAGAAGAATAGTAAAAAAAATAAAATTTATGTTCAAAAATATGTATCACTTCATGTTAATGAAACATTGGAAAGGAATATGATATCAGTTTTTGAAGAAACAACATCAAACATCATAATATTATATGCTAAACCATCTAAAGCTGAAAAAATTATTCAAGTAGGGATGAAACTTTTTGGTAAAAATAAAGTATGGATAATAAATGAGAAAGCTTCTTATATAAATTCTATTCCTAATGGTTTTTTATCAATACGCCTACGTGAAGATCCAAAATCAGCCTTTAAAGATGCACTACTAGTTATACGTAATGCTGGAGAGTATCTTTTAACATTAAATGCCACTGATATACCAACAAATGATTGTAATTCAATAAAAGAAAATACTAAATGGATAGAAAGTGTTGGATATAATTTTTATAAATATATTATTGAAAAAAAAGTACATGGTGCAAGAGGTGAAATTAAATTTAATGATAAAGGAGATCGAATAACGGCTGATTATGAAGTTTTAAATAAAAAAAATGGTCGTTGGCAAACCGTTGGAAATATTGTATGTAAATAAAAATAATATTATTAATAAATAAATATATATATTTATATTATATAATTTTTGTTTTCTTAATTTTTAGGCAGATAATGGTCGATTATATATAACAGAAGAAATTGAATGGATTAATGGTGAGAAAAAAAAACCACAAGAAATACATTTACCAGAGCATTTAAGAGTTGTCACTGTTCATGATCCACCATTTGTATATACATTTCCTGTTGCCTCAGAAGATGTTTGTATTAATTTTACATCAACATCAATAACAAATGTTGAAGAAAATGAATGGTATCCATGTTATAAACGTATTAATGAAACATTTAAAGAAATATTTTGTTGTAGTGGTTTAGTTATTGATCTTATATATTATTTATCAAAATCAGAACCAAATACTTCATTAAAAACAAATTTTACTTATGAATTACATTTAAATACAACATATGGTATACCAATATTATCAGATAATGGATATATATTATCAGGAATGATTGGTGAGTTAGACTCTGATATGGCTGATATGGCTATTGGTGCTTTATCAATTAATTCTGAAAGAGAAAAATATATTGATTTTACTGAACCATGGTTATATCACGGTATTCATATAATGGAAAAATATAGACCAAAAGATTCACCTATGGAATCATTTATACAACCATTAAAAAATTCATTATGGGGTGCTTTATGTATTATAGTTATAGGAATAGGATGTGCTATATATATATTAGATTATAAAAGTCCATTTAAAAAATTTTATGATAAAAATGAAAATATTTTTGGAACCAATTCATTTATATTCAGTGATGGTAGTGAAGATAATAATGTAACATTTGGTGAAGCAATGTGGTTTGTTTGGGGTGTTTTATTAAATTCCGGTGTATGTGAAAAGACTCCAAGAAGTTTTTCTGCTCGTGTTTTAGGATTAGTTTGGTGTGGATTTTGTATGATTATTGTTGCATCATATACAGCTAATTTAGCAGCATTTTTAGTACTTGATCAACCTGAAAGAGGTTTAACAGGTATTAATGATCCTAAATTAAGAAATCCAAGTGCTAATTATTCATATGCAACTGTTTATGATACTAATACTTATCAATATTTTAAAAGACATGTTGAATTATCAACAATGTTTAGAAAAATGGAAACACATAATGTAATTAATTCTGAAAGTGCAATTAATTCATTATTAAATGATACATTAGATGCTTTTATATGGGATTCTGTTCGCCTTGAATATGAAGCATCAAAACATTGTGAATTGAGGACAAGAGGAGCAATATTTGGAAAAAATGGTTATGGTATTGGTTTACAAAAAAATTCACCTTGGACACCACATATAACAATGGGTATATTAAGGTTATCTGAAAATGGTAAAATGACTGAATTAAATAGAAAATGGATAGAAAATGCAGGGAAAACTATATGTGAACCAAGAGAAAGAGGTACTCCAGCAAGATTAGGCCTTCAAAATATGAGAGATATATTTATTCTTGTTATTATTGGTGTTATGTTTGGTTGTCTTTTATGTATTTTTGAATCAATGTATGGACAATATAAAACAAAAGTACAAAGACAAAGTCAAATAGCTAAAAGATATGCTGAAAAATGGATACAAAATTGTAATTTTACATATCCTGAACATGAAACAAAATTATGTAAATTTTCCAATGTCAATTTATTATTACCTAAAGATTCATTAAAAGAAAATCATAATATTACAGAAAGATCATATTCATTTAATAAAATATTGTCTTATCATGAAATGTCTCGTCAAAAATATATAAATGACGTTTTAAGAAGAACAAATTATAGGATCAATCCAACGAAGCTAATTTTTCAAAATAATCCTACTTTCATTTATTGTAGCAGGTGCAGAGTATGTTTTTTTCTTTATTTTAAAAATGACATTTTATTTATATTTAAGGCTCTTATGACAACCAAAGTAAAACCAATAGTTGGAGTGTTTGCAATTATTTTTACCATAATATTCATTCTTTTGTTTCTTTGGCCGTGTGCTTTACTTCCTATTCATTGTACAATTTTTGCAGACTACCTTCATTATTGTTCTAATTGTAACCATAAAATTGGACGATATCGTAGAGGATTTAAAAATTTTTCAAAATTTTATGTATAATTTATATAATTTTAATGTCACTATATATTATTATTTTTGATATATTATAAAAAAAAAGAAAATAAATATAAAAACTTGATAAAAAAAATATTATTTAATAATAATTTAAAGAATAAAAACAAAATTTCTACAGTAATTTATTTAAATAAAGAAAAAAAGTAAATAAAAGTCAAAATTTATTGATGAGATTATGCTTTGCATAGTAAATTTAAAAAATATTGCATTAAATATTAAATTTTTTAAAGTGTAAAGCATAAAAATACAGGCTAAAATTAGAAAAAAAAAAGAATTATTATAAATAAAGATTAATTGATTAAATTACCTTATGATCACCCATACAAACGTCTTTTCCAATACTATCATAAATAATATTTTTAGCATTTTTTAATAAATTCCAAGCAATTTGATTCATCAAAATTCTATCACACCATGCTGGTGGTCTTGTTGGCATCAATTTATTATACGTCTCTGGATCTTCACTCCATGGATATGTTGGAGGAAATTTTATTTCAAATTCATGTAAATATGAATAATTTTGTACTTCATGATCATCACTCTTATAAAATGACCAATTTTTTATAAGTGATTGTGGATCCTTATAAACAAAACGTTTTTTTTCCAAACGTAATACTCGTGTTCTTGATGTGTAAAGTTCCGGAGTACAAAGATTAGGTTCAGAGTGAAATTCTATTGCTGATAATGGTGAACATTCATCATTTGTTATTGTTTCAGCAACATTATTATTACTAGAATTTTCACTATCAGTTTTATAAATATTTGCTTTGGTAAGACAATTAATAGAATCTGTTTCTATTTCTAAATTTGATGGAAATTGTTTTTTAACAGTTTTTGGAATTAATTTCTTAAATAAATATTTAATATAAATAAAAAAAGGTATTTTTTTTAACATACATCAATAAAAGTTTGTAAATTAAGTCTAAAATTAAAATCACCAAATAAAAAGAAACTTTCTTTTTCATAAGTATTTTCTTGTATATATTTAATAACATAGTTTAAAGCATTTGCGCGATTATTGCTATATATGTAAGGATTTTCATGTGAAGTAATATTAGAATCATCATGAAATAAATGTACATTAATTAAATTAACAACACTATTTCTAAAACTCCATTTTGTATGTAAAAATCCTTTACGGCCCCATTTAATTGTTGGCCATAATTCCTTTGGAAATTTTTCTCTTATCATATATGGGATTGATGAAAGATCTTTAGAATAAATAAATTTTCCATTTTCTGTTTTTTCAAAACTAAAAGTTTTAAAATTGTATAATTTGGTATAATTTACAAGTGATGAGTGAATTAAATATAAACTTCCAAGTGCAGTATATTTATCAAATATATCATATTCTAAATCTAAAAAAGCATAAGATGATGTATATTGAGGTAATAATAATATTAATTCATTTATTAATGGTTCAACATATATCGAAAATTCTTTAAAATGTTTTCCACCAGCTTCTTGAAAATGAATAGCAATAAATTGTGCTTCATGACAATTAATAACCTATAATTATTTATATATTATAATATTATAATTATTCTTACATTTAAGAGACCCTCTTTCCATGAATTTTTTATTTTACAATTCTAAATAATTATTTAATTAAATATTAAAAAAAAAATAAAAATTTTTTATTAAATACCTCTTCAAATAATGATCCAACATTAGCAGTTATTAATAAAAAATTATCCATTTTCTAAAATAATATTTAATATTATTTTTATTTTTATTAATAACATATTATAAGATAATAATGTAATATTATAGAAATTAATTTTTTTTATTAATAATATTTGTAGAAAAATTTAGAAAAAATATATAAAATCAAAATTTTTATAAGATATTTAAATTAAATAAATAAATAAATATTATGTTAGAATATAAAGATGTGAGGAAAAATGTATGCTCATTTTTATATTATATGTTAATACGTTAATTCAACTAAAATATTTGAAGCATCATAAGTATTAGAGAATTTTAGTTAGTGACGAGAGAAATAACAAAATATATTTATATATAGACACTACATATATAAAATGTTAAAATATAAAGCAAATCTTCAAATCATGATAAGTTTCGAGAAAATGTTTATATCACCGATTACAATATCATTTGTTATATGGTGAAATATAGGAGTAATAAAAATAGTTCAAGTTGCCCGTTATCTTTAAGCATAATATGTAATGATCATTGTTAGTAAAAGAGTTTATTAAAGGAAGTAAAAACATTATATATATGTATATATTTTAATAAAAAGAATTTGTAATTATATATATTTTACGGTAACCTTAAAGTTAAGCTTTTTAAGGCTTATCTTTATTAAATAAATTTTAAATTATATTTAAAAAAGAGTCTACATTTTAATCATAATTATAAATTGATTATAATATATTACATAAAATTTTATAGTTATCAAAAAGTTCTTATTATACAAATAACTCAATAATTATAAATTATATATTAATGTATTAATCTTTTTAGTATTAAAATATTTAATACTACATAAATTTAAATAAGTATAAAAAAAATTATTAACAGAAACCTTGTCCCCCTTTAAAAGATAATTATCTTTGACAAAATGTATTAATGAAATTTGACAGCATTAGCTGTAAATAAAATACTTTCAGATCAAAAACTATGTAGAAAATTTTATCAATTTTGATTGTCTGTGACAACCTTTAGTACATAAATAAGACTAATAAAAAAAAAAAAATTTTTTATTAATATTTTAAATATAGTAGTCTTTAAAAGGAAAATATAAAAATCTTTATATATTAACTATCACTAATGTGTGAATATTTTTTTAAAAATAATATTCAATATTTTAGTAACAACATAAATATTTTTACTATGTCAATTAGTATATTTATATGCTTTCAATTTAATATTTTTAACTAAGACTAACAATTTTAATCAAAAGAAATAATGATTAAATAAAAATTATCCTATATTATTTATTAAGTATTAATAAAAATAATAATAAATATATTTATATAAAAACCTTATAGACACATCACTCCACAATACTATTCTTTAGTGACTATTTTTTTTTTGAATCATTAAAAATAAAAATAGAACTAAACAATACAATATAATAAAAATCATAATTTAATACTAAAAAAAGTTATGTCGCGAATTATTAAAGTCAAAAATATAGTTTTATTATATAATATAATATTATAAGAGTAGATGTATGTTTACAAACAATGTATATTAAAAAAAGTAATTAAATATGATATAGTAGTAATAAAAATTTAAATACAATAAAAATATTTCCTTTTTTTTTCATAATTTAAAAATGATATAGAAAATGGTAAAGAAAATATGACTATTTAAGCTATTCATTTTTAAATGTTTCTTTCCCATATTAATATATTTTTCTTTAATTTTCATTTATTAAATGACAATTTTAATCAACATACCAATAATGTATAATATTTAATCATTTTAATTTATTGTGAAAATAATAAAACAAATTGTTAATTTTATATTTTTTTATTTTTTAGTCTTATAAAATTTGAAAAATATATTTTTACGTAGACATTTTTAATCGACAATTTAAAAAATTTATTTATATAAATTGACAAACAAAAATTTATAGAAATAATAAATATTTCTAAAAAACAAACGATATTATAAATTATTTTAAAAATATTATAATAAATTTTAATTTAATTAAAAGTAATTTAAAAAATATTAATTATCAAATAACAAATTAAAAATAACATTATTAATAATCATAAATAAATAGACAAAAAAAAAATAAAATGTAAACGTGTTTTAGGAAAAAAAATATTAGCCATTATTTTAATTATTGTAAAAAGAAAGTTTATTTTATTAGAATATATTATGTCAAAAGAAAATAAAATTATTATAAACAAGAAAAACTTGTTCAAAATTTTTGGTTGCATATATAAATTTAATATAAAACAATTATTGTCTAATTTTTAACATGACTTTTGAAATGTATTTTTTTTTATTGAAAGGATAGATTAGATTACAAAATTAAATTTTGAAATCCGTGTTAATTGTACTTTTATGGCAATTATTTTAGTAAATTATAAAAGAAAAAAAGAAATTTAATATAATTTAATAGATTAATAAGAAATTTATTAAACGATCGCAAATATAATTTACCACTAACCTGGATTATTGAAGGGAAACAGGATTTAGAAATAGAAATTCATCATAAATATTTTTACTTTTAATTGAAAAGATAGTACCTTAAAAGAAATAAATTAATTTAGTCATTTGTATTATTATTTAAAAATCTTTAAAATTAATAATATTAAAGATTTTAAGATTCTATAATATATTTAAACATTATATTAGGTCTTTACATATGAAATGGGTTTTTTCTACTCTAAATTTTAAATGCGCATAACTCGGTCGAAAATAAATATTTTTATTAAAAATAAGAACCATTAGAATCTATACATTGTTGCCAACGAGATACCATTTTATTTATACCATTTTGATAAAAATCCTGGCTTCTAGAAGCGATGAAATCTTCAAAGGCAGTTTTTATATCCTCCTCGTTGTTGAAGATTTCCTCATTCAAGAAGTGGTCCAAATGTTTGAAAAAATGAAAATCCGTTGGAGCAAGATCTGGTGAATATGCAGGATGAGGTAAAGTTTCATACCCCAATTCACCCAGTTTTTGGAGGGTCTTTTTTGAAACATGTGGTCTTGCATTGTCATGAAGCAAGACAGGCCCCTTTCTATTGACTAATGCGGGTCGTTTTTGGCACAATTTTCTATGCATTTTTTCAATTTGTTGACAATACGACTCCGCAGTAATAGTTTCACCAGGTTTCAAGAATTCATAATGAATGATTCCTTCAGCAGACCACCAAACAGTCACCATTACCTTCTTTTGGTTAAGTTGAGGTTTTGGAAAAGATTTTGGTGCTTCATTGATATCCAACCATTGTCCACTTCGCTTGCGGTTATCGTACAGGATCCATTTTTCATCACATGTAACAATTCGATCCAAAAAAGGATCATTTTTGTTTCTTAAAATGAGCGAAGAGCAAATTTCATAACGACGATTTTTTTGATAGTCGTTTAATTCATGTGGTATCCATTTGTCAAGCTTTTTTGTCTTTCCTATTTCTTTTAAGTGGCGGGAGACTGTTGCCGTGGATACATTTAAAGCTTCTGCAAGTTGTCCTAGAGTTTGACGTGGATCGGCTTCTACAACTGCTTGTAATTCATCATTATCCACGGTGGAGCAAGGCCTACCACGGTCTTCATTCTCAAGGTTCTCGTTTCCCTCGTTGAATTTTTTGAACCATCTTTGTACGGTGGAAGTACTAACAACATCCTCCCCAAAAGCTTCATTAATATTTTGAGATGTTTTTGTGGCATTAGTGCCACGTTTGAACTCATAAAGCATAATAATACGAATGTCGCGTTTTGATAGCATAGTTTATTTTTAAAATAAAATAATGATAATTAAAATCAAATGCCATGATTTATATGCCAAATTGTAGCAAAGATTCTGTAGAATCTAACAGTATGTTTTTTTATGTAAAAACATAGCTACATATTTTAAATACAATGAGTCAAACTTTGCGCATCAATATAAACCCATTTCATATGTAAAGACCTAATATATAAATATATATAATTTTTAAATTGTTAACCGTTATTTATATTGTTTATTTTTATTTAAAGAAAGAATGAAATTTTTCCACTATTCAATTACTATTATTTTATTATTTATAACATTCACAATAGCACAATGGAATAACCAACAAATCATAAATCCTATTGGTAGTCCACAACAACCACAAACTGGTATACATAATCCACATTTAAGTAGTTTATATACTAATAATGTTTTAAATCAACCACAACCAAATTTAAATCAAGGTTTGTGGTATAGTAATATTCAGCCCCAACCAATGCAGCCAATGTTATGGCCAATGATAGATAATTCATTACAAGGAAATAATATAGCAGGTAATAAAAATAATAAAACACGCCCTCGTGGACGTAAAAATCATAATCATCTTCCAGATGGTATTCCAGGAAAAAGAAATGCTAATCAAAAATTAAGAGCATGTTGTAATAAACTTCCTAAAGCTGATGCTATGTGTAAACGTCGTTTTTGTGATTTTAATGCACTTAGTTCAAATACAGTATTGACCTACTTAACAACATGTCAATCAAAAGGACCAACTGTAGGACAAATGTGGGATTGTGCTTCATCTAGAGCTGATCATACAAGATGTTGTCAAGCTTCTGGAGTACCACCTGCATGTATGGCTTATTGTGAAACAACAAATGGTGTACCCACTGATTATTTAAAATATATTGTTTGTTTGGCACAATTTGATAGAATAAGAGCGTGTTTTAAATCATATTTAGAAGTTCATCCTAATATTAAAGGAGATTTATAAAAATTAATTATATTTTATTTTAATCATTATAATGTAAATTCATATAAATTTTTATAAATTTTAATTTATAAAAAATAATTTTTTTCTTTTTACTACATATTTTGCATTTAATATTTTTTCTTACCTACTATGTATTAATTAATTAAAAAAAAAGGATTTAAAAGAAAGATTAAATAATAAAAAAATATTATTATGTAAAAACTGAACTTGGAACAAGTCCTTCCTTAGATGTTATTGCTGGTTGAAGATTTTGTCTTCTTAAAAATTTCCTTGGAAATACAACTAAATTTCCGGAAAGTCTTTTAAGTATTTCATTAGCATCTTTAGGATCAAGTTCTGCTAATGGCATCTGCATATTCCATTTATCTAATTCTTCAATTGTTTCCGCTTTATCAGTAGGAAAACAACGGAATACTTTTTCATAAATTTCTGTATTTGTTTTTGCAATATTATTCCATTGATCCCAAAAACTATTACATGTAGGATCATCAAGGCATATAGATAATGATGTTTTTGATGGGGAGTCTTTAAGTAATCCTAAATGTTCCTACAAGAAAAAAAAATGATTTTTATTATTAATATAATTTAAAAAAAAAACTTACTTTCATCAATTGAATTCTTAGAGATTTTGCAAATAATCCAGCTTTACGTTTTTTACCGTCCATTATTCCTTCATTAAATTCATTATCAGTAATTAGTAAACAAACTTCAGAATCTCTATTACCAACTTGGGATCTATCATTAATATTTGCACTACCAATAATAACTTTTTCATCATCAACAATCATACATTTACAATGAATATAAATTAATTCACTAACCATTCTTCCCCATAATACAGAGTGTGTTCTTAATGAACAAAATGATATATAATCATCAGGATTTATTGCTCTATTTCTAAGACAATGATATAATGACATTTCTGAATTGTCAATTGAAACCATTGTCCAATGTAATACAGTATGAAGTGAAGTTGGTGATGCATTACTTGATAACTCACCCTCAAAACCAGGTAAAAGTGGTATTAATATATAAACACGAAATACTTCCTTATTTTCATGTGCTAATGTAATACGATCAACGAGTGCTTTACAAATCTTATTTAAAACATCTGTACTATTAACCATTGATACAAAAAATTGATTCTCTATATAAATATAATGTTTTGCAGTATTAATTAATTCAATATAAGCATTTTGAATACTTTCTTCTGTTTCACTTACTAAAGCAGACCATGTAGCAGCAGATCGTAATACTTGAACAGATGTTGGAATACTAATAGGTAAAAATATTCTTGGAATTCTTACAGAATCATATGATTTAGGTAAAATGTATGGATATTTTTTTTCATCTTTAAGTTTTTCTGTTTTTGTTGCATTCCATCGTTGAATGAAATGCCTAGCAACATCTCTTGCTGCTGTTCCAAATGTAACTGCATGAATGTCATGCCATGGCATACGTGGAACTTTTCTTCTATCAACAAAATCTTTAAATGGTTCTTCAACTTGAACAAAATCTTTTTTATTATAATTAACATAATCTTTTCCAGGCCATAATTTACCACCACCTTGAAGTTTGTTAGAATTTTCTTCATTAGATGATTTTAATTTAATCCAATTAAGTTCATATTGACCTAAAGTACTATCATCATTTAATACATCCCTCCATCTATTTTTCATTTTATTGGTTCCCCAATGGGAAACAATTTTTCCAACTTTTGAACGTGTTTGATCTTTAATATTTCTTGTAACTTTACCCCATACTTTTCTTTCTCCCGTAAGTGCTTTGTGTTCTTCATCTTCTTTACTATCACTTTTATGAATGTGACTACCATCATCATTTTCTAGTGGACTTTTTGATCTTGATCTAGATAAACTTTTAGATTTTCTATTTTTATCGTCATAATCAATTTCTACTTTATATTTTCCTTGATCTTTTACAGTTACACTTAACTCTTGTCTTCCTGAAGCATCATTCATTTTGACATCAACATGTGAATTAACTGTTGGTTTATTAGAAAATGAAGTCCCTTTATTTTTTTTTGATGGTCTAAATTTAGTCACTATAGCTGCCATTTTACTACTTTTTTTATGTATTAATTTTGATTTTATATCTTTTTTTGTATCTTCATTGTCGTCATCTTTTATTCCATTATCAGATTCGATTTCATTAATATTTTCATCAATATTCTTTTCAATTTCATTTTTTTCACATACTTTTCCAGATGGGCATAATGAAGCTGACAATCCAGCTACTTGTCTCATTCCTGATATTAAATTAAAATCAATATTACTATTAACAGCACCATATGTAGGCATTTGAATTGATCCTAAATCTGTTAATCTATGAACATTATCATCCCATCTTCCATAACATAAATCTAAACCACCAACAAAAGCTATTATTTGATCTATTACAAGTAACTTTTCATGATGAGCCCAAAAAAATGTTCCTGTTCCAGGGTAATGATCAGGATGCCTCATTACCATTATATTTGGATGAAGATCTTGCATTGTCTTTTTCATCCATAATGAATTTAAATTTAATGCCATTTCCATTTCTTTATAAATTAAAATAAATACTTTTACACCTTGTTCAGCTTTTCTTTTCAATAAAACATCTAATCTCCATTTATTACCCTCATTCATAGGGCGTTTCATATAAATATGTGGACATAACCACCAATCAGCTATAAAAATTTCTTCTTGAGCTAATTCTATCATATCAGCTGCATACTCCCAATATTCTTTACCATCAACGAACCATTTAGAATAACATTCATTTCTTAATGGAAAAGATGATTGATGAGGGTGACGTTCAAGCCAAATTTTTCCTGAATTTTCCATTAATTTTCTAATTTCTGACTTCCAAAATTCAACCTCATCAACAGAACTACATTTCATATGGAGGATGTGTTGTTTATTTGATATAACAAGATCTTTAGGTTTATAAGCAATTTCGAGAAAGGGGCAATTTATACTAAATGAATTATCAATTAATAAAACTAATCGTATTCTACTACTACTAGGATGCATATAACAAACATATGTATCTTTTAATATAAGCCATCTATGAGACCATCTAAGAAAATATCTTACACATGTCTGTTTCCATCCTAAAAATACCCTTGCACCCCCTGGCCTTTTTCTCATTTCACCTTCTTTATATTTTCCCATTTGATTAATAAATGAGTATCTTGAAACTTCTAAAAATTCTGCAGTCTCATGATAATTTCTATTAATAGGTGTTGCTAAGACAGCTTGAATCCATTTTTCAAGTTGAACTCTTCTTTCCTCTACACTCTCTTCAGATAGAGCAATTTCAGGAATTTTAGGCATCTTTGGTAAAGAAAAATTTGATTTAACTAAAATTTTAGCAATTTCAGGTGAATCCAAATTTTCTGGTGACGCTAAGGTAGGAGTTTTAAAATCTCCCTCAATATCTAACTTTTTCTTTGGTTTATCTGTCATATTGTCACCAGTATAACTCAATGTTTGGATATTATTTGTTTGTTCATCAAATAATCGATATAACGGACAATCATGACGATGATAATTATTTGCAGCAACAATCTTTAAAACATCCTCAAATTTGGATGATTTACTAAATATTGGTTGAATAACTTTTTCAACTGCACGATGAGCCATAAGTCTACGATGTAGATTTAGGAAGTCGCTAAACCTTTTTGTGACAGTCCAAACATATTTCCCATGAGTCAATTGTATTGTATAGCTATAATTATAAAAGATAAATATAATATAATTGTACTAAAGATACTTACAGAAAAGCATTAATAACATGTACATGGCTTTGCTCATCTTTACTAACATCAATAATTTTTGCTAAAACAGGTTTTCCTGGAATAAAATAACCTCTTTTGCGAACATCTTCTAATGAATCATATACTGATGCATATGGAATGTATCCTTTTAAATTTCTTTGCTTTAAAAAAGAATTAGTACAATGTAGAAGACAATCACACAACTCAAATAATGAATCATCTGCCACCGGCCCCAGTTCCTCAGTTGCCATAGTAAAAAAAAAACTATAAAAAAATATTATATTAACTTTGAAATAATATTTACTAGTAAAAAATTATAAGTAACGAAGAAAAATAATTAAAAAGGCTTTAATTTAAAAATGTTATCAAAAGTTAAAAATACTCTCTATTTTGCTAGCTTTAAAATTAAAATACTCTTAAGTTTTCTTATTTTTATCTAAAATTAAAGAAGGAAATATATATTCATTTTTAAAAGACAAAAAGAAAATGATAGCTTTTATGATAAAAAAAAATATACAATTTAACAATTTTGTTAAAAACAAAAATAAATGCACTGGAGATTATTTGTCCATTCCACATATAAAACTAAATCTTATTAATTTTAAATTACATAAATAGAATTATTTTTTAAATATATTTCTTATGATAATCATTTTAACCAACAATTACCTTTTTTAATTTGCTACCAATTATAATTAAATCCATTAAAAAATTTTAATATTAACTATATTTTTAACCTATTTAAAATGAAAAGTTATAATTTTAATAATATTAAATATATATTAATAATAAAATTGTTTAGTCAAATAGAATAAAATAAAAAATTTTCTAAAAAGATATTTTAAACTCTATTGTAAATGATATACAGAGTACATGCATATATTTGGTTATAATATATTAAAAAGTTTTATAGTTTGAAATAATACTAAATAAAAGTAGTAAGATTTGAAATAATATTTCATATAATACTTTATATAAAAAATTGCACATATTATTTACATTTTTAACGTTAAAATGATCAACAACATTTCAAAAAAAAGAAAATATATATATAAATTTAAAAAATATAAAAATGTGATATGTTTTTTTTTATAAAAATAAAATATGTAGGAAATAATTAAGTTAATAATATTTATTTAGAAATTATTGATATCAATAGATATAAATTGTCTAATATAATATAGATCAAATAATTAAAAATCTTTCATAGTTATCTATAAAATGTCTATTTTCTAAATATTATATTTCATTAATAAAATATGTCTTCTATGTAGTAATACTAAAATAACATACAAATTAATATCATTTATTTTTATATAAATTCAATAATTCTTAATAAAAAAAGTATATCATGTTCTAATAAAATATTAGTGATTAATTAATATAAATGTTTATAAGTATTGTTTAAATAAACCTAGACATTGTAATTTAAAAATATTTAATGAATGATCAATAAATATAATTGTTTACAAAAGATATATTTTCATACCCCCTTACAATAAAATATATTAAGTAAAGGTTGTCAAAATTTTATTAAAATCTATAAAATAAGGTTAAAATAGTGTTATGTTAAGCAATTATATATATTATTCTCAACTTATTATAAGAACAACAATAAATAAATAATTTAAAAATATTATAATACATATACTTATGATATATTCATTTTCTAATAAATTTTAACAATTAAAATAATAACAAAACAAATAACGAATAAATAACCAACATATAACCGTAAAATGTAATTAAAATTCTGTTAAATATATGTAAAAATAAGTAAAAAATGTTAAACAAATATATGAATGTGACAAATTTTTATAAATCACTATAACTTGAAACATTTGAATGGAATAAAATGATATAACATATTGTTGACAAAAGTACTACTGTTAAAAAAAATAGATAAAAAAAAACTAACATTGATCAAATATAAAGATACAATTTTTTTAAATTAATAAACATAAAAGTCTAATATTATCAGTTAAAATAAAATATATTTTTCTATTTAACAATATATATACCTCGTAACATACAATCGTATAGATAAAATAAAAATTACTTTACAAACTATATTTAATAATTGATAACTAAAGTGTTTATAATAAAATTTTATATTTTTAATCGTATCAAATAAAAATAATTTTTAGTAAAATGAATATTTGGCATATAGAATTAGTTGACAAAATTATAATATTATCATTATCAGTGGATTTGGAATAATGATTTCTTTTATTACTCACATTTGCCAAATATTTCTTGTTTACTTAACTATTTATTTACCACATTTTTTAAATATGCAATCAATTATTCACACAAACAATACATTTTTTTTTTTTGCTATTTAAATAACAATTTTTGTTATTTAGAAAAAAATTTTTTTATAAATGGAGATTAAAGATCATAAGAAAAAAAAGTAGTTTTTAAAAATGCTATTTATGGCTTCTTGTTACCATCTCCTATAACGATTTTCTTTAGTAATACTTGATCGCAAGTGAGCATTGAAAGATCGAAAATGAATGTGTTAACTACAACTCATGCTCTCTTTTTATCAATCCTAAATATTTAGAAAAACAAAATATTTAAACTTATAGTATTTATATTTATACCAATTTTTTTTGTCAAATACTTTAATTAATGTTTAACGATTTTCAATAAATTTAAAATATTTAATTTTAGTATTATAATAATGGCTCATTCATCCCAAAAAGGACGTGTTTTAGCTGTTATTGGTGATGAAGATACAGTTGTTGGCTTTTTACTTGGTGGTATTGGTGAATTAAATAAAGCTAGAAAGACAAATTATTTTATTGTCGAAAAGACTACCAGTCCAACTGAAGTTGAGGAAGCTTTTAAGTCATTTGTTGAGAGAGAAGATATTGCTATTATTCTTATCAATCAACATGCCGCTGAACTTATTCGTTATGCAATTGACCATCACACCAAAAGTATTCCAGCTGTCTTAGAAATTCCATCTAAGGAAATGCCATATGATCCATCTAAGGTAGTAAAAAAACAATTTTTAAATTGATTTATCAAATTATATTTTTATTTTTTAGGACAGTATCCTTAACAGAGCACGTGGTCTTTTTAATGTTGACGATTTTAAGTAACTTAATTAAGGATGTCGAAAAATATCTATTATTTTTAACACTACTAAATCAATATATTTTATATAACTTGCAAACAATATTCCTTTTATAACTTTTTTTTCACTTCTTAACAACAATTAATATCTTCAAATTATTTTGTAGTGATTTGATATATAAAATTCTATTAAACTAATTTTTTATAGCAATTATAAAAATGATTTTTTTTATAAATAAAATGTCTAAATTTATTTTTATGATAAAATATAATATAGATATTGGTGTATAGTTTAAATAAAATGATAATGTAAAAAGTACAGAATGCGTTGCCTAGCAACAATACCCCATGATGTTACTAATTATTTTAACATATATGTTATTCTTTATTTAAAGTATCATTTTACATATAATGTCGAATATTAAAATTGGACATAATTATATTATTTCTAAACCTTATAATTCTACTGAAAATAGTGATAATCATTTTAATAAACATGATATAGTTGAAATTCAAGATATTGACCAAAATAATTGTCTTGTTAAAAGGATTAATGATGAGTATGTTGGATGGTTACCAATTGACTTTCTTTATTCTAATCATATTGATAAACTATTAATACCAAAAAGAAATCATTATTCCTTAGCTTGCCATTTAAATCCTCGCCTATCTGAGTCTAATTTTAATTTTCATGACATTTTTTGGAGAGACAATTGTAATATGATGCGAAAGCGTGATGTTAAATTAAGTAAATTTGTTAAAATTCATTCAATTATAAATCGAAAGAAAGAAAAACAAAAAGTTCAATATATGGTGGAGTGTTTTCTTTATGATTGTGGTTCAAAAGCTGGAAGGCAAACTGTTAGTAATATTCATACAGTTTTTATCAATTCAATAAATAATAAAAATAATTTTTTTTCTTTAAAATCTGATTATCCAACATTTTTGTTAAGATCAAATTACAATCAATCAGAAGTAGTCTTAAAATTGAATATTATTGAAATTAGCAAAAATCAAAATAATGAAAATATTTATGAATTTTTGGGAAGTATTTTAATTAATCTTCTTGATAGTGAAAATAATGTAATTTTTTCAAATAAAACAATGAATTATAATATAACAAACAATAACAATCAAACCAATGAAAAATCTGATATAATTATTAAAATATCTGCATTTAATGTACCAATTGGACAAAAAAATGATGTCGATATATTACCAGATGTTATAATATGTAAAACTGAGCATATTTCATTATTTTGTATATTTAGAAATATATGTGGATATCAATTATTTAATTCAAGAGAAAATACTGATAAAGGTAAAAAAAATAAGTTTAATAATCAAATAATTTTATTTTTTTAGATTATGTATATGATGATTTTATTGCAAAATTTTTAGAAATAGTTGATAGTGAGGATGTTGTTAACTATCTTCATATATTATGTTTAAAATATGGTGTATATAAAGCAAAAGATCAAAGTTATCAATTATTAAAAATATTTAAAAAATATATCTTGCCACTTACAATTTGTTATGGTATAAAAGAAGATATAGTTATTGATGAAGACTTGAGTAATCAAATTTCATCCAAAAATACCCATCTTGTAAAAATGGATATACTTAACGATTATGACACAAAAAATGACTTTGATCCAATCCATTTTTTATCAAATCAAAAGTGTAAACCAGTCAATTTACGACAATGTACTTTTCAATTATGTAATGTACATTCATTAGATTAAATTTAAAAAAAAATAATATTTATAATACAATCAATTTTTAGAGATCATCGAAAATATTTTGTGAATTAATAGGTTTTGACGATTTATCTGTATCGTTAAACTCTATTAAAACAGGTGAATCTGGTTTTTCTAAATCAATTAAAATGTCTTCATTTACAGTTACCAATGGTTCCGTTTCATTATTGATAAAAATATTAACTTCCTCCGATTCACAAAGTTTTTTATTATTTTTTTGTTCCCTTTTTTTACATTTCTTTTCTTTTTTACTTCTTTCTAAAAAAAAAGAAATATAATAATTTTATTTATAATAAAAAAATTTACCCAAATCAGCAATTCTTTTTCCTGTATTAATTATTTCAATAGTTAAATCATCATCCTCCATAAATTGATCTATACCAATAAAATGTAAAAACCTTGTAACAATTCTTAAATATGTTCCAACACATAAAAATGCAATTGTTAATGGCATATAAATACTTATACCTTTTCCAATTAATGGTAAAACATCTAAATGCCCCATTAATTTGGTAAATTGTGTTTCAATTTTTAAAATATTATTTGTTAAAATGACATGTGAATCCATATGTATCATTCCTAAGAAATTCAAACATATTGGTGGTGTTAATCTACATAATAATGTAGCACTAAATAATAAACTATTTTCATCTGTTTGATGATTGGAATCTAAATGATAGTATTTGTAAATTTTTAACTTAAATAATGAAAAATATGCACATGTACATAAATAGGATATTAAGATAATACATAATAATTGAATGTATTTGTAATGATTCCCTTCAGCAACAGTAGATAATATTAATGCAGCAAATGATATTTTATGTGATGATATAAAAAATGTACATTCAGACCATATAATTATTAATGTCATTGTTGTACATAATAATGCAATTAATCTGATTAACCATGGTTTTACAATAACATACCATGTAAATAAAAAATTAGAAGATAATTTGATATAATTTTTAAAATAATATTTATGTTTCCAATTATGAAAAGATTTTTTTCTTTTAGCCATCTCAATATCTTCTAAAAAATGAATTTGTTTTACTTTTGCATTATACATTGCATTACTTCTATTATAATTTTGGACAGCTTCAATAACTTTACTATTTAATTTTATCTATAAATAATTAAAATAAAAAATAAACTTTTTTTTTTGTTAAATCAACTAACTAAATATGAATCACTTCGAAGGATGGACTTATCAACCAAATTAACTCCCATTGATGCATAGTCAGTTTGACTTTTTAATGCTTGAATTTCTTTTACTAAATCACTTGAAAATTTAGATATAATTTCTTTTGCCTTTAATACAGCATCATTATCATTACGAAGGAGTGATATTACTTCTTTTGCTTCTTTATAAACTTCTTTTGTAACCTCTTCATATTCACTTTTTTCTTGATTAATATTCATTAAATCAAAATAAAGTTTATTTAAACGATAATCAGAATCAGATATTAACCATAATTTTCTTGGTATCTCAACTAAACCATATCCTAATAAAATAACCAAAAGAAATAGTCCCCATGTATTTGATGCTGTTACAGCTAATGTTTTTAAATGTTCCCTAAAATGATAAATAAACATATAAATATAGAAATTATAATAATATACCAATTAAGAGAGAGTCCTTTTGATAAAGCATAAAGTAAACAAAAGATAAATATAGCAAAATAAGTTATATAGTATATAGCATTATTATAAATAGCTGATTTAAATTTTTGAACAGCTGTAAAATTTGCTGCAGTTGAATATTTTTGCATTATAGGTAATATTATCCATGTCAAAAATTGTGATGTCCAATAAACAATTCTCCATAAATTATACAATACATCATCATTAACAAATCCTTTTGGCAATTCACAATTATCTTTAGTTAAATTATGTGATAATGCCTCTGATATACATTTATGATAAAATGTCTTAAAATAATTATTTTAAATAATAAAAAGTTATAAATTAATATACTTACAATACCGACATCTAAAGGAAGAATAAAAATAATGATAAATGAAGTATACCATCCAATAAATGTTAATAATAATACAATTTTATGTTGCTTCTTCCAATTACTATATTTATTTAATAATATACCACATAATATTCCAACTAATAAAAGTTGAAAAAGTAACAATTGTGTAGCCATGTATTATTAATTATATTTTAAATATTTTTTTTTATATATTTGATAAAATAAAAAATAAATAAATATTAAATTTTTTTTTAATCAATTAAAATATTCCATAAGTCCTTAAAAATATTTTATTTAACAATGATAACAGTTGAGACACGTCACAAGATGCCAAATTTATGTTTATATAAAGAAAAATACATATAAAAATAAAAAATTGCTTTAAATATTTTATAATAATACTTTTTTTAGAAGAAATTTTTGTTTAATTATAGTATATATAATAATAATTAAAAAAAAACGTTTTATATTAAAATATAAATAAAATTTAATGTATAATTTTTAAATATATTGATTTCGTAATATTTTTCTGTTACCCGAAGATAGGATAAATACATTTTAGTAGTATTTTATCAGTATTCTATGAAGAAAATGTTGTAATATGTGTATAATAATTTTATTATTTATTTGCATCCTGCAATCTCGGAATTTTTTTTCTTTTTTTGACTACAATACATAACATTATAATAAAAATCAATAGTACTTAAAAATAGTATATTGTTTGAAGAACTATAATTATAGAAGTTAAAATAAAACACTTGAAAACATCAATATAAACTGGTATATAAATTATTGACATTAAAAATGTTATTTATAAAATTATGAGTAAATATTTAATCAAATATAATTTAATATCTTTATAAACCACAATTTTTTTTCCTTAAATAAAGTTTTTTTTTATTTTAATAAATGACAAAAACTAGAAACAAAAAAAAGTTATTTAAATTACTAAAGTAAAAAATTTTTTTTTCTAAAGTACTTAATATTTTTTTATTTTTAAAATTTGTTAGTGACATGCTGATGATTGGCGTCAATATATATATAAACATATTTAGTCTACCTCCATATATAACTATGTATTTTAATATTCATTAAATATATTTAAATATAAAAAGACCTGATACATAAAATTATAAAAGATGTTGATTAAATCATATAATAAAAGATTACACTCATTTTACAGAATTTTTGAATTTAATTTTACATTTAAATAATTCTTATATGTATGTTTTATAAAGAATTTTTACTATATAATATAATAATTTTATATTATAATAAATTTTAATTATAAAATTTTTTATAATTTTATGTGTTAACATTATTTATTATTTAATCTTTGATATTTTTTCTTCATTAGTTTATTTAATATTAAAAAGTTTTTTTCAATGATTCAGATACTTTGTAAAATATTTTATTTGTTGTAACAACTTTTTTCAACAGGAAATAATTTTAATATTTTTTCTTGATAAAAATATTATTTAATTTGTTTATGTATCTATGATAATACATTGAATATCATGATAACTAATTTATTTTCATTCTTCAAAACAAATTAAATATTTGTTTTATTAGTATCAATTGTACTTTAAAAATACAGTTAAGTTTAAATAATTTATTTCAATTTTTTTTAATATGAATTGAAACAATTCTTTTCAAGATTCGTAAGCATTTTTTTTAATAATCTAACTCTTATAAACATTGATATTAAAAGAATTGTTGTTTTATTTTTTTTTTGTTATACAGGTCAGTAAACTTTACTTTCTCTATCATTAATCATCTTGAAACATTGATTTAAAACACGTAAATTTATCTATTTTTACTATTATTTAATCATTTTCCTAAAATCCATCTCTTTCTAATTAAACAACTTTCACTTTTATTGTATTTAATATTGTAAAATGGTGTAAATTATAAATTTTTAATAATTTACATGTCTAGTGTTTTGTAATATTATTTATCATTAAGTTGTAATAAATAAATAAATAATGTAATTAAATAAAACATTATATAAAAAAGTTTTTTTTTTCTGTTTATTATTAAGAAAATAATATTTTTTTCCCTAACCATTTGGAATATTCACTATCTAATAGCATGAATTTATTGTAATAAAATTTTAAAAAATATAAAAACGTTATTTATACAATTATTTATGATAGCAAAGTTTTTTTTTCAATTAATACAACATTTGAAGTCAAACTTTTTTTTTTGTTTTGAAAAGCCAATTTTCTGCAAATTATTTCAAAATTAAATAGAAAATAAATAATGTTATTTTTTAAATGTAAACAAAATACTAAATAACAAAGTATCACTGTTAAAGTACTGGAGCTATTCATAGTAACGCGTATAAACACTTGAGACGCTAATAGTTTAACATTTTTTTTTCTACACATTACCGCAATTTTATATAAAGTTACTTATTTCATTATTAAGTTACATGTTGAAAAGTATAGATATTTTAAATATTATCATTTTATTAAGAGAGCATCATTAAACCATCCGTTTCACTTTATTTTAAAAAATTATAATTAATAATAATTTTAAATGTTTAAAATCTTTTATTGTATTTTTTTTATAGATTACTAAACATTTAATCAAGATAAATGCAATTTCTATGTGATGAACAGGATGAATCAAATGACAGTAAGACAACTGTTCAAAGGAAGGATAATTTTAATTGGCAATTGATGCCATTTGACTTAAAAATGTATACAATGTCGTTTCTAAATATAAGTGATTTAATGAATTTAAAATCTATTAATAGATGTACTTATTTGATGATTTCACATAATTATCAGAAACTTAAAAAATTAAACGTAACAGATTTAATTATAAGCGCAAAAAAAAAGTGTAATATAAATATTACTATAAATAGTAAAAATTTAAATATCAAGGTAAGTTTTTTTTTTAACTTTTTATGTTATCTAAAAATTATTATATATATTTCTTTTTTTTTTAGAACTTTGATGATTTTGTAGAAATATGTAAACATATTAATATAACTGGGGTTATATATACCCAAAATGTTGATTTGAACTTTTTAAAATATATACCATACAATAATATATCTTCTGCGAACGGTGCTGTTATATGGGATACAAAACATCTAAATATATCATTACTTGTAAATTTTTTAAATAGTTTTAATTGTCAATATTTACAAATATGTAATACAAATATTATTGGATATGGAGATAAGATTTTTGAATCATTATCTAATTATGTAAAAGAAATTGTTATAACAGAAGATACGTATTGTGAACTTTCAGACAAATCATTATATTATATTTCAAAAAAATCAAGTAGAAATAATACAATTGGTAATGTAATTATACAATGTGATGGAGCTATTTTTACACCAAATGGTATAGTTGACTTTATTAAGGTATGTTTAAGATACTTAACCTTTTTTTTTATTTTAATACTAAAAAATTTAAAAAAAAAATTTATAAATAAAAATTTTAATGATGATAAATGACATTTGTTTTTAGAAGACAAATTTTATACCAACAATTGGAAATTTATCATTACGGTGTGTTTCCGGTACAAAAGAAGAATTTCTTAAAATTCTTTGTGACAATTTAAATGAAGAAATTCAAGATTACAGTGTTTATGGCTTTAATGTTCATGCATTTCAATTAATTAACAGGCCCCTTTGCATTTTCGTCAAAGAATTTCTTTATAATTAATAATATTATAAAAAAAGATCATAATAGCGTGTCGGAGAGATAAAAGGGTTTTTTTCTTATGATTATGTAATTTAATATTAAAATATTATTCTTATAAAAATGTTTTTTTACTTAAACAATTAAATATTTTATTGTTATATAGAGAAGCTTGTTAAAATTTATTTATCATATCATATTTTAATTTATTACAATATATAGTCATTACTTATGTATCATGTACAAGTGACTTGTTAAATGATATATTTTTATTACTTAGGTAATTTTTTTCATAAGTATACGAAAGAATGTTAAAAGAGTTTTTTTTTGTCATTAATAGATTTACCATTCATTTTTATTTTAATGACCTTTTTAAAACAATTTATTTTTATTATATTTCAATTTAATTATGATATTTAGAAGTTACATTAATATTAAATCAAAAAGCGATATGTATTCAAGTGTATATTTAATAATTAATCGTCTACCTAATTAAAAATCTTGAATATAAAAATTTTTTTCTTTTACAAAAATGATTATTAAAGATTAAATATATATAACTGTTTCCATATTTCAATATCATTGACATGATAAAAAAAATTACTAATTTTTACGCAAATTTTGGATATTTTAAAACAAATACTTACTATACTTTTAATTAATTCAATGAAAATTCTTTTCATAGTTTAATAAATTTCTAAAAAATAAAATATATTTTAAATAATTTTAAAAGGTATAAAATATATTTAATGTAAAAATATTATTATTTTACAAAATATTTTTACCATAATTTTTCTTTTTTTAATGTATTAATATATGAAATAATAAATAAATTATCTTTTATTATAAACTAAATTTATTTTTCTAAAAAAAGATTTTTTTTGTGAACGATTTTATATTTATTTGATTGTCTTTACATTAAATGTTTTCTTAATACCATTTAAAGTTATCTTTACAAATTTAAATGACATATAAAATGTATAATTGAACTTTAAGCAAATTTCTAAGTAAAATTATTGTAAAAGATAAAATCTAATAAAAATATTTTATTTTAAAAATTTGTCTAAAAATTTTTATATATATAATTTTTTTTTATCAAAAGCATTACTACATGCTTTTTATATTTATTTAAAACTTTAACTCTACTATTGGATTAAGTATTTATATTTTAATAAATTATTTATAAATATAAAAATGATCAGTAAAGAATGTAAAAATCGGACTTATTATTTTTTTTTCTTTATAAAACACTAAATATTTTTATCTAAAAATTATACAAACATGTCTAAATTTTATTTTTTATTTATAATAAAATATTTTATATGTTTGTTAAAACATAATTATCTTTTTTTTCTAATATATGATTCTTTTTTCATAAATATGCTTGATTTTTCTTTTTCATATATAAATAAGAGAAGAGAATAAAAGTTATAATAAATAAAAAAAAATTTATTTTATTTCTTAATTATAAAACTAAATGTCTATTAAAGAATATATTTTTATAAGATTGCTTTAAATGGAAAAATAATACTACTTTTAATTATTTTTTATTATTATTACTTTTTTTTTTTAGAATTTTTATACAATAAATATACTTTTTTGATTATCATTTTAAAATAAACAACCTAAGAATACAAACATACATGAAGAACTTTTACTAAATATTTTTATATAAATATTAAAAAATTATTTAAATAACAATTTTCTATTATTTTTTATTATTATTTTTTTAAAGTTTACAATATTTAATCATTTTTTTTAGTTATAATATACTATAAGCTAAATATTTTGTTATATTTTATATTGTATATTTTCATTTAAAATAATCACTTACTAACATTTATTTTTAATCTTTTTATCTTAAGATTCTTTAGTGAAACATTTTTATTTCAAAGTATTAAATATTATATTTGTATGATCATAATGCTAGCTGTATAAAAGAAGCAATCTTAATGGTTAAATGTTTTTTTTTTTTATTATCTTTTTACCTGTTTACAATATAAATTATCAACGGTTTTTTAATTTTATTTAACTTTTATCTTTTTAATAAAAAAAAAATTAAATTTATTTAATTAATAAGTTAAAAACATTAAATTATACAGTTATTTATTTTTTTTTTTCCTATTGAAGTATTTAAAAATGGTAATTTTGTATTTAAATCAAATGTGACACTCTAACTGTTATTGAAGCACTTTATTTTTTATTTTTCTTAAAAATGTTACTAATTAAATAAGAAAAATATATTTAATTAGACACCATAAATCATAAATTATTTGTAAAGTTAAACGTTTGACTTCTTTTTTTTTTAGGACTGTAACTGTAAATTATGGTTAATAAAAATTTTATATTTATCTTATTTTTTTGTGATTTATTCCTATTATCATATCAAGAAGGAAGATCTCATCATTTAATAAAAAATAAAAATTTTATACCTCATAAAATAAATATTGAAGGTGTCAGATTACTAGGTAATCATGACAAACATATTGATGGTAATTATCAAGAGTATAATGCAGGAGAGGTGTATGACATCAAGAGTAATGATAATACTAATTATTTCAATTTCCAATGGTATTCTAAAAATCCAAAGTATGTTTTTAGAGGGAATTATTTTTTTATTGTTTTATAAAATATTTTATCAAAAACTTTTTTTTTATAGATTACAAAAAGCTATCAATGAAAGTTATCTAGAAACTGAAAATTTTATTGATAAGAAAAATTATTTAACAATTAAAATTAATGCATCTACAATATTTCGATTTGTATGTCCAGAGGGTAAAAGTTATGAGAAGGCAGGTGCAAAAATAAATTTAGGTAGACATCAATTAAATAATACTTATGAATCAACAAAAATATATATGGTTTCAAAACGATCATTTTTAAAATGTGAACTAAATGATTCATTCAAATTAATTGGTGAATGTTCAAAAAATAATAAAAAAAGACATTTTGATTTTATTACTTATAAACATGCAACAGAATTGTTAAAAGATTTTTATTTTATAACTACTAGTTCCGGAAAGATAAATGAAATTAATAATAGAAAAAATGGTCTTTGTAAAACAAAAAACTTACGTTTACATTTAAAAGTTTTAAAAGTTTGTTTTTAAAATCTTTTTTTCTGCAATATTATAACTTTTTTTTTTTAAGGAATCAACATTCGATGAAATTTCAGAGTACGAAAAAGAGTATGAAAAACAAAAAATTAAACTTCGAAATTTGAATGCTAACATTAGACAGTCAGAAGAAGTTGATCATGATGTTATTGACTTTAGGCAGACTGATAAGAGGGGAACAATGTACTTAAAAAAAGATTATAATACTAACTTGTATAAGAAATTGGAGGAGTATAATAATCATCATAAAATTTTAAATACAAAACAGTTTGATAAAAATGATAATGGAGTAGAATTACTTCCATCTTCGGATGATGACATAATTACATCTGAGGAGTATGACTTATTATTTAATGAAGCCTCTGATACATTATCAGATATTGACAAAAAAAATATCCAATTATTTAAGGAAAAACAATATAAAAAATTTGTAGCACAAAGGCAAATTGAAGATCCTATTAATGATTCTAAAATATATGATAAATTTAGGTTTTTTAAAAATAGTTATGCTCCATCTAATAATAATGATAATAATTCAGAAGATTCTAATGAAAATAAAAAAAATAAGCATATAAATCATTTAAAAAAAGAGAAACATTTTATTACAATGGAAAAAATTATAAATAACGAGAATATAACAAAATACGGTAAGTTTTTATTTAAAAAAATATTTCTTATATTAATAGAAAAAAGATAATTATGCTACAAAAAAAAATAAATAAATTATAGTAAAAAAAAGTAAAATGAAATACTAGTAATTGATGATGTACTTAAAGTATGCTAAAAATAAGAATATATAAAGATAAGACGTTCAAAATTGCACTTGGAATATCGCTTTAAATAATATAAAATAACAATAATAATAACGTAATGTTTAAAGTTTTTGCTTAAAAATATGTTAAGTAATTATTTTTAACTTTTATTTTATATATTCATTGAATCATCTTATAAAATATATATACTACTATTTAGATATTACACTTTATATAATAAAAGTCCCCTTTTTCCTAAAGATTTATCTATCTAACTATACAACTTTAAAGTTAAATGAATATCTTTTTATTAATAGATTTGATGTAGCTGTTATAGTAATATCTAACAGAACCATTTTCTAACTATTGAAGTATAAGTAAATATATATTTATAATCACTAGATCTAGATTATAATATAGTACTTTTTGATTTCAACATTAGCCTACATTTAAGCTTTATTATTATTATTTTTAATTTTTATCAAAAATAACTTTATTTATATTTATTTATTTTCATTATATTATTATAAACAATTTTTTTTAATTTATAAAATTACAATAAAATTTTTTTATTTTATATAGAAAATATTTAATTAAATTATGGTTAGTAATTCTTCTATCACTGAGAATACTCCAAACCCTTTAGCTCAACTAACATCAACTTATGATAGAGTTAGATTATTTGATTCACCATTTGCGTATCTTGTTATTAATAAAGAAGTTAATCGTTATTGTTCTTACTGTTTACAACCACCAGTTTATGGAAAAAAATTAATGAGATGTGGTGCATGTGAATTTGCGTGTTATTGTAATAAAGAGTGCCAAAGATTAGCTTGGAAGACACATAGAGCTGAATGTAGAAGATTAAAAGCAATCTTTCCTAATTTACCTTTGACAGAAGTCTTATTTTTAAGTAGAATTATTGATAAAGTATTATTTATTGAAAGACATGGTGATCATTTTGGTTGGGAGCGTCATAGAAAATTTTCTGATTTATTATCTCATAAAGATGATATTTTAAATGACAAAATTAAATATGAACATTTTAAAAAATTAATTAAAAAAATGGAAATATATCGTAAAGATGAAATGATACCTGAAGATAAATTTTTTGATGTATGTTTTTTTAACCACTTTTTATGATAAAATTTTTATACTTCTTTTTTTAAGATTTTTTGTAAAACATCAATTAATTCCCATTCAATTCATACAAATGCTGGAACTGAAGTTGGAATAGCTTTAGATCTCGGAGTTTCAGTTTATGATCATTCATGTCGACCCAATTGTTCATTAGTATTTGATGGATTTAAAGTTTGTGTTCGTCCCTTAACTCAAAATGCTAATCCTTATGATCCTAAGACTGCTTTTATATCTTATATTGATGTTGGAAGATCAAGATATCGTCGTCAAGAGGAATTAAAATTAAAATGGTATTTTGATTGTCGATGTGAACGTTGTATTGATCCTAATGATGACATATTAACAAGTTTAAAATGTCAAAATAAGGAATGTGATGAGCCAATAATTACTCATGAAATAGATGAAGTAAGAAATATTGAATGCCCAAAATGTAAAACAATATGTGACAGTGAATATGTAAAGAAAGGTCAAGATTTAATGAAACGTCTACCATGTTCTATTGATCCTCATTTAAAGATTGATGATGTACAAAAATATTTGAATGAAGCAAAAGAAATACTTCATGATAGAAATATTTATGTATCACGATTAACAACAACTGTATTACATATGAATGGTACATTACAAGGAAATATTGATTTTGTCCAAAAACAAGTTTACGATAATTATAAAATGTGTTTTCCAACTATGGATAGACATAATGGTTTTCAACTTTTACATATTGTTAAATCTCTTATAGAACAAGATAGACGTGAAGATGCAATTCCTTATGCATTTGATGCTATGGCAATTTTTGAAGTTTGTTTTGGTATGCAACATCCATACTACCTTCAAACATTAGCACTTTGGACATTTTTAGAAAAGAAAAAAGATAAAACAAATGAAGAATTATTTGCATTGATGAATTTTGAATCAAATGCATCAGTTGACATTTCAAAATATGTTGCTGATATAAAACTTAACCCAGCTGACGCAATGAAAATGGCATCACAAAATCAAGAATAAAATATGGCATAATTTCTTTTTTCTATTAAAAAAAATTTTTTTAAACTATTTTTTATTTAAATAATATTGCTTTATTTTAGAATATGAAAATATTAATAATTCTGCTTCTATCAAAACGATATATTCTACTTTTGTTATATTAATCGTATTTGCTGCTTTTTTTAATATTCTATTGAAATTGTAATGAAATAGAATATTACTACTTATTTATAAAAAGTAAATAATTATCAAGAAAATTAGTGTAAAAAAAAGGCTTGAATAACTCAAATTATTATATATATCACACAATAAAATATCTAAAAAAAGAAAAAATATTTCTATTACAATTAAAAAATATTTCTTATTATTATAAGGTCTAATATCAATTTTTAATTTATCAAACATATGAAAATAATGAATTACTTCCGATATATTTAGTAAACAAACACATTCAACATAGTCGGAAGTCTAAAAATAGAATATAATAAATTAGAAATATCCAGAAATTATTATATTTTTATAGAAAACATTTTTTTTTCTCTCTACAAATATACAAAAACTTTTATTATTATAAATTAATTTGATTAAAGTATCAAAAATGATTGATATTACAACAAATATTTCTTTATTTAAACATTTTTTGACTAAATAAATTTATTAATTATTTCAATTTTTTTTTAATTAATTATTTTAAAATGGTTTATGGTATTTTATCATTAATGCGCAATAAAGTAATAAAAAAAAAATTTTTTTTTAAACCACGTTTTTGGTAATTTTTATATTGCTATAAATAAAATAATTCTCGCAAAATAAGCAAAATTAATTTGATCATACATTCCATAACATTTTTCATGGTATACTACATTTCTATTTAAGATAAATATGAAAATTTTTACATATGAATAAAAGATGATAAAAATATGAGTAGGTAAATTATTAAGGCTGGACTATATAATACTGTAAAAAAAAAGAAAAATTAATTTAAAAAAAGGGTATTCTATATATATTTTTAAATGTTCACTAATTTTATTACAACAAATTTCATCAAGTACACATAATTTGATGTGAACTTAAAAATATTAATGCTGATTGAAGGCGTTTCCCTGTCACAATTTTAAAAATAATTTTATTGTTTTTTAAGATAATTTGTAGTATATAAGGAAACATATATATTTATTTTCATTCAATTATCAATCTATCATTTTATTTAAAATCACTATGAAATTTATTCCACTACTTTTATGTAAGTTTATAATAATATTTTTACATTAATAAATATATTTTTTTGTAGTATTTACAACATTTATTTGTCTAGAAAATGTCATAACATCAATTAATTTGGATGAAGCATTAACACTCAAAACATTATATTCACGTTTGAAAGAAAAAATGGAAATGATTGATAAAAATATTAAATTAAATAAGATCAAAAAAGGTAATACTTTTAATCTTCAAATGGAGTCAAAAGCTGCAACTACTACGGCACCAAAAACTTTACCAAATTTAAGAAGCTCATCATTCATTTTAAATAATATATTAAAATCATCACTAGGATCAAAATTAACAGTCTAAAAGACATAATCTTATTTTTATTACTTTTATCATAATATGACGCGAATAATACTTAATTATCAAGAGAACAAAGAAAATATAACTTTATAATTGATTTAAAACATTTCAATATTCTTTTTTTTATCAGAAAAAAATGTTATACAATTTCAAAATTTTAACTTTTAATTTATAATAAATCTGTTTATTTTTAATACTTGTTATATAATAGAAACTTTAAATTTTTGTTAAAATAGACTGCGCAAGATAAATTTTTTTTAATCCTTTTAATAACATGAAATTTTACTATTCATTGAAATGATATTAAATTTTTTTTTTCGATATAACAAATTAGTTACTCTTTTGAAGGATAAAAATCTTATTTTCCATTATATCAAATAAATTGTTATTAAAATTAACAAAATAGTTAAATTAAAAATAAAGATCATTTTTGTCTTAAAAAAAAAAACAATAATGTTCTAAACACAAAGGTTAATTAAATTACTGTTTCCTTTTTTTAACAATAATTTTTTTTTGCATTAAAATATGATTAAGCTAAAGTACATAGTAATTAATATAACAAATTAATATTTTAGAACAATATCACTTTGATTATAGAACACACAAACTACATTAATACACAAAATGCTTTTAAGATAAAATAAATGGTACCATTTTAATATTAATCATAACGTCTTAAACGAAACATTATTATATTTTAAATACAATTTCATAACAATTATGTATAAACTTGTATCAAAATTACTTTATATAAATTTTTTTGATAGTAATTATTGTAAATATTTAATAAATGATTATATTTGTTTTCAATAGATAATTTGTAAATAAAGATAAACATTGACAAGTAACACTAGATAAACTATATGTTTATATATTCATATGATAATAGTAAATATTCTATTTTGAAATGCCTTTATTCACGTTCAATATAAATGAATATATGCTACAAACTACTTTAGTTATCATAATAACTTATAAAATATCTACTAATTTAAATTAATAATTTAAGATAAATATTTTTAGATAAATATTTTTAATTTATCAATAAAATACTACCTCTATATGAGCAATTTTTCATAATAAAAAAAATTGTTTTTATTTGATGTTTTTTTAACTTTAAATGTTTTTAATTGACATGTTTATAACTTTATACTTATAAAAGCATCCAATTTAACAATTATTGTTAAAAAAAAATTTACTATCTCTAATGACATTCTTTTCTTCACTTCTTACAACGAATAAATTTTATCCTTTGATATGTAAGCATTCATTGTAAGTTATAAGCATTTTACAAATAATATAAAGCTTACTAGGAGTTAAGAAAGAAACATACACAATATTTTGTCATAGATTATTCACGTGAATAATTTACTTTATCAAAAATATCTATAATATATATTTATCATTGTATTAATATATCAAAATTTTCTATATGTCCATTCTTCAATTGTTATATAATATTATATAATTTTTAGTTCACTTTATCACAAAATAATATTAAGAATGGTTTATGAGACAACTAATGCCAATGGAGTTATTATAAGTGAAAAGAATTTGAAAAATATTAAATTAACTTCACTAGAGGAGGATTCTTTTGAGGAGGATACTAAAAAGGTATGGCGTAATGTTGATGCTGTATGTTTTGATGTTGATTCAACTGTTTGTCAGGTAAATTTTGACTTTTTCCGCTTTTTTTCATACCCTTTTTATTTAATATAGGATGAGGCTATTGATGAGTTTGCTAAATACCTTGGATGTGGTGATGAAGTTGCTAATTGTACAAAAAATGCAATGTGTGGCTCAATGACTTTTAGAGAAGCATTAAAGTTAAGATTAGATATTATGAAGCCAAGTCAAGAACAATTTTTAAGATATATAGAAAATTATAAACCATTATTAACAAAAGATATAATAAATTTAATCAAAGCATTACAAATTAAAGGAACAACAGTTTATCTAGTTTCAGGTGGTTTTAGAAAAATAATTATTCCTGTTGCTAAACAATTAGGTATAAATGAAATGAATATTTATGCTAATGAAATAATTTTTGATGATAAAGGGAACTACATTGGGTTTGATAAAAATGAATACACCAGTGATTCTGGAAATGATAATGTTGGCAAGGCTGGTGTATGTAAGATGTTAAAAAAGAAATATGGATATAAAAATTTAGTCATGATCGGTGATGGTGCAACTGACGCTGAAGCATGTCCTCCAGCTGATGCTTTTATTGGTTTTGGAGGAAACGTTATTCGTGAGCCAGTTGTAAAACTTGCTAACTGGTACGTATATGATTTTAAGACATTAATTGATGAATTAAAGAAGAAATAAAAATATAGTATTTTTTTAAATATTAATTTTTTATTCTATTATTATTAGTTATATTTTTGCTATTGTTTTTAGAGTACTTAATTCGCGCAACACCTAGTTAAGTATAGAAATAAATTTATTTGTAATTATTACAAAGAACTCTTTTATATTTTTATTGTAACATTTTTTTTAATAAATTTTTATAATATTTATTATTTAAAATTTTTTAATTATAGCTATTAAATGTTTAAATTTTTTTTACAGTTAAAAAAACCTAGTTATTTTTAATCGTTATATCGTCATAAAATAAGATATTACAAAACTTACATTAATGTGTTTATGCTTCCATTACAATTTTCTTTTTTTGGTTTAGTTTCTTTATTTTCATTTATATTAAATGTTATACTAAATATATTGAAAACAAATTATCGTTAAATGAATTTTTTTTTAATTATCAAAAAAAAACTCAAGGAAAAGCGGAACGAACTTGTAAAAAATGAAGTTTCAAGGTATAAAAAAAAACTTAATCTTTGAAATCAAATTAAAAAAATTTCTTTGTTTATTAGAAATTTATTATAATTTATTATATTACTATTTCATTATTTACATATGAACTATTTTGAAGTAATAAATAAAATGTATACTAAATTTTAAAATGTAAGAATTTTATTTGAAGTTTTATCATTAAAAAATAATCTTAAATAGTTAACAATAATTTAAAATACATTTTTCTTTCTAGTATTTTTTTTTGATATATTAGAAAGTTTATTTTTTTAATTAAAAAATTATTATTATCTTTATTTACTGGAGATTTATGTAAATTTATTTTGTACTTAAACCAGTTTATTAATCTCGATTAATCACAATTTTATTGTTTGAAAATGTATATCTCTCATATGAAATTAATAATATTTATTTCATCAATAATAAAATTTTTATTAAACATTCGCAATTAATAAAAGAAATAATTTAAAAATTAATCATAGTATAAATATGGATTCATAATAAGTTTATATATATAAATGCTAACAGAGTCGTAGTCCCAACAAACAGTTAAAACGTGGAAATATGTAACGCTCCTTATTTTATCTAATAATTATTTGTTTAATTAATACAAATGTTTATATTTTATTTTTTAAATATTTTATAGAATGCCTAATACAAAAAGTGATACAGAAAAAAGTTTTTTAATTGCAGTATTTAATATAACACTAGCAATTTCCGCATATTGGTTAGTTTAACTGTAAATATTATGTAAAAAAAAGTTATTTTTTTATACTTTTAAGGGTAACATCAATTGGTCTTGTATTTGTAAATAAATATTTACTAAGTAGTCCTGAATTAAAACTTGACGCACCTTTATTTATAACATGGTATCAGTGTATTTGTACTGTAGTATTTTGTTATTTTTTTGCCTTATTAAGATCAATTTTTCCGAAATATGTCAAATTTCCAGCAATGGATTTTAAGATTAATGTATCAAGAAGGATAGCACCATTATCAATTATATTTGTCGCAATGATTACATTTAACAATTTATGCCTTCAATATGTTGGTGTTTCATTTTATTATGTTGGTAGATCATTAACAACTGTCTTTAACGTAATATGTAGTTATATTATTTTGGGACAAAAAACATCATACAAAGCTATGTTATGTTGTGGAGTAATAATATTTGGTTTTTTCCTTGGTGTTGATCAAGAAAATGTTAGTGGATCATTATCGGTATTTGGTGTTGTATGTGGAGTATTAGCATCCCTATTTGTGGCACTTCAATCAATTTTTGTTCAAAAAAGTTTACCAGAAGTTAATCAATCTATTTGGTTATTAACATTACATAATAATATAAATGCATGTATATTATTTTTACCTTTATTATTTGTATCTGGTGAATTTGGCAAAATTCCATATTTTGAATATTTATGGACACTTAAATTTTGGTTTATGATGACATTATCAGGATTTTTAGGATTCATTATGGGTTATGTAACGGGATGGCAAATACAAGTAACGTCACCCCTTACACATAATATATCTGGAACTGCAAAAGCTGCTGCACAAACTGTTATTGGAGTTATTTGGTATTCTGAAATTAAAACATTATTATGGTGGGCAAGTAATTTGATTGTTTTAGTTGGATCTGGTTTATATACAAAAGTTAAATCAAGTGTAAGTTTTTTTTATTTATTATTTTTATTATTTTTTTTTTACCAGGAATTACGAAAAAAAATAGAAAATGAAACATCTGCAGATAAAGAAAAAAGAGAATGTTTGGAAGAATCTTCTTCAAAAAATGATGAAAAAAACAAAGTATGAAAAATTTTGACTAATTTAATTATTATTTAAAAAATAATCGTAAAACTTATTTATTTCAATTAAAATGTATATTTCATTGTTAAAAGTAGAACTATTAAATTTATTTAATTAGTAAAACTTTTTTCGACCATATTTTATTAAAAACGCATTTTTTTTATTAAATAAAAAAATTGAATAGAAAGAATAATGGTGTTAAAATTTTTTTATTATTTTATTATAGATAAAATATATAAAATAAAAGTATTAAAATGAATTCAATTAAAGAAAAATTGAAATAAACTAATGTTAACGATTGCTCATGCAATATAATAAAATTACTTAATGCGATCTTAAAAAGCAATCATCTTCTGATTTTCAGCGTTTGAAAACATTTAAAACGTTTAATAATAATAAAAAATCGTAGTTTTATAAAATTTTTATTTATTGCTTCTAACAAAATATAAAATTTTGATCCTTCGTTTTAATAATAATTAACCCAACCTATAAAAATTTCAGGTTTTGTTATTTATCGTTAATACTTTAATAAAATGTTAACTAAATATTAATTAGTTGATAATATTAAGTGATATTTTAATAAAAAAAATTAACTTATTTTTTGCCATTATTAAGATATTTCTACAAATTGTTTAATATTCAAATAATTTTAATTAATAAAAATTAAACAACTTATTAAAAACTATGCTTTTTTTAAATTTATTATATTTAATTTTTTTTAATAAATTTAAAAAATAATCAATTTCTAGTATAGTTAAATGGAAGTTGAAAAAGATCAAATATTAGTTGATGAATATGTTGATACTTCTTCAAATTTAGTAAAGGTATAATGTTATTATTTTTTATCAAAATTATTTTTAATTTTTAATTTTTTTTAGTTCTGTAGAATTATTGGTCCTCAATCATTTATATTTATCATGTTTATTTTATATATAACTATTGGTACATTTATTTATATGTTAATTGAACCTTCTATGAATGAGGAAGGTTTTTGGAAAATATTTGTTTTTGTTTTTACTACATTAGCAACTATTGGATATGGAAATATAGCACCAATTACAGTAGTAGGTAAAATATTTACAATTTTTTATACATTTCTTGGAATTCCTTTATGCCTCCTTACATTAGCAAATATTGGAAAATTAAATATGAAATGTTATTGGATGGTTATGATTTGTTTAGGAATGGTATAATTTTATTAATAATTTTAATAAATTTAACATTTTAGATGCGTGAAAAAATTCCTAGAGGAGTGGCAAAATTACCAATACTTCCATTATCAATAATGTTTACTTTAACATTTATTTATGGAAGTTATATTGTTTATGATCCTAATAATTGGGATGTCATAAATAATATTTATTTTCAAATGATATCATTTAGTACAATAGGTTTTGGTGATATAATTCCTCATTTTGATGGATATATACATTCAATTGCTGTTTTTATTTTTTTAATGTGGGGATGTATTTTAAATACTATGATGTTTGCAACAATTTCTGAAAAAATTGATAAAGTATTTTTTATTTATTTAATAATATAATTTATTTTTATTTTAGGTGCATATTTTAGATGATACGGTTATTAATAGCAAGAAGTACCTTGTACAATTTGGTGATGAAAATATAAAAGTATCCAAATTAATTGATATATTATCAGATGAATTTAAAGTGCCAAGAAGAAGAGTTCATTCTATGATAAAATCAATGAACGAATGGGCGTCAAAAGCAAAATTTTCAGAAGAAGAGTTTACATAAAAATGATTTTTAATTCTAAAACATGAAACATTTATTAATTAATTGTTTCTTTATTTTAATGTAATTAAAACAAATATTAAGGTATACTTAAATTGAACATAAGATATAATGATCTTTAAAATTTATAAAAAAATATATATTTAATTTTATGTTTTGCAATTAATTTTTATTTTTTTTTTTGAATGATAGTTTCGTAAGAATTTGTTGCTCTATTTAAATAACTATCATAAAATAAAAAAATTTATGTATTCTGATTTAACGATGTAGTTATTTGTTGACCATTTCTACCTATTAACCAATATGTAACTAAACTACCTTTACCTTTAACTTCAGTAAATCCACGTAATGATAAATCAAATTCTGGATAATGTAACGATAATGATTCTTTAAAAACTTCTGTTACTTGTATTTGTTTTCTTACTCCTGTACTTTCCATTCTACTTGCTGTATTAACTGTATCACCAAATAAGCAATATCTAGGTGCTGTTAAACCTACAACACCAGCTGCTGTTGGACCACAATGAATTCCTAAACGAACTTGAAGTTCCTGATTTTTACGATGAGGAATAACATATTCATTTAAAAATAAAATTATGTCCAATGCTATGTTACTAAGATGAGCCAAATGTCTTTTTCCATTTTCTTCAGGTAACCCTGATACAACCATATATGCATCACCAATTGTTTCAACTTTATAAGCATCATATTGTTTAATAATATCATCGAATCCTGCATATACACTATTTAAAAAATTTACAACTTGTAATGGAGTTGAATTACTACAAAGTTTAGTAAATTCAACAATATCACTAAACATTACAGATGTTTCTTGAAATATTCTTGGTGGTACACTTCTTCCCATTTTTAATTCATTAGCAACATATTTAGGTAATAATTGTGCTAATAAATTATCAGCTTTAAGATTAGCTTCTTCTAACATTGCAGTTCTTTCATGAACTAATTTTTCTAAGTTATTTGCATATTGTTCCATTACTCTCATCATTTGATCAACTATTGATCCTTTAACTTTTAAACAATTTTCTGTGTTAAGTCTAACACGTCTAATTGTTGGTCTAATGTCAGGATTTGGATGCCAACAATCTAATAATAATGCTACTAAATCAGAATGTAATTTTGAATAATCATGAATAACAGGCTTAATATCATTAGTGTCACTCTTAATAATATCAACTAATTCTGATGAACATACATCCTCATTAAATGGAAGTTTTCTAAATAATATTTCATACATTAAAATTCCAAAAGCATAAATATCACCAGCTTGCCTTTTAGCTTGACTTTGTTTAATCCAAGATTGATCTATTCTTCTTCTTTGATTTTCTTTACTTGTTTTTAAAACTTCTGGTGCACAATATAATACATTTGTCTTTTGTGTTGCAGCTGATTTATCATCACCAAGTCTAATAGATTCAGGATCAATTAATTTTTTTCTTGTCCATTTTTCTATTGGATTAGCAATACAGTAATCAGTTAATTTTACTACCCAATTTCTATCAATAAGACAACACCATGGTGTAAGTGAACCATGATATCTAACTGTTGAAAAGTGTAAGTATTCTAATCCATTAGTTATATCACGAATAAAAGCAGCATGAAATTTATCATCTAATACAACATTATCATTATAAATTATATCTTGTATAGTACCACGTGAACAAAATTTCCAAAGAATTAACATTTCATCTTTTTCATTAAAAGATATTCCTATAAATGGATTGATATTATCATGTACTAATTTTTTCATTTCTGTTAATAAAATTATATCTTCACGTGAAAATTGTATATAACTTTTTTGGGGATATAAATGAAATGATGTATGTGTATTTGTACCAAGAATGGCATGATATTTTATTAATTTATTTATATTAGATATTCGTGTTTTAAATGATTCCATTGATACAACAGATTCCATCTCTTCTTCTGAAATTATTCTTAAATCATCCCTCCAAACTCTCCATGGTGTTTTTTCTAAAGCTTTATTTTCAAGAATTCTTGAAACAATAAATATAACAATTATAAGGACAATAAGAAATATTATAACACAACCAGTAACTATATAAATGGTATAATTACATTTTTCATTTTTATATCCACATGTAGGTTCATCTAATGGTAATTCACCATCAATTGAAGGCCAAAAATTTTTAACTACACTTATTATTTTCATTTCAAAACATCCTGATTTTGTTTTAAAACTATCACAGTTTTCTTTTAATACTGGTTCAATTTCAAAAACATTTAAAATATCATCTTGTTTTGGAGAAATAAAAAATGCCCCATATGATGCCATTTGTTCTGCTAAATCATCCATTATTAAATTTTCTGAAACCAATCCAATATTGTACATAAAACCAGGAAATGAAAATCTTCTCATTTTATCCCAAATTAATTTTCCATTGTTTGTTACATTAAAATCACCATTACTTTGTTTGATTAATTTTTTTACAACTAAAGCATATAATTTTAATGAATCATATAATTGAATATAACCATAAATATTATTCTATAAAAAAAAATTATATTTTAATTTATCTTATTTTGTCTTACCAAATCAAGTTGATTAATATCAATATTATTTTTTGACATTTTTTGTTTAAAATGTTCTACTACTGTATCATTGAAACTAAAAATATCATCAATAATAATAGTATTATCAAATGATTTTTTCACAATTTGATTGACTTCACCATTTTTTCCAATCCATGGTAATCGTTCTTTAACATCAGTTTGAAGCCATGGAAAGATATATACAAAATCATTTGTTTTTGTATTTGATTGAGAAATAGCTTCCATAAAAACTTGTGATATTTGACTTGTTTTACTAAAAATACAAACAATTATTCTACCGTATGATTTAATTTCGTTAATAATTCCAGATTTTATTATTTCATTGCTATTTAAATTTTCATCTAATGTTACTTTTCTAGAAATGGTAATATTATTTTCTTGAAAATGTTCTTCAAATGATGTTAATCTTTCATATGCAATTTGTTCATCCCCAATAACAACTAACACTTTTTTCCAACCTACATATTTTAACATTGCACTAACAGTTATTGCTAAATTATTATTTGTTTTTCTTGTAACTCTTGCTAAAGTTTTATAAATATTTTTATTTGAAAAGATATTTGAAGATGCTATATAACCTATTACCGGAATATTCCAATATGCTGACATTTTTGATACAGCTTCCATTTCTGAGTTACAATATGGTCCAATAAAACATTTTACATTTTGAATATGATACATTTCAACAGCAACCCCTACACCTTCATAATTTTTACCACAAGAACGTGAAAAAACAAATTGAATATCAAAAGTGTTATCGAAAACTTTATCTTCTAATAATTCTTTATAACACATTTCAAGAATAGATTCTGCTAAAGGCAGTTGATCTTCAGCTCCAATATGACCAATTTTAATAATGTTTTGATTATTTTTACTAGATTTATTTTTATTAACAAATAAACCATTTGAAGAAGTAGAAGATTCATTAGTATTAATTTCAACACTTTCTGTTATTGTTGTACTAAAAAAAGGCTCTTCAGTTGATGATGTTACAATCTTTTGACAATTTATAACAATATAAAAAATAATTATAATAAAATAAAAATTAACCATTATTATAATTTTTATTTTTACAATAAAATAAAATGGTAAAATTTGAATAATAAACAACTATTTATTTAAAAAAAAAAATGATAGATTATCTAATATCATCTTATTTTTTGTACTTTTTTTCATACTTACAAACTTTATTATTAGTTAAATATGGATTATTTTTTTTTTATTAAAGTATTATATCAAATTATAAATATTTTTAAAGTTTACGTCAATGTTCTACAAGAAAGAAGAGATAATACAAAGTTTTATTTTAAGAAATTAACATTTAACTTATTTTAATGTCTTTAAAAAATATATGATCCTAGATATAGAAAAAAATGAATTAATTTTAAAAATTAATGTTTTACATAAGAAGTTTAAAAGGAGGTTTTATTATTGCAATATATAGTATCTTTTTTTTTAATCTCTATATATATTAATTCTTATTAAAAAAATTTAATAAATTAACGATTTAAAAGATAAATACTGTGCTAACAATTAAATGTAGATAAAATTACATAAATTTTAAAATTTTATTTCAACGAAAATTAGTGATATCATACATTATATGTAATAACATGCGTAAATCATTATTATTAATTTGTCATTATTAATCTTCTGGTTTAATATTATATTAAAAATATTAGTTTAATTATAATAATACAAAATTAATTTTTAACACATCACACTTTTATCTGCAATCGTCATCATGTTATATAACTTGACTATTTTATATTGAAGTAATTTTTATTGTAAAAAATAAAAAAATTTATTATCAAAATAGTAAAACAAAATAAAAATGAATCATTTAGCAAGTACAAAAGTTTTATATTTAAAAAAAATTAAAAAGACTTTTTTATATAATATAACACTTTTATCATAAAACTTTTTTTTTATTTATTTATGCAAATATTTAGTTTTTTGTTATCAATTAATTGTTTTTAGCTTTTTAAATAAAAAAAATCTTATTTAAAATTTATAGTATACTAAGATTATTTAAGAATTATCTTACTTATATATGGTTTTATTAGTACAAAAAGTATTTTCCTTTTTTTAAATATTCTATTTTTGGTTAGTATTAATTATAAATATATATATGAACTTTTGTTAAAAACAGCATTTAAAATGCTAACAAATTGATAATTTTTTTATATTAAAAAATATTTATTAAAACTTTAAGAAAACGGGAAATTCCTTGTAATATATCTTTTATTATCTCTTAAGTTGTAGGAATTTCTAATAATAATTTTTTTAAACGATAAAAGTGGTTTTTTATTTATAAAATAAAATCCTGCTAAGTTTTTTTTAAAATCGTATTTGTTTATTACAAAAAAAGATATAAAAATAGAAACTTATAAAAATAAATAAATATATATGTTTTTTTATAAGCTTATTATATTTATAATTTGAAAATTGATTATAAATAATACGATTTGAAAATATAAAAAATAAAATCAAGAAAAAACATTTATCTAAAAAAAATAAAGATTATCCAACAAATAATTACTTTTTTTGAATTTTAAAAAATTTTTTTTTCAACTACTGCGTAGTAAATAAATTACTTATATATTATAATTAACACTATGTAAAAATAGTTTTTTTTAATATAATTTTTGAATTTTATAATATTAAATAAAAAGTTTTTTTACTTTTTTTAATTAAATGATACATTTAAATATTTTAGTTTTATTTTAATAGTAAATTTTGTAATAGTTCTTTTCATAACCTATTTAATTTTAAATTTTATATATAACAAATTGTTTTTAACAACCAAGTACATTAATCATGTACTAATTAGAAAGATAATTTATTTTTTTTAAAATAAATTTTTTTTAATTTTTATTGTTTATAAAACAAGTATTTAAATGTTTTAACTTGTGATATATTCATTTTAATAACTAAGTTTAAAACTTATTAGAAATTTTATAAAATTTATTAAATAAATATTTTTTTCTCTTTTATATTATAAAATATTATTGAATTGTTTAAAATTTTATTTATATTGAAAATTGTTTGGAGCATGTTAACTATTTTGTTACATTTTTTTGTCAATAAATTACTTAAAGAAATTATATGTATAAAATGAACGGTTTAAAAAATATTAAACAAGTTCATAGTTGCATGAATTACTTCATTTCATATTAAATTATTTAAATAATTAGTATAATAAATTAGTCTTTTTAAAAAATTGTTATTAATATTATACTTTATATATGCCTTTTTTGATGTTCATTCACTTGATAAATAGTTGTATTTTTTTGTATTTAAACATACATGTTTAGTTGATATTTTTATTATTTTTTTATTAAATATATAATTTTTTAAATGTTTTATGAATTAATTGTTGTATATTTTCATTAAATAAAATAGTTTAAAAGTTATATGCTATGGTTTTCATTAACAAAAATTATATAAAAATATATAAAATCAGAATAAATATTTTTAATAAGATAAACAAGTTAATTTTAAAGATTTCAATCACCAAGAAATATTACATTTTAAAACCAAAAATTAAAAATTTTTTTTAATATTTTAATTTTTATTATTTTAAATGTATTAGATTAAAAAAAATTGGTAAATTAAAGATATTTCTTTTATAACACTTATTATAGAGTAACTCACTATTATAATTGAAATAAATTTTATTTTAATATCTTGTTATCTTTTTATCAAAAATTTGTAACGTTATTTATATTAAGTTTTTAGATAATGTCATGATATATTTTATAAGTCTTTCAAATTTTTGGGTCAAGTGAAGAATTACTTGATTAAGATCAAAGGAACGTAGACGATGTAAAAATTTTTTATATTTTCATAAATCATCGATAATTATTTAAGGTAAATTTACTTGATTTATTTCAAAATTGGACATTTTTGAAAGACCGAAGTTTAACATTTACTTATTTTTAAAAAAAGTTATCTTTCATATTAAAAATGGACTCAAAGTTATATTTATTTCTAAATCATATTAAATTAAAAATACGACAATCAAAAATTATAAGGTTTGTTTTTATAAAATAATATTTATAAATATTATTTTAGACAAATGAGTAATTTTTTTTATCGTAATCCCTTAATAACATATATGTTAATATATTTTATAATATTATTTGCCAAATCAATGTATGATGATTTTGTGGCACCTCAACATGTTGCAATTTTATCAACAACACACTATCCAGAAGATAAAACCGTTTCAATATTATTAAATGCTCATAGAAATTATGATTCTGTTCATCCATATATATGTATTTCAAGTAATAAAACAAGTAAAAAATTAAGTTATGCTTTTACTGTTCATGCATTTCATCCAATAAATGTATGTAAATGGACTGCATTTATAAGTAAATGTGATGTTGTTGAAAATATGGAAAAAATTGAACTTTCAATGCAATCAGATTTAAATAATAATGCACTAACATTACCATTTAGAGAAGCATATAATAAAAAAGGAAAAGTTTTTTCATGTTTTTCACCCCTTTTTTATAATGAAAGATGGCAATTAATGATCGCTACATTAGAAATATTTAAAGAACTTGGTGTTGATAAACAAATATATTATATTCAATCTATGGTATATGATGTTTTTAAAGCTCTTCATGCATATAAATTGAAAGGTTATGCTGAAATAGAACCATGGGCAAAAATCAATTTTGGTAATGAATTTGACCTAGGTTATGATGTTAATCATGAATTAGACTGGAGAAATCAAGCTTCAGCTCATACTGATTGTTTTTTAAAATATAAAAATGCTGCTGAATTTATAATGGTAGGAGATATAGATGATGTATTATTTCCACGTATGGGTAGTAATTATTATGATGAATTTACTTATTTTTCTAAAATTTATCCTTCAGCTGCAGGATTTATTTATGATCGTTATAATACGGAAGTTACCGCAAATAAAAATGTCGAAAATTTTAAAATGAATAATTTATTGACCTCATCAATTGTATTAAATGAATGGGAAGATGGTAAATATGTTGTTAATACAAGTAGAGTTGATACTGCATGGCTTCATTGGCCAGGAAGAATAAAATTTGGCTATCATATGCAATTAATACCAAATGAAAAAAATGTAATGTTACATTTTAGAAAATGGAAAATAAAAGAAGTGATAAATGGAACAGAAACATTTATTGAAAAAGGAAACAAATCACAATCTTCACTGTTTAAAACACAAATTTTTGATGTTATAGATGAAAGATTAATAGATAAAATAGAAAGAAATTGGAGAAAAAATTTTAATACTATGTCTGAATTAAAAAATTTACCCAAAACTATGCATTATTATTCAAAAATTGCTAAATGTTATAATAGAATATTTTATAGTATTGATAAAACTCCATCATTATGTCCAGGACCTATTCGTTGTGAAATTCCTGAAATTGCTGGTTTACAATGTATGGTTGCTCGTAACAAACTTTTTAATATTCATTATACAAAAAATAATATTGTATTTCATTATGTTAACAAAATTTTATTAGAAAAAAGAAATAATGGCTGTTCATTATAATCATTTATTAAAAAAAATGAAGTAATATAAAAAAAAATTTTTTAAAAATTATTTGATAAGGTAAAATACATAACATATAGTTAGAATTTTTTAGTCAATTTTTAGTTAATTCAATCCAACTGGAAGTATTCCAACAAATGGTGAAAGGAAACTATCATACTCTTCATATATTATTATATCAACGGTATCCTAAAAATTACTATATAATTTATTTATATTGTTAAATACTTACATTGCCATAATTTAAAGTGCTGTTATCATAATTATTAGGAGATAATGTAACTGTATCATTATTATTATTGATATTATTTGGTTTATTTGAATTTACTGGAAGTACACCTTTATATCCTATGTATCTATTATTTGATGTATCATTGGTATCTCTTTTTATTATTTCTTTATTATTCTCAGATGATAAATTATTCAACTTAAAAGTTACTAAAATAATTTTTTTCTAAATTATAAAAAATTTAATATAAAATGTTACCTGATAAGCAAATTAAGGCTGCAATTAATAAATTTTTAAATAATAAAGAGTTAAACATTTTTTAATTTAAAATATTTAAAATGACTTCCTAATTTACTATTTTTTATTCTTTTATATATTTTTTTAATTGCTTTAAAGATATTAATTTTAAAAGATTTGCTATTAATAGTAAATCTTATGACTCATTAGTTAATGATAAGACAAATATTCGGAAAAAAATATAACGTGTTAAGTTGATTAGTTTATATTAAATTTTAAAATATATAATTGCACAAAAGTTTAAAATTTAATATTTATTAAAAGAAATAAAATTTGTTGATAAATTTAAAATTAAATATTTACATAAATATACAAAAAAGAAAAATAAATATTGTTTAAAAAATACAATCAGTATAGAATCTTAAAAATTGTAGGCAATTATAGTTAAGTTTATTTTCCAATATCTCTTTAATTAACATTCTTTAGAAATGATTTCATATATAATATAACGTGTGGAAGGATGCATAAAATGTTGATTCATAAAAAAATTTTTGATTGCTATACTCTTACTGAATGACCATCTAAGTAAAAGTCTAAAAATATTATAAAAAACAACTATTTTTTTTTAATCATTATAACTTACTTATATATTGCTTTAGATGAATCTATTTGGCCATATGTATTGACAAACTTCAAAGCAGGATAAATTATACCTTCCCATTCAGCTATTAAACCAATACATAACCATAACATAGTAATTTCACAATTTCTTCTTTCATCTAATTTATATAATTCAGTTAGTTTCATAGCTTTATAAATACTAATTTTTCTACTATATCTAATGATAAAGTTTAAAACTATACTTTGTTCTGTTGAAGACATTTCATTAAAAATGGTAGCATCCATAAAATTAGATTTACAAAGATCATCATCAGAAGCATCAATCCATTTATAAGACAGTTTTATACATTTTATCCAAAGACTATTATCTAATAATGGTTTATTTGGTGGTACTCCTGGTTTTTTAATCCATTGATTATAATTAATAGAATTAAGACTTGATTTTTTATCTTTGAAGTAGTCAAATAAATAATCCAGCCAACGATCTGTAGTTATGGGAACATTTTCAAATTTTCTAATATAGTCACGAATAAATTGTTCAAATCGTCCACTATCATTTACAAATTGTTCTATAACTAAAATTAAAGCAGAACCTTTTTCAATTGGAACAAATGAAATTGCGTCATCAGGATTAGATTTACTTAAATCTGGAACCATTTTTGTAAACTCATGTTGACAACCAAAAATGTTACATATAGTAATTTCTAACCGATTTGCCCATTCTGATATATATTCAAGATCTCTTATCTTTTCACCATATAAAATCCCAATGATTTTCCTTTCTAAAAACACTGTAAATCCTTCTTTCAACCAATAATGTTCCCAACTAGCAATTGTAACCGTATTTCCTATCCAACTATGAATAATTTCATGAATTACAACACTTAATAAAGATCGGTCTCCTGTTAAAAATGTAGTTGGTAAAAAAATACAGCAAGGATTTTCTACTCCTCCAATAGGAAATGAGTCAGGATGAACAATAAAATCTAAACGACCCCATTTATATGGTCCTAAAAGTCTTTCAATAATTTGAAGTATTTTTTCTATTTCCAACAATTCAAAATGAGCCTTCCAAATCGTACTCTCCTCCGACCATACAGCACACCTTTCACTAATGTTTTTTCTTGTTATATAACCGACAACAATAGCAAAAAGATAACTGGGTATTGGTATAGGTTGATAAAAATGATAAGTTACTCTATTATTACTAATTTTACTACATCCATTACTAAGAGCACTCATTAAAACAGTAAATTTCCTAGGAACAGTTACAGAAGCAGTATAAGTTTGTTTGACAGATGGAGTATCCATACATGGTATGATACTTCTTGCATAACATGGTTGACAATGAGAATATAAGTATGATGCTACCTTATCATTAGTCTGTTCTTTTGACAAAAATTGTAAAGCTCCAGGATTTGACTCTGTTTGATAGTCAATTACCAAAGAACCACTTAATCCTTTTTCCAAAAATGGAGCATTAATTAAAATTGACCCATCCATATGACCCGTATTTATATAACAAAACTCTAATTCCATATTCATATATTTAACACTATTTATGGCTAAATTATTACTATCCAATATAATTTCTTTTGTATCACTAAGAACCAAAAAACTAAGTATAGCAACTCCGCTAATTAAATTGTCTCCAAATGAAACTTCCCAATCGAGGTGAATATTTTTAATTGTTACATCTTGATAATTTGAATTAGTCGAAGTATCATGTGAATTATTACAAAAAAAAGACATCCCTTTTTCTAAAATAATAAAAATAAATATCAATTTTCAAGAGTTATTTTTTAAATTAAGATTGTTCAACTAAGAATTTTTGGAATAAAGCAAAATAATTTTTTTAATGAAAAAAATATGCTATGTACAGGGTGTCCACGATAAGTCTTCCTGACGAACTATATATGTAAACCTATTTTCATTGTAGGACCTTTAATTAGTACTAGTAGTTAAATTTAGTATATAACTAAATTTTTATATGTGTTAGAATAGTGTGTACAAAATTTAATTTATCAGGAAGACTTATCGTGGACACCCTGTATAAGTTACAAGGATGAAAAATTCTTATCTAACACTACTTTATGAAGAAGATAGAACTTTAATTATATGTGCAGAGATGTGTTTTATATATCTTGTAGACTATTAAAAAAAATTTTCAGATAAGACATTTCGAATAAGGTGTGATTAATTAATACCTTTTTAAATAACATCACATTTATTATTAATTAAAAATATTAGCAAAAAAAGTAGACAACTTTAATTTTTCAACATATTTCAATAACTATTAATTATTAAAATATCAAAATATCCCTACTATCTTATTTATAATATAATAATATGAGGAAAATTCACGTTTTTTCTGAAAATTTGTGCTTAGAATATAAATTTAGATGAAAGTAATGTGATAGTTTATTCTTAAAAGACTAATTAGACGAAGCTAATTAAAAGTAAATACTAGCTGCAAAATTTATAAGTTAACAAAATTTTCAGTAAATTGGTAAATAAAATAAAGGCAAAAATAAAGTAATAACATTAAAGTGACCAAAATAAAGCTTCGAAATTACAATGACTATACTACATCTACAAGATATTTGAACTACGCTCTCACACAAACACAATAGTAAATTTTTTCTAGAAAATGATAGTATATTATGACCAGTCATATAATAATAGGATGAAAGATATCATATCACTAATACATTTAATTATAACAAAAAAAATACTTCATACCACAGGGATAATTTTAATTAGTTCCTGAAATGAAATAATCATATCTCACACCATATTAGCCACGTATAAAAAAACTGCAGTGATAAAGAAAAATGAACACACTAAATGTCGTATAACTTAAAACGATGAAACATCAAAATCATCATTGTTTAAATACTTTACCTCCAAGAAACAAAAAGTTTTTTCAAACATTTTAAAAACAACTCTAAATGTAAGTAGTAGATTTTTTTTTCTAGAAGTTTCGAGATCATGTAAAAAAATGCTATTACATATCAACAAATTTTAATCTTTACCATTAAAGGATTTAAATCTTTAAAAAGAGTATTTTATCATATATTTGGATGTACTTCCTATTATATTAATTGAAACTATTGCCAACTTATTCATGAAGATAAGAATAATTTTATGTTTAAAAATTATTAAAGGTATGGTAGGTAAGTAAAATTTTACTTTGATTTTACTTTTTATGATTTAGTTTAACATTGCTTTCTTTTTTTTATTATCATTTAATATAGACAAATATAACTTTTTATTTATTTATCACATAATACGGGAGATGTATATGAGGTTATAAAGAATATAATACTTGAAGTGAGATTATACCAAGAGTTATTGGTAAACAACCATATCACAAAATACTCAATAACTTGAGTATAGTATCATTTCTTATCTTTTGAATTTTATATTTCTAATCAAAAAATTAATTATCTGAAGGATGTTTTTATTTCGTGTTATGCATGCAGTCCCCTATACTAATAGGGAGTCTGTAAAAGATATAATAGCAAACTTACATAGTTATTTTACATGCAACTTGTTAATTGGATTAGCTGTATTAATATCATATCGTCAATTTGGTGGAAGACCATTAGAATGTATGCTACCAATGGGATTTTCTGGAGCATGGGAACAGTATGCTGAACAGTACTGTTGGGCAGAGGATACATATTTTGTTCCAACGAATGAAAATGTGGAAAATTTTACAATTAATCATACAGAGAAAAGGGAAGTTAGTTATTATCAATGGATGCCTTTCTTTTTACTTTTTCAAGCAGCTTGTTTTAAAATGCCAACATTTATTTGGAAGTATTTTGCAAGTCAATCTGGTATGAGGGTGGGAGAAATTTTAAGAATGGCTACAGATCCTGTTAATTCAAATCCTGAAGATAGAAAATCAACAGTTGAATCATTGTCAATGCATTTACAAGGTGCTTTAAGATTTCATAAACGTTTAAAGAATAGAAATTTAGTTCCACATAAAATTTGCCGTTTTTTAAATGTAAAATATTCAGGGTATTACGTAACAATGGTGTATTTTGTAGCTAAAATTGGATTTTTAATTAATAATATTTTTCAATTAGATCTCCTTCAAAAATATTTAATTCCTGATGCAACAGAAGCATTTGGTTTAGATGCATTAACAAAGTTATTAGATACTAATATAACATGGAAGGATCATGGTATATTTCCAAGGGTATCGATATGTGATTTTGAGGTTCGAGAAATGGGACAACGACAAAAACATACAGTTCAATGTGTGCTAGTTATTAATATATTTACAGAAAAGATTTTTATTATTTTATGGTTTTGGTTTTCACTCCTTTTTACTTTGACTGTTTGTAATTTGTTTGCTTGGATATTTTCTTTATACAATGAAACGTCAAGAAATCATTTTATTATTAACAATTTAATTATGGGTGATGTTAAGAGAGATTCAAAATCTGATGAATTTTCAAGAAAAGTAAATAAATTTGTTAGGTTTTATCTTGGCTGGGATGGAATATTAGTGTTAAGATTAATTGCACAACATGCTGATGTTGTTCTTACTGTTGATTTAATTTCATGTTTATGGGAAATTTTTATTAATATTGAAAAAAGGAGAGAAGAAATAAAGAATGTTGATATTAAATGGGATGAAGCTAAAAAGAAACTTACAAAACTAGAAAGAACGGATGAATATAACAATCTTTTTAATTTAAAGAATGATTATGAAAATATAAATAGTTTAGAAATAAAAAGTAAAAGATCAATTAAAGATAAGCCTTTATTACATAGGTCATTAAGTGGGGAATATCTTCCTAAACTTGATTCTAGTGATGATGAGGACAATGATTTTTCTAGAAAACTATCAAAACAAACGGAAGTGATATCACGAAAAAACTCTTTAATTTTTAAATCATACAACACAAAAAATAATCAAGAATAAATATATTTTAATATTGGTATCCCAAATAAAAAATTCAATTTAACTACATTAATTATTACAAAATGAGTTACATGTATATTTTTTAAGGCTTGTTATATCTATTTTTAGAAATAAAAAAATTTTAAAATTGACATAAAAATGAATAAATTATAATTGATAAAAATTTTTTAAAATTTTTTATTAAACATTTGTTGTTATTAATTACTTATTAACTATATATTCAACTACCAAAATAACAATTAATCATTACTTCTCTTAATCTTCATTAATATTTTATATAGCATAGTATTTCTTTGTTTATACGCAAAATTCTTGGAAAATGGAATAAATTTTTTTTGAATGTTAATTTTATTTTAAGTAAATAGGTTTCATTTTGTCATTAAAGATTAATTTTTATTTGGATTCAATAATTCTACAAAATTTAAAGCGACAAGCATATCTTCTTATATTTCTACGATTCAAAATATGAGTAGGTACGTATTTTTTTTTTTTTAATTTACTCATACGAAGATCTTCATTGTTATTAAACAAGTTTTTTATTATATCAATATCAAACTGTGAAATGTGTATCTAAAAAATAACAAAAAAAAAATTTTTAAATATTATAGTTTTATACTTACAACTTTTGTATCACTTTTTTTATCATTAATATTATATAATAATATATAACCAATGTTTATAATTAGTAAAAAAAATATTAAAAAAATTTTTATGAACATAATTATAATAAATAAATATAAATAATTTGAATATTTATTTATAAGTTATAAAAATTAGCCAACCTCTTATAATTGAATATTGACAAAACATCATCTGCTCTTGCTTATCATGCTACATTCAAACGTCAAAAGACTAGAATTTAAATGTCATATTTTATTTTTATACATGGTATACATAATATCATAAAAATTATTAATAAAGGAAGTGAAATTTTTTTATTCCTTTTTTAAGAATTCAATTATTTTATTCTAATTATATTTAATGAGTATAATTTTTTTAAAAACAAATGACATTAATATTGTTTTAGATCTTGATATTTAATCGGAAGTTATGATTTTTTTGAATATAAAATGTTTCAAAAGTAATATAAATTTAAAGATTTTGAATAATTTTGTTTAAAATTGAAGAAGTATATATCTTTTTTGTTGATATCATTATCTATAGGTAAATAAAAAAATTAGAATATCTAAAATTTTAAATTTATTCAAGTAAAATGACATAATTTAAAAATATGAATGTTTTTAATTACATAACAAATGTTTTTTAAATAAAATTTCATTAACAAAAGAAATAATTCATTTTTATCCGTTATTATTTTGAATTTAATAATACATAATAATTGTCAATTATTAATATTACTCAATAAATTTTTTTAAAATTATTTTGCAAAAAATAAAATAATAATAATAATCTTAATATAAATTAAAAATGTTATAAAATATAATAATTTACATGAAAATTATAAATTAAAAAAAAAAACTTTTCAATTAAAAAAATTGCACTTTCTTTTTGTAGTCATTGAGTTAAAAATAAAATTTATAGTAATTATAATTTGTCAATATTATTTATCAAATTCAAAAAGAATTAGACAAAATTTTTTAAAAAAAAAAATTTATATTCTTTTATTATGTAATTCATATAATTTGTATCTATAATAAGAAATATTTTTTAAATAATAATTATATAATTAACAATATATAAATCTTACTTTTCTATATTTAGGAAAATACACAAGCACATAACTCGACCTCATATTAATTTGACCTTAGTTAAAAAGGACTACAAGGACACATGTAACTTCAATAAATAGAACAAATATAGTTAGATGTTTATATATATATATTCGTATTATTTTTAATATCACATACCTGTATATTTCTAATTTTAAACTTTCCTAACATCAGTTTATATAAATTTTTATTATATTTAAAAATAATTTTTTTTATAAATTGTTTTATTAGAAGTCATGCCTGACGCTTACAAAATGATTGAGTATTTTATTAATATAAAATATTTCTTTGTTATATAATTATCATAAACTACGTTTACAGATTATCTTTACTTTAAAAATCACTTCTAACGTATTGATAAATATATATATATTTTTATGATATTCCTTTAAATAAACATTTTTAAATTCTTCATATTATTATTTAAAAAATAAAAGATAAATGAAGTGCACAACGTTTATTATATCAAACTGTATAAAATTTTTCCCTTTTTTTAATTCTAGTTAAAAACAAAATCACCAAATTTTATAATAGATACATTTTATATTGTATATCGGTCATTTCATCAGATATATTTTTATTCTAATATATTTATATACTTAAATAGTAAAGATTAACAATTTAAAGAAATATATATCTAGGTAATTCAAGTTTAACATATACATTTTGTCACTATAGATAATATATTTTCTTTTAGACTGTAAAGATTTTATCATTTATAAATATAGTAACAATTAATAAATTTAAGGTACAGTCAACTTTTATATATAAAAATTTTTCATATTATTTTTTACTTACTATAAAATATATGTAATAGAAAATATTTTTATTATAGATAAAATTTTATTTTCATTTTTCTAATATATTTAATCAGGAATTATTATTCTTTTCTTTTTTTTTTATATTTTTTATAAATGTTTACTTTTACACGTTCATCAAATGATTCTAATACACCAATAATGGCTCAAGAAATTAAAAACGGAAGCCAAATTGTAAGTTATAAATTATTAAAAATAAAATTTTTTATATATAATTTCTTAAAAATATTAGAGTTCTGATGATGAAGATGAAGTATATTTGGAATCAAATACAATGCGTCGCCGTTATAAAACATATACAGTGATGCAAAAATCTGGTTTTCAACACACAGAATATGTTCAAATAATGCTTCATTTATGTAAGGCTGAAATATTTATATCAACATGTTTCCTTGTTCATGGAATGACATGTCCTGGTTTTGAAAAAGAAGCTGCTTATCAAGGAACATGTCATATGAATATTGTAGCAGCATTAGTTGGAATATTTACAGGTGGAATGGGTTTAGGTGCAGTTCATAGGTAATTTTTTTTTATTTATTTTTTTATTTTATTTTTTTTATTAAGATTTCGTTGGAAAACAATGTTAATAATGTGGTTATTAATGTGCATTATATCAGCTGTTGGTAATTTATTGGCTGTTATCACAACTGGAGTATGGTTAGATCATTTAAGTAAAATGAAAGAAAGAACAGGAATGGTTAATGGTCTTAGTGGAATGATGCTTCTAGGATCAGTTTTAGTTGGTGTTTGTTTTATATTAACGGCTGTTATAATATGTCATTATTGGGTTTCTAATTCAACAAAATATCAAGCCGTTGGCAGAGTCGCGGTATGTGATTTTTATTTTATTTTTATTTTTATTTATATTAAAATTATTTTATAGAAGCGTTCAAAGAGTTTAAGAAGACGACCTAGTCGCCCTAATAGTGGATCAGAAAGAAGATCAAAAGTAGATAAATTCCATAAAAATTACCAAATTGTTTAGTGATTTTACTTAAAATTTAACAAAACGGGTTTTTATTTTTATAATTAAAATGTTAATTAACATTTCAATTTTAATATTTAAATATAATTAATATATCACTTTATATGATAAAATACTTTTGTTAAAAAAATAATTAATTATGCATAATTTTAAATATTTATTTAGTTATGTTTTTTTATTTTGAATTTTTAATTCAAATATTTCTGTATTATTATCCAACATATTGCTTACAGATGATGGATTTAAATACACCGTATTTGCAGGAAAAACTTTGTTTGCACCTAGATGATTTAAATTACCATAATTTTTTGTTATTATATTATTAGAATATTCATTAATTTTTTTTTGAGAATTCATATCAATACTTTCATAATTATTTATTGTGGAAGAATTTGTTGGATATTTATTTTTAATACTTCCATCTTCATTAATTTTAATATCATCTTTATTTAAAATATTATTTTGTAACAAATTACCGGAAGTTTCATCATCAATACTAGATTGATTTTTATCTGTTAATTTTATCATTTTAGGAAGACTTCCATTATTATACTTTTCTTCATCATTATTAGGCATATTAAGAGACAAATCTTTTTGATTATTTTCACTTCTTTGTTGTCTTCTTAATTTAACTAATCTTTTCCATCGAACAAAAACACTTACTAAAATTGATACCATTTTTGAACTTAATTTTTTTTCTACACTATATTTAGCAATATTATGTCCTGCTAATCCATGTTCAACTAAATCAGCTCCTAGCTGTTCTTCATATTTGGACAGCCTAACACCTAGTTTTGTATGACTAAGTATCTATAAATAAAATTATTGATAATAAAAAATAAATTAAAGTAATTTACAGCTAAAATTGTTAATGTTGCAGTTCCAGCCCAAATAAAAATTACAACTATAGCTAAACTTTGTATTGCCAATAATTTAATTCCACCATTATGTAAAAGTCCTGATTGGCCATTAGTATTTGTTTGAACAAATCTATCACCTTGTGCAAATATTCCTACACAAAGCATACCCCATGTTGAACCTATTACATGGACCGGAATAACACCTACAGGATCATCAATTTCTAATCTTTCAATAATTGGATAAGAAAAAACTGCAAGTCCACTACCAATTGATCCAATTAATAATGATTGCATTGGTCTTACACATAAACAACTTGCAGTTGTTGAAACAAGTGAAGCTAATAATCCATCAATAAGTAAATCAACTTTACATTTTTTTGTTGTTAATAAAGATACTACTAAAGCAGTACATCCACCACCAATTGAACTTAAAATTGTAACCATAGCAGAACGTGCTGCAAGTCTCCATCTTCCATTTGCAATACCATAAGCAGAACCTGTGTTAAAACCTAACCACCCCCACCATAACATAAATGTACCTAATAATGCATTTGTAGGATTACTCATACTATGCCCTCCTTTTTCACCAAATCTTCCAACTCTTGGTTTTAGATATATAGTTGATACTAAACCAGCAACACCCCCAGCTAAATGTACTACTGAGCATCCAGCTGCATCAACAACACCTAATTTTTTTAAAAATCCATTCTCAGACCAAACCCAATGAGCCGATATAGAATGTACTATAGTCATAAAAAATGTTACTAAAATATATGGCCTTAAACGTATCCTTTCAGCCATTGCAGCTTAAAAAAAATATTTTAATAAATTTAATAATATTTATTATAAAAACACATATATTTATTTATATATTATACCTGACACAATTGTTGATGTAGTTGTAGCAAATGACATTTGAAAAAAGAAAGATGCATAACTCCATGCTTGATGTGATGGTTCATAATCATCTTCAGGGTCATAAAAAAATTTTCCTAATCCTATTATAGGATTTGGCCATAAGTCTCCAAATGTAAATCCAAATCCAAAACTCCAATATGACAAACCACCAAATACAACATCAATAACATTTTTTACCATTATATTAACCTCATCTTTTGATGAAACTCTTCCTGACTCTAATAAGCCAAATCCTGAAGTCATTGTAAATATTGTAAATGAACATGACAATAACCAAACACCATCATCTTGAAATGCCTTTGTATCATTTTCACCGTAATATTTATTTTTAGTCCATTGAGGAAATGCATATGATGGCTCCATTATAATATTTTTTTGTTTAACTTTTTATTATATAAAAAATAAAAAATTTTTTTAGTAAATAACTATATAGATTTTTTTTTATCTTTTAATTATTATAAAGATTGATGGAATGAGGTTAAAAATTCTAAAATTTATATAATCAAATTTTTATTTATTTATAAAGGAAAGTTTTACTTTAATAAATAATTGTTAAAATATCGTTTTTAAAAAAAAGATAACAAATTTTTTTTATTATTTTATTAAAAAAAATTTTTTTTTTATAATAATTATGGTAATGAAAATTTCAACTAAATTTTTTTTAATAAAAATGATACATTTGAACATTTTTCAATTGGTTATTTTTAAAAGTAAAATACTTTTAATATTATAATTTATTAATGAAAAAAAATTTATAAATTAATAATACATAGTTATATATTAATAAAGACATTTTAATAACTAGAACTCATGTATAATTAAAGTATTTTAAATCGTAAAGTTATTAAGTATTTTTTTAAAGAAAAATATTTATTTTTATATTAAACAATTTATGTTAATACATAAGTTAAAAAATTAATAAAAATTAAAATAAATATGTGTAAATAACAATTAAAAAAAATTTTTTTATGAATAATTTAACTTTATATAATTTAAAATAATTTAGTTAAAGGTATTAATAAGAAATGTTTAAAATTTTATATTTAATAAATTATAAAATGTAATTTAGCATAATAAGAATAAAAGTATATATTACGGCAAATTTTATGTAATTTTTTTTTAAATATTTATTTTTTCAAATTAATGTCCTTAAATGAGTAAGTCCTTTTATTTTATATAATATATGTAATAATAAGAAAAAATTTCTATGTGTTAATGTAAAATTGAAGGTAAATATAATAAAATAAATTAATTGAAAAGTACTTTTTATTTAAAAGATATTAAAAATTGAATAAAAAAAAAAGTTTAACTATTTATATTAAAATAAAAATACCTTTCCTTTAAAAAATAAATCAATAATAATAAAAATTTAAAAAAACTTTAAATTTTTTTAGAATTGAATAAAAAAATAACATTTATGTATGAAATAATAAAGATGAATTAACTATAGAAGATAAAAAACAAATAAATCTTGGATAGAAATTATTAATGTAGAATGAATTGTGATATTTCAATTGAAAATAATGTTTATTGTTTAAAGTAATATCAAAAATGGCTACTTATTATTTTCAGTGCATTAACAATTATTTTATATATAAGAAATTACTCTTATGAAAGTTGATATAAAATATATAAATATTAAAAAGTTTGTACTGAAAGCTTAATGTTGCATAATATTTCATTTATAACATATAAATTATTCTCCAACTTATAAACTTTTTTTCTTTTGTTACTTATATTATACCTCAACTTAATATTTTATAAGATTTGAAGATGATATTTTATAAATAGAATTTTAACAAGTATTATTACCATATTTATAAAATATAATAAAATTTATAATTGATTTACAATTAATTTTATAAAAAAAAATAAAATTTTCAGTAAATAAATATTTATTTATTTATAATATTAAATTTAATTACTAATAAAAAAAATATTTTATGAAGGGTTTATTGCTAATATAATTATGTTATAATTATAGTGATAAGTTAAAATTTATTAAATAATTTATAACATAAAAAAAAATTTTGTAAAATAATTTTATAAAGTAGACAATCCTATATTTGCAAATTTATGAAAAAAAGATTATATTTTTATCTTATTAATAATAAATTTAGTATCGTTTAATAAAGAAATTTTTTATTTTTAATATTCACATACAATAAGAATAATATGTACAATTTTTTCGAATATTATAATTAAAATAAATATTGTATTTAAAATAGCATGATAATATACAGACTTTTTTCCAGGAAAAATATAAATTTTACTTCTTAAAGTATCATTTTATACATTTATTATAATTATATATAATAAAACAAAATTTTTAGTTACCTTTATTACACATAACAACTCATTTTTTTATTCAAATTATGAAAATATATATACATATGGTTTTACGAATTTTAAAAATAAATAATGTCTTTTTTAAAAATAAAAAAAGATAATTTAACGGTTTTTTTCTTTAAATTTTTAAGACAGTTGCTTTTATCAAAAAGAAATACTATTATTAGTATTGTTATACATAAATAAATGTCCTTTTTCTAACATTTTTAACCTTTATAATATAAATAATAGTTTAATATTATTGCCATTTTTTTTAATAAAAATATTTGTTATTAAATATTATTTAAAGTTATTTATATGTTTTTTTTATCATATCATTTAGAGACACAATTCCACTTTTCTTTTTGGTAGTGATTAGTGTTCATTTGCATTTGCGACACGTGTGATTTGATGATATTCTCTAGCTACATTTATTATATCCTACTTTTTTTTTTCTTAAATAAATAATTTTTCTTAATTAAATAATATTTATATTTCAGTTCAAGTTGGGCTTCCATAAAATCAACCAAAATTATGAATGATACGTTAAATAGTACGGAGTTGGAGACGTCTTTAAATTCATTATCGAAAGTAAGTCATCGTATTTTTAAGAAGCTAAATCATACTTTTTTTTAGTCATCATCACCATCAGCTGGAAAGTTACGTTCAAATAAAAGAGTATCAATTCAATTTGATCCTAATAGAAGTATTGTTGCAGCAGGTGTATCAGAAAGATTATTAAATCAACCTGGATTAGAAAATGTTAAACTATATATAGAAGAAATAAAGAGTGCATATGAAGATGCAACTGTACAAAATAAAGAAGCGTTAAAAAAAATTGAAGAATTAAAGAAAAAACTTGATGATTTAACGATTAGTTATGAAGAAGAGAACACACGTTTAAAAAATTCTATTCGTATGTCAGACTACTCCTACGTTCAACTAACACAAGAGATAAAATTGTTAAAAAGACACTTATCTATTAAAAATCAAGATGATAGTGAGGTAAAACATAGACTTAATGAGTTATTGAAGTCGTACGATGACTTATTAGAAGAAATGGAAGAAGTACAAAATGAAAATGATCGATTAAAAGATACAATTATTCTAGTAGATTCTTACGAAGGAAAAATAAAAGAATATGTTGAAATGGTAAAAGTTCTAAGTCAAGATAAAGATATTTTAGAAATAAGATTGTCGGGTTTACAAAAAGAGTTACAAAAACAGATGCTCAAAAATTCAAATTCAGATAGTAATAATATTGAATTACACTTACAAAATGCATCAATAAAGCAGTTGAAGAAACAAAATGATAAGCTTCTTAGTGATATTGATATAATAAAAAATGAAAAAACAGATCTTGATACAAGTAATAAACAACTTAGGGATACAATATTTAATTTAGAAATTGATTTAAAATATTTTCAAGATCAAGTAGTTGATCAAGTTAAATTGATAGAGAAACAGCAGAAAGAAATAATGTCTTTCAAAAATGAAAATCATATTTTAAATGAAACTAATACACGTTTAAATGAACAATTGCAAATTAAAGAATCGTCATTTTTGTCAAACGAAAGTAAATTACAAGAAGAAATTTCTTCCATAATTCTTCAAAATAAGGAAGAATTAGAAAAAATTAAACATGAAAATGATATTGAAAAAGAGGAACTTATTAAGAAGCATCAAGAGATGATTCAAATGATGGAAGAAAAACACAAAGAAGCAATTAATGAAATTCGTAAAAAAGATGAAAATAAAATTGATGCTATGAAGGTACAATTTAATGAACAATTAGATATTGTAGCAATTGCAGCAACAAGCCGCTCAGAAGATAAAATCAAAGAATTAAAAAATCAAATAAAAGATTATGAAAATCAAATAAATAATTTGACAACTGAAAATAAAAAAATACTTGAAGAAAAGATTAATAAAGAAAAGGAACTTGAAGATGCTAAAAAAATATATACTGAAAATTTAAAAGAAAAGTGTGATGAATGTACAGAATTAAAAGTGTCATTATCACATAAACAAGAAGATGTCAATAAGTATGTTTTATGTGTTGAAGAATTAGAAGAAAATATAACAACTTATAAAAATAAAATAGAAACGATTTTAGAACCAACTATTAATAGTTTAACTGAACAAAATAAAAAACTTGAAGAACAGTATGTTGAAAAATATACACTTAATACAAGTTTACAAATGGAATTAGAAGAGAAGAAAAGAGAAATTGAATTTTTAAAAATGCAAAAAGATAATACTGTTCAACAAACTTCTACGAGTAACGAAGGGCATAATAATAATACTCTATCAGATCAATATTTACATGAGTTATCTGAATACAAAAGATATTCTATGGAACTATTAGAGGCATACAATTCACTTAAATTAAGTTTTGATAATCAAGTGCAAATTATTAATGAGGGCAAAATTTATACGGAGTTTGTAACAAAAAAATTAGAAGAAAAAGATTTTATTATAAATGTATTAGAAGAAAAGTTAAAAGATTCTACTAATTGTAGTAACTACAATCAAACATCTAATAAAGATATTTCTGATAATGATAAAGAAATAAAACAAAATGAATATTCAACTAATAATTTATTAAAAGAGGATGATAAAAATATTTTAGTTTGTAAAAATTGTGAAAAATTAGCAAAAGATATCTCAGCATTAGATTATAAAGCACAAGATTTGATTTCCCAAATAAGTTTCATGCAGAAACAGATAAGTGGCCTTAATATTCAAGCCACCTCATATTCTGATAAAATTGAACAACTTGAACAACAAATCGAAGTTTATGAAGAAGAAAGATTGGAACACGAAACAAAAGAAAATGAAATGCGAGAAAAAATTAAAAAATTAGAAAATGACAATAATATATTTTCTAGAGAAATAGGTTGTCTTAAAGACCAACTATGTTCTGTTAATCAAGAACTTATTGTTAAAGATCAAGAATTGTCAAGACATCATGAACAATTATTAATGTTAGAAATTGAAAAAGAAAGATTAAGTGTAAGTTTATTAAAGAAAAAAATTATTTTATAATAATTTTTAGAGAGTAATAAGAAAAAGTGATTTATGTGTTCAAAAAAGTGATGGTGATTCAGTGATTTCTAAAGAGATATATGAAACAATTTTATCTGATTCTGAAATGTTAATAAGTGATTTACGTGATTTTGTTGATCGTGTTTCTATTACCTTAGAGTCAATTATGAGTAGACCATTTCCAACATTACCTGAAGTTGATTATCCTTCAATGATTAATATTGCAAAAGCAGTTATTCAATTAATTGAATTAATACCATCGAAAGAAATAAATGATAAATCTATAAATGCAACAATAAATCCACATATCAATGAATTAAATAATAAAATTCGCCATCTTGAAGATAAATTGTGTGAAAATAATCAAAATTGGGAAAGTTTTTATAAAATTGAACATGACTGTAGAATGTCATTTGAAGAGAAACTAAAAGCAGCAGAGGAACAAATTAGTCGTTTGACAATTCAATTATTAGAGGACAAAGGAATTGATGAATTAAAAAAAACAATTGCAGATTCAGCAATTACTGTAATTCGTAAGTTTTGTGTTTTAAGTTTTTAATCTTTGGTGTCTGTAAATATATGAAATTTTTATGTTAATTTATGCAATTGTCCTTGTATTTTATTTTTTTTTTTCGTTTTTGTTTTTATTTGTAAGCTGTCTTCTCCTAACATTACCTTACGAGGCTTGTCTTTTATAGCACCAGAGCTCCTATCATCTATTCCTATCGGTGTCAAAATGAAAATCTCGATTTTAGCGGCAAAACTTAGCACAAAAATGCTTGATAATGATGCATTGTTAAGAGCAAATAAAGAAATAGCAGATACAAATGTTCTACTACAAAATCGTGTAGATTATTATAAAGAAAAATTAGAATCACTTGAAGAAAATAACAAAAATAGTCATTTATTAAATACTCCTACAAGTTTAAAAATAGAGAATTGTGAAGAAGTAAAAACAAAATTACTTGCTGATAAAATTACTTTAACGGAGAATACATGTTTGAGTCAATTAGATTTACCTATGATGTCAAATACTGAATCTCAATCATCTATTTTATCAGTAGAAGATAATTTTAAAGGTGATCAGCAAACAAATATTAGTACCGATGATGAAAATGATAATTTTTATAACAAAACTGAAATAGATTCAAATTTTTCAAAAATTAGTGATGAATATATTAGTTTTGTTGGCACATATGAAAAATTAAATCCAGTAACAGAGGAAATAAATTATAGTTTTGCTGAAAAATGTACAGAGAAAAATAAATTAACAATACAAGATATAAATTTTCAATTTTCTAATCAAAATGAAACATTTAATTGTACAAAAAGCTTTGATATATCTAGATGCGATAGTGGAGAATTAAAAGTTATACTACAACCAACTACAACACATGCCATTTTAACTGAAAATAAGGAAGATAAAATAGGATCAAAAATTAATGAAGTACCTGACAACAATGTAATAGTTGGAAAATCAAATGATCTTAAATTACCAACCTTAAAAAAAAATAATGAAGATGTTGATAATCAAGATTTTCAAGAAACTGTTAATTTTGACTCCGAAAAAAATGTTGCTTTTAAGAATGAAGAAAAAGAAATATTAAAAAATAAAAAGTTTGATAATAAAAAAAATATACAAGACAATAGCACAATGGTATGTTAGCCGTTTCTTTAAAAATTCTTTAAAAATTAAAAAATTTATATTTTAGGAGAATCTAGTTTCAAAAGACAATGAAACATTTGTAAAAGAGGATAATGAAAAATCTAGATTAAACGTTAATGATCATGTTACATTAAAATCTAATAGTGGAAGTAATAAAATATCAGGTGAAAAGAATACAATAACTAGAAAACCTAAACAAAGAGGATTAAAAGACATGGAAGTTTTTGATCCTTTTCAAATTCCTCAACTTCCTCCAAATAATGAAGATAATCTATTTGAAGATATTTTTTCACAAGATTTACCAATTAAATCTATAACAAATATTAAACAAAAATCTACATCAGGTATTAGTAAAAAAAAGACAAATAAAAAAGAAATGATTGGAAATGATATTTTTACAAATTTTAATTTGCCAAATATGGATACAAATCCTCCAAGTATTCTTCAAAAAGGACAAAAAGCAAATTTTAATAGTTTTAATTCAAAAGGAGCATTTGTAGTTCCAGATAAAATTTCTTTAAATCGTGATTATGGTAAATCAAAACAATGTAATGATGTTATATTGCCACGATCAGAAACACCAAAAGATTTTGTTCCAGTTGACTTTCAAAAAGAACCTCCGAAAAGTATTTTAAAACCAAGAGCATTATCAAAGCCCAAATATACTAATTAAGATATAGAATAAATTAATATTGTTACATTATTAAATCATTTTTATTATTTTCTTTGAAAAAAAAATAAAAAATATTTTTTTACTATATTAATTGTCTTGTTTTATAAAGTAATTTAAATAATTCATTTTCTCAAATATTAAGTCATTAAATTTTTAAACTGAATTACAATTGTTTATTTATATTACATTAAAATGTTATATTTAAAATATAGGATTTCTACAGATATAATTGAAATAATAAATAGCACTAGTCTTTTAACAAGTTAAACCTCTGTTCTAACAAGAAGGTAACATATTAACTTTAAATTAAAAGTAGCAAGTACCTAACTGTTGGTTTATCATATTTAACACATAATTTTTCAAGTATTTCTCACAATGATTAAATACATTCAAACTCTTTTAAAAAAAATTGTACATTTAATGTTTGTGATTGTATTGGTTAAGGAAAAAGTTGTTTTCAGTTGCTTTTGTTACAAGTGTACTTCTATTGTTGTGTCAAATAATTAAACAAGCTTGATAAGAACTTGCCTATAACTATAAAAGTTCTATTACCAATCAAATTTTCATTAGTTTGGAACAATATGTTAACTTTTAAAAAGTTTGCTCAAAATATATTCTTAATATTAGCAACTTTATCATTAATAGATGTAAGGATTTATATACTATATTTTTATTATTATCATAATAATATTATTTTTAATATTTAGGGAGGAATATTAAGACAAAAGAAACAATGTGGCTGTAATAATCCAATCTTATTTACACCAACATGCCAATGTACTCAAGGATATCAATCACAATTTAGTACTAATGTTATAATATCTTGTGGATGTTCACCAAAAGAAATTCCAACAACTACAACAGAAATATCATTTACAACTACACCTATTCATACAACTTCAACTACTGTTATTCCTACAATTATTCCTATTGTAGAAACAACAACAACAACAACAACAACAACAACTACTACTACTACTCAAGCTCCATTATTTAACGATTGCCAGTGTAATAATAATGTAATACCAATAACAATTATTACTAATTGTATGAATACATGCCAAAATGTATGTAATGATAGTTGTAAAAATTCAATTAATGTTTCAAATACAAGTTCATGCTCATCATCATGCTTGAATTCCTGTCAATCAACATGTTTAAATTATGTAAATCAAGAAAATGGAAATTCAGTTCAAACATTAGAAAATGTTAATAAAAATAATTTAACTAATACAGATATATGGGTTATAACAATTCAACGTATTGCTTGTGATGCTGGATGTTCAAATAAATGTAATGATAATAATTGTGAAATAGTATGTCATAATGAATGTAAATGTGAAGATAATTGTCAAAGTCAATGTATTACTTTATATAATCAAACAATAGATACATGTATGCCAGCATGTAAAAGTGCTTGTAATTCAAATGATGGAATGATTTTTAATCCTACTACAGAAGTTTATACAACTCCTTCTACAACAACTACAACAACTACAGCAACAACTACAACAGAAAGGCAAACTACAACAACAACATTACCAGTACAAACAACTGAAAAATTTGAGCAAATTATTCAACAGACAAATGAGTGCCTTCCTGCTTGTACCAATAGTTGTCAAAATGCCTGTATTATTCAAATTCATAATTATAATGTTTGTGATTATGCTTGTAAAAGTAATTGCGGAAACTATTGTGCTTCTTCAGTACAAGAAGCTGTTACTAGTAAACCAATTCAAATTGATAGTAATTGTCAATTATCATGTTTATCAATGGGAAAAAGTAATGAAGAATGTTATAATATTTGTTTAAGTGAAGCTCAATGTTATGAAACATGTCAAAAAAATTGTTATATAAATAATGTACAAGATATCAATTGCTTAGGAACATGTAAATCAACATGCAGTGCTTCTTCACAATACACAACACAAGCTACATTATTACAAGAAAATATACCACAAAATAATAATTATGTACCTACTATTTCAAATACTGAACAATTACCTTCTTCAGCATTTGATTGTGAATCTAATATACCAACAGCAGCTTGTCTTTGTCAAAAAGCTTGTGAAGCTTTTTGTGTTGTTACCGGCTCAGATTGTAAGAATATTTGTAAAGAAAGTTGTAATGAACAATTATCATATCAAATAAGTATATCTCTTCAACAATCAAATCCATGTCAAACATTATGCCAAAATAATTGTATGTATCAAAATATACCTATAAATGTTTGTTTATCATCATGTAATGCCGGATGTTCTGTTGCAACTACAACTACAACTATTCCTACAATACCAACGACAACAACAACAACAACAACAACACCAATACCAACAACAACAACCACCACCACAACAACAACACCAATGCCAACAACTGTAACTACTACCACTACAATTCAACCAGCATTAGATACATGTAATTCACAATGCCAATCAGCATGTTTACAAATTTGTATTCAACAACCAAAAGTTTCTCCATCAGAATTTCTTGAATGCCGTCCACAATGTCAACAAACTTGTAGTAATACATGTTCTTTGCCAATTATAACTTCCTGTCAATATACCAATACTGATGGTTCATGTCATTGCCCATCCGACTACAATTCATGTGCATCAGAAAAATTATGTTGTAGAAAGCATTAGAAGGAAACATATTTTAACAACTAAAATATTTTAATTTTAAAAAATTTTTTACCATTATCTGTATATATGCAGCTTTATTTAAGGTAAAAATTGTACTTTATTATTTGTTTTTATAAATAATAAAATATAGCTTATAAAAAGTAAATTAAATAGTTATTATTATTTTTTTTTTATTTAATTAAGGTATATCAATATATGTAAAATATTTTTAACAATTAAAGTAGTTTCAATGAAATATAAATAATTATTAAATTGGTAATAAAAATAAAATATAAGAAATAAGAGTTTAAACATGCAGTAATTAATTTTTTGTAAATAAATAATTATAATTTAATGATTAATTGAGGTATTTTTAAAACAATTACATTAATTAGATAGAAAATTTCTTTCTCAATTTGATATTAAAAAAATATTTTTAACTAAACTTACAAATACGTGACTATGACTATTTTAAAAATATTTAAAATTTGTCATTTAAATCTTATTAACTTTTTCTGTATAAAATTTTCTTAAAAAATATGTATTTATTTTAAGAACAATTAATATTAAGAGTTATCACTGTTCAATAGTTATTCATTTTCTTTTATTATAAATATTAAGTTTATAAACAAAAGAAACGAGTATTATCCATTTTATATAATCAACAGCATTTTTAAAAACTAATAATTTAAAAATAAATTTTTAAAAAGTTGGAAAAATATAGTTTAATTAAAATAATATTTAAAAAATTAAATTTTCTTTAATATTTTTAAGAGCATTAAAAAAATAATTCTTTTAAAACTACTTATAAAAATAAAAAAAAAAATTTGATAAAATGATAAATTTTTAATAGATCATTTGTATTATCTTACTTATTATGCATTAAAAAATTTCAAAAACTTTATATTTCACTATGTTAAGAGATCTTTAAAATAATAATATTTTTAAAATTTTTAATAAATTAAATATTTTCTTTTTTAAGAAAGGTATATAACATTTGAAATATAATTATAAAACTTTTCTATACATTCTATAGGTATTTAAACATTTTTCATTTACTTAATAACTATATCTTTAACATCCCGCAAACTTAAAATTAAATATATATAAATAGTTGGGATATTACAATTATTCTTTTAATAAAATAAAATAATTTTACATTGATAGTTTTATTCTTTTTTCAAATAAAATACAACATTTTAATAATATATCACGAATTTTACTTATTATAATAATAAATCATTAACATAATCTATATTTTTAACCAATATTTTCGTTTTTAGTGATATATTTCTTTTACACTTAATAAAAATATAGTAATATATAGTTAACAAAACTAGAAATTAACATTTATTTATTGAAAAACAGAATTTTTTTCTGAGTTGATAAATGTTTTTTAAATTAGATTATAGTTTAGTGTTATGAAAAAAACATTCAAAGTAAATTATTTATTTAAAAAGTTAAAAAAGTTTAGTAAAATTGTTATTTTTACAAAATATTTTATCATTTATTTTGAAAAAGTAGAAAAAAAATAAATTCATAACATATAATTATTAAAAAAAATGACTATAAAAAATACATTTATAAATAATTAATTATCAATTACAAATAAATTCTATTTAAAAATAAATTTGATACAAACGATCAAAATTGTTATTACTTTTCTTGTTAATAACATTTTTTATTATAAATTTAAATTGAAAATTATAAAAATAATTAAAACTTATTCAAAAAATAGTTTAAAAAAAATTAAAAACAAAAAGTTTTTTTAAAACATGATTTCTGAAGTAATTAAATAATTTTAAAAACTTGGAATAAACCAACTTGCAGCGACTCAATTTTATATGCTTAAAATATATTACCAAATACAAAATATTAGCTTCATACTTTTTTATTGTACTTTTATGAGGCTTCATAAAATTTTTTTACATTCTGCGTGTCTTAAAATTAATTCTTGAAACTATTTTAGCATATATCAATCTTCCCCATTTGTGAGCTCTTTTCAAATATGTAAATAAAAAAAATACTTTTTAATCTTTTAAATAGTTGATGTTAGAAGGTTATTAAAAGTAATATTTTTTATTATGCAACCAGTCTTAGTGAATTAAACGTGTATAAAAACTATTTTTTTCTTTTAACATTATAATATTTCTAATGAGAAAAAATATATAGATAAAAATAATTTTAATATAAAGAATATACAAGGTGTCCCAAAAGTAAAATTAGTCTCATTTTTATTTAAAATTTTAAGCAATTCTAACGGATTTACACAATATAAAATTCACGTCGTTGACAAAAAATCCAAATTTTATAAAACGTTTTACAACTTTAAAATTCTAAGTTTTACTGGATTTATTAATTTTTTGAATATAATTTGTCTTTTGACTATATTTTAAATGTAACGTTTTTAAAAAAAAAGCTATATTTGATAAGAATATTATTTAAATTTGATTTCATTAACACTTAAATTAAAAAATAACCAAAAAAAAGATAACAAACCATAAAAATAACGATAATTTTTTAATTTTAATATTAATTAACGCAATTAAATTAAAATAATATTATTATAAAACAAAGTTATTTACTATATAATCATTTATAAGCCATAATCACAATTATAGCTTTTCATTTTAAAAAAATTAGATTTATATATAAATGATAAAAAAATAACCATGTTTTCAAACGTTTATAAGTCCAATAAAACGTAGAATTTAGAAATGGTAAAAATGTTTCATAAAAACCACTTTTATTGGCTAGAATGTGAATTTAGTATTATTGAAATTTGTTCAGAAATATAAACGTTAGAAATAAAAATACAACCGACTCTCATTTTAAAAAAATCTTTTAAATTTCATTTTAACATAAATACAGTAGGTTTATTATTAAACAAGTGGATAAAATTTGATTTGTTATAATTATCTTAAAAAAAAATAAGTACACCCTATTAAAACATATCACTACAAAAAAAGACTTTTTTTGATGTTTTGCTGTTAATCAATTTTTTTTGATTGTTGCGTAACGATAAATTTTTAATATAAGTATAAACTATCAAATAATTTCTACTTTAAAAAAAAAACTTTCTGTATAAACAATTTTTTGAAAAAAGAAAATCATACTAGTTTTATGGTTTTAAAACATTTCTCCTTAATTCTTCTTGGTTATCTATATCTCCCAATCGAAAATATAGACAACAAATGTAATATTCGTCAGTATGAACAACAGCACATCCAATCTGAGTTGCTGAACTCCAAACCATATTAATAAAACGGTCTGCACCACTATTATAATCTGGGTTGCTGTAATCATAATTTACAACGCTTTCATACCAAAATTCAACAACATCAATAGGATTAGGATTCTCAGTATGAACAACATTTATTCCATAATTATCTTCCCAGAGAAATCTTTTATCTTCTGCATATCTTCTTGCATATTCTTCTGCTCTTTCTTCTAAATCTTGACTAATTCTTAGTGGTAGAGATTTATGTCTTTCACGAAGGTCATTTGTAACTTTATAATACTAAAAATATATTATTATTTTTTTGTAATCTACTTACAGTTGCTTTTAAATTAGCAATTTTAACCTCTTCTGGAACTTCTGTGGTTGTTGTTGGTGGTTGAGTTGGTTTAGGTTTTGTTGTAGTTGGTTTGGGTTTAGGTTTTGTTGTAGTTGGTTTAGGTTTAGGTTTTGTTGTAGTTGGTTTAGGTTTTGGACCAGGAGGTATAGGCCTTGGACCAGGAGGTTTAGGTCTTGGACCAGGAGGTATAGGTTTTGGACCAGGAGGTTTAGGTCTTGGACCAGGAGGTTTAGGTCTTAGACCAGGAGGTTTAGGTCTTAGACCAGGAGGTTTAGGTCTTAGACCAGGAGGTTTAGGTTTGTTATTAGGTTTTTTAATAGGTTTTTTATTTATTGGTCTATTCGTAGGTCTTTTTATTTTTAAAATTTCGTTTTTTCTTTCATTGTAATTTTTAGCTGGTGCCAAAGATTCAAATTGTTTTTTATTAACAACATATTTTTTGGCATCATTTTCATGTACAAATTCTATATCATCTAATTTTGATTCAACCTGATTTGTAGATGAAAAAAAGTACAAAATAAAAATAATATAGCAAATGATATTCATTTTAAAATTAACAATAAAAATTGCAAAAAAAGATTTTTATATAAAATTTTATTTATTTTAAAAGTAAAAATATTTAAATCATCTGAATAAATCAAATATTATTTGTTATTTTTTAATTATTATATAAAAACATTAAAAATTTTAAAAAACAAAAAATATGGCTATGTTATATTTAAATGTTTTGTTAACATACTTGAAACATGTGTCATCTAATGATATTATGGGAAAAAGAAGAAATTATAAACATAAAGAAAGTATAAATAAGCCTTTTCTAAATAATATAACACATTATTCTTTATACAAATTTATATAATATTCAAATAAAATCTAGCTAACGAGATTTTTAGTTTACTATTAATAATGTTTAAAAAATATTTGTGCTAAAAATCATTATAAATTTAAAATAATATAAAAACACTTTTTTTAATATTAACATTTTGTTTATTAAAGAGAATTAAATATTTGATATTAACTTAACAAAATATATCATATAAAAAAATGACCCAAAGATACAATTTTTTTTTATTTTACTTTTTTTAGTAAAAAAATTAATAACGTTATTTAATAAATAAGTTTTTATTTAAATTAAAAGCAATAGCTAGTTACAAGTAAAACTTTTAATTTGGTTTTAATATTTTTTATACTAAAAATGACTGATAATTCAAAAAAGATTAAATGAAATTTTTTTTGATTCTTGTATTATTCAATACAACCTCTAAAGAAACTTTTAACAATAATAAAACTTTAATTTTTTTTTAATATTTAAATGTTTAATTATCAACAAAATTGTAGTTAACTTTTTTTTATGGCCTTAAAAAATTGTTTATTTTTTGAGAAAAGTAATAATTTATTAAATATTTTTCTTTAACAACTTTGTTTATTTTGTATAAACAAATTTATTTTTTACAAAATCCAATTTTATATTAAAAAACTACAAAAATTTATAATTAATAAAACATTTGAAAAAAAAGTATATTTAAATATTTTTATAAATTTCATTGTAGAAGGTAGACAATAAAAAACATTGTTACTGTAAAACAGTAATATAGTAAAATAAAAATATAAAAAACTTTAAAATCAAATATACGACTACGCACCTTATATTACAGTTATGATTAAATTTAAAAATAATCAAACAATTATTTTATTAAAATAATTTTAACAAGACAAGTTAAATGAATCTTATAAATATGTAATTTAATTATTTATTTTTCTAGTTTTTATAGTTTTTTAATGTTTATATCATAATCTTTAAACATGTATTTTTAATTTAAAAAAAAAAATAACTTTTTTAAATTTTCGTTTTTTCCAATAAAATAATTAAAATTGTTATCTTTTTTTTATAATATTTTACTGTATGAAAAAAATAACCCATATTTTATTTGATTAATCTTATTTTTTTTATTTTTTTTGTTTAAAATCTTATGATAATTATATTTTATAAATTATTGATGCTTTTATTTTTTCTAATTTTATACTATATTTAAAATATAATAAAAATATACTAAACATAATGCGTAAATATGATTCCGTTATTTCTTTTAAAAGTTTTTTTAATTATTAATAAAAGTTCTAAATAAAAAAAACTTTTTTTGATATTTTGCTTCGAATATTTTTTTGACTGTTACGTAATGATTAGATTTAAATATAAGTAAAAACAAATAAAAATAGTTTCTACTTCCAAAATAAATAAACATTCTGTGTAATAAATTTTGTAAAAAAAGAATCTCAAATTAGTTTTATGGTTTCAAAACATTTCTCTTTAATTCTTCCTCGTCATATACATCTCCTAATCTAAAGTATTGACAACAAATGTAATAATCCTTATCGATATGAGCAACAGCACATCCAATATCAGTTGCAGATCTCCAAACCATAGAAATAAAACGGTTTGTATTACCAGTCCATTCTGGATTGGAGTAATCATAACTTTCTACGCTTTCATACCAAAATTCTACGACATCAGTAGGATTAGGATGTCTAGTATGAGCAATATTTATTCCATAATTTTCTTCCCCCCTTTCTATTTTATCTTGTGCATATCTTCTTGCATATTGTTCTGCTTTTTCTTCTAATTCTTCATTAATTCTTAGTGGTGGAGATTTATGTTTTTTACGAATATCATTTGTAACTTTATAATACTAAAAATATATTATTGTTTTTTTTTGTAATATACTTACAGTTGCTTTTAAATTAGCAATTTTAACCTCTTCTGAGACTGTTGTAGTTGTTGTTGGTGGTTTAGGTTTTGTTGCAGTTGTTGTTGGTGGTTGAGTTGGTTTAGGTTTTGTTACAGTTGGTTTAGGTCTTGTTGTAGTTGGTTTAGGTTTAGGTTTTGTTGTAGTTGGTTTAGGTTTAGGTTTCGTTGGAGTTGGTTTAGGTTTAGGTTTCGTTGGAGTTGGTTTGGGTTTAGGTTTAGGTTTTATTGTAGTTTTTTTATTATTTGGTTTTTGGGTTGGTCTTCCCATAGGCTTTTTTATCTTAGAATTATTGTCTTTTTTTTTATCAAAATCTTGAGCTCCTTTTAGTGTTTCAAATTGTTCTCCATTAATAACATAATTTTTAGAACCATTTTCATGTATAGCTCGTTTATCATTTGATTTTGATTCAGCTTGATTTGTAGATGAAAAAAAGTATATGAAAAAAAAAATATAGCATATGATATTCATTTTAAAATTAATAATAAAAAATTGAAATGATACATTTTTATATAAAATTTTATTTATTTTAAATGTAAAAATATTTAAATCATCTGAATAAATTGAATCTATTAATTGTTTGTATTGAATTACAAGTTAAAAACAGTTAAAAATTTTAGAAGACAAAATAATTTGTTTGTCCAATTTTAAAGTTTGCTATTAAATAATGTTAAAATAATATTTTTGCTAAAACCTAGTGTAAATCTATAATAATATCATAACAACTTTTTTTAATATTAACATTTTATCTATCAAAAATTTTTAATATTTGATATTAACTTAACATATTATTTCATATTAAAAAATAATTAAAAAAATATAATTGTTTAAAATATTTTTTTTAATTAGTAAAAATTCAAAAACGTTAAAAATATAAAATTTTTTTTAAAAATTAAAAAGAATAGACAGTTTTAATTAAAAATTTTTTTAATATTTTAAATACTAAAATAACTATGGTAATTAAAAAAACTTTATTATTTAATTTTCTTTTGATTTTTGTATTATTAAATACAACCTCTGGAGAAATCCTCGAAAATAATTAAACCTTAATTTAATTTTAATTTAAATTGTTTAATTATCAGTATTTATTTACATAAAAACTAAATAAAAAAAATAGTTATACTGAGAATGTTAAGATTTTAAAAAAGTGAATATAACTTTTCAAAGATCAAAATTATTTTTTTTGAGTAATTATCAATTTTTTACATTTTTTGTCTATTTCTTAATTTCCATAATATTAAAGTTTACACTTAACGTTTAAATAAAATTATTTTCAAACAAATGTTATTTTATTATAATAAATAAGAATTATTAATGAATTTTGGCTTATTATTATCTAAAGCTATTATATGTTAGAACCGAGATTTTATTCTATTTTTCACAAAACAAATTTTTTCTTTTACTGATGTGTTATTATTTTTTCATTTTTATTATCACTATCTTTTTTATTAACTATTTTTTCAAACAACTATAATAAAAAAGTTTTTTTTATTAACAAAAAAATAATTTATTACGTAACTTTTTGAAAATACTTTTTCAACTTGTATAAATACTCTTGATTTTTCAATATAATTCAATTTATTATCAAAAAACTACAAGGTTAATGTTATAATCAAACAAATATAAAAAAAGTGCATTTAAATATCTTGAAAAATTTTACGGTAGAAAACAAAAAAAAAGATTAATACTGTAAAATAGTATAATAAAAAATATAAATTTTAATCATCCAATATATAATTACTTAAATTTACGTTAACTGTTAAAAATTAATAAAAATAAAAAAAAACTGGTATTTTAAGGTTTTTTAATAATCATAAAAACATTTGTGATTCTACATTATTTTTAATAACGAAAAATTATTTTATCATATTAGTTTTATTAAGAAAAGTTAAATGAAATTTATTAATTTGTAATTTAATAATTTATTTTTATAATTTAGTATAGTTTTAGAAGTTTTTTTTATAATTTTAAGATTCATAATATTTAGTAAAAGAAAAATAAAATATTCTTTCTTATGCATAATTTTTGTTATAATTTTTTACTTTATTATCACTTTTATCTAATAACTTATTTTTACATTTTTTTATTTTATATTTCAGAATCATATGATTATTGTGTTTTATATAAATTTTGTATTATTAACTCTATTTTTGTTAATCTAATACTTTATTTGAAAACATGTGAATAATTATAGAATTAGCTCATTTCTCTTTTTTTTTAAATTTTTTTTAATCTATAACTGTAGTTAAATTGTCTTTTCTTATTATATTCTGTATTTTATAATAAAAAATATACTCCTTTTTTAGTTACAAAATTTTTTAAAGTATTTCAATTTTTAATATAATAAATTCAAAAAACAATGATCATCTTAAATATTAACCTTAAAGTTTATGCTATTTTTTAAAAATTAACTAGAAATTAACAATTCCAATGTCAAATTATATTTTTTATACTATAAAAAAATATATTCAATTTAAAACAAAAAAAGATTTCATTATTGTTTGTTTAAGCTATCATAAACAAATAAAAATAGTTTCTAATTCTAAAATAAATAAACATTCTGTTTAAATAATTTTGTAAAAAAAGAATATCAAATTAGTTTTATGGTTTAAAAACATTTCTCTTTAATTCTTCTTGATCATATACATCTCCTAACCTGAAGTATTGACAACAAATGTAATAATCCTCATCGATATGAGCAACAGCACATCCAATATCAGTTGCAGATCTCCAAACCATAGAAATAAAACGGTTTGTACTACCGGTCCATTCTGGATTGGAGTAATCATAACTTTCTACGCTTTCATACCAAAATTCTACAACGTCAGTAGGATTAGGATTTTTAGTATAAGCAATATTTATTCCATAATTTACTTCCCCCCTTTCTATTTTATCTTGTGCATATCTTTTTATATATTGCTCTGCTCTTTCTTCTAATTCTTTATTAACTATTAATGGTGGAGATTTGTGTTTTTTACGAATATCATTTGTAACTTTATAATACTAAAAAAATATTATCATTTTTTTTTATAATATACTTACAGTTGCCTTTAAATTAGCAATTTTAACTTCTTCTGAAACTTCTGTAGTTGTTGTTGGTGGTTGAGTTGGTTTAGGTTTTGTTACAGTTGGTTTAGACTTTGTTGTAGTTGGTTTAGGCTTAGGTTTTGTTGTAGTTGGCTTAGGTTTAGGTTTTATTGTAGTTTTTTTATTATTTGGTTTTTTAGTTGGCCCTTTAATAGGCTTTTTATTTTTAGAATTATTGTTGTTTTTTTTATCAAAATATTGAGCTCCTTTTAATGTTTCAAATTGTTCTCCATTAATAATATATTTTTTAGAACCACTTTCATGTATAGCTCGTTTATCATTAAACTTTAATTCAGTTTGATTTGTAGATAAAAAAAAGTATACTGAAAGTAGAATATAATAGATAATATTCATTTCAAAATTAATAATAAAAAATTGAAAAAAAAATATTTTTATATAAAATTTTATTTATTTAGATATAAAAATATTTAAATCATCTGAATAAATCCAATTATTATTTTTATTTATTTGTCTTTAATTACTTTATAAAAATAATGGAAATATTTAGAAGACAAAACAAATTGTTTTTTCAATTTTAAAGTTTGCTATTTAATATTGTTAAAATAATATTTTTGCTAAAAATTAATATAAATTTTCAATAAAATTATAATACAATTTTATTTTGATAATAGTATATTATCTATTTTGAATGGTTAAATATTTAATAATAGTTTTTTATAATTTGTTGTTTTAAGCACTATCCTGAATATCTTTTACAAGTTGATACATACATTTAGGATAAAGATGTAAAACTTGAAAGTTAAGTCCGGTAAAGCAAAAAAATGTCATGGTTAACAATACATTTTTAGAAGTTTAGAAGCAGATTGTTCTTAAAAGAAAATTTTAAATGTTTTATCAAATTTTGGTGTTGATAAATCAACAGTTTGTGATTATTAAATGTAAATGGAAAATTAAAAAAAGCATGATAAATATTTATTTTATATATAAAACTATTATCAAAAAAATTGTCGTTGTTAATTACGTTTTTTACTAATTTTACACAATTTGAATAACACATTTTTTAATAAAATTGTTACATATAGTAGAAAATGGATTCTTTACAAAAAAATTAAATGTTGTGCTTAAGATTTGAACATTAGTGGATCTCAAAACCTTTACCGAAACAACGTTTATTACTAGAAAAGGTTATGTTAATTGTTTTGTGGTTTTCAGCAAGAATAATTTAATATGATTTCTTAAAACCAAATTAAACGACTATTTTTTATCCTATTGTATTTATTTATTAAAAATAAATAATAAATCGTGCAAAATTTAACTAAAATTAGTTAGTAAAAATTATTTAATCTTATTTTATAAAGACATTTTCTTACAAGTTTCAAAAACGACGTTTAAAATTAAATAAACTAAGTTATGAAGTTGTAATACGTTTTCATATTATCTAAATTTTGCTTTAACATAACGTTATTTTTTTAAGAACCTTAAAAAGTTTTTATGAAATAAATTCTACTAATAATAAGAAAAATGCCAAAAATTGTTTTTTTAGAATTTCATTGGCTTAAAAAAATATTTAAAGTCCAAAAAAACCTGTATCTAGTTTACCTTATTATGTTTATTTAAAATGTTTTTTTTATACTTAAAAGTTTATTTTATAATGAGTTATACGTGTTTTAAAATGAGGATAAAAAAAAGCATTTCTTCATAACAACCAATTTTTAATAACCAGCATTTTTAAACTTTATTATTAGAAAAATATAAAAAAAATAAGTTTATTTGTTAAAAATAAACAAATTAACTATAATTTGAAAAAAACGTCAATTTAAATTTAAAACCAAGGTTCTTTTTCAAATAATGTTAACACAATTTTTTTAGATGAGAATGTACAAGTGTTTCCTATTGAAGTAGACAACTTTACTAAAAATTAATGTTGGCTGCCTTCTTGAGGTTAAACTTGACCAAGTTTTTAAATTGTTCATTTGATTTCCAATTGCCAAGTTTTTTTAAGCTTAAAATTCTAATTGGAATTTCAAAGTCAAGTTTGGACAAGTCAAGCTAACAATTAAACTCGTAATGTCGGTGATTCTAATTATGTTACTGTAAGCACGTTCTTGTTTTTCCAGAGACTCTGGTCCTTCAGCTAGTTCCCACTTTTTCATGTTTGTCTAACGATTCTTTTTCTTCGACTATTTAACAAAACCGCTTCAAAAAGATACTAGAAGAGCGAAGAAGGAATGGGAAAAGAGAAAGAAATACAGGGGGGGAATAAGAGTAAGGGAGGAGGAACAAGGATATGAGGGTGAAGAGAAATAAGGAGGGGAATGGGAACAAGGGAGGAATAAAAAGAATAAGTCAGGAATAAGGGATAGGGATGAAGAAAGGAAATAAGGGAGGAAGAAAAGAAATAAGGGAGGAAAAAAAGGGGGAAGGGAATAAGGGAGGGAGAAAATAAATAAGGGAAGAAGAAAAGGAAAAAAGAAAAAAAAAGTAGAAAAGAAGAGGAAGAGGGAGAAAAACACGTTAAATACCAGGAAAAAGAATCTAGACCCGCATCTAGATTCTAATTCCTTTTGAAAGTAAAGAATATAAACCGACAATAATTATTTATTTAGCATACCCTACAAGATTGCTTTCATTTCTTTACTTTGTACTTGCGCAATATGCCAAAAATGTATGTATATACTTATGCCTTAAGTACAAGCTTGACCTTTAATATTATGTATGTACATGTACACAAAAAAAAAAAGTTTTTTTATCAAATATAAATTAAATTTTTTAAATTAATATCATTTTTCTTCGTCTAATTCTTAATATTTTTTTTTTATTAATATTACAATTTTAAAGAGGAAGTGAAACTTGTACAGATTGAAGTGTTTGTTATTGAAAAGTAATTATTGTTTACTCTAAATGTATAAATAAAAATTTTATATTATTCTGTATCAAAATTATCAAACAACAAATTTTTTCATAATATTTTAAAAAAAGGTAAATTATAATAACTTTTTAAAATTTAAATAACACATTTTTACATTAAGTTTACATTTGAAATAATTTTATTAATTATATAGAACCTTAATTGCCAAAAAATATTCTTCTAAAATAGAAATTTTTAATACCATAAAAAACCGACGAAAAATGATTTTTTTTGTGTTATTAATTATTATTTTTTTTCTTAGTAATTTTTAAAATTGCTAGAATAAAAATTAAATCGTATTTTTATTCCTTAAATAAATATTTTCATAATTCTTTTATTTAACTTTGCTTAATAATAAAAATAATAAATTAAAAATATAATAATTTAATGAAATAGAAATATTTTTACATAAAAAAAGTTTTTACTAATATTTTTTACAAATTAATAAATTTAAAAATATATTATGAAGTTTTGGTCCTGAGGATAGATAATTACAAAAGAAAAAAATGAAATAAAATATAAAAATAATTTATATTTTAATAAAAAACAAGATATGATTTAATATGTTTATAAAGATAATTTGTAATAGTATAATATCACACTTCCTTATTTTATGTAATAAAAGATAATTTTATAATATCTTCATGTGTAAACAATATTTTACTTTTAGAAAAATATTAAAGATTATCTTTAATATATTAAAAATATTCTTAATTTTATTAAAATCTAGAATTTTAATTTAAAAATAAAAAAATACAGTAAAATATACTTAATGTGAATAACATATTGATAAAAATAAAAATTTTTAGATATTATTCGTTGCCTTCTAAATGATAATAATTTTTTAAAGACTTTTTCATGTATTATAAAAAAATATTTTATTAATAATGATTGATTAGAAACTAGTCAACGATTAATATTTTTTAAAATGAAATTTTTAAAATAATTAAGTACAATGAAATGTTTTCTAAATAAAAAAAAATGTATACTTTTTTTTGTTGATAAAGAATTTATTAAAATTTTTTTTACATAAAATATAGAAAAGCTGACATAAAAAATAATACCACAAATATGGAAGAAAATTTAATAAAAATTTAGCTAAAATAAATAATTATTATAAAAATATTTATACATTAATAATGTTTTTAAAGGTGTTTTTTTTAATACAAAAAATTGTTTTGTGGAAACTAACTTTAGACGAAAGCTTTTCCATCATATTTAAATTCTAAGAAGTAATGTAAAAAAGAAATAACTGATTATCTTAGATTTGTATAAAAGAAGAAAAATGAAAAATATTAACTTTTATTGCGAAAAATGTTAAATTGATAAATAATAAACCTAATAATTATATAAAAAATACGTACTTATTTATAATAACATTACTTAATGCATTTAAGAAATGAGCTATTAAAAAAATTTCTTTAAAATGTACGCTACAAACTTAGTATTTTATTAATAATAAACTTCTATATTATAACTGTTATCACATTCAATAAGGAGAAAATTTCACTTTATTTAAATATATACATTTTAAGTTTTATTTCATCATTTAAAACCTTATATTATAAACAATTCAAATAAAAAAAAAACAATTTTTAAAAATAAATAATTTTTTAATTAAAAGTAAAACTATAATAATAGAAAGTTTTTAATGATACTGTTTCCTCTTAACAATGGGAAAATATTTTAATATAAAAAAAATTAGTTAATACTAATTTATAAAATTGTAAAAAATATTTTTTTTTGTAATTATATAAATTATTATTATTAATTACATTTTACTATTATATTGTGCTTTATTTGCTAATGATACAGATTGAGGAATAAGAACAGTTGATACAAATTTTTTTGCATATCTCCATGCTTCTCCTTTTTCTTTGATGGATGTTAATATATTATGTGCAAGGTATTTACTGGATTCACGATCAATTGTTTCACTTAATGCTTTTGTAAATTCAGCAAATAAATCAAGATGATAATATTCCTAAAAAAACAGTTTAATATTAGGCTAATATTTATAAAAACATACATCAGCATGGTCAACATCTCTTTTAAAATGATAGTTTTGTGGATAAATAAGAGATGTCTGAGTAGCTTTTGTCATCTGAATTATACTTAGTGATTCTGTTTGAATTCCAGAATCAGATGTTGTCGATGATACGTTAGTTTTTTTTTGTTTTTTTTCTTTTTTGGGACCATTTTTATCTCTTTTAAAACGAACTTTGTCTGTTTGTACCTCAGCTTCTACATAAATTTTTTTTTGTACTTCATAATTAATAATGTCATTATCTTCTTCAAATTGATCGATATTTTTAGCTTTAATTACTAATAAATTGTCAGATGAAAAACTTTTCATTTTATGTTTTAAATTTTTTAATTTTTTTTTCCCTGGTTTTGTAAGTAATGGTTTAGATTGCATTTTATCAATTGACAATCCTTCATTATTTGTGTAACTAGAATTTTTACTTAAAAAACTAGGTCTCCTAGGTAATGTTCCATTTAAAGATGATGATAAAAAAGATTGATTTAATGAAACATTTTTTGAATTTGAAACTTTTAATAATCCATCTGTTTTTGCCATTTTACTATATAATGATGAATTTGTACTATAGTCAAATGGTTTATAATTACTTTTTTCTATACTTGTTAAATTTGAATTAGGTGATAATATTGAAGAATGATTTGAAAAACTTGAACTTTTGCTTATTCCACTTTCATAATCTGATGCATTAGGAAAAGTACGACTAGAACCTACAAAAAAAAACTTTTAAAAAAATTAAAAATAAAATTATTTTACCTAAACTATCCTCACTTAAAAAATTATTTGAAGGAGAATGTAAGTTTTTAGATGAAGATTTAATCTTATGTGTCGAGTCAATATCACTTGCAACTGTTACAATATCTTTAGAAATATGTTTATTTTTAGGATGTAAAATTAAACAAGGTAAATGAGAGTTTGAATTTTTTTGTGATATTTCACTACATTCCTGGCAAGGCTTTGCAATTTCTAATAAAATACGACTATTTTTTTTAATCTTCTTTTCAAGTAGAGGCAAATTATTTTGTAATGAAGGCATATCCGACTTATTTTTTTGTCTATCAGACAAGATTATAGGCCTAGATATTTTAGTTGTAGGATAATTTTTAAAAAAACTTACGTATGAAAATGTCTAAAACGATTAATACCATTTACTTCTGACGAGTAACGTGCACGGATAATGGCAGAATCAGAACGTGCTCTCATACCACATATCTCTAAAAGAAATAGCTTAAATTATCATTTTAGAAGAGGATATAAAATATATAAGAAGGTTTTAAAATTGTTTTTCAACTTGTTATTTTAATTTTTATAATAAAGTGTAAATTATATTATTAAAAAAAAATAAAATTTATATTAAAAAAACAAATTTAAGAAGATATTATTAATCATAAATATTAATAACAGACTTATAAAATATATTTATAAGTTATAAATAATATTACGATTTCATATTTTTCAAAACTTTTACTTTTCATTTTGTAAATTGAAAAAAATGCTATTTTATCTATAAAATGATATATAACAATAATGATTATAATGCCTTAACTTTAATAGTATATAATTATTAAATATTTAAATTAATAGTGGTAGTTTAGCTTCCCTTTATATTAATAAAAAAGAAAAAAAAAGTTGTGTTTATATAGGAAAGAAGATATATATAAATTGATAAAAAATAAAAAAAAAAATTGGAATATAGATATTATTATGTAACGTTAGAATTTATTTAAATAAAGTTGAGTTGATTTTTAAAAATTTTAAATGGTTATTAATGACAAATAATATAGATATACATTTTTTTTGTATATATATTAATAGTTATAAGTTTTCTCAACAGTGAAACCTTTCCTCTTAAGTATTTTTATTTTTAAAACTTTATAAATATAATTATAATGATTCTATTGTAAAAAAAATTTTTTTTTTCCTATAAACATATTATGAAATTTCCTAAAGATTCATATATAGTAAGAAAACATAACTTACAACTTATGGTTTCTAATAAAATAATATTATGACATAATTAATAAAAGATAATCCTTAAAATATTGTTTTGTTTATATAAATATGACGTGTTATTATAAAAACACCTTTATGTAGTTATTAACTTAAATATAAAATATACATATTAATCTATAACTTTTTCAGACATTTAGCAAAAATTAATTATCTATATCACTAAATGTAACATATTATAACATAGTATACATTTAGTTAATTTTTCTTTTGTTAAAATATTTTTTAAAAGTGCAAATTAAAAAATAAATAATAAATTTTATATTTAAAAAAAAATAAATGAATTCATTGCATATAACAATAAATATAATTTGTTATTGAAAAAAGTATTAATTAATATATTGCAAACTATAGTCATATAACTCTTTGCATAATTCTTTATCATTAGCAATTTTGTTAATGTCACTTTTTTCTGTTAAGTTGTTAAAATGTTTACCAGATATAGAGTCAACATTTTTACTTAATGCCAAAAATAATGGACATTGAGCTCCATCTTGAGCTGTTTTAAAGAAAAACCATTTAAATGGTTTTGTAATATTTGCTATAATATCATATTTTAAAAATGTATGTCTTAATAAATCCGTATTAACAACACCAGGCTCACAAGAATTTATAGTAACTTTTGATAAGGGATTTTTTTCTCTTATTCTTCTTGTCAATTCTTTAGCATGCATTACCTGAGCAAGTTTTGACATGTTATATGACTTTAATGGTCCAAAATATGATTTATCATTTATTTTTTCTAAATTGATTTCGTGACATTTTGTATGTAAATAACTACTAACATTAATAATTCTTCCACCAGATGACTTTTCAAGTAATGGAAGAACTAATTCTGTAAGTACAAAATGGCCAAGATAATTAGATTGCCATGTTAATTCACAATTATCTTCAGTTAATGTAAATTTTGGAACTAGCATAACACCCGCATTATTTACCAAAATATCAAGATGACTTTCATCTAAAAATAAAAAATAAAAGTTTAGTTGACATAAAAATATTTATATTTAAACAAACGTTTTTTAAATTCTTCAACAGCATTTTTGATGGATGAAATACTTGTTAAATCACATTTAATTGTAATAAATCTTGTTGAATCACATCCATATTTTGTCAAAGATACTTTAGCATCAAAAGCTTTCTTCTCATCTCTACAAAACATATAAACTTTTCCTTTTCTAAGATTTAATTCTCTTGACAGTTGTTTTCCAATTCCTGTATTTGCTCCAGTAATAATTATAATTTTATCAGTTGCCTTAGTATTTTCGGTATATTGTTTCCCTTTAATATATTTTCTTAATAAATATAAGATAAATGAAAAAATTAATACAACAACAACTGTATTTAGAAAAAAACTATCGTTCTCCTCTTCCAAATTCATCTAAAAGGAAAAATAAAGTTTAATATAATAAAAAATTAATGGAATAATAAAGTTTAATACACACAAAAGTAATATGTTTTGAAATAATTATACTAATGACATCATTATTATAGAAAAAAAAAGTTTAATTGTCTTACCAACAAATATTTCATCATATTATTATATCATCAAAACACATTTTCAAAATATTTTCGTTATAAGATGTTTTTTACATTTAAAAAAGTGTTTTAAAATTTTATTGAAATTTAATAAAAAAAAAACTATAAGTATGAGTTAAAATTAATTTAATTTTAATAAAAACAACTTTAAAAAAAAGTGATTATATAAAACAGCTTTGAGGTTATCCGCTTTAGGTTAATAAATAATTTACATGCAGACAAATTATTATAAGAAATATAAGTAACAGTTTTCTTAGAAATTTTTATTTATCACTTGAGTTATTACATTGTTTTATTGAATTGTTTCAATTTTCTATGAAATATACATGTTCTTTTTTATTATTTGTAAATAAAATTTTAGCAAATAAATGTCTTGTTAAATTAATATTAATACTTTTCTGTATCTAAATATTTGTTAATATTCAACATATTCTAATATTATTTATATAAAATTAGAAAATGAAAAAAATAAAATAAGTAACTTTTTTTTTAATATATATTGTAAATATATTGATAATTAAAATGTAGTTAGAGTTTTAAAATACTAATGTATTTATATAAGATATAAAAATTTTTCTTTATTTTCTATAAATTAAAAAAAAAATTTGTGAAATAAAGAATACATTAATTTCTACTATAAAGTTTTAATAGAACCTTCCATAAAATAATTTTTTTTATATTTTTATATCATACAGTATTATAAATTTTTTAGTTTTTATGTATTATATATAGAATTAAATATGAAATACTTACTTAATTTTTAAACATCAGTAAACTTTTAAATAAAATGATGGAAGATATCTTTGAGTTGGAAAAAAAATAAAATAAAGTAACAATGAATTTTAAATATATTTTAATGTCCATATTTTATTTACTTTTTAGAGATTTTAAAAGTTAATTAAAAACTAGCTTGTTTAAATTATTATAAAATGTATATTTATTTCATTTCATTAAAATCTTTATTTTATTTTAGTAAGATATTAAGTAAAAGTGTCATTAACAGGAGAAAATTTTTCTAAAAGTTTAATATAAAGCTTAATTTTTTTTTAAACTATTAGAAAAAAACATTAATATTTTATGACATCTTATTTTATAATATTAAAGAAAATATTTGTTAAATGTCTAGAAGGTAACAATTATAACATTTATAAATGTATGATAATATATAATTTATAAATATCTCAAATTACTTTATAGTTAAAAAATTTTTTTTGTTATTTAAAATATTTCTATAAAATAGAAACATTGATAACTTATGTAAAATAATATGACATAATTTTAATTGTTTTTAATAAATATTTTACTTTAAATTAAGATCTAATTTTAAAAAAAGGCATTTTAATTATTTATAATCTTGCTAACTTATTTTAATAGATCTATAACATATTTGAAATTGTAAATAATAGTATACTCAAAATTATTGATAATAATCATCATAACTTAAAGATAAGCTATTTCTATTAAATATCTAATAATTTTTACTTGTTAAAGAACAATGTTAATTATAAATTTAATTTATTATGAATATTAATATTTTCATTTTGTTTTTAATTATTTTTTTTTAAATTACATTTTATTATGTATAAAATGAAATGTCTATATTGTTATTTTTTATATTTTATAATTATCTAGAATTTTTTTTTTATATAATTAAAGTTTATTTTTTTTAGAATGAAAAATAGTATATAAAATTAGTTTATTTTTTTTTGTTATTCAAAGATTAACTTTTATATTCCATCATTTAATGGTTCATCATTAAATATTTTATAAGATATACATATATACATAATAATTTCTATCACCAAATTATAATATAATTTTGAGTACAAACAATTAAATATTAAATATAAATATATATATTTATGAGAAAATTTTGAATGATATATATAAACTATTAAATATAATATGGAAAATCCAAATTTAAAAAAAAAATCAAGCTATTTAATTTGATTTTTATTTTATGTTAAATTACTTATTTTTATAAGAATAAAATTTATTATTTAGATTATAGAAAGCTTTTTATTTTTTTATGAGTTAAAATTAATCTATCTTATTATTAATGCAAAATTGACTTCAAAATATCTTAATATTAATTTTATTTTAATAAAACTATAATTAATCAATTTAGTTATCCATTAACTTAAATTTATATTTAATAATATTGTGCTTTATAATGTGACGTAATATATAGATACATTTTGTGACTATTATCTTTATTTTTATTGTTTATTTTTTTAACTCATTTATTTATTCTTTATTACTAAATAAATTTTAAGCTTTTATATATAATAAGTCATATTTTTAATATAAATATCTTTAATCTATCATATATATATATTTCCTCAATTTTTTTCATCTCAATTATTTTTGTAATATGTGTAAAAATATTTAACCATCAAAAGTGGCAAAATGTATATATTGAATGATTATGTAGTGTTGACTTATGTTGATAAGAAAAAGAAAATGCAGATATGTTTCTTACTTGAATATATGACGTCTAAAGCTTAGAGAAAAAGTTGAAATAATAAAAGAATGTTGAATAGTAAACCGAAAACTGCAGTAGTTTGTATAAATGTTAGGATTCTTCTTCTCTAGTTTAGTAAATGTCTATATATCTTTTACACCTAAATATATATATACATAAATATATATATATATCCTTATCCAATGTTCCATTGACAACAATATGAAGCGAGGAAAATAAAAATTATATATTTAAAATATCTTGTTGCTTATAATATCTTTTTACCAATTCAACGTTAAATTTTCTATTATCCTGTATTGTTACGTGTATATAAAAAAGCACATAGAAAAAGTATAATAATAGTCAAAAAAAAATTTTTCTTGTTTAAATGATGTTTCCTTTCTTATCAATTACCTTTAAAATATCAGGCCAATAGGATGCATGTATAACAAACAAAAAGAAATAAAAATGAAATTTTAGATAATTGTCTCTTAAAAATTAAAAATTATAGCTGTCATTTAAAAGTGTATATTTTTTATCAATATTATTACTCATAATGTTTAAATTTTGATAATAATATTAATAAACGAATATTTACCTAAATAATTATTATCGATGTCACTTCATTTTTATAACATTTTTATAATTCTTTACTTTTTATTATGTTCAATTAATTTAATAAAGTTCAAGATATTAATGATGATTCAGTAATTTTTTTAATATAAAAACTTTATTTTAAACATATGTTATAAAAATCATATTTATAAAATAATGTTATAATATTAATCATATTATTTTTAGTTATTATGTTTTCTCAACTTATATAATACAATAAAAAATAAAAAGACAAAATTATTTTGATCAACATTCTTCAATATTCAACTTTATATATTTTATCATATTTTTTTCTTCTTATTTTTAATATATATATATATATATATAAATTTATTTATTTATTCAAAAAGAAAGATGATTCCTTTATTAATGCTATAGCTAGTGTTTCATTTTACAATTTTTCTACCTCCTGTAGCTTTTGTCGTTTTGTTTACCCTTCCTTAGTTAAACTTTTAACATACTCAATGAGTCTCGTAACTTTAATTTGATCACATTAATAGTTGGCTAGTAATTTATTGAATCATCTTTAACATGTTTCTTCCATCTGTCAAAAGTATTAAATAAAACAAATTTATAATTTCTAATTATATGTAATTCTTGTCAATCTTAAATATTTTAAATATAGAAACCATCAAATACACACCTTTTTTTAATTAAATTTTCAAAAAAAAAAACTTTTTTTTTCATTTTTATCTTATTATAAAATAAATTTTTTTATATAAATAAAAAATTATTTATAAATGTGATCATAATACTTAAACTTTTTTATACATAACTTTTTATTTGATTTTTTTTTTTCAATTTCAATAGGTGAATTGTGTTATTTTACTTTTTAATGATGAAAATTATATTCAAATAAAATTTGTCTTTACATTTTAATTTTTCAATTACTTTTAAGTGTTTAATATAAATTATTTCCAACAAAAATCAATTTTAACTCTTTCTTTATAATATACATAAGTATTTTTAATTTAAAAAAAAAATTTTTTTTTATATTTCTATCTTATTTGATCATTTTAAAATTGATGTAATTTTATAAAAACAAAAGAAATTATATAATTTTCAAATTTATTTAAACTTACATTATTTTTAATTATGTTTTCGTAAAATTAGATCTTATATTGGTTCTTTAAATGAAATATTATATAAAAACTTGAAATTGCACTCCTTCAGTGCAAATGATAATTGAAAAACATATCATTTATATGATTTGCTAATACATACTTTTATTTTTCTTAACGAAATTACATATTTGATTTCTATTGATAAGCAAATATAAATATATATTTTAAAAAGAAGCTATTTAATTTGTTATATATTATATTGATACTAATATATAATAATATATATATTCATATATATATATGAAGAAATATTTAGATATAATATTTTAAATTATGTTTTTTATGTAAAAAAGAGTACTTCGACTTTATACATTAATATTAACATTATTTTAATGAGTCTCTACTTTATTAATCTGTAAGGATATGAATAAATTTGTCATTATAATTCTTACACTTAAAATAAAGTAAAAAAGAAAATTTTTTTATCTTTTAAAACTAAATTATTAAAAATAATCTTCAATTAATTATATTTTTACAAATATAATATCTTGCAATTTATTTCAGAGTAAAATGGCATATGTCAAAAAATGTACTATTATTTTATGCTCTCATTTCTATTCTTATATGAAAAATTGTTTTTCAAAATAATATTAAAATTAATTTAAAATTTTCCCCTAACACTGTTTTTTTTTTATAATTATTACGAAATAATTTTTTTATAGTTATTTTTTATTCTATATTTAATTTTAATTTCATTAATAATTCATTTCTTTTTTTTTTTTTTAAGTTTTGATTTATTATATCGGGTTAGATTAAAAACGAATATTTTACATTTTGATCTACTCCAAAGAAGAATCTTTATTTTTTATTTAATTTTGTTAAATTTGTAACAATCGGTGCGCAATCAAATATACTGTTGTGAAAAAAAAACTTTTTTATTAGTTTTATTGTGGCTTAAAATTCATTAAATGGTATAATTAACAATAAACAATAATTGTTTTATTATTATTAAAAATTTTTTTATAATGTCATATGTATCAACAATTTCTTCAACTGTTACATCAAATAGTATACCTTATAATAGTATGTTAGAAAGAAAAAATAAAAATGTTCTTTCAAATGGTTCTTCCTCAAATAATATTGATGATGAAATGTCAAATCATAAGGAAATTAAAAGGCCAAGAAGTTCTCTTAATGGAAATAAACCACCAGCAATAAATATTATTAAAACACCAATATATCAAAAAGAAACTAACAAGCCTAAAGGTTTATTGTTAAATGATACAACATTTATTAATAATGATTCAAAAGCACCAAATTTGACAGAGTTACTAAAAACTCCAACTATAATTTGTTCACCAACAAAAATAACATCATTGGCTCATGCTGATGAATTAAATACTCCTTCAGTATTTCATTCATGTACTCCTAAAAATATGCATCAAGCTTTTTTTGGTGATCATGAACCATTATTTATTAATAGTCAAACTTCAACATCTATCAATTCTAATTTAGTGCCACTACACAATAATGAAATATCTACACCAACATTATTATGTAAAATAAAAAAAATCTTATTATATAATATTAAAATATATAATTTTAGTACCCCAGACATTATCTAATAAACGCTGTCAAATTGAATGTGAAAGAAAATCAATAACAATTAAAAGAGATTCATTATCACCAGTAGATAGTACTGTTTTAAAGAATTCTTTTAATTCTTCTTCAAATGTTTTAACATCACCATCAATGAATTCTCCTGGTTTAGTTGCTCAATTTTTTCAATTTTCACCTATTGTTGAACATTTCTTAAAACCTTATACTAAAAATACACCAATATCATGCAATAATACTATTGATAACAATTCTTCAATTTATCAAACTAATTCAGTTGATTCTATAAAGGTAAGATTTGTATATTTTAAGAAAAAAAATTTAATAATAATATTTAATTTAAATTATGTTATATTATTATTATTATTTTTAGATAATTAATGATAAAAATAATTATGACAATAATGATAGTAATTTTATTAATAATTCATTACCATCTTATACGGTAACAACAATTCCACAAATAAATAATAATGATATGTTTCTTAATACTACAACAATTGCAAATAATTTTTCAAATACAATTGTTGAATTAAAACCACCGGTGTTGGCAAATTTTACAGAAATGGAAAAAAATATCAAAGAGGAAGTTGATGATAAGACAATGACTTTTTTAAATTTAGACAATTCTGGTCAAAAGACTACTCTTAATAATCAAACAATGGATAGGCCACAAATAATAACAGATGGTAATTATAATATTCATACAAATAATAATTTATCACGATACCCATCACCTAATATAACAAATGATGGAAATTTACTACCTGTTACAACAACAATAAATACAAATTATTCACTCAATTCTAATCAACATTCCAGTATGAATAATATATTTTCAACAAAAACAGAATATGGTAATGATAAATATTATCATAAAACAACAAATCAGCAAAGTCAACTTCAACATTATAGTAATCCTACAACAAATTATAAGCCATACTCCAATAATCCTCATTTAAATGTTACTTCTTCAGAAATGATAGTAAATTATAAACAGTCACCTGTAATGCAACAACCATCATCAATAATTAAACAAAATAATAATAATAGTAGAGTTAATGAAAATAAGACAAATTCAATAGGTAATACAACAAATACTGAAAATAGTAAAAATAATTTAAAAAATCCACCTCATCAAAGGCCTCATAAATGTCCAATGGTTAATTGTGGAAAAAGATTTAGCCGTTCAGATGAATTGACAAGACATATACGTATTCACACTGGTCAAAAACCATTTCAATGTTCAATTTGTATGCGACAATTCTCTAGAAGTGATCATTTAACAACTCATGTTCGTACACATACTGGTGAAAAACCATTTAGTTGTGAAATTTGTGGAAGAAAATTTGCAAGATCTGATGAAAGGAAACGTCATACAAAAGTACATCTAAAAGTAAAAGTTAGTTTAAATATTACTACTATTTTTTTTATCTAATTTTATTTTTTTTAGAAATAGCTACATTTTTTTCTAATTCATTAATAGAAAAAATCATATCTTAGTAATATGTAATGTCAACGTAGATATAGAAATTAAAAAAAAATGAAGAAAGTAAAATTATGGCAGAAGGATTTCTTTTCCTAATACTTTAAATATTTATTTCATATAAAAAAGCAATACAAAACTATCTAATTATTGGATTTTAATTATAATATAAAATATCAATTATATGAAAAATAATCTTTGTTATTTAGAAAAAAAAATTATTTTAGAACGCGTATTTTTTATACAGGAGATAGTCTATAGAATGATCTCTTATTATAAAATTTTTTTAATAAATTGGTTTTAATTGACAACGGTAATAATTAATATAAAAAAAAAAATAAAAAATAATACTTTTTTTTTAAATTGACATTGGGTATAATTTTTTATTTTTTAAAATTTGATTATTATAAAGTATCAGCTTTACAAAGTCGCTATACATATAATACATATATAGTGTGAATATTTTTTTTTAAATATTGCTATACTAATTTTTAATGTATCTTATATAAAAAAAATTAAATAAACTTTTTTTTGTTTTTAAAAATTGAAACTTTTAATCTTATTTTTATTATTTATTAAAAGGAACGGTTTATATACTTATTCTCAAGAAAATTGTAACAATATAAATAAATGATTTTAATTGTCTCATTAACATTTAAAATATATTACTTATAGTGTTATAAAACTTTTTATTTCTATACATTATTTGTGAAAGTTATTTAAAAATTATGGTACATAAATATTTAATGATTATAAAGGAAACGTAAAATAGATTTTAAACATATATTATAATATCGGATATACTTTTTACTATAATATATATTTATAAATTGTTTCTTATATCAAATTCTTGAAACATTCTATAGAAATAAGATGGAGAAAAAAATATTATTGATATAAATGTAACTTGATATTTAAATGCAAATTAAAAAATGTATTGTATTGTCTTATAAATAAAAATATAGAATTATTTTAAACATTAAATTTCATTTATTTTTGTTTTTTAAATAATATAATAAAAAATTATTTTGTTATATTAATATAATTGCATTTTCATTTTAATTTAATTAAAGTTAAAGCATATATATATTTATTTACTTAAATAAAGAAAAAATGTAAAAATAGTTGTTTTTTAGATTGTTTTTAAATAATTAATATAGGTATTATAGTTTTTTTTTAATAATAAAAAAGTTATTAAAATAAAAAAAATAATAATTAAAAAAAAAAGATTAAGGATTGTATAGTAGTATTAAAAATTGGCATTTTTATCTTTGTCTTATTTTTAAAATATAAATTGTTGACTATATTATAATAGGATATACATAAAAATACTTTATTTTAAAAATATAGTATTTTTATACTGTTATACACATTGTAATTAGTAAATATATTACCAATATTTTTTTTTCCTTAATAATAAAATAAATAATTATATATGTATATATTATTTATATTTTTTTGGTTTTTTTTTAAATTATAGTAAAAATTTATACATTTTTTTTCTTTGTTTAAATGGTTATTAAATTTTCTTGAGAAATAACAAATTTATTGTTTAAATTTATAGGCAAACTTAGTTATTCTATATTCGACAATAGATTTTTAAATATTTACAACAAATAATTTGCTTTTATATAAAATTTTTAATCTTCAAATATAATGTTATTTTATAAAATTTATTTGTATAAAATTATCATCATTAGGCTTAGAAGATAAACTGTAATTTTCAATGAGTAAATATTTAGTATGACATTTAAATATAGGTTGCAACAAAATATATTCATAATGATAAGTACTTTATAATTTCTTTTTTTACATTATTGACTTTTTTACTTCGCAAAATGTAGTTTAAAAAAACAATGTTTATTTATAATATATAAAAAATAATTTTTTTAAACATTTTTTTTAAGAATAAATTTAATGATCATACATTTTATAAAAAAAAGTTAAATTTTTAATATATATAATCAATTTCTAAATATAAATTTGTAAGAACTATTAAATTGTTTTTATTTATTTTTACATTAAATAAATTAATTTTTATCCTATAAAATATTTGTGATAATTGTTTATAGTAATTTGTTTTATAAATATTTAATTTTTACATATAATTGTTGATGTTATTGTTCCTTATACATATATTTTATACATTTTTGTTATACATAATTGGTAAAATTTGAAACAAAATAAGTAACATAACAATGTGCATGATATACTTTTTAATGCAATGTAACTTTTCTATCTTATATAATATATTTTTAAAGATTTTCTTATTAAGCAATGTGCTTTAAAAATATACCATCTAACTATTTATTGTGTATCAAAAATTTATTAGGTTTTTCAAAAATTTTAAACAAATTTATGAAAAGTTATTAGTCTATTAAGTAGAAAAAGAATATTTAATAAAAAGCAATATATATAGATTTTTTTTTATTATATTTTCTATATATGTATATATATTTTATACTCTCTTATCATTTTATTTAATTGATAATATAATTGTGACATGATGATTAATAAAACCATCTGGGACTAAATATAATAATTAAATCAATTTATAAATTAATAACAATAAAAAATTATCATATATTGTAATGTACTTAAATTTTTTTTTTATAAATTTTATTTTATAGTAGTTATTATTTAAATGATTGTTTTTTTTATTTTATTTTTTTTTTTATGAACTTAACAACTTAAAAACAATTATTAAAACTACTTTTTGTTATAATCTTAGTATTACTATAAAAAAAAAATTTTTTTTGAATTATACGCTTTTATGTTTATTTCCTTTTAAAAATTATTATCATAAAAAGAATAGAAACATCTTAATTCTATCTTAATAGGAAATAAAATTTTCTAAACAATTATTTATTTCAATACATGTACTTTTACTTTTTTTTTTTCTTTTTTTTTCTTTTTTTTTTATTAAAAATATTAAGAAAAAAATATTTTTTAAACATTTTATTCTTACTTTTTATATAATAAAATTGTATAACATAATTTTTTAAACTTCTAAAGCAATATTTTGATAATTGTCCCTAAATATAGTAAAAATATATAGTTTTATATTAATTGTTTTTATCATCTCCTTCTTCCTATTATACAGTTCATTTTAAAATTAAAAAGGGAAGATCTTAATTTAATGGAAAAAGAAACCCTTTAACCCTTTTAAAAATAATGTATTTAATAAAAATCTAATATGTTATATCAATCAACAAATTTTCATTTTATATATATAAATTTTATAATAATAGTTTAGTCATAGTAGAAGTTTTTACTTAGTCATTAAATTGATGTTTTATAGTATACCATTTATCCAATTATGAACTCAATCAAAAATATCGTTTTTAAGCTACTTCTTATGTTTTGATAATTATATATTTCCATTTTAAATTCATCAAGCATATCAATTTTAGAATTATTTATTATAAATAATCAAAAGGTATAGATTTTATCTAAAATGATAAAAATTTAAAAAAAATAAAATATTTTTTTATTTATTATTTTAAATAGAAAAAAATTAATAAATAAAAAATTTTAAAAGATAAGTTATAATTATATTTATTTATTAAAGGTAATTTTTCTTTTCAAAATAACAATCATTTTTTTTTATCTTAAACTCATTAATATTTTAAAAACCTTAATGTTATTTTAATACACTATTTTAAATATCATTTTCTATTTAAAGAAATTTTAAATATTTTATAGTACTAAGTATAGTAAAGTCAATTATACATATACTTATTAATAAGAAATTATGTTTAAAATTTGTTAATCTTAAATTAAAGATTAAAAAAATGGAAATATATATTAGTTTCATTTACTATCAATTTTTAACGTTTAAATTTAAAAAAAAATTTCTTTTTTTTTTTAATATAATGTAATAATATTTCCGGATATTTAAAAATTATTTTTATAAAAATTTTTATCAAACACCACTTAGTATTTCTTTACAATATACATAAAAATATATATGTAAAATATATAAAAATTTTAAGATATTTTTTAAGCATTTAATAGTAATATATATAAAAAAAAATTTAAAATATTTCTTCAACCAAAAAAAGTCATTTATATTGGCAATTTATAAAAAAAAAATTAAGCATTAACCAACTATTAAAAATTCGCTGATTTTAAAGATATCAAATAGAAAAAAAATTTTTTTTCTTTCTACTCCATCTTTATTTTTAAAAATAAAGATTGCCTATAGGAATATTAAATATTAATCTTTATCTAACTGTACTTTTTTAAAGAAATATAAATTTCATAATTCTTTGTCAATCAAGCACATTTTATAACGCCATTTTTAAATCTATTCTAATCAACTATTTTTAAAATAGTCTTTCAAATGATATATTAAAATTATATTGTTCTTTAAATAATATTATTATTCTTATAATAATGCTATTTTTTTTTGACTAAAGCTTTTAATTAACAATTTTTATTTTTAATTAATTTTTTAAATAATTTTATAATTAAAATAAAATATATATTTTTAAAAATAAATAGTATAAATATTTTAATTTTTTAATAAATGATTTTAAAAATTTTATAGAACATTAGATGTATTAAAAAAAATACATAAATATATTTTTTTTTATTATTTTTCATTAAAAATTATTCTTTCCATTAATTATATTATCAAAGATTGTGTATATATATATATATATTATTTATTTATATATATATAAATCTTTGATTGTATTTAATCAAACATTCTAAATGGTTGTAAGTTTGATATAATAAATATTTCTTATTAAAAATAAATTAAGTTAACTGGAGATTATACACAACTTCAAATAATAAATTTAAAATGTGATTCAGATGGAAGTTTTGGTTTTGGAATAGTTGGTGGAACAAGTACTGGAGTTGTTATTAAAACAATTATTCCTGGAAGTGTTGCTGATAAAGTAAGTTTTATTATTCTAATTATAGAAAAAAAATTTTTTTTCTAATAAAAAGATTTAGTTGAGTGAAAATAAATTAAATTTATTACTCTTACTTTAGTTAGCTTTGTTATATTTTAAAGATCTGACAAATAAAGAATTTTTAAAGTTTTATTATCAATTTTTATCATCATAAAGTAAAAATTTATTATATGTCCTTTACATCTCCTACTATTTTATTAAAATATTTTTTTTATTAATAGAAAAAAAATTATTAACACAAAATTTTTTTTTAATCCCTCCTTTTAGATATATTTTCTATGAAAAGTTTTCCATTTTTTGATGTAGAACACGTTTTAAAAAGCTTACTTTAAAATATCTTTAAGTGCATCTACATTTTTTTTAGAAAACGGCTTAAAGATAAAACATTTTGATAACGTACAATATTTATATTATCTGAAAAAATTTTTATAACTTAAAGAACGTAGAATAAATAAAATTTTTGTTTTCAAAATATCTTTAAATATTTTATTTCTTTTATAAACAATATTTATGATTATAAAGCTATGGTAGTTATTTTAATTAGACTAAAAAAATAAAAATTTCTTTCTTCTTGTAACTTTTTATGAAAATTTTTAACAGTTAAAAAATTTTTTGTAAATAAAGAATTTTTTTTAACAATTTTTACTATAATATTTATATTTTAACATATAAAAAATTGTTTACTATATTCTATTTATCAAATAGTGAATCCAACTTTATACAATAATATTTCTTACTTTATCTTGATACTTTTTTTTGTAAAAAATTAATAAATCTTTTTTTTTCCTTAGGTAAAAAAAATAAATTTTTTTTATAAATAAGATTTTTAATAAAACTAAATATAGTACTTTAAAAATATAATAAATTTATTTGACTAGATTTTTTTTATTAAAAAAAAATTTAAAATTAATTTATATCATTAAATTGTTGTATTTTGCATTAAATTTTGTTTAGGATAAACGTTTATGCCCTGGAGACCATATTTTGAAAATTAGCAATATCAATGTTCATGGTATGAGTAGCCAGCAAGTAGCAACATTGCTTCGCCAGCAAAATGATGTTGTTCAATTAGTTGTTGGTCGATCTATATCCTCCACACTAGTAGCTGATACCTTACAAAATGAAGAAAGTATTGAACAAAGTCCAGGTAAAAAAAAATATCTTAATTTTTTTTCGTATTTTTTTTTAAATCTTTAAACTATATAAAGTATTTAAAAAAATAGAAAAAAAAAAGATTAATTAATAGTTAATAAGTTTGATTTTAAATAATTACATTATTATTAACGTGAAAAATAATTATCTTTACTAGTTTACTTATTTACATTTCAATTATTCATTTAGCCAATAAGAATTAAAATTTGTATGATATTTTTTAACATTACATACTTATAGAATAGTTTAGAAAGTACTTATACAATTTTTAATATTCCAAAGTTTTAATGGCACATCTACATATATTTTATTTTCTTAACATAATTTATATAATGCAAATTTATGTGTATATATTAAGAGGATAAACTACCCTCTCAATACTAACATCTCTTATCATCAGGAGTTATATATACATATATATTTAAAAATTTTTTTTTTCCTAAATTGGCTAACTCAAATTTATTGTGTGCCTCTATTTAATATTAGTTAGTATTTCGCATAAATTATCGCTTTTCATTTCCTGACTAATTCAATTTATATTTCGTTGCTTCTTGCTTTGTCTATTTTTTTTTTTTTTTTTTTGATTCTCTCTACCAATTTGCATTATGATAAACAAATGTGTCTTGTATTTACATCAAAAAAAGTTTTTTTTTCTAGATATTTGGACAATGCCTACAAAATCTGTTATATTTGGTACATCCTTAGAAAATGAAATTAACAATCGATTAGCATTGGTAAATAAATATAATAATAACAAAGTAGATAATAAATATAATTCTAATACAAATAATGCATTAATATCACCTTCTAATGATTCCTCATCAGTTTCACATTTAAGAAATGAAAGTAATAATTCGCAAATAACAAATGTAGGGAATCATGATATAACTGTAATAACAGAAGAGGAGCAATCAGATATTAATAAAACATCATATAATCAATCATCATCATTTCAGTTGAAAAATGATAATACATATTCTTTAACAAATACGACAACTAGTAATAATAAAATAAAGGATCTTGACAAGTTATCACCTGCAGAAGGGATAAATAATTATAAAAATAAAAATGATATATCTTATAACACTACTAGTGCAAATGTTTTATTAAATGAAGGATGTATAAGTAATGTTGAGGAGGATAATAAAACAAGCAAAATAAATAATATTGAAACTTTTTCATACCAAAAATTAAAGCTCAGTGCTGAAGATGAAAAAGCATTAGCAGGGAAGAATATTGCTAGTCATATTTCTAAATTGCTTGGAGACTCAGATGTTAAAGCTAATACAATTAGTAAAAAGCTTCCATCAAAAGTGAGTTTAAAAAATCATTAAATTATTTTTGTTAAATAAATGTTTTCTTGACATTTTTTTTTATCTTATTATTATTTAAGGCTATGAAATATTTTCATCGAGATCAATGGATTGCAGGACAATATGAAGAAGTTGAAGTAGAAATTGAAAGAAATCCTGTATCAGGACTAGGTATTACTGTTGCTGGATATGTTCATCGTGAAGGTAATTTTTTTTTATTTTAATATTAGAAAAAAAAACATTTATAACAAACAAATGTTATAAATTATTGATGTGTTAAAAAGTTTTAAGAAAGTTAAACATTTATTCAATAGATCTTATATTATATATTATTTTTTCTACTAAAAACTTATACAAAAATACATTGATTATTAATATATTATCTACATAAATAATAATTTTTAACATAAAATATAATATATAAAAAAAATGTAAAACATTTTTTTTTGTTAATAACATTATCTAAATTTACTAGAAATTTCTTGAAAAAATATTAAAATATTAATTTAATTACGAGATAAACTTTAGCAATATCCTTAGAAAACTTTTTTTACAATTCATTTATTCATATTTACTATTCTTACAATATGAAGTGACGATTTAAATTGATAACTAACTAGTTATAACTAAATTTTTATAAAACAAATTATATGGTTTAAAATATTTAGTTTTCCTAAACTTTAGATTATATTATATACACCATATTTATATGGCAATTCTTGTTCTATAATCATATTTCAAAATTTGCCATAATAAAATAAAATACAAATTTTTGCTTTAAAAATAATTTAAAAAAAGCAACAGACTGAATGAGTTTTCATTTTTTGGCTTCAAATAACTTTTTGAAGTATATAAATTATAAGCTTAAAAAATTTAATTTTTTTTCATATTTAATTCCCTTGTCTTTAAATAAATAAATCTATAATATATTTATGTATTTTTTTTTAAAATATATTTATTTTAGAAGAAATAAATGGTGTATTTGTTAAGTCATTGGTAAAAGATTCAAGTGCAGCTATTTCAAAAAAAATTAAAGTACATGATTTAATAGCTTTTGTTAACGGTGTTGATTGTCAAAATTTATCACATGCTGAATCAGTTAAACTTTTAGTAAATAGTGGTCCTATAGTAAAATTAAAATTAATACGTTTTTCACAAGAATCACCACAGGCAAAGTGCCTTAAAATGTTACAAGAACAAGTAAGTTAAATGTCCTTTTTTATTATTATCTATAAATGTCCTCATTTTTATAGGAAAATAATGCTAAAATGGCAGATATTCAGGCTAATTTAGTTAAAGCTAAAACTTATTGGCAAGAAAGGCTAGGAACAGATTTTGAGATATTGACTGTTACATTAATACCAGATAAATATGATGATGGTGGTTTAGGAATATCTATAGAAGGTACTGTTGATGTTATTGATGGAAATCAATTATGTCCACATCATTATATTGAATGTTTAAGAAAAGATGGTCCAGCAGCTAAATCAGGTTGCCTTAAAACTGGTGATGAATTACTTCAATTAAATGATAAAATTTTATATGGTGAATCACATATTACTGTTAGAAGAGTAATAGGAAAAGTGAGAAATGAATTTAAAGCAAGTTATTTAGTTGTAGCTAGAAAAGCAACATTATCATATGAATTTGATAAATTATTATCTGGTTGCCTTCCAGAAGCATATAATCTTTTAGCTAATTTAAATGATGATCAAATTGTTAAAGCCAAATCAGAAACACAACTTTTAAATTTAAATGAAAATGAATTTTATGTAAGGCCTGCCTTAATAAGGTCGCAATCATTACAATATACATCAGGTTTAGCCATTTGGAACTGTGTTCCATTAGTTGTAACAATAAATAAAGATTCTAAAGGATTAGGATTTTCAATATGTGATTATAATGATCCAAGACATCCTAATGAAACTTTTATAGTTATTAGAAGTTTAGTACCTGGTGGTGTTGCTCAAGCAGATGGTAGAATTGTTCCTGGAGATAGATTAATGTTTGTTAATAGTGAAGATTTATCAAATTGTTCTTTAGTTAAAGCTGTTGAAATATTAAAATCTGCACCTTTTGGTCCAGTTAGATTAGGAATAGCTAAACCAGTGCCTGTTGAATATTCAAATAAAATTAATCATTTACCATTAATATCAAGAAGTGAAAGATTACTTGCCAAAAGTAATTCACCACGTGTTGGTAGAAGGTCATATAAAAAACATTTACATTTTGATAATAATAATTTACCATCAAATGCTCTTAGTTATGATGATGTTAATACAACAGAATATAATTCAAGAACAACTAATACACCACAATATTATACTTATTCTGATTATTATGATCGTTTACATTATGGACGTTATGGGTTTAATTTAGATGATTATAAACTTTCTTTAGGAAGTTCACCATCCTCTTCAAGATCTATCTCACCATGTTTTTCTCCTAGTGCACGTGGCTCATTATATGAAAATGAAAGTTATTTACCTCCAACATTAGAAAGGACAATAAGAATTTTGAAAGGCCCTACTCCTTTAGGAATAATATTTGATGCTGAAGTAGATAAATCTATAAATGGTTGTGTTGTCAAATATATTCATCCTAAAATGGCTATAGCAAAAGATGGAAGAATACAAGTAGGAGATTATATTATAAGAATAAATTCAGAAAAATTTCGTAATGCTACTTCTGCTCAGGCAAAAATAATGCTAAAAAGATTAAATTATATTGGAAATCAAGTAACGTAAGTTTATTTTAAAAAAAATCTTTTGTCTTAATATATCAAAAATGTTTTTATTTAAACATTAAAAATTATCTATAACCCTTATCAATCATGCATTCTTATTTATACATTAAAAAGATTTTAAAATTTTACTACCATTTAAGGAAGCTTTTTTTTTATTATTCAACACTATCTTATAAACATTTAAGAAAAAAATTTTTACTAACTTGTTTATATAAAATATATTATATTTAAATATATTTATATATATTTTAATTTAAAAAAAAATTTATTTTTCTTTTGCTAATAAATTTAAAACAAACTTTCATTAAATAATTTTTTTTTATTTCTAATTTATATTTTTTTAGTGTAACATATATAACATCTGCCGATGCTAAATTGTGGAAAGAAAAATATGGTCAAGAAGTGGATAATCGAATACCAATGATAAATAGATTGTCTCCAAAGTATGTTTTTTTTTAAATATTTTTTTAGTTTAGATATAATTAAGTATTTTATTATAAATATATATTTAAAATATTTTAATTTTAGAGTATTTCCAAAATTCTATCAATCTCCATTTATGAATAATAATAAAGAGCTAAATAATTTGTGTGCAACGGAAACTAATAGTGTAACATCTATAATTTCTGACAACCAATTTGATATAACCAAAAGTGAATGCCAAACTACACAAGCTCTTATGTCAAATAGTCCTATAAATAAGATTATTAATACAGTAGATAATTCTAAAAATATTTTAAATAATTCTAAAAATTGCAAAGATATTTTATTACTAGATAATTTAAATGATACAGTGGCAAATAATAATTTATTTATTAAAAACGATTCCAACAATATGAATTATATTAATAATAATTCTATATCAATATTTGCTGATAATTTAGTAAAAAATATATTAAATGTAAGTGAAAAAATAAAAAATAAAAAATTATATAATTATTTTCTAGGAATTATTTAATATTAATGATAATTATCCAACAAAAAATGAAGAAGTAATATCACCATTATCTTCTAAGTCTAATGATTTTGATTTGGACTATGAGATATCAGAATTAACAAAAACATATGATAAAGCAAATCATGTAATACAGGAACTACGGCGTGACTATAGTTTATCATATTTAGAAAGTAGAGCATCTTATAATTCATTAAAAGAAATAATTTCACCATCAGAAATTTGTGAAACATCATCACCAATAAAAAATATTGGATCTCCAACATCACAATTGTCAAATCTTTCTATAGGAGTTGTCCCATCCAATCAAAAACAATCATCTACAGAAAATTTATATAAAAGTTACATTGAAAGTTTTTCCAATAATTCAATTACAACATCAAATGTAAGTGTTTACCTATTAAAGAACAAAATTTTTTTTTATAAAGTAGAAATTTGTGTTTTAATATATATTTTTATTTGAAGTGTTATAACTATTTAATATATATTTTATATAAAAAAAAGTGTATATATGTATATATACGTATATATACAACAATGATACCAAAAAGAAGTATAAAATTTATATATAATTTAAATTATATATTTTATATTAATTTAAGACATCTAAAAGAAGCATTTTTCAATACTTTTAATAATTTCAAAAAAAATTTATTAACTTTTATTTATTAGAATTAAAATAAATTATTATTTCTTTACATTAACGATATGCTTCTTAAAACTCAATTGAAAATAATATTTTAGATATTGTTATGGTTATTTTAATTTCAAGATGTTTTGCCATGTATAATTAAATAGCTCCATAGCTTGTTCATATTTATTAATAAAATAATAAATGCGAATAAACATCCTTTATATAAAATATAAAAATTTCTTTTTTAAATATTTTACAAATATTTTATGAAAATTTTTATTTATATATTTAATTTTTTTTTTATACATATTAATAATTATAAATTTTTTTTTTCTAGAGTATTAATAAAATAAATGAAAGAGATAACATGTCAAATTATGAAAAAAATATTGGATATATAAAAAATGTTTCAATAAATGATAATGCTGTTTCTACTTCTTTTGAAAAAAAAATTCCTTTATCTACACAATCATCTATTGATAATGAAATGAGAACATTAAAAGATGAAGTAAATATTTATAAAAATATTGATGAAATGTCAGGACAATTTGATGGTAAAAATAAAAATATTGATAATAATATTACACCTACCAACAAAATTAACGTTAAACATGATGAAAAAGGTAAGAACATAAAACTAAATAAAAATAATTTATCTAATTTTATTACTACATTAACATCTTTAGAACCATTAATTAGTACCAATGATAAAAACATAAATAATTCTATTCAATCTTATTTAATAAATGATAATGTAGATAAAAGTGAAAATACAAGTAATGCTATGTATTTACAAGAAAATGAAAATTGTAAAATGAAGAAAGATGAAAATTTGGATAAACAAAATATGATATTATCAAATATAAGTGAATTTGATGATAAAGAAGCTGAAATAACATCTAATGATTCTAAAAAAATTGTAACTTTTTTTTATATAGTATTTTTTTTAACAATTTAATTGTTTTAGAATACCAGTCAATTAATGCGATCAAGATTTTGGGGTCCACCACGTAATGTTATTTTAAGTAAGGAACCAAATAAGTCATTTGGAATAAGTATTGTTGGAGGTAAAATTGAAGTTTCACAACAAGGAAGTTGTCCAAATTTAGCTAATACTGTATCAGGAATTTTTATTAAATCAGTCTTACCTGACAGTCCAGCTGGCAATTCAAATGCTCTACATATGGGAGATAGAATTTTAAGTGTTAATGATATTGATTTAAAAGATGCTACTCATGAATATGCTGTAAAAGTTATTAAGAATGCTATTAATCCAGTCAAATTTTGTGTTCAATCATTACAAACATTTTCTCCACAAAATGTAATAATTAATTTTTTTTATATTAATTTTAAATTTTAGTTTAAAAATCGGCTTAATGCTTCAATGAATAAGGAGCTTATCTTTCATAACCCTCCAGACGAGACATCAACAAATGATGATGTTGTTTTTAAACAAATTGTAAAGCCACCAACTTCACAAACAAATGTTATAAAAAGTGCAAAATTAATAGAACCACCAAAAGAAAGTATAACAACAACTAAGATAAGAGAAAAAGATTCAGCAGCTTCTCTTGACAAATTGCCATCGGATATGGAAGATGAGGATATTTTCGGTTATACAAATGATAAAGTTTATCGAAAATATAAAGATTTGCCAGGAAAACCAATAATAATAAGAATTAAAAATATACCAGCTGGAGGTATTGACTTATCATTATCTGAAACTAATGAAGATAATACAAAAAAGTCAATATTTATAATGGGAATAACATCACCATCATCATTATCATTAGAAAATGGGGATGAATTATTAGAAATAAATGGACATGTATTATTACAAATGAATAGAAAGCAGGCTCAAGAAAAAATCCAACAATGTATGAAGGATGCGGAATTATCTTTAATAATATTAAGGTATAAAGAGTTATTAAAAGAAGATAATTATCAAGATATTGAATCGCAAAATATTTGTGATAATATAGAAAAGAATAAAATTTCATGTTCAGATATTAAAGGTAAGCATAAATTAGAAAACAAAATTATTTATATATTTATTTAAAAATTTTATTTTATTTTATTTTTATTTAAAATTATATTGACTTTGAATAATATAGCACACTACATTGTGGTAAATTCTATATATTATTTTTTCTAAAAAAAATATTCTACAGATAAATTTTATACATTATAATAATAGTTATTTGTTTAAGTATATGAATATTATTTTTACATTTTATTTTACAAAATTTTGTTAAATTAAGGCAAAATAAAGTTAGTTTTTTAATATTTTAGTAAGAAAAAAAATAATTATTATGTAATAATGGCTTATTTTATTTTTTTATATTTGTTAATTAAATGTAATTTATACGTTTTTTTTATAATATAATATTTGTTTTTATGTTATATTCAAATATTTGAAAAAAAAACATTGCATTAAATTTAAAGTGTAAACATTAATTATCTTTGAAAAAAAATTATAGCAAAAAAAAATTTTTTATAATATCTAAATAGTATTATGTTTATAGATGAAAATTTTATAAAACAATTAGATTAAAATTATTAAAAGATATCAAATTTTTTTATCTATTTTTCAAATAAAATTATATGTACTTTTTGTTAAATTTTAATAAAAAAAATAATCTTATAAAAGTAAAGTAAAATATGTTTTATTATATTTTTAGCAATATCTCTACTTATTTTGATTTTTATAATAAAAATATATTATAGAACAAAAAAACTTTTTTAATAAAAAAATTTGTTAAATTTAACAATAAAAGTAAAAAAATTTAAGTAACAAACATTTTTAAAATAAAGTTTTTTTTTTGTATATTTTATATATAATATTTCCTTTCAATTTAATGATAAATTTTAATCTTCTTTTTTTTTTTAAAATATATTATTATTGTTAATTGACTTTTTGTAATATTTTTCTTAGAAAATTAAAAAGACATTATAATTTCAATTTATTTTAATTCTTAAGTAGAATCAAAAATTAATCTTTATTATACTCTTATTTTTATGTTTGAATATCAAAATTTTTTTAATTATTCATTTTTTTATAAAGGTATATTCATATGTTTAGTCATTTTATTTTACTTAAATATAAATGAATAAATTAAAATAACTTTCTTGAGGTTTTTTAATTATATATATAGATATGAATTCTCTCACACGCTTAGTTATAATTTATTTATAACTATGACATTATATAAAGTTCTTTGAGCAAAATTATGAAGTACAAAAGATAGAGAAAAAATTTTTCTTATTTCTTAAATTAATTTAAGCTCATTTTTCATTGAATTTTCTATCATTTTTTTTTAAATATATAATTAATATATAACCATAAAATGAAATATTTATTATAACATCAAATGATAGACTGTAATATTTTTATGTGCTATTTATTATTAAATCTTAAAAGCATTTTTAATTATTTAATATACAATTTTTTTTTTCTTAAATATCTAGAATATAACAACTTGTTTTTTTTTGACTAATATAATACTTAAAAGTAATATATGTTATTTATGTAGATGCTAGAAAACTTTATATATTATTTGTTTGACTGTACTTTTTAAAAATTATATAATTTTTTATTTTTTTTATAAAAAAAATAATAATGAAAATAATTATATGTTATTTTATATATTTAAATATATATTATTTTGAAAGTACTAATTTAAGAAAATGTTATAATTTAAAATACTTTTTATTAAAAAAAATATTGAATAAGGAAATTGTTATATTTAAAAATAATGTTTTTAATTAAATAATATTAGTAAAGTTAAAAAAAATTAATTTTTTAATTTATAAAATATATATCTAAAACTGATCTTTATGTAATTGTCAATTGCAATTTTTTAATTATTTTAGTTGACAAAATGTTCTTAAAATTTATTCATTATGTTTCAAATTGATAAAAGGAATAGGATATTAAAAAGATGTTTTAAAATTATTGTGACTCTCTTTGTAATAATTTTCAGACTTCTTAAAACTTTAAATAGCTATAGTTAAGTGTATCTTAAATTTTACTTCTCATAAAATAAAAGAATTTTTTACTTTTTCTTTAAAATCACACTTAAGTATAAAAAGAGTATTAATAATCTTGTATTGTTCACAATTAATAATATAATATTATGATGATTATTTTTAAAAATTTTACTTATTAATAATAGTAATTGGTATCATTATTAAACTTTTTACTATCCTTCTCTTTATTTATATTTCTAAAAATACTAAATTTAATATTTATTTATGTATAGAGGATATTTTAAGGCATATTAATTAAAGTATATTTGCAAAATTTTCTCAATAATTAAAAATTACCGTTGCTAATTATTTTTTTATTAATAGTTTGTTTAAAATAAATATACTTTTTATTTTAAGATGAATGATGCATTTATTCAGTAATATTATAATCTTTATTTTAAAAGTACATAATAGTAAATATTTTTATTAAAAATTCTTTTATGCTATTATATTGATACTGTAAAAATAAAAAAACTACTTTTTGATTGTTCATTTTTTTTGTCTACATAACTAAAGTTATAAAAAGTTAAAAAAGATTATCTAAAAATTTAGTAATAAAACTATTATATAATCAATCTAAATTATTCTTTATAGATAAATTTTTATGAGTTAAGTCATTTTTTTTTTCTTTATCTACGTAAATTTTGCATTTAATTTAATGATTGTTATATTCTTAAGTTTATTTATAACACTAAATTAAGTATTTTTTTTCTTAAGAATATATTCTTTATATTTCAAAGACATTAATTCCAATTATTCTTTTTTACATTAAAACATTTTTCTTTCTTAAAAGTTTATAGGCACAAATATTGTTAGAAAAAAAATATCATTTAAATAAGCTAAAGAATAAGCTTCTAACTATTTATACTATGTGTTTTTTTTTATACTTTTAAAGAATGTTTCAATTTTTTTGAAAAAAAAAAAATTTCTTTAAATATATAATGAAATATAAGAGGAGTATATTTACTTTGTCAATATCATAGTTATATTCTTATTCTACTTTTATCAAAGATATCCATATTTGCAAATATAAAAATTTGAATTTAGTGTACTCAATGTCTAGGCTATTACATATATTTTCAACATCATTTATGGTTGAAAGTAATGAAATATGTTTGATATAAAATGATGCAATTTGATAAAATAGAATATGAAAAATGTTTTAGTGAAATAAACTTTTCATTGCATTTATTCAAAATTTAAAAGGATTTTTCTAAATTTTATAAACAAACATTACTTTCTTTATCATGTATAATTTTACGATTAACTATTTTTTTAAAGAAATATTTATACTTCAATTATATGAATACTTTTAACAATTAATCTACTAATATTTAAAAAAAAAAAAAGTTTTATAACTTTTTTCTATTATTACATATTACATATGATATTTATTGAAAATAAATTGAGATTGTTTATTTTTAACATTTTTTTTCATATACTATTTGTTATTTTAACATTAAAATAATAAAAAATAAAATATTAATAGATAGAATTTTTTTTTTGAAATTATATATTTTTTTATTATATTATATTATAAAATGCAAAACTTTCCATGTTAGTAGAAAAAAAAAATAATCTTTTCAAAAAAAGATATATTTTTTTATTTTGCATGAAGTATTTTAACTATTACTTATTAACATGATATAGTTTGCATTTTTTTTAAAATTTTTTATATTAAACTCATTTATTATCTTTAAGTCTTTCAAACCACACATATTATTTAATTCATAGAATGTATCTTATTATTTAATTATTATTTAATTATTATTATATTAATAAATACAAATATAAGATTAAATAAGTATAAAATTAATAAGTTTAAAAATATTAACATATTAAATAAAAAATCCTTTTAATTTTACATTTTTAATAAAATATATTAATGTTTATGTGTATATTTTTTTATTTTTTATTTTATATATAACTAATTATTTTATTTTTTCATTATACAATTATTGTCTTTTTTAAAATAAATATTTTTTTATTTGTTATAATCAAAAATAAACTTAAAATTTTTTTATATTTTGAATTTATTTTTATATTATTTTTATTTTTAGAACCACAAGAATCTTTTATACAATCAAATATTTCTAATTTAATATCTGAAGATAATATATTAATAAAAGATAGTATTAGTAGCAAAATGGCAGAAAAACATGCTCCAATTGAAACGGGTAAGGAAACATTAATTGAAATAGACAAAGATGGTAAAGGATTAGGTTTAAGTATTGTGGGTGGTTCTGATACAGTATTAGGTACAGTTGTTATACATGAAGTTTACACTGATGGTGCAGCAGCAATGGATGGGAGACTTAAACCTGGAGATCAAGTTCTTGAAGTTAATGATATATCATTAAGAGGTGTCAGTCATGATCATGCTATATCTTTACTACGACGTACACCATCTAGGGTTCGATTATTAATATATCGTGATGTCAATCTTCAACATAGTTTATTAGATCCAACACAAATTTATAATATATTTAATGTTGAACTTACTAAAAAACCTGGTCGCGGCTTAGGAATATCTATTGTTGGTCGCAAAAATGAACCTGGAGTGTATGTTTCTGAAATTGTAGCTGGTGGGGCTGCTGAGCAGGATGGTAGATTAATGCAAGGTGATCAAATTCTTGCTGTTAATAATCAAGATGTAACATCATTAATGCAAGAAGAATTAGCAACACTTTTAAAGGTTTGTCTATTTTTTTAAAATATAAAGTATTATATATGTTTTTTTTTTAGACTTGTAATGGAGTCGTAAATCTTAAAATTGGCAGATGGAAACTAACAGAGACAACTAATAGAGTTCATGCAGCAACTCCCCCAACATATGGTGTTAGTAAAAATAATAAAAGTAAGCAAAATAATGAAGTGAAAAAAGAAGAAAAAAAACCATCTGATAATATTAATTATTTTACTAATCATAATGAAAGAAGCGATGTTCCTCCTCCATGTCCACAATCAAGAAATAATATTGGAACTGTTCCATTAAATGATGAAAATAATCAACTTTCACCTATTATTCATAAAGATTTATCACCAGTAACAGAAGAGCCTAGTATTTGTGTTGAAGGAAAATCAACTATTGAAGATGATGATAATAAACCTATACAACTTATTTCTAGTATTCATGAAGAAGGAAGTGAAGATTTATTAATTGAACTTAAAAAAATTCCTGATCAACAACTTGGAATGGGAATTGGAAAAAGATCTCGTGGAATTTTAGTAACATCTTTACAACCAGGAAGTACTGCAGCAGAAAAATTAAAAGTTGGTGATAGACTTATGGCTGTTAATGGTCAAAAAGTAACTGATCAGGTATATTATTATTTTTTAATTATTAATAATAATCAATTTATTTTATAGTTATCTGCAGTAACATTTGTTAAAGCTAGTGGAGAACGTTTATTCCTACAAATAGCAAGACCAAAACGTTAATTATACATGTAATTAATTTTTTCTAGTAAATTAATTAAATAACAAAAATGAATGTTTAAGAAGATTTATCAAGTTACTAACTAAATTGTTTTATTACCACTTTAAATTTTATTCTCTTTTCAAAATATGCAATCTTTTTTTTATTAATACCATGAAAATGTGCGCACTAATTTGTGAAAATTTTATAGTTTATTTACACCAAATTTTGCAGTTATATTTTTTTATAACGAATTTTTTTTTCCAACATTATGACTTATTTTTGAGTTAACTATTATTTAACTTTCAAATGATATATAACAAGAAAATAATATTGTTTTTATATATGATTGTAATAATTAAAAATTTTTTTATTAAAATATAATCTTTTATAAGATTATTTGTAGAAAAAAATTGAAACACTTTAATATATATTTAAATAAAATAATTCATATTTTAAATTATAATTATGTTTTTCTACCCTTTATTTTAATTTTTTTTCTTCTTTTTTGGTATTGGAGTCCATGGATCATTTTTTTCTAAATGTTCAACAAAACATTCACGAATTTCATTGAATGACTCAACACAGAAAAGATAATCCATGTAATTTGTTGGGACACCATCTTGAGCTGAACAATATTCAAGACATTTTCCAGTAACACCTTTAGCTTCACAACATTTAGTATGATCTTTACGTGTTGAAGCACAATCCCACATTTGTCCTACAGTTGGCCCTCTTTCAGTACATGTTGAAAGATAATTAAGAATCTAAATAATAATTTAAATATTTTAAAAATATCTTTAAAAACATACATTAGCTTGGGAAATAGCACTAAAGTCACAAAATTTATCTACACATTCTTTATCAGCATCATCTAATTGTTCACAACATTGTTTTAATTTTTCATTTGCTGTTAAAGCAAATAATGAAGAAATTTGCAATAATATAGCTCCAATAATAAGAAAGAATTTCATTTATTAAATTTTTATAAATTATTTGAAGTAATTTTAAAAGTACTAATTCAATTTCATTTATATTTATTTCAATTGACCTACTACCATAATTTTAATTTAACATAATCTTATAATCTAATTTAGGTATCAGTATTGAAATTTAAATTAAAGAGATAATAAATATCATTATAATATAATAAATAATTAAACTTTTTATATAATTTCATAAAGACCTTGTATAGTTGTGATACAAATTATATTCATATTTTTAGCAACAACTACTAAAATTTTGAATAATTATATAAAAAATACTATGTCAATAAATTTTATTTAACATTTTTATATTTTTATTTAATGACATAAATAAAATATTTTTTAACAAATTGATAATTGTTTGATCTACTTAATAAATTTTTTTTTTTTTAAATTTACACTCTTTTCATAATTTTTATTTATTGTAATAAAAGTTAAATGTTTTGTTTATAAAATAACAAAAATTTAATTTTCATTTTGAAAAAGTGTTTTCATTAACCTTTTAAAAATATATTTTTATAAAAACATAATTTATTATTATAAACAAAGTTTAAAATGATATAAAAAGGTAAATATTATGAAATAATTGTAAATATATTTAAAAAAAAATAAAAATTAAAGTTAATTTCATAGTATTATATTTCATATAATTATTAAACAAGATTTTATCATGTTATTATTATTTGTAATAGTATAACAAATATTAAAATAAATTGATTTAATTTTTAAAACATTATTTTTGTAGTTATGGCAACAACAAAACAATATGAATAAAATAGAGAGTATTATAAAACTTAAATTTATTAAGAAGCTTAAAAATAAATAAATAAGTAAATCCTATTCTAAAGATGAGTTTAAAATGGGTTGGAGCTTTATGGGATCCATCAGCAAAAATTTCAACACGAGTATCACTTGTTGTACTATCTGATGTCTTAGGAGATGAAGATTATAAGCTTTTACTTGTTGATACGAGTAAAAATTTACCAAAATTAAAAATGTTTAAAGGAATAAATCCTGTCGCTGAATCTGCTTTAACAAGTAATCCTACAGGCCTTGTTTCATTTTATAATAGTTTGGTATGTTTTTAATTTACAATTATTTTATTTAATAAATAAAAAATTATATTTTTAAGACAACTCCACCAACACCATGCATTGGATTATCAACTGGGAATAGTGTATTAATTTATAGAAGTCTTAAACCTTTTTATAAATTTACACTTCCCCCTCAAGAAATAAATTCGATAGAAGAAGCTTTATGGAATGGTATAAGTGAAAAAAGTATAACAGTAGAACAATTTATTGAAGGAATTGAACGTTTACGAGAAACAATATCATTTGACGAATTAACACCTCATACTCAAAGATTATATCTTTTGAATGATATTGAAGATAAAAGATTATATGCTGAAAGTCAAGCAAAAAACCCATTAACTTTTCATTCAATTATTACGTGTTTACAAACAATTAAACAAAATGGTACTGATGATACTGACATTGATGTATTGATAATTGGAACAGAACATAAACAAATCATTTTCGTAGATACACAAGCTTTTATCGTTATGAAAAATATTACAATACCAGGGACACCTGCTCGCATTCAATGTGATGGTAAGTAAAATATTAATAAAATTTAAATAAAGAAGAAGTTTCATTTCACATTATTAAGATTAAATAGATAATTTTATATTTAATTCATTTTTTTTTCATTGAAATTAATTGATTTTGTAAGATAGCATTTATTTATTATGTAATTAATTATTACTATAACTATTTGTTAACTATTATATAGTTTTATCAATTAAGAAAATGATTTTTTTGTATAAAACATGTTTGAAAATTTTTTATACTACCGTTGTAAAGAGTTAACTGAGCATATTATTAAATGTCTTGATAAAATTTATTTGTTAACATTTTTATGATGTTTAAGTTATAAATATTTATTCAAATATATTTAATAAAAGTGCAAGTGACTTTTTTTTTTGGATAAAATCATTTTAAATTTGTAAATTAGAGGAAATAAATTTAATATGATTAATAAGGAAAAAAAAAGTGTATAATGAAACTGTGTTTGAATAATTGCTTGTAGTTATATGAAATATAATATTAAAATATTACTAAATAATGATAAATATTTATATTAAAATAATATAAAATTATAAGAATTATATAACAAAAAAAACATTAATAATTTTTAATAATTTCATTAAAGGTGGATATGATATTGATTGTAAATTATTTATTTTAACAAGAGATAATGATGTATACTGTTTAAAGAAAGTTGGAGCAATTTTTTCATGTAAATTAATGATAAGTTTAAAAAAAACATGTTCTTGGTTCGTAAAAGATAAAAATAAGCTCGTTTTTTCAACTATTGACGATGTAATTCATGTTTATTCAATGAAAGGTAAACTTTTGTATCAAATTAAACCAGAAGCACCTATTGTTAATATAGAACCATTTGTTTATCAATCAAAACAGTATTGGGGACTTTTAGTAGCTGTAAAAGGTGAAGTTAGATTATATATGGAAAATATTATAGTTGATAGGATGAAAATTGACTCTGATATATCATGGATTAAATATGGAAAAATGGGAAGAGAAAATGGTGTATTAATTATTGTTACTAGAAATGGTGGTTTAATGGTTAAAATATTTAGAAGAACAGCTATTTTAGATGAGACAGGTGAAGTTAAATTACAACCAACATCCGCTCAAAAATTAATTATACCTAAAAAAACAAAAGCATTTGTTAATCAAAGTTTACGTGAAAGAGAAAATCCCATTCAAATGCATAAAATATATCAAAGAGATTTATTTATGCTAAAACATTCTATAACAAAAAGTTATGCTGAATTACAAGGTTCCTCTCTTGCATCAGAAACATATACAAAAGAATCAAATAATGTTGAGATGCATGTTGAAGTTAATGGTTTTGGACCAGAGTATAGATTAATTATTAATATAACATCAACAAAAAAGTCTATAATTAAAAATTTAGCAATTATTATTTTAAGTAATGATGAAGAGTATGATATTCAAAATTGTATAATTCCAATTTGCTTATTAATTCCTAATTTTACACATTCTTATTCAACATTAATAAAATCAATCTACCAAAACACTGGATCTGGAAATGTTATTAAAATTTTATTAATAGATGCAAATAAAAATGAATTACTTAATAGTGGTAATAAAAAACAACAAAATGAAGAAAAAAATGGAACAAGGCCCATTACAACCACTGTTATAACAATGCCTGTTGATGAGGGAAATTTTTTAGATTAATTGTTATTATAAGTTTAAAAAAATTTTTATACATAAAATTATGAATCTTATAACAATAAAAATTTTTTTCCTCCATTTTAATATAATAATTTTTATTTTCCATGTAGTAAAAATATTTTGATAAATAATATAGTTTAAAAATTAGATCAAAGTACTATGTTTATTTGCTAAGTATAGTTTAATGTTAAATAATTTATTTCCTGATATTATTATTTTACCCTTGAATGTTTTTATCTATAAATTATTTTTCAAAATGTCTCGTTAATTATTTATCAAGTTATTTTTAAATTAACATATATGCTTAATCAAAGAAATCTTTCTTGATTTTATAGAACAACAAATTCACTAGCAATTTGTGCGAGTATATGGTTCTGCATAATTTAATTTTTCGCCTCACTTCATCCAAAATCTAACTCGGTTTGATATATAGTTGTAAAATACTTTTTTAATTTTTATGATTACTCAATTTTCTAATAAATATTAAATTATTTGATTTTTAATAATCAACTTAAAAAAATACTTGAAATAATATAGTTTAAAAGTATTAATTTTCTAATTTTTTTTTAAAAAAATAATAATCAAATATTATTTATTAACAATTAATCAAATTTAAAAAAGTTCATGTTATTTATTTATTATCCTTTATATAACAAGTTCCGGAAATAATATAAAACATTTTACAATTATTAAAGAATGATATAAGTAAAAATTTTAAATAAAATAATTAAAAAAAGTATATTAAAAGACAGGGTTTAGTATTAAAAGAACCTTGTTAAAAGTATGCTTTACATAAAAGCGATTTTTAGTAAAAAAATATTATATCTAAACATATCTATATTTTTCTTTTATTATAATTTCTTTAATTGTTAATATTTTTTTATATTTTATTGTAATTTATAAAATAATTTTTAAAAGGAATATTTATTATATCTAAAAAAATTCTTTTATTTTTTTTAACTTTATAATTAATATAAAATTAGATATAATAGATTATAATTTATAATTTTTAATGATTTATTGGTTTATTAAATTTTTAAATATTTTTAATTATATAAGTAATTCATATTTTTTAAATACCTTTATATCAGTGGGATATAATTTATTTTATAATCCTATATATTCAAAATTATTACAATCAACATAATATAATTTATTTTATTTATTACTATAACATCTTATATTCATATAAAATAATTTTTAATTGTAACTTTTTATATAAATTTAGATAACAATTGAAATAATCTTATAGCTTTATCATATTTGACATTGATCAAATATATCAACATGTTTAATATTAAAAATAATTATAGTGGCATAATTTTTGTATACTCTTATTAGTGCAATTATAACTTTATAAAATATAATATATAATTTATAATTTAACTTATAAAATATAGTATTTATAATATTTTTATTAAGCCAACTTTATATTCTTTTCTTTAATAAATTATTAAACAACTGAATGAAGTGTTTAACTGTATTATTTAAATTTTCACATTATCATTTACAATAACTATTTTTCTAACAATTATTTTTTCTTAATTTTATATTTTATTTGTACAAATGTAATTAATTGCCCAAAAATTAAATGTGTTAATCTTTAAGATATTGATAGTAAAAAAAAATATAAAAAACTTTTTAATATAATGACTATAACGTTGATAATTTTTGATTTAAAGAAAAATTCATTACATTTTTGTTTGATCACAAGATATAATCCTCAAATTTAATTAATTAAAAATTTAATTTCTTGATATTAATCTTTTTTATTTATATATATTTTAATACCAAGTTATTTATTTTAAATAAATTTTATTTTTTTTTTATATTTAATAATTTTTATAATAAAACAACTTGTCAACTTATAGTTACACCACACAAGGTAAAATGCTTGAACATTAAATTTAATAGAAAAGTAGGCGTTTTAATTTATATCAAATAAGTAATGTTACTTTTGATATAAAAATATATTTATTGTCATTATGTTAACTTGTTAATTGCAAAAGTGAAAGCTCACTATCTTTTTTATTTTTTTTATAAACTATTTTTATTTAACCTTTTTCTTTTATTTTAGTTTAACATTTTATAAATTAAATTTCATTTAAAAGAAGGAGTGTTTATTATTTTAAATCATTTAAATTTTTACAATATTTTTCTTGTAGAAATTATATTTAAAATTTTGTAAAGATGTTAATTTCAATGAGGAAGATTAGCAATTGGAGAATTAAATTAGTATTAATTGCAATTTTATTATTTAATATCATAGGTATTTAGAAATGTGATAAATTATTTTTTAATGTTTTTATATTTATAGAAACTAAAGATGATTCTCCAATTACTAAAAATTTTAAATGCCGAAGAAATGGTTGCTGTGATCAACATGAATGGTGTCGATTTTGGGCATCAGCTGGGGAGTGTCTTGTAAATAAAAAATGGATGGAAGAAAATTGCCAATTGGCATGTAATGCTTGTAAACGTTTAAGTAAGTTTAAATATTCTAAAGAAATTTTATTTATTTTATAAAAAAAAATGTTTAGCTCCAAAAGTTACTACAACAAAAAAAGTACCAAGTAAAATTCCAGTTCCAGAACATTTATTACCAAGTAAGCTAATTGCTTTAAAATACATTAATATTAAAACACTGACCCTTACTAACAAAAATCACAAAAATATTGCTGCAATAAAACTTCGTTATATAACAATTATTAAAGATTTACCATCTAACATACGCTTAGTAATTGATAATACACAAAAAACTTATAGCACAAAAATTTTAGGAAAAAAAGTAATTACACCAGCAAAATTAATATTATCACAAAGTACTACACGTAGACCTTTTAAAGCACAAATTCCATCTAATTTTAATGGTTTTTCTGTTATATCTAGATTACCAAAAAAAATAAATTTAATCAACTTTCAAAATATCCCAAAGACTTCACAAAAAAATTCTTTAAATCATGCGCTAAATTTTAATAATACTTTTAAATTTTCCCACACTACTACAATATTTAAAAAATCAAAATTTGTAACAACAACAATTCAACCATTACCTACACAAAAAATTTTTAAAATGACACATATTGCACAAACTATTATTCCTCACAGTAATGGCAATAAATTTCACAATAATATATTATCAAGCACACCAGTAATATTTATAGCGACAACACCATTAACACCAACAATTATTACTACACCCACAACAACAAATAAACCTATTTTTATTCAAAATACTAATATTTCTAAAGTAGATTTATTGCCTAATAGTGATAGTAAAAGAAATAACAGTTTTAATACAAAATTATTATTACTAGATCATAATACAATGTTAAACAATGAAGAAAGTAATAATTCATTTAATAATGATATATTTTTTAATAAAACATTAACAAATACTTCATCAATTAATAATATTTCCAATAATTCATTTATTTTACCTATAGATAAAGTACCTAATGATAAAACACAAAATTTAAAAGATAAATTATCAATTTCTGATAACTTAAAACACACTACTCAATTACCTAATAAAATTGAAACAAAGCATGGCAAAGAAAGAATTAATACTAATAAAAGTCAACCACGTAGTTTTTTATTATCAACTTTTACAACACCAGCTAGTTCCCATTTAACAATATCATCTAACAAAAATATTCAAACAAAAGAAACACCCATTCTAAAAACAACTTTGCGTCCGGTTATCCAAACAATAAAATCTACCTTAACAAGTTTACAACAAACAACAGTTTCACCGATAAAAAAGTCAAAAAATGTTTTGGGTTCAAAAATTGAAATGTGTAAACGTTTGTTGAATGATCCAACAAATATAGCTATAAATATAAAAAAGAATAATCTTATTTTTTCTTCTGAAGGTATTATTTTGAATTTATCAAGTTATTATTAATTACAAAATTATTATTACACTTTTTTTTTTTTAGATAATGATGGTAGGAGAACAATTGGTTTGGATGATGTAATTCGGAGTAACCTCGCTAATGCTTGTACTCCACGCCTTGACGAGGCAAATTGTGAACGAAACCTATGTTATAATTTATATTTTCGAACAATGGATGGTACTTGTAATAACCTGGAAAAACCACTTCAAGGAGCTTCATATAGACCATACAACAGGTAATACAAAATTATTCGCATTAAAAAAAAGTTTTTTTTTTTATATTTACTTATCATTTACTGTTATTATTTTATTAATCAAATTAATTGCTTAAAAAAATTTCTTTTTTTTTTAGATTATTACCTCCTGAATATGATGATGGCCTTGGTGCACCAGTATCATCAATAAAAAATAATAAACCTAGTCCAAGAGAAATTAATAGAGTTTTGTTATCATCAAATGCTGTTGTACATGCAGAAGATTATAATAGTTTATTAATGCAATTTGGTCAATTTATTTCTCATGATATGGCTAAGACAACATTAGTACCATCATCTAAATGTCCTGGATGTAAAAATGTTGATGGAAGGTGTATGGCAATAAAGTTATCACCTAATGAAACAAATGCAAAATTTTTACGTGAAGGTTGTATAAAAATATCAAGATCATCACCAATTTGTGGTTCTGGAAGGACAAAGCCAAGACAACAATTGAATGAAAATACAGGATATATTGATGGCTCACCTATTTATGGATCAAGTGTTAGTGATTTACAAAAATTTAGACAAGGAAAAACACCATTTTTAAAATTATCAAATATTGCGGGACAAAAAACATTACCATTTGACCAATCTAGGTGTAAAAGTGATAAAAGTTGTACTGTTATATTTATTGCTGGTGATAGTCGTGTTAATTTATTTATTGGTTTAAGTTCTATTCATATATTATTTAATAGGGAACATAATAGAATTGCAGGAATATTTAAAAGAATTAATCCACACTGGTCAGATGAAAGGGTATTTCAAGAGACAAGAAAACTAGTTGGTGCACAAATACAAGCAATTGTTTACAGAGAATATTTACCAAAAATATTAGGTTCCGCTTTTATGTCAGCAATAGGACCATATAAAGGTTACAATCCAAATGTTGATGCAACAATTATTAATGAATTTACATCAAGTGCTTTTAGATATGGTCATGGTATGATTCAAGAGGCATTCCCAAGACTTGGTGCAAATTTCAAAAATATATCATTTGGTTCATATAATTTTGTTAAAGGAACATTAAATTCACAATTATTAGTTAAACAAGGTGGTATTGATCCAATATTAAGAGGGATGATGTTTACAAAATTAAAAAGACCACAAAGATTGACAAATGCTATTACAGAAAATATGTTTGAATCAACAGATTTAGGAAGTATTAATATTCAACGTGGACGTGATCATGGTTTACCATCATATAATAAATTTAGAGAATTATGTGGTTTGAAACTTGCCAAAACACTTGATGATATATCAAATGAAATCTTATCTCCATTAACAAGAAATAAATTATTAAAAATGTATGGATCAATTGATAATATAGATTTGTTTGTTGGTGCCATTTTAGAAGATCCTGTTCTTCATGGTCTCGTTGGTCCAACTATTACTTGTATTATAGGACCGCAATTTAAACGTACAAGAGATGGAGATAGATTTTATTATGAAAATCCCGGTATTTTTACACCAAATCAATTAAAAGAAATACGAAAATCTTCATTTTCAAGATTACTTTGTGATAATGGTGATAATATAAATCTCGTTACAAAAGAAGCTTTTAGAATTTCATCATTAACTTCTTGTTCACAAATTCCTCAAATGGATCTCTCAAAATGGAAAGAATAAGAAAATGTCTTTTTATGTCTGATAATACAAATAGGATTAAATTTTTTTATTTCTACAACATTAACTGTAAATTAAAAAATTTTTTTTTTCATAAATTTTATTTTAAAAGTTTATATAAACATTATAACTTATAATATGTAATAGTATTCCATAATTTGTAGTGGATAATAAAATTGTTGCCATTACTATTTTTATTGACAAGAAGGCTTATCTTTTTTAATAATATTTTATAATATATAAGAATTTTTTAAGTAAAGAAAAATCATTAAAATAAGAATTTAATACCTTTTTTTTTTGATAAAAATAAACTAAGAAAAAATGGAGTGTTTTTTAGGAGAAATAATTAAAAATTTTTTTCTAACATATGTAAGTATATTTACAAATAAAATGTAAATAGTTTTTTTTATAAATTTTTTTTTTCAATTATCATTACGCAAATATATTTTAGTTATTTTTAATAAATAAATTATTTGATGTCATATAAATTATGCCATTCTGAAGTAGTTAATTTTAATAAAAAAAAACAACATATAAAAAAAAATATATTTCGTTTTTTTTATATAAAAATAAAAAAAAAGTTTATATTACAGCTACATTAAAATTTAATATCTACAAATATAATATATAGTATATTTTAAAACATTATAATTTTACATATAAAATATTTTTTTTTAAAAACATTTTTCATAAAATACAAATATGTATAATATAAGTATTCTCAAGTATAAGAAAACATTATAAAATATGTTTTATTATAAATTTCTTTTAACATCATTCAAATGATTATCTATCAAAACGATAAAAACAAAATTTATAAGAAAATATTATTATAATAAGATTTTTTTTTATTAAATTAGATTAAAGATTACATCAATTTTATATGTTTTAGGGCTAACTTTAATAATAAACTACAAAATTTATATATATTTGTTGTTTTTTTAATGTTTTATTAAACTTTTGTACAATTTTTACTAAAATTATCTTTTAAAAATATACCTTCATTTAATATTTTTTTTCTCATTTAAAATATAATATTTCAAATTTAAAAATGTATTATTTATAAAACTATATTTTAATTCATGATGGTAGATATAAATTAATATTTATAATTCTCGTTTATATTCATCATCTTCTTATGCCATTCAAAATATTTTTTAAAGTTATTTGTATTTATCAAAAAGAAATAAAAAGTTGGAGTTAAATAATTTAATAAATATTCTTTATTGTATAAGTAAAGAAAAAATTGAGTCTAATAAAATTAACATTTTTTTGTTCCATATAAGTAAAGTAATGCTTACAATCATTTTAAAAACATTCTAGTTTTTATTTTATTATTTTTTTTCTTTTTCAAAATTTTTTTTTGTTATTTATTTTATATTAAATTTCTTAAATATAAGGTATGTAACATAATTCTTTCTAAAATTAAGAATATTTCTTTTTTATTTTATTTGTTTAATATTTTTACTATAAAAAAATATATTTTCAAAACATTATTTTATTATTAAATATAATTAAAAAAATATAGCTTTATAAAATAATATAATTTATTGTTATTTTTAAAAGTCATTAATATATTTTACAATATAATATGTATATATATGTATAGCTTTTATTTACGATATAATGTATAAACTTGTTTTGATTAGTTATATTGTTATCAAAATATATATATATGTATTTCTATAATAATATCTATTATATCTCGGCATATGTAAAAGCTTAATTTACAAAGCTTCAACTTTCTTTTAAATTTTTTTTATAATAAAAGTTTTCCTTTAAATATTCGTTTATTACGTAAATGCTTTATTTGTATGTTTGAATTTTTATTATTCATGAAATATCATTATTATAAATAACTCAACAAATATAATAAGATTTGAAAACTTTTTTTTTTACCAAGAAGTAGAAAGAAAATTATTTGACTACATAAATCTTTAAAATTTTATATAATTAGCTTAAAAGTATGATAAGTTTATATGTAATATGCATAATGTATATCCTTTATTTCAATATTTTTATTATTAAATATGAATAAAAATGATTTTTATAAATAATTTGCATAATTTCTCAAATTTATAAACAAAAAAATCTTTTTTTTCAAATTTTTTTATATAAAATTATTGAAAATATTAAAAAGCTTAAAAATCTTTTTATTTAGCAAAACTTTTGATGTCTTTTCAACCGGTACTTAACAAATTAGCTTCTAATGTTTATTTTCAAGCATTTGTATACTTTTTATCTGTCATTATATTTTACATCTGTTCATGCTCTTGTCACTAATTGTCCATCATTATTGTTACTTAGCATACTAAACACCACCATTCTTGTTAATTTTAGAAGCTAGTATATATTAAAATTCATATTTAATAAAATTGTGGTTTAAATAATCTTTAAAAAGATACAATTTTTTTTTTCTAATAAGTGTATAACATTTATTAATTTTTATTATTACTTTTCTTTTATTCACATAATATTTTATAAAAAAAAAAAAGATTTTTATACCTTTTCATTTTATAATATAAAATTATTATAAGGTTTTTTTTTATTTTATTAAATATACAAGGAAATTTCCTAATAAGTGTATAATATTATACAACTTTATTATATATTATACTTTTATGTGAATTATTTTTTTAAAATTTATATATATATATATATATTTTACTTAATATTTTAATCGGTTTCTAACGAAAAAGAAAAATATAGTAGCTTAGGATGGAATTGTCATTAAATGATAAATAGCGTTTTTAGTATAAAAGTTGAGCTATAATTGACGGTGGGTAGCATCATTACTATGATTTTACCATTATTTGAATGTGTTATAATATATAAATTTATGTATAAATTTAGTATTATAAATATAAAAATATTTTTTTTATCATCTGCCCATAATTCTCATTCCTCACTTTCATCTATAATTTTAATTTAATCTTTTAAAAATAAATTAAAGTACGTCAAGTTAATACGATATTTTAAAGTTTAATAAAAACAATATATAAATTTATTTCTCAACTTCTGTATAAGTTTGAAAAAGTTTTTATTATTTTTATTAAAAACTTTATTTTTAAATAATATAAAAATGTGAAGAAAAAAAAAAGATCCATAATTGAAAATTGTCTTCTCTTTCCTTAAGATTATTATATGAGAAATTAAAAATTTTTAAAGCTGTTGGAAATGGTTTATGGATAAAAGATTTTTTAGTTGTAAACATGTTTAATTATTCTTCTACATATTTTTAATTACTAAATAATACTTATGTTTTAGATTTTATTTTATATTTAAAGCACTTTTACTAATGAAGTGTTGAATAATAAATTAATAATTTAAATATATATATTTAAAACTTAGAAAATAATAAGAAAGTTGCAAAATATTTTAAAAATGAACAGGTAAATAATAAATTATATTTTTTTTAATATTTATTTTTTTATTTAAATTTAGTCCATTTCGTGGATTACGACGTTCAGGAAACCAATCCTATCCTTATCCTAGGACTCATACACCTGTAATGGTTTTTCGCAATAATCTTCGTTCTGTTGTAATTGAAAATAGCCCTGAATCTTCACCAAATTTAACGTCTAGAATTACTGTTATGTCAGCAGAAGATATTAAAAAAAATTATGTACCAAAACGGAGGCCACCACTAAATTGGGCTATACCCACAATACCAGAATCACTTAGTGATGAATCATTAAAAAGTCTTCTTTCCCAAAGAAATGATGAAATGGGAAACTTAATTATTGAAAATAAAGTAAAAAAAATTGATGCATCAAAATTAGATGAAAATATGACAATTAATAAGGATATTATTAATAAAGAAACAACTGATGCATTAACAAATTGTATATTAAATGAATACGACAAAAAGAATAATAATTTTGTTGATAAATTTAAAATTAAAAAATACTGGAAGAAACATCAAAAAAACAAGTCATTTGAGGAAAAGGATGTGCAAGATAAAAGAAACACACAAATACCAAGATTAAAAATGAAAAATATTCTCAAAATAAGTAATAAAGAAAAAGATAATTTAGATGACAGTAATATTACAATGGATTCAAATGAAAAATATAATTCTCAAAAACTTTTTCCACCAAAAATTAATACCATGTTAGTTTTAGTAAAAGTTTATAAAAAAAAATAATATTTATTTTTGTTGTTGTATAATTTTAGTTACTCTAATTCTATTCTTGGAAAAAGTCCACTAATAACAATGGCACAAAGATTTCGAAATAGAAATAGAAAATATAAAGATCCTACAAAAAATTCAAGTACAAATGTTAACGGTAGTACTAGTATGGATTTTATGAAAACAATGTTTCTGTCAAATGTTAATCAATATACTGAATCATTAAGAAGAAGTCAAAGTTTAGAAGCTAAAACAGGTATTTCTTTTCCCAAAGAGCTTTCCATTTTTGATAGGAATATAAATCCAAATTTAATGAATAATCCTATATATGATGATATTTCAAAACAATTAAGTATTATTTTTTCAGACAATTCTAAACAACTACAAAAAAGTGATACATTAGAGACAGTTGATGAAACGCCTATTGATGAAAATTATCATTATATCTATACATCTATTGAAAAGGAAGAATCTAAACAAAGAGATCTTCAAAATGCACAAGATAATAATTTATCATTAATAAAGGATAATCTACCTTTAAAAATTAACACGTCATCTGCTAATAATAATAATGAGGTTATTTTAGAAGATACATCAAAAAACAATAATAAAAATGAGGATGAAATAAAGTGTGAAAAAGTAAATAGTATTTCAAAAGAAAATTTAAACAATTTGGAGAATGACAATCAAATATCAACAAATAAACAGGCAAATAGGTTAAGTTTTAAATCACTTTTTAATAATAAAAAAATAAAAAATGAAAAAACAAAAAATTTAAACAAAGAAATATGTAAAGAAAATAATTCATCAGATAATAAAATTATAAATGGATGGAATAAAATGGCGAGTTGTGCTGAGTTAGAATCTAAATTATTCTTAGAAAATCCTTTAAATCGCCCCCTAGTAGTACCTAAAAATTTCGGAAAATGTAACAATGATGAGTATGATCCAACCCCTAAAGATGATAATCTTTTGAGTTGTATTGAAACTTATGCACCATTATATTTTAGAATTAAAAAAAATATTGCTGAAGAAGGGGAGAATAATGATGATTTGTGTCCTTTAAGAATACCAAAAAACAATGTTAATATAGAAAAATTACCGTTGAAATTAAAAGAATTATATTGTAAACCTTTAATGTTAGAAAAAAATGAATTACCAGAAAATATAAAAAAATGTAAAGAAATTGAAAAAAATATTATAGAAACGATAAAAGAAACATTACAACAACAAAAGTTAATAGAAAAAAATTTACAAAATAAAGAAGAAAAATTGGAAAAAGCAATAACGTTGATGGAAGGTAATTTAACAAATTTTGATTTTGAAAAAGATGAATGTGTTAAAGAAGCAATCAAATATATTATGTCATTAAATATTGATGAGAAAATTGATTTAGAATCATTATCAAATAGTAGTCCTTGTAAAACAAATAGTGATAAAAATGACGATGATGATATAATTAATGGTAAAAATCTAGTAAAAAATAAAATAACTACATCTTTATCAAATGGATCAAATGAAGATATAAGTAATAATTTAAAAATTGATTGTAATAGCATTGATTCTACAAAAAACAGTGATTGTAAATTAACTAATGATGCAATATATTTTGCCTCAGTCAACTCATTATCAAGTGGTACGAGTGATATTGTAATTGAAACATCATCAGAAGAATGTGATAATTTACAACATTTTTCTCCTTTAAATCTTAATAATTTACCTTCACCAATTACATCTAATTATGAAATTAAAGAAGATAAAAATCAATTATCTGAAAATACTATGATAACTGAAGCAACAGTTATTGATAATATTTTACCACCAAAATTTATAAAATCAACATACATTCCAATGATTGAAGATTCTATTGGAAGTGATAGCGATATTATAGGTGATAAAATATGTAAAAGTGGTGATGGTTTTAAATTAGATATATCATTTTCGTCAAATATTTTAAATAATAATGATATACATAAAAAGAAAGAGAAATCTGTTGATGCTTCAAAGCAATTGGTCAATTTATCACCTTATGAAAGTGTACCAATTGATAATATACATTATGAAAAAAATATTTTAAAACCATTAAAATTAAAAAATAATACATCAAGAAAGCCTGGTAAACAATTTTTTTCATTTTTTTTAAAAAATAAAAAAAAACATGAAAGTATGAAAAAAATATTAAATGAAGATAAAATAAAAAAAGCACCTTTAGCACAGTCAGAATGTACAAGGATTGCTAATAGTCCTATGGTAGAAACACCACCAATATCTTTGTTTCAAAAAAATTGTAAAACAATAACAGATTATGTTATTTCTAGTGTTCCAGCAGTTGTTAAAGAGGAAGAATATTTAACACCTAAAACTCCAAGAAGTAGAGGAAATATTGAGTCATCAGCAGGATTAATTGATGATGAATTAAATGATCAACCAATGTTAATAGGAAATAGTTATTCAATGAATAATTTAGGAAGTTTAACATCATTTCAAATTGATAACTTTGATGAAGAAGAAGAATATAAAAGTGATTTAATGAATACAAGTATAAATAGTGCATCAAATAAAATAAATAATAATGAATTATTTGTAATTAATAATAAAGGAATGGCTAAGTCAATAACTGATGCCTTGATTGCAAATAACTTAAAAAATGAAACTTCTCCAAATAATATAGTATCAAATAACAACAATAATCAAATAAATAGCGATAAAATTACATTTCCATCAATTGTTGATTCTTTTAATATAACTGATGATGAAAAAAGTGATAAAAGTTATAATTCAGCTAAAGAAAACCAAATAGTTAATAATGCAAATGAAGAACATATATTGAAATGTACAGAAAATGGAGAATCAAGAATTGATATAAAATTAGTAGAATTTAAAAATCAACCAACCGATTTTTGTTTTAATACATACCAAGAAAATTATAATTATTTTAATAAGCCTTCTGAAACAACAAATTTACATTCAATAATAAAGCAATTAAAACAAGAAAATAAAAAGTTACAAGAAATTATAGAAATAAAAGATGATGAAATAAAATTATTAAAAGAAAAGTTATCCATTTTTATAGATTTATAGCTTTAAAAGTTCAATATTTTAAATAGTTTTTTTTATTATATAGTTATTTTTATACAATGATATAGTTGTTGTTTTAATCTATTAAATCATAAAGGCAAAACACAATAATAATATATTTGGATTATCTATATATATTTATTATAATAAATAAAATGTTTATAAAAAAAATATTACTTTAATTTCAATTTAATAAATAAACAAGTTCGTTTTTTTTTAATTTGTTCTTCTATTATAATAATTGGAATTAAATGTTTCATTTTTAAATGTAGTCGAATTAACATTTATATCCATTAATCTTTGATGTTCTGCAACTTCATAAACATAAGTTGCACTTCCACACATTTTGAAGCAAATAAAGATTAATATAATAACAATAATTATAGATAAAAATATAATTACAGTATTTTTAATTGGATTATCGTAGAATTTTATTATATTCGTAAATATTTGGGAATTTTGTGTTGATATATTTTGTTGAATATCATTATTTTCTAATAAATTAATATTTTCTAATGTTTCATTATATTTTTTATCAGTAGTTGTATTATTTAAAGGGATATCATTAGATAAATAATCTAAAAAGAATTTTTTTTAAAATAATTATTATAAAAATTTTTTGTTTATTTCTTACTTTTTGAAGTTAATGTAGTGGTAATGCTATATGTTGTATTTAAAAATTCATTAAATGATACATTTTTATCTTTTGTTTTATCAAATACTGGAATAATTGGTGTTGAGATATCATTATATAATGTTTTATTAAGCTTTGAAGTGGTTATCAATGTTGTTGTAGTATATAACATTTCTGTAGGAATATTTTCTGTAAAATTCCTATCAAACATATCATCATCTTTTGATAAATAGTCATCATCAACTTCAATTACATTTTCTTCGTAATCTTTTATATCAGTAATATTACTAGAAATTCTTCTATCACCAGCTTCTTTAATTTTTTCTAACAATTCCTCATCAATAGAAATATTTTTTGATTTTACTGCTTCTTCTAATTTATACAAAAAATTATCAGAATATTCAACAACTTTTCTTGGTTTTTTTTCTTTACAATTAAAATAATTTATTCCACATTTTTTATAATTATGTCTACATCTAGACATTGGTCTAAAACCACCATACAAACATGCAACACCAAAATTTCTTCTATTATAACAATGAGCCATCGTTTTATTTGGTAATAATATTAGATCATCATATTCACATGTCCATTGTGCTGGTGCACAATTCATAAATGTACTATTATAAAAAAACATTTCAAAAGTTGTTCCTAATGTTTCACATCGTATAAAAGGAGGAAATGATTCTTTTTCTATTATATCTTTATAAGGATTGATTTTTGCTTTTGATACATCAATAAACTCATCATTACCTTCATTTACTATATCCTACAAATATTTATATTTATTTTAATAATATAAAAAGAAACATACATTACTATTTTGACAATTTATGATAGAAAAAAGTGTTATAAATATAATATTAAATAACAATAATAGTTTCATTTTATTAAATAAATTTTTATAATATAAATATAGGAAATTTTAAAAATACTTTTGCATTAAAAACTCAATATTATATTCATTCATTTAAACTATCTTATAGAGTTTATGGAAATATAATTGCTATATTTATATGTTGTTTATTAGGAAATAATATCAAACAATTATTGTTTAAAAATTACAATTTATAATAATTTATTACTGTTTATTTACAATCGTTAGAAAAAAAAAAGCTTTTATAATAACTTTGATTGTAATCAATTAAAAAATATATTTAAAATCAATCATTAAAGTTACATAAGATAATTTTGTTTAAAATAAGAGAATAAATTAAAATGGTGATAAAATATGCTTTTTTTATATTATATTTATTTTTTTTATGAAAGCATTAAAAATAACATTAAAATACATAAAAAAAAGAAACATTATAAAATTTTATTTTATATCGAAAATATATGAAAAAAAAAGATATATGTTTAAAATATATTGTGAATGTTTATGTTAGTTGACATAAAAAAGAAGAAACTAAAAAATTATACTAAAAATTGGATAATTTTTTATAAAAAAAAAATAACCATCATGGATATTTTGGGATATTTTTTAAAATTAAACTTTTTGAAGGTCATCAGAATAATCATTCTTTTTACATGACATCCAACATCCACAAACACATGTTAGTATAACAACAATAATAAGGAGAACAGCTTGAATAAAAAGAACAAAGTTTGTAGTATCATTTTCGATTGAGTATAAACTTTTAACAACCTCAATTTCATCTACATCTAGATCTGCTATTTGTGACATATGTCCCATTGTTTTCATTTTTTTAACAATAATATCTGAATCAATGAAGTCACTTTGTTTATATAGTATTGTTTCGGCAGATTCATCATCATCATCTTCATTATCCTCATCTTCGTCACTTTTTTCATCATCATTATCGTCATCATCATTTTTGTTTTTTTTACTCTTTTTATCTTTATTATCGTCATCTGAATCTGAACCATCTTTATCCTCTTTTTCATTAGTATCATCGTCATCATCATCATCATCATCATCATCCTTATCATTATCTTCATCCTTAGAAGCATCTTTACTGTCATTATCATTATTTTCTTCTGTATCATCTACGCTATTTTCTGTTTCTTCATTTGTATCATCTTTGTCATCATCGGATTCTTTTTTATCATCATCTTCATCATCATCATCATCGTCTTCATCTGAAACTACCTTTGGTATACTTTTTAAATTTTTTTTTTTACTTAAAACAGTTTTTAAAGTTGATACATTGACTTGCATGGCTGTATTATTTTCTTTAAGTATAAGAAATTGGACAGTTAACTTTTTATCACTATCAGTACATCGTAAACGAACAATGACAATATCGCTCTAAAAAGCGTTAAATCAATAAGATAAAAAAAATCATTTTATTTAATATTTATTTTATAATTTAAACTTACCACTTTAACTTTAAGAGCTGAGGCAACCTCTTTTTTAAAGGCCACTTCTGGAAAGGTATTAAATTGTTCAGAGGAGTCGTCTAAATTAAATGTAATAGAGGAAGCTTCGAATTTGTCTTCAATAATATTTGCGACCAAATTACAACTTTTTTCTGGAGCAGGATTCTACAAAATGAGGGAAAAATAAAACTTTAAACAATTACAAAATAAGAAAAAATACCTCGCTTTTTACTAAAGCACAAACACAAGAATGTCTGGATACATCCTTGTTACAAACATAATGGTCTTCGAGTGGGCAAATTTTACCCATTGACTGTGGTAAAAAAACAAACACAATAACAACAAGTAGTAAATATTTCATTTTTGTTTAAAGCTACCCTGAAATTCTAAGATTTTTAGTAAGAAGATATAATTGTTAAAAGAAATAAATAATAAAATTGATTGTTTATTTTTAAAATTAATATTACAATAATAATATTAGTTTTAAGATTTTTTTTAACAAATTAAAAAAATTATATTTTTAAAATTATATATATGATATATTGTATTATGAAGAGTAAAAAATGATAATTATATAGTTTATAGTAAAATAAAATTAAGTAAAATAAATTTAAAAAAACACATTTACTAATAATCACAAGTTTTTAGTTACTACAACTTTACAAATTATCACAAATAGTTATATGTAATGTATTAACTTATATTTTGTGTCTTCACAAACGATAAAATAAAATTATGGTAAGTTAATTTTATAACATATATATTAAGATATAATATCTTTTCATAAAGTAAAAATTTTAAATAAACAGGTAAGAGGAAAAAGAGGAAGATTTTAGATATACAAATGTATAATTATAGTTACATATTAACAGTATATTTGTTACTATTGTAAGCTAACGTAAAGACGCAAATACCATTGTAATTATAATATGTTGATTTATCTATTCGTTAGTAAGATAAAGTATCTCATATTTTAATAATAAATAAAAGATCAAAATTTTTATCAATTCATTGGGATTTTTTTGAAAAGCAAACGAATTTTTAATAAATAAGTGTAGGTTATCTTTATGTTACATTAGACAATATAATATATAGAAAAATTACTGCGTGGGATATATATATTTTTTTCTTTGTATTTGATAAAATTTTAAAAGAAAAATTATATTTGTATAAACAATATAAATTTTTATTTTTTTAAAAAAAACAAAAAAAAATTTTTTTTAAATTTATTATTTCTTTATTCTTATGTGTAAGTAATAGTACATATAAAAAATAAAATATGTTTGAAGAAAATGATTTCAGGAGTGTAGTTAATACATTAAACAAAGAACAAGATTTTTTTTATAAGAATTATTTAATGAAATTGAGAAGATTTTATAAAATGTAAATATCTTTTTATACAATTTTTTTTAATGATTATTTGTTAGAATGTAGTTTATATAAAATTTACTTAAAGCAAGACATTTTATTGAAATAAAATTAGAAATCTTTGTTATTATGTGAGAAAAATTCAACATTACTTAGAGATCTCCAATATTTATTTTTTAAAAAAAAGAGTCATTCACTAAAAAAATTTGCATTATATTTAACAAGTCAAAAAATAAAAACAATTCATATATAAATTTTTAAAAAATAATATAGTCTTCAATTTTGCTATTCATTCAAAATTTTTTTGATTTTCCTTAGCCTGTTGGAGGAGTAAAATTTTTTCTTTTAACATTTTATTTTCATTTAACATTTCTTCATAAAGAAAATTTCCACTTTTTAAGTTACATATATACTTTTTTAATTCTTTATTCTCTTGTCGTAATTTGTCTGCTCTTTCTGGAAATAAAAAAAAAAATAAAATAAAAACTAAAGATTTTAAATATAAATTTCAATCATTCTTATAAATAAATACCTTTGACTTATTTCAATACTGTCAATTAGATTATTATAAAGTGATTTTTTTTTTTTCAACGAATATACATTAGTCTATAAACATACCTCTTAATTTTTCAATACACTCAACAAGCTTGTTAAAATCATTTCTAAAATCTTCAATTTGTTCAAGCATCTTTAATTTTAATATTTAATTGTATATTTAATGTTTAAATTTTTGTTTTAAAAGAAATATATTAAAATACCAAACTTTCCTAAAAATATAAACTACAGAATAAAAGATCATTAAAAGTATAAATATTTAAAATAAAATTTAATAATATACCATAACAATTGAAGCATAAAAAAGTTTGATATTAAATCAAAATATTTATAAATTTATAATACCAAAGTGTTACGTATTAATACAATCAATGTTACATTTAAATTTTAACAACATAATCAAAATTCTAAATAAAATATTTATACCAATATTTACTAATACAATTTAATTTTTCACCTTAATAACATTATAGTAAATTAAAAGATAAAAATAGCAACTAATTTTTGTTTAATAAAACTTTCACTTTATCAATATTAGTTAAATTTAAAAAAAATGACGAAATTTGTTTTAAGTTTATCATAAGTTATTATTAAAATAATATTTAATTGTATTAAAGTAAAAAATTTTTTACGAAATTAATTAAAGTATTCTTTAAAATGTTATTCTTTAAAGATTTCATACTTAGATAACATTTATCAATAATCTTATCAAGTTGATAACATTTTATCTACAAAATTAAATCAATATATTAATTAATAAAACTTAAAAAAAAAATAAATATTGTAAAATTTTTAATACATAATAATGACTGAACCATTGTATATTTAAAAATTATAAATCATTAATTAAAAAATAAATCATAACATTCAATATTATATTGAAAAAAATTTAATTTAAAAATAGAAAATGTCAAAATATATTAATATATTTTTTATTATTCATATTATTACAATCACTAAAGTAATAAATAAAAAAAAATTTTTTTTATAATCTTAATTCGAATTAAAGAAAAGAATAAATATAAAATATTATAGTTTTTGTTATTTAGGCCAATGAATACACTTGAAATATAATATTAACTACAATTTAATAATAGCTTTGTCTAATTTTTTCTAAAAATTTTGTTGCAATAAATATGCTATATATTTTTATATACGTATATATATTAAGTATAAAAAATAATTATTATATTTATATATATATATTTAATAAAAAAATTTTAGACTACTTTATAGTATATTTTTGAATGTTAAAATTAAACAAATTGTATTGCCAATATACTAAATCTCATGAGGTTAAATTTTTTATATTTTTTCTTTTGTTATCTGATAATGTGTTAAAAGTATAATATTAATGTTTGCAATTTTTTTAAAAAGAATCTTATTAATATTAATAGAAATTTAAAAAAGAAAAAAGTTGTCGAAATTGTTGTATACATTTTAAAAATACATTTAATATTGTTTTTATTATAGAATAAAGTATGTAAAAAAAAGTAATATAATTTGATAACATTATATTTATTACAAATATAGATAATAATATTATAATTTCCACTAGAATTTCAATTTTATTGTATATACTATAGTCTATAGTGAAACAATTAATATTTTAAAACATATTAAAAAAATATTATAAAAATATTTAATCACACATACAATGTCAAAATTATAAAAAAATTCTTTTTTATGTAATTTTAATAAATTACACTTTTTTTTGTAATAATATATTTATTAATACAAATAAATATTAAAAAAAATATAAATATTTGTGATAGATCAAATTACGAAATATAAAATAAATAGATTATAATAATATTAAAGTAAGCGGTAAGAGTTAAAATTTGATTTTTCTAATGTTCTACTATTAATTATATTAAAATTAATTATATAACAACTTTTAATCTTTTCAAATACTTGTAGACATATAAAATATTGTAAAATATCAGTTATTTGTGTAGATGTTTTAGAACAAAATGCCATACATTGACCATTATTAATAAGATGAACATTCTGATTATAGCAACATTGTGTATGATCATCACCGTTATTAGCACACTCAAAGACCTCTTTTAATTCACCATTAGGGCATTTGTTTGTCAAAACTGCCTGGACTAACTAAAATGTTTTAATATATATATTAAAATGGGTCAAATTATTTAGATATAAGATCTTATATAAAGTTATATTAATAATATTTACCGTTTTATCTGATATTTCTTTAAATGAACATAATTGTTGACAATCATGACTTATTCTCTTTTTTATACAACAATTTGATAATGCCTCATCTGCTGTCAAAATTTTTTTACCACTTTTAATTAACTTTTTTTTTTCATTAAATATTGAAAGTTGTGTTATTTTACTTACTACTTTTGTTGGTAATTTCATTGTCGTTGTAGAAATTTCATCAAAATAATCAAATAATTTTTTTTTTTTTAGAGTAACTCGTTTTGTACTATCAACAGTTTCATTAGTCAAAAACAACTTTTCATATTCAATAAACTTTGGTCTATTTGGTATTGGTATGACACCTTTTGATTTTGATAAATATTCCAGTTCATTATTATCAAATTGACTTAATTTTGATATCTCATTATCACTATCAACTAGTCTATTGAAATTTTTATTTTTTGTCTTAATATTTTTTATTTTTTTATTTTCTTTATTATTATATTTAGTTGCCGTTCTAGTTTTTCCTTCTATAATATAAGTTTAATATAATAATTATAACAAGTATTAGAAAAAAAACTAATTAATCTTACTTTTAACAAAACTAGATATACTATCATATTTTATACGGGTAAATATTTTTTTACCTTTTATAGGTGCATAAATAATATATTGATTTGGATTGTTATTTTTATAAAAATTTTGAGACACACCACTAGACTCATTATTATTATTAAAAAAATTTAAAACTTCATTGCTTCTTTCTTTTTTATATAAAAATTTTTTTTGACTATCATTAATACCTAATAATTGCTTATTATTTTTTTCTAAAAATATTTCATTTGAATTTTTAAATTGATCTTCATTAAGATTTGACTAAAAAAAGGAAATTTTTTTTGTTTTTATAAATGTTTTAATTTAATAATAAAATTATTTTGTTTAATTGAAAACTTACCAAAAATTGACATTTAATATATGTAGGTAATAAATAAAATATTAAAAAAGAAAAAATAAGCATTGTTAAAATTTTTAAAATGATAGTAAAATTTATTAAAAATAATATATTTATGTGAACGAATAAATTATACTTAAAACGGTTAGGTGAATTAGGTTCTATAACAAAATCCAGGATAACTGTATAAAAGTGATATGATTTAAATAATCATCCTAAATTGTTTTACAAAATAATCTAGTATAAATTATTGAATTGAATAATTTTTATTAAATCATATTTGTAGTCTAATAACTTTCTCTTTTATACAAATGCAGATTTTTATAATTATAAAATGACTGTATAAAAATTTAAAGGTTGATGTGCAATCAAGCTGAAAATAATACCTTTTATTATTATAAATATTTTATAGTTATAATTTAAAAAAATATATATAATTTATAAAATCTTTTATTTCAACAAAAAAAAAAAAACTTCTTTCTTTATTATTTTTACGTTTAATTTATTATATTTTTATTTTTATTAAAAAAAAATAATAAAATTAATACTATTTTCAAGTTTGTAATACAAATTAATTTAAAAAATTTATAAAAAATTATATTTCATAATTATATTGTACTAATAAAAAATAATTATACAATAATAAATGGAAATTTACGATAATTATTTGATCCTTTCATATTAATGATACATTTATTTATTTTTATTATGTTTGTGTATACCGGATAATGGCTTGTATAATGGGTGTGAATCTAATCTTGGATCAGAATAAATACTAACCATAGAAATAGCCTTTACAGCTAAAAAAAGATAAATATATAATTAATTTTTTTTTTTAATATAAAATTGAAACTTACCATTAAATAAATAAATACTTAAACCAAAAAATATTAAAATTGTAAATAATATCATTTTATTGTTTCTTTTCATCAATAACAAAAACAACAACAGAAAACCTTGTATTGAAAGTTTATCTCTAAAATCAAAAATAAATTATGTTTAACTATTTTAAGAATAGAAGTAGAATAATTAGTTGACAGAGAAAATAAATTATACGTTAATTAACTATTTTATCAAATATAACCTTTTTGATTGAAATAATTCATTCAAAGAAATATAATGAATATAACTTGTTATAATCATAATTTTTTGATGCAATACAAAGTTTTAATAGTAATGTTTAAAGCTAAAATATTATGATAAAATAAAAAAATTACTATTAAAAAGGTAAAATATTTATTTTTAATGAAGTTAATTAATGTCAACGGTAAAAAATATTTTTACGATTAATCAATATATTTTTTTCTAAATTAAACTAATTGATAAATAAATAATTATTGTATAAAGTTTAAAAACATTAGTTTTTCTACTATAAAAATCAAAATAAATTTTATTTAATTGAATTAAAAACCATAAAAATTTATATACTTTTACGTACCTACTTAATGAAAAATGTTATAAAACAGAAATTTTAACCAAACAAAAGAATTTGTAGAATAATTAAATTTGAAACAAGAATGTTTTCATAAAAATAATTTATTTTAGACATATATAAAAATATACCAAGATAAAATGTGAATTGCTTTTAAAATAACAAAAGTTGTGTTAACTGTTGAAATATATAATAATACATCCTTTTGATAAATGATTTTTTTAATTAATTACATTTTAAAGATTTTTTTTCCCTAAAATACCTTTTGAATTTTATTATAATGATTGTATTTACAAAAAAAAAAGAATTATGATCTTTGCAATTGGTTAAGTTTTATCTTAAACATTAGATATTCGTATTCGCCTGTGATGATATCCTCTTTCGAAGTCAATTCTTTCTTTTGCTAATTCCAAATATTGTTTTAATTTGTTAATTGGTGGTGCAATATGAAATTCACCATCATCACCAATAAATAAACTAGGACTATTTTCAATATCACTTTCAATTGTTTTCTTGGATCTATATATATGTCTTGGAGCATCTAAATCATTTCGTACACGTTTACGAATTTCATATGCCTCTGCAAGTGATACGGTATTTACAGAATCTAAAAAAAAAATAATAATTTTTTTTATAAAGAAAATTTTATTAATCAATGTTTTACCTGCAAAATAAATAATAATTACAATAATTCTTAAAATATAATTAATATGCATACTTCCAATTATCTAGAAAAAATATACCACTTAATATAATTTATTATATGATTTTATATTAAGCTTTTTCATTTAAATAGGTTACTTATTTTAGAAAAAAAAATTTTAAAACAAGAAATTTATGCTATTAAAAGATGCATTTTTTGCAGTTAATATCAATGCTTATATCTATAAAAAGTTTAACGTAATTGAAACATTTTTTGTAATTATATAAACAACTATTAAAATGTAATGTTAATAAATTTAAAAGAAAAAATTATTTTATAATTAATACATATCTTAGCATAGATATAATTAATATTCTAAAGATTGTTGTTTTAATTATGTTTATATAAATTTTTTTATACCATAAAAACGATAAAATCACGCCTGTTTATAATAACTTTATAAAATTAATTTCTTTATCTTTAAAAATTTTGTTAATTATTCAACTAAAAAGAAATGTGTTTTATGATTTTTTATCATGAAAATAATTATTCATATTAGTAAATATTTTAATTGTTTCCTTATATTTTTCAATATTTTCACAAAAATGTGACTGTTTTTCTATAAAACACTAGTTTATGATCTAAGATCACCTGTAAAAATGAAATGATGTATGTTCTGAAGGTAGTTTTATAATTAAGGTTTACATATCTTACTACTTTAATAAATCAAACATTATAAAAGTTTGATTAACATTAATTAAAATGCTTCATTAAAAACTTAAAGGTGTCAAAGACTTTGTAAATAATTTTAAAATGTTACCTTTATTTTAATTAAATAAATAAATTTCTAAATAAAATAATTTATACAAAAAGAAAATAAAAAATAAATTGTAGATAATTATAAAAAAAAAAACAATAATAAATAAATATTGTTAAATTATGTCATTTTATTGCGTTAAAATACCCTCAGGATGATAGATATTTTCAATTTTATAATTTGGAAAAAAAATATATGACAGTGACCAAATATTTTATATACTTCAACAGGTTTTTTTAAAAACTGTATTATCTAATGTAATTTGTCGTCCAAGTCCATATGGTGTCATTCCTTTTTGTGAGGCACATTTATTTGTCCCATATTGTAAAGGAATTATTACCTCTCCTTGTTTTATAATATCTTTTGAAAAATGGCGTTTATTTGATTGAGCCATTTTAACAACCCAAGGTGGAAATGAGATCTTTGCATTTTTAAATTGTGCTACACCTGCAAGAGACCTTAAACATTCCACAACTTTGTAAGCATGCTTATTCTCATAAAGATCAACTGTTTGAAAACATGAAAATTCTAAAACACCATATCGTTTTATTGCTTCAAGAAATGTTGAAATATTTTCCATCTTTAATTATTATTTATAATAAATACAAAAAATTAATTAATTATACTTACTTTATGAAAAGGCATAACAGGTGATTGTTTAAATTTAATCAAAGGTTGTTTATCTAATTTTAAAAGTCGATTAATTAAATAACACAACTGAACCCCATCTTTGAGAAGATTACAAAATTCACTGCTATCATTAATTTCCATAGGATCAATTGGAAATGGTATTTCTGTTGTATCTTGAACCCATAAAATAATTTCTTGTGCCTCTTCAAGTATAAATCTTGCCTGATTTTTTCTTTCAATATCACGACTTAAACCATATGATGGACCATGATTAGCCATTTTAATTAGTTGTAATATTTAATATAACTTCTAAAAAAATATAATTAATTAAAATTTTTAAAAATCCTAATGAATATTATTTAAATTTTAAAAATAATATATTATTGATATAAAAATGTTAAATATTATGAAAAATAGAGTATAATTAGGATAAATATATGGGGGTCACCGTTAAATTCTTTTTACTACAACAATATAAATGTCTAATAAAGTTTAACAACATTTTGACTATCCTATCGTTTTATTAAATTATCTGATAATATTAAATTTAAAAAGAAAATACATTAAATTGTCATAATGTTTAAATCATTCTCCTATTGTTACATATGAAACCTCTCTTTTCGACATAAAAGGAAAAAGATTTTAATCAACTTAAGGTATTTTATTTTTATTAAATATCATAGTTAAATTACTATAACTAGATCATTATTAATATAATAATTTTATATTATCTTTGACATATCTATTTAAAATTTTATAAAATATTAAATAAATTTTATATAAAATTAATTTTTTTTTCTTTTTTTTTCAAATTTCAATTTCAATTTTTGTATTATAAGAGGAATTCAAAAAAAAGGTCTATGAAAAAATTATTTTACTCTTTAAGCATTTTTTAATTTATTTTATTATAAGTATTTATGACGACGATAAATAAATTATTTTTTTCAAATATTTTCCAATTTTCTACTTCAAATTTTAAAAGTATTCAATTAAAAAAAAATAAATGAAAAATGATTGGTTTATATTTAAAGATACCATATGTTAATATATAAAAATTGTAATAAAAAAAGTGTAATATTAATTTTCAGATGCTTTATTGTATTAACATGTGTCATAAAAATAAAAGATTAGAACGGTAGACTTCCTAATAATAGAATATAATATTAAACAAAAGAATAATGAATAAAGATAATTATATTATAATTATTGCGAATTGTAATAACCAACAACCACCAGGTAACAAATTGCATGTGCATATCATTATATTATAAACAACGGCAAATCCTGATTAATACTTTTCATTGTTGTTAAAAATTTAATTGATACAATAATCATCTTTTTACAAAAACACATGTCATAATGTCAAATAAAAATATATCTAGAATTCTATTTTTTAAAATAGAGATATTTATTCTCTTTTTTTTCAATCAATCATTTCATATATTAACACAAATTTTTCTTTTCTAAAAAAGTGATCAAAAAAAAATCATTATAGTTATTATTATTATTATAATACATCTTATTTAAATGAATTTATTTTTATTATTATAAATTACAATTTTTGGATCATTTTTTTTTTGTTAAATATAGAAAAGTAAAATAATTTTTATATTTATATGTTTGTTTTATTGGAAACTATATAACATTAAAAAGAATACCGCTTATTTATTATTGGCATTATATTTACTATCATATAATAGTATTAAAAAATATTCAAACAAAAAGTATAATTTTGTTTTCTTGATTACGTACTTTATCCATCAAACTTAAGATTATAAGAAAAATTAATTTGTTATGAAGGAATGAGATTATATTATTATTATTTCGTAATACTATTAAACATAGTATCTTTTAAAAGTATATAGAAAGTTTATAGCCTAATTAATAAAAAAAAATTATATTTTTTCTAATTAAATTTATTCATTCAAAAAATATTTTTTTTTATTATAGCACTACTCATCTTAGTATAAATATATATTAAAATTGTTCTTAATAAGTCCTTTTTTTTAACTAATTAATAAAAATATAATTAACTTTAAAATAATATTTCTTATAACTAGTTAATTTATTACATATTACAAGTTTAAATATATTATTAATTTTATTGTAATTTTATTAACTATCCCTAAATAACACTATACTATATTTTATTAACGTAAATAAATCAATTATATTTTTTTCATGTAATGTCAAATAACTTTATCTCTTTACTATCAATTTCATTTGGAACACGGAAAAAAAACAATAAATTTTATTGACTCATAAAAAGATAAGTAAATGATAGGTTGTAAAAATGACCATTCACTAAATTTAGGTAAGAAAAATGTCATGTACTTTTTTTTTTCATAAAATATTTCTAAATTTTATAACATAAAAAGATATTTTGCCATTTGATTGAATAAAAAATTTAAAATAAAATGAATGGGTTTTAATTGTATATTAATGTTCATTTTTATATACAAGGATAATATGTGAGCACCTGTAAAATTTTTTTTATTATAATTTTATTTGAGATTGTTCAAAAATAGTTATTATTCTTTTTTTTTTCCTTTCTTGTAATTGCTTAAAATATTATAGTTTAAACAATTTTTTTTAACATTTATATTTACTTTATTTGTATTAAAATATATTTTTTTTTGTATTTATTATAATCTTATAATACATTTGTTTTTATATGCCACGCATAAATAATAATGGATTTATTTAAGCTATAGATTAATTCAATGATTAGACAGCAATCAAAATATATACCTTATCAAATTATTTACAGGCTTTTGGTCATTGGCACCTGACCCTTAAAATAAGTATATAAAGATGTATAAATAAATCTATTAAGCTAATGACACTAATCTTATTTTCTTGTATTAATAAATCTTTTTAACTTCTTTTTTCATTTAACTAATTACTTATGTTAAACATAAATTTGAAAAATCTTCCTTTTTTTTAAACACTACCGACATCCTTTAAACATTTTATTTTTATTTGTTGATACAACTTTACAACATTTTTAATCAAAAACTTTTTACGACATTTATTTCTTATATCTAAGATAAATTATTATCACTCATTATTAGTAAGATATCTTTAATGTACTTAAATTAAAGTATGTTAATGAACTAAAAACTTACATAACATAATAAATATTGCTAACTAATTTGTAATTAAAATACATAAAAAATATTTATTCACTTTATTAAAAGAATTATATTAAATACGTAAAACTTTTACTTATTCATAATAGTAATTTTGATTATTTTAAATTTATTTAATGTGATAAACCTAATTTTTTTTAAATATATTTTTCTTTTAATACAAATTTTCTTTACAAATTTTTATAAATAAAAATATATATATTATAATATAAAAGTAATAAGATCCATTATTATATTTGAAGGTATTTCAAATATATATATATATATATATATAATAATACAAATGAGGAATTATATTTTAAGTTTCCTTATTTGAAGAAAATATATATAGATGTAAAGCTATCTTTTAGCTTTTCACAATTGACTATTTTGTTTATCTACCTTTATAAGTGCAAAAAGTAAATATTCTTTATATTTAAATGTTCTATTTAATATCAGGATGTATCAATGAAGTACATATATAGATAGTAGCTACTTTGTTTATTTCTTTTAAATAATTAGTTATTAAAAAGAGGAATGCACCAACCTGATCATCTACCTTATTCTTACGATTTATATTACTAAAATTATTGTACTCATAAATGAGTAATAAACTATAAGAGTGTGATAGAGTATTTCTTATAATTAGTTTATGTTACCTTCTTAACATCCATTAACTTAAAATCAAAATTATTTTGTATTATAAATATTTCTATTAATAATAATTGTTAATAAACATTTTTAGTCAACATCCTAAATTATGGCATGAGAATATAAATAATTTTTCATTTTATTATTCTATAGATATAATCATCTCAATAAATATATATAATTCTATCCTAAATAATTTTTATACATACCTTATGATTAATTTTGATTTTAACATATGTGTAGAATAATATGAGTTTCAAATTGAATCAGTACATTGTTATTCTCATTATTAACAATTTTTATGATCATGACATTAATAATATACCACTCATCAATCAAATTTTTAATGCTTAACTATATATATTTATTTTCTTTTTTTTTTTGGTTGTTTGTTGTTACTTCTTTTAGAATAATTTATTATTCCATTGCAATTTATTCAAAAAGTTTTACTTAAATTTATAAATACCTATTTTACAATTATTTATCCTTTGATTTTTATTATTTACAATACCTATAATTATATAATATATATTATAAAGATCTACTTTAATAATTATTTTTTTTTTATAATAAATATATTTAATCAAATTAATACTTTAATACAAAAATTATTTTTTTTTATTTTTATAAAAAAAAAATAAATAACATAAGATGATTATTTATTAATTTATTAAAATATACTAAGACAAATTTTTTTTAAAATTGGACCATTTTATAACTGGACTGTATAATAATCCGATAATAATAAAGTCTTTGAATCTATTCATCTATGAATTTTTATTAAATCATTAATAATTTATTGATGGTAGATAAGAAGATATAAAAGTTAATGTTTAGGTCTACAAATTATTTAACTGATTATCATCATTGATATGTACCATCTTGTTACATTTACCGATACATAACATGCCATATACATTTATCTATTTTTAGTATAATTCACCAAATCATTATACCTAATTTTTAATTACTCATTGAGTAAATACTTTATATTATTATTTCTATTGTAATTTTTTTGGATGTCAAAAACTCTTACAAAAAAAAAGTTGTTACCTTAAAGTGTGTTAGAGTTAAGGAGAAACAATATCTTTGACTTTCTTTTTAACATTATAATTTGTTTTATCAAAAAAAAAATATAGTAATATATTATAAATCATTACAAATTAAGTGTTAATTTATTGTAATATATATACATGTGTATGTATATATATATATATATTAAAATATTATTTCCTTTGATATTCTATATTATTTTTAATTATACTTCTGCCATAACTTTTTCAAAAAAAAAAGAGATCTCCACCCTTGATAGGACCACTCCTAATATTTTTAGTTGATAGCTGGTAGTTGACCACTCCCCATATATACAAATGTCATCATTTAGCTTAAATATACAATACAAAATAATGAATGCTATTTAAGAATTTTATTATTATTATTTTTATTCCCACGAGTCTATATTTTTAGATTTATTATCTATTTTTGATAGTCATAATATTATGTAACATTATTAAAATTTTTAATAAAAAAAATACAATATAATTAAGATATATTTTTTTTCTTATAATAAGATATTATAAAAAAAATTACATTAATTAATGACATATCAATAACTTACCTGATAATTAAAAGATTTTGTACGCTTATTTAGTTATAGCACAATCATAATACTCATAATTTTTATTTTATAGTAGAAGAGGTAATTTACCTTATAATAGTTAATAATATTTTCCAGCTGCTTTTAAGCTACTTATTATATTTATTAAACTCTTTTTAAATTTGCTAACCTTCAGCACATGTTTCTTAAAAATTATAAGTCATCATTATCGTCTTACATGATCTTGTTTTACCTGACAACCAAATAATCTATTATGCCTAGTGATGTCAATCTTTAGTTATTTAGATCTCCTACAACCTCTTTTTAATTTTACATTTGATGAAATATATGTGTAATTATATTTATAAATATCATGATATATTAAAATAAACTAGTGAGTATCAATTTAATTTTAATTTGCTAATATATAATTATTTTTTAATTGAAAAAAAAAATTTATTTTAACATTAATCTTTTTTTTTTTTAGATTGCTAACAATTTACAATATTCAACTAAACACTAATACACATTTTAGTGCCAAATTACCGAACTTTTTCGGGGTTATTTCTTTTCTTTATATTTTCATCAAAATATACTTCTAATTTCTAACAAAAGATGATGAAAATGATTTTACCACGCAAATTACTATTTCTATTTTTATTTATTTTTTCAACAAACTGTCGAGGTAAGATTTTTAAATAAAAATAATTTTAAAATTTTTATAACATTTTTAATTCCTGCTGACTTTTAACTGTTAATAGGTGTATATCTTTTTACAAAATTATTCTTAATACATTTATATAACAGTTTAATTTGATATAGAGAAGTTAATTGTTAATAATATAAATAAGTATTATTATTTAAATTGCCATTAAGCCGTGAATTTAAGACGATCCATTGAAACTCATTGTAGGAAATCTTAAAGTCAAACTCTAATTACCTTAAAAATTTTGAACATATAACCTTTTTATTCGGTTGGATGGTGTATTTCATATGAATATATAAAGATTTATGGGGTATTTTAAAAGAATTATTTACATAAAAAATTCTTTAAGGTACATTGTTTTATCTAACATTATCTAGAATTATTTCATTCTTTTATTTTTGATAAAAACTTTTGACCATTACAAATTATAAATAAAAGTATATTATAATAAATAAAAGAAAAATTGAGATAAATAAAAATTTTATTGTTTTAATGGAATGTTTAAAAAAATTTTTTTGATTATTCACAAATTTGAAAAGTAAAAAATTACTTAAGAATAAAAATCTAGTAATTTGAAGATCACCACATTTTAAGAATGATAATTTGTTTGGTTAACATTTTTATAATTCCTTTATTTTAGTTTTTTTTTTTATTATTTGGATATAAAGTGATTTAAAGGTTAATAATGATAGGTGAAAAGTAAGCTATTTAAACAACTTTTTATTTAAGTAAAGTCTAATTATATTAAAAAATAAAATAAAATACACGATTGACGGTTGATAGGTGACAAGAGTGGACTGTCTAAAGTGTTCAATTGAAAAAGATTTACTAATAAAAATATAAGTCATTGTTTTGGATAACACTTTAAAGTTATTATATTCTTTAATTACATTCCGAACACACTTTTTTTCAAGTTTATGTTTAATAAACTTACGTAAAATTGAAGTGTCAAATTAAAATAAGATTAAAAGGAATTAAAAGTTTTATAAAAGGGTAGCCGACTACAATAACAACAAAATTATGAATCTTTCTATGATTTTTAATTAAAATATGTTTATTATTTTACAGAAAATCCTTTTATTAATACTCCTAATCAGGAACCATATTATGTGTCAGAGGGGGAACAAGATCTTATCTTGCCTTGCTCATTTACAGAAACTTTTAGAAATAAAAATTTATATGAACCAAATTGGGTTCGATTTGTAAATGGTACACCAGAGTAAGTTTCAAAGATTATTAATCTTGATAACTTTTCATATATCTCTTTATAGTTATATTACAAGAAATGAAAATGTCTTTGAAAGTAATGGAGATTATGATTTGTTGACTGATATTCCAGGACAATATAATTTAAAGATAAAATCTGTTGACTACTCCAGAGATAATGGGAAATTTTTTTGTAAATTATTGTCATTGAAAGACAAGAAACAATATTCTAGTAATCCTGCTCAAATCGTTGTTTTATGTAAGTTTTAAATAAAATATAAAAACAACTTTTTTTTTATTTATTTTTATATATGTTATAAAATATATAATTTTAACAATATAAATAATAATATAGAATTATTCTTAACATTATGATGCATCTTATAAAAATTTTTGCTTGACCTGTCAATATAAAATATTTTGATATAGTTAGTAACATGAAAAAATATTATTAATATATGAGTTAATTAAAAGATAAATTGGATTTGACGACAATTTTATATTATAACTATCAATATACTTTTATAATACTCAATTATCACTCTATATTATTAATAATTAATATCTTTAATATATAATATTCTCTTATATTAACTTTTGAATTTAAAATATCTTAATTTTTGAATAAGAAAATCAAAATAATTATATTATGTATAAATTTCAAAATTTTTAATTGAACATTATAATTAAAACTTTGATTTGACATATCATAAATAAGGGATTAATATTACTTCAATTTACAAATCTTTTATTAATGAATATTGTTAATCAAATTCTTCTATTACACAATTAATTGAAATCTTTAATATATTTTGGATAATCAGAGTAAAACTTTTTTTTTATTGATAAAATAGAATGTCATTTAACAGTGTTAGTACAATTATTACAAGTAAAGTTAATTGTTTACGCTTACTTGAAATAAATAAATTTATATTTACCATACTTACATAAAGAATTAGTCATCTTTGTTTATGTATCTTTCTTTGATAATATACAATATTTATAATATCAAAAGAAGATTTGACTGTTTATCATTATTCAACTGATTATTTCGTCTTACATCAAAGTAGTGTTAAATCTTAAACTACTAGAAAAACCTTCTTAAAACTTTAAAGTTCTCCTTTTTATATTAACATCATTGAAAAATAATATTACTTTTAAATAACTAGAAAATATATGATATTATATTGAAAAATGGTTAAATTATTATTATTATAATAATAAATATTTTGTTATCACAATTTTAAAAAGGTTATAAAAAGTACATATTTATTAATATTTTAATATCTTTTATTTTAAAAAAGATTACATAACAAAGGTCAATATCATAAATCTTATCAACTTATAAAAACGTAATATTAATAATAATAATTCATTTTTTTAAAATTTTATTACGTATAATATATCCTGATAACTATTTATTAGTAGAGAAATTTTAATTCATATTTAATTATTAATGTAAATTAATCTTTTATTGATCATGAGCATCATATAAATGTTTGTAAAGTTTAATGATTAATGGATTAGATAAAATAAATATAAATATATACATTTGTAAGTATAAATAAAGGATAAATGTTTTTTTAATTATTTTTTTTTTGTTGGATTAAAACCGCTCGTTAATTAGTAAATAATTTAAGGTTATTGAAGTTACTCTCTTATTTAAATCGTTCCTCTCCACTAAATACATAATTGTTTTTATTATTCTTTTCTATGTTCATCCTTTTCATGAAAGATTAACAGATTTGTAATTATCTTTATATCAATAGTTTTAACAAAAGAGACAATAAAAATAATAAGGAAAAATTTTTATACAATATAATAGATAATAAATGCCAATTTGAACAATTGTTTTCTTAGTGCCAATATTTGTCATTTATTGTAGAAGGGAAAAAATTTTTACAAGGACTTAAATGTAATTATCAAAACTAAAGGCAATCATCATTATTAGAAATAGATAACTAATCTTTTTAAATTTTATAAATTTAACAATAACAATTTAAAAATGACATGTTTTGGTTCGGCACTTTTTATTTTAACTTAATGTAAACATTCTTCTTTATAGGGATTGGATGTTTATTTTTTATATATAAAATGATTCATTAATTAATATATAAAAATGATATAGGTAATAAATTTGTTATATAAATAAAATCGGTATCTCTCAAAAGATATATTTAATAAAAAAAAATTTTATTACACTTTTTATATCACCTTTTTTTTTGATAAATCATTTTAAATAAATAAATTGATGTAATATATTTTTTTAAAAAAAATATTTATTAATTTTATATAAAAAAAAAATTTATTTAATTTATACACATTTATAAATAAAATCATATTGTTATTAAAAAGATATTTGTAAAGAAATATGATACATTAAACAACAACATATTTAAATTGTGATTTTTTTTCAGTACCACCTGGTGATGCAATAATAACTTTACAACCAATACGACCAGTCAAAGAAAATGAACTTGTTACATTTCATTGTGAAGTTCATGGCGGTAATCCAGAACCTGAAATAACTTGGTTATTTGATAACTCAACTGAAGTTCCTTCAAAGTGGTACCGAACAACATCAAATAATGAGATACATATTTCTTCATTACAGTATGTTCATTTTACTAATTAAATGATAAATGATCTTCTTTTGTTGTTTTTTAGATTTCCTGCTGCCGCTAATCATCACAAAGCATATCCCATCTGTCGTGTTACTAATAAAGCAATGAAAAAAGGTACCTACAAAAGTGCAAATGGAAAACCTCTTGATGTATGTAAAAATTAAAAAAATAAATAAATAAATATATTCTTATCAAATAATTTATAGGTATTACATGCACCAATTGTAAATATTGAACCATCATCGATTTATAATGTTGAGGAGGGAAAAAATGTTGTTATAACATGTTTAGCTGAAGGTAATCCAATGCCAACATCCTATGAATGGAGAAATTTAGCAACAGGTGAACATTTTACTGGTGGAAAAGTATGGTCATTTGTTGCTGAAAAAGGTCATAGTGGAGAGTTACAATGTAATGCAAAAAATTCAATTGGTTATGGTAGTAAAACAGTCACATTAAATGTTCAATATTCTCCAATTGTTGAAGTTAAAAATTTTATTAATCCATCCGAAAATGATGAGGTACATCTGGAATGTAATGTTGACTCTAATCCTCCTTCAACCCGTATAATATGGACTGGACCTAATAAATTTATTCAAGAGGGATCAAAATTATTTATTGAGAAAATCTCAAGTGACCAAACTGGAAATTACACCTGCACAGCTACAAACACTTTAACTGTAACAAATACAATATTTGGCTTATCATCTGGGGAATCAACTCAAAGACAAGGATCAGGGACAACATTTATTGAGGTAAAACGTAAACCAGGACCAGCAACTGTTATAACACAAGCAACCAGTTATCCTGTCGGAAGTTCTTTTATCTTGACATGTTCAACTAATGATATAGGTAGCCCATTTGCCAGTTATAAATGGGCAACACCAAGAACATTTGGTAATTATGTTGGGGATATTTTATATAATGATGCTATATTAAAAGTTGAAAATGTTAAATTATCTGATAATGGTATATATAAATGTGTTGCATATAATAATTTAGGTGAAGGAAGTGAAGGAAGAATAAAATTAACTATAATTTCACCACCAAAAATAAGTAAACCTCTTCCTATAACACGCCATTTATCAACTGGTGATACTAAAATAACTTTTGAATGTGAAGTTATTGGATATCCTGCCCCATCAATATCATGGTTTATCAATGGTAATCCAATAAATACTGATGATATTTTAGAAAATTATTGGAAAGTTAATAGTAAACTTATTAAACGTGAATCACCTGATTGTACTTTTTGCCCCTCAATTGTTCAAAGTAGTTTATCATTAAATCATATAATTTCATGGACAGATAAAGGTAATTATTCATGTATTGCAAGTAATGGACCTAATGAAATATCAAAAGAAGTTTTAAGTAATACTATTGTAACTGTTCAACATTCATCAAAAATTGTAAGTAAAAAGTATCCTGTTCATGGGTTAGCTGGGGCAAATCTTAATGAGCCTGGTATAATATCATGTATTGTATCAGCAAGACCAGAACCAAGAATTTTATGGTATAAAAATGGTGAAGAATTAAAAAATGGTATGTCATCAAGGTATACAATAAAAACATCACAATTACCAGATAAAATAGATGAATATGAGTCAATACTTACAATGAGAAGTGTTTCTGAAGATGATTATGGTGAGTATACATGTAAAACAAATAATGGTAGAAGTATTGATGAACAAGTATCTCATACAGTTATTTTAAAGAAAAAATCAGTACCACAACCACCAATAGATGTACAAATATTATCAATATCTTCTAATTCATTACTTATTGGTTGGATTCCTGGTTATGATGGTGGTTCAAAACAACAATTTAATTTACAATATATAAGAATTGATCCAAAAACTAAAAATAAAATATCCCATCCAGAAATAATTCAATTAAATTCTAATAATATTGAAAATATGGATTTTTATACTATTGATGAGACAAATATTTCATCAGGATTAAGAATTAAACGTAGTTCAGATAATATTTCAAATAAAAAAATTAAAATTGTTAGTTATATTGTACATAATATTACTAATTTACTACCTATGTCAACGTATATGATTGGTGTTAGATCAGAAAATATGTTTGGACAATCAGATTGGAGTTCAATGATTCAAGGTGAAACTTATGAAACAACAACAAATGCTCTTGATTTTCATATTAAAAGTATGAAATATATAGAAGAAGAGGAAAAATTAATCCTTCATACAACACCTATTTCATCACCTCAAAATTATTGTATAATGCTTTATATTAATGATGAAGGTAATTTCAATGTTTCAGATCCTAAATCACAATATGCAAGTTCATGGCATACAATTAATTGTTTCCCATTACAAGAATCAATACCTAATATTCCTCCATCACGTTATTTTAAAACAAGAATATGTTTAAAGGATAATTTAAGTTTATGTTCACCAAGTTCTGCTGTATTAATATCAAAAAATCAACGTACTATTGAAATATTAGTAATTATTCTAGGAATACTTGTAATATTATGTTGTGGAGTAGGTTTAATTGGTTTATGTTGTGCATGTATTGGAAAGAATAAGATATCTAAAATTCAAGCAGATCATAATATGAAAAAAAAATCAAATATGGCAAGTAGTCATAGGACATCAAATTCAACAGAAGAAGAAATTATATCAAAAATGAAATCTGGTAGTACATTAGAACCATCCTTTACACCATTATCTATAACACCAGATTCAAAAGTACAATCTTTAGATATTCATGAAATGGCAAAACAATATGATAATTCGTATCATAGTAATCAAACTGTAGAACAAGCACAATATTCTATGCTTCCATCTCCTTCACCATTAATTGAATCAGACTACCAATTAGGATATACACGTTTAATAGATGATTATTTAAATTCGCAAAATTTAACAAAAGCTCCAACGACAGATTCAACAGATTCTCAAAAAATTAATATTATAAATCATTCTTCAACAGAATCAACCGATGAAACTGATGGTGCATCATATTCTACAAATGGAGGTTCTCAACGGGTGATGAGAGAAATTATTGTTTAATAATGGTAAAAAATTTTTATATAAAATTTAATGGCAAAAAATATACAAAATGCCAATGTTAAAAAAAGAAAGTAGAGATTATTCTTGTTATACATAAATTTTTTTACAATTCAATATCTTCCAGTAGCATAATATAAACTTTCAACAATGAAAAAAAGTTTTTTTTTTAATTTAGCAATGGAAGCTAAAAGCAATATGAGGATCTCCATAATAATAATTATTTAAATATATTGTAATTAGGAATATTAAAATAATCATTTTTCATTATTTATAAAATAAAAATTATCGAAATATATAATATTTTATTTGAGATATACAAAAAAAAAAAATTTTTGTACAAAGTAATTTTATGGCTAGTATATCTCATATTTGGGTATTAATATAAAAAGATTTTTTTAACAATTAAGTATCTTTTTATTATATCATGGCTTTCATATACTGAATTATTTGGAAAAACAAATGTAAACTTTTAGTGATCTAAAAAAAATAAAATTAGATTAAAAATAAATTGAAGAATAAATAACATACTTCTAGCTTTTTCTTGTAATGTTGATGCTTTATCAGCAGAACCAATAAAATCTCTTTCTGATTCACTATCTGGTAAATCTCTTGAAACAACACATAAAAATTCATCATGATTCTCATTCATATAACCTAATCCAACTGGCAAGATTTGTTTAAGTTTCCATCCATCACTTAATGCAGATACCATATTTGTAATTTCATCAGTATGACTTTGAAGAACTCTATATACATGTTTCTTTGAGGCTTTTTGTTTACGACTTTGTTCACTAATTTTTTTATAACAAAGTTCTATCAGTAATGGAATGTTATAAAATTCTGCCTCCTCCAAAACTCCATCAACAGATAGACCTTTATCTATTATAAGTTTACCATGTCGTAAATAATTTAAAACTACATTAAAATAATCAGGATCACGATCAATTAATATTGCACCATCATTATCAGTTGTTGTTTGAAAATTTCCATTACAAAGTTTTGCAAGAAATGTATTAACATCATTACATAATGTTTGTTTTGTTGTTTGAAAAATCTGTAAAAAAAAAATAATTATATTTATAATAAATATTTTTTATTAATTAAATTAAATTATGATTGTTAAACAAAAGGAAATATATAAAAAAAATAATTAATTTTATCATAAAACTTACTCTTCCACCAACATTTAATTTTATCCATATGCTATTATTATTTTTTTTGGTATTAGGAAAACAATTAACACACCCGTTGGAATTAACAAACACACCATTGAATTCTTTATCTCGATCCATTTGTGCTTTAATTCCTTTAAAAATTATTTTAAAATAAGTATGGAAAAAAATTTAATATAAATTAATTTATGATGGAGAGATAATGAAAATATAAAACTAATAATAAATTATTTTAATGATAAATTTTAATAGTTATAAAAATAAAAGTGTAAAAATATTAAAATATAAAATATTTTTATAAATTATTACTTCTCATTATAAACTACTAATTAAGATTTTTGTTCAATGAAAATATTACAAAAGATTATTTCTATATTAAAATTGTAATCATTATATGTTTATACATATAAAATAAATTTAATTAGCTAAAATTATATTTATATATTCATACTTTTAGCAAAACAACTAATATTAAGTTGAATAAATAGTTATATTATTATATTAACTTATAGATAATTTAGAACATTCTTATATAAATTTAGCTATTCAAGAACAAAAACTACTCATTATTGGAAAAATGTTTTATTGGATAAACAATTTTAGTCGCGATAGGAATTTAAAATTGAATGAGTAATAGTAATAACTTTTAGCAAAGTTTTTTTTTTTTTTTCCTTTTTTTCATATAAAATTTTAAGTATATACAAATATGTGTAAATAAATTTTGAAGAATAAATTACTAAATAAATTATAAAGATAGTTTAAAAAAAAATAAACTTTACATAGTATAAACATTTTGTTATATTATTTTTTTAAATTAATCAAAATTAATATATTTTTAAAATAAAATTATTCTAATTAAAACATATATAAGGAAATTCTAAAGATACAATAGTTATAAATTTGTAATTTACATATTATATCTATATACATATAAATGAGAATCATTAAAAAATAAATTATAAAGCAATTAAAATTAATAATTGTTAATAATAAATTAAAATAAAAAATTAAAATAAAAGGAAAGAAATGTATTATCTTAATAAATAATACCAAGCTTAAATAAATAATAACTTAAAAAAAAATTTTTAAATAAAAATGATATAGAATTCCTAACCTATAATATTGGTATTATACTTTAAATTATAAGTCATAAAAAGTTTATCACTTTAGACAGTCTTATAAGAATTATATAAAAAAAAATGTGCATTGCACTTAATGAATCTTTTTCTTAAATAAAAATATTTAAAAGGTTTTTATTATAAAAGTGACATTTGTCAGCAATAATATTATAATTGTTATAAAAAATTACAATAATTAAATGCTTTTATTTCTTATGGTATCTTTATATATACAGTTATATTTATTATTTATAAAAAAATTTTTTTTTTAATTTTAAAGAACGGATAAACTATAACAATAAATAACTAAAAAAAAATTATATATAAATATTTCAAAAGTTTTGTAAAATTTTTTCTTATCCAAAAATTAAAAAATTTAACTACTATTAAGTTACAAATTTTCCTCATTAACCATGTAATAAAATACAAAAAAAAATTTATAATTAAAAAAAAAAAATTATTTTTTTCTAGTATTTAACTATTTTTAAATCAAAAAAAAGGAAATAATGACAATTTGTATGAGAAAATTTTTAATAATACTCTTTATTAGAGTATAAAATTTGAAATAAATTGATGTAGAGTAATTAAGTATATAATTAGCAGTATCATCTGCTTTTGTTAAAATAATTTAAATAATCATAAAATTTATTTTATAATATTTTTTTAAATGTCCAGTTTTATTTGAAAATTGTTAATTTAAAGAAAACTTCATGTTATAGTCAAAATAAATTAAAATTTATTACTTTGTACAAAAAAAATAACATTTTAAAAAAAGAATTTTTAAAAAGTTTGGCTTTTTTTTTATTTTATTAAATTGAAATTTTTGTAAGTTGACATTATCAGATACTTATCAGTTAATTTCAATTAAGAATAGACAATTTTTAAAGATTGCGTTAAAATGGTATAACAAAAAAAGAAAAAATTAAATGTTTTTTTTTAAAGTTTAAATTTTGATATTCAAATTTATTACTCTCTTATATTACGTCATTTTTATTATTTCAAAATATCTAAAAATAGCAGATTAAATTTTTTTTTTCATATCAATAAACTTATTTTACAGTATTTTGTCAATATTTGTGTAGGTTAATTAATCCTTCCAGATATCCAATATAAATTTTTACAAATATTATTGCTAATTTATAACCTTAGGATCTAAAAAGAAGGAGGTGTGGTCAATTGAAAAATAAATTTTCTTAGAAATAGAAACAGCTAGAGGTTAAGTAGAATTGTTTATGCTTAATTTGTCATTATATAAAGTTGACAAAGAGAAAGTATTTTAACATAATCAAAAATTTTGATAATATTTTTTAGTTAAAATAGTGATAATAATGAAATCATCTATTGTATTATCTTTATTATTTACTGTATTTGCTGCTTTTTTCATCGCAAATGCACAACAATATGATGAAAATTCTCTTGGTTATCTTACAGAAAAGAGAGCCATGAGAAATGCTCTTGTTCGTTTTGGAAGAGCTGGAATGAGAAATGCTTTAGTAAGGTATGTTTATTAAAAAAAATTAACTATATTTATATAAAAAAAAATATTGTAGATTTGGAAAACGTAATATTGACAATGATATTCCAGAGTTCGCTTTAAAACGTAATGCAGCCCCTCAACCATTTGTTCGTTTTGGAAGATCAAGTAACTTATCTCCAAGTGGTTATTTTATTCCTTTAAATAATATGTATGATAATACAGAAGCATAAATAAAAAAAAATTAATAAAACAATTTAAAATGTAAGCAGATTAAAAAAAGAAGATAGAAACAACACTCAAGATATTAGCCATCATCAGTTTATTGAGATCCAAACAATGTAATGTTAACATTTTAATTATCATGTAATGATTATATTTGTAACATAGTTTTTTTTTGATAGTGAAGAAAATCTCTTTAATAAATGTATAATTTACTTTTATTATGCTTATTTAAAACTCCAATAAATTAACTTTAAAAAAGATTTCGTCATTAATAATTTTTAAAATATGATATAAAATATATTCAAATAAAAATAATTAATTATAATACAGTATGACCTTATATTATGAATATTAAAATATTTTTTTTGAGGCAAAAGTATGTTATTAAATTGTAATAAAGATATTTATTTAATAATATAGCAAAAAATAAAGAATTGTTCATAATTTATTATACTTTATATGCTTTTTTTTAAACAATACAATTTTTACTTTTTAAAGTACATAAAATATTACAAAATATCACATATATTATAGGTATGAAAATATATTATTCCTAATTCATATAAATCAACAAGAAAATTGTAGTCTTGAAGTATTATTTTTAAAAATGTTTTATAACCCCATTTATATCTTTTAATACAAATGCTACTATAAAAAATAATAATATATTTAGGTAAGTTATATTTATAATTATTTTATCCATTATTTGACATTTAAATTTAAAAAAATAAAAAAAATAAAAATAAATGTTTCAATTATTTTTATATATTTAGAATGTGCTTCGTTAAAGTTTACATACATTTTTAAAAATAAAAGTTTTAGAGATACCTTCTTGTGTTCGAAATATTTTTTATAAAAATAACATTTATATTAAATGAATTTATTAAAATTTTTAAGGATACTATGTAAGTTATCTTATATTTATATTTATGGCATTGTTTGTATTTATATTAATATTTTATACACTTTTATGTATACTCTTTTTCGATTAAATTGTTTCCTTTCAATTCTATTGTTAATAAAGGTTATTTCTATACTTGAATTGTAAAATCAAAAAATGATATTATTTTAATTGTTATAAATTCTCGTTTTAACTTATTTGTTGATTGATATATATATATGTATATATTTATATTAATATATATATTAATATATATTTTTATATAGAATAATACGTAATCAAAACATATTTTAGTCAACATTATTAATAAATATAATAAAAACCTTACTGTCACTACCACATCATGAAATCTTAATTTCAATAAAAAAAATTTCATTGAAGGTTATTATAATATTGATGTCTAAGATAATGCTTTCTATACTTACATCTTTGTCTTCTTTTTTTTTTTATTTTTATTTTAAAACAGTATTATAATCTTTTAAAATACATAAATATTATTTGGTGGTTGTAAAAAGACATAGACTTATCTCCTCAGACACAATATAAGGAATAAAATCTAAATATATTAGCTATTTAAAAATCTTCCTTTCCATTTGTTATTATTATAATCGTACTTTAAATTTTTTTATTTTATTTTACATTGTCAAAATTCGTGAGAATAATATTTTTTAATTTTTCTTTGTAATATAACTTTTGATAAAATTTTGTAATTTACAATCATAATATTTTTAAATTTTTATTTTTAATAAACATTTTACTTTAACACAAAACAGTTATTTAATAAAACTATTATCAAAGATTATAATGACAATAAAACTTTATTATATATTTTTATAATATACCATAAACCATGTTACTTTATAATGAAATATAAAATTTAATTAAACAAATATTGTTTTTCAATTATACTACTATTCTAATCCTCAAAATCATTTGTGAGCTTAATATAAAAAAATATTAATGTTATATATACAGATGCATAAAGTCTACTTATCAATATCATAGTTATCAATAATATAAAGATTTTAATATATTCAATTATATGTACTTCCATTGATTTTATTTATGTTAGTTATCAATAATTTTTAAAAATTAATAGAATTATTTTTTACTATAAAAATTCGATTAAAAAGTTCAATAAGTTTTTTTTTGAAAAATGTTTTATTATAATATTTTAACTTATTGAATTTTTAATCTTTTTTTTTTGTTAAATAAAAAAAAAACCAAACATTATTACAAATTTTTTATTATAAATGATTTCTTTTAAAACTCAATTAATTTTTCAATTTTATTCAATTTTAATATCACTAATTTAGTTCCTTTTTAAAATCTGATCAAATTCTAAAAAAATTAGTAAATATTTATACTATAATAGATAAAGTAATTAAGTGTATAATAATTTGCACTTAAAGTTATAATTACTTCATATTTAATCAAATTCATCTCCGAATTTTTAAACACTTTGTCATAGAATTAGTTAAACATTAATTTCTTTTTTTTTTTTGATTAAATTGAACCTTTTTTTTCATTTTAATTTTCTTTTTTTATCTATAATTAACTTTTATACATCTAAATTAGATATAATTATAGTACTAAAAATTAACATGTTGAAATGACACAATACTTTTACTATTTTTTTTAACTTAATCACCCATTTTGCCATAATGAGGTACATATAATTTGTCCTTCATCTAATTACACTTTTACAATTTGATTTTTTAGTTTATTCTTATTTGTTAAGTTCTCATATGTGCCAAATTTCTTTTTTAATAATATATATTTATATATTGTCTTTGTAATAAAGCACTTAATCAAGTTTAAATGAAGTTTCTATTGAAAGATATCATTTATATTAACAAGATCAGTATAAGTTATACATAAAAGTAATCCTTCCTTTTCCCATAACATTTATAAAAATGAAAATTTTGTGTAAATATTTTATTTGTATTATATATAAATTATAAATACATTTATTTCACTTAAAAATTATTATTATTTTCTTTTTTTTTGCATTAAATTTGTTAATAATTCAATTATAAATTTTATTAAAAACTATCTTTTAATTGTAAATATTATTATATATATATTGAAAAAAATTTTCCTTCTTATTGATATATTATTTATAATACTTATATATTACAAACTAATAATTTAAATTACATAACTTTAAGAATATCAATGCTTTCTTTATTGATAAAAAAAAGTAATTTTTTTTATTTAAGCTTTTAGTTAAGAATATACTAACAAAATATTACAATGTTCAAGTGATTATTTATAATATTGAATTGTAAGAATATTATATATATATAATATAAATTTTTACATAAAATTTAAGTTTTTTTTTTGTATTTTATAAGATAATAATCTTTTGATATTCTATCCTTTTGATGTTTTAAAATGTATCAATGTGTTAAATTTTTTCATCTGTATTAAATAAGAAAACTTTATATCATAAATTATTTCTTAATTTGACATAAATACTTCGTAAATGTTTTATTTCACAAATTTTATTATATTGTATCGTAAAATTTTTACTAAATTCTACGTTTAATAGTTAATTTTTTCATTTTAACCTTGCTATAAAATAGTGTGAAATGATTAATATAGTGATATTATTATTTCATTTATTTACATTAAAGATACAATTTTTACAGTTTAAATAATTTACTCTTTTAAAGTTTTTTCATTTAACTTATTTTTAAATATTTTTATTTATATGAAAAAAAGGTTATTTTATTTTATCTAATATAATATAATAAGTATAAAAAAAAAGAATACATATAATAAAAATTATCTACTTCAAAGAGTAATAATATTTTTAATTATAAAAATAGAAAAAAAAGAGTAAATTTAGTAACATATTATTGAATTATTACTGTTCAATTTCATAAATAATTTATAATAATCAAACATTGTATATTACTTTCGGAGTATTTTTATGTAGTTATTATTATATAGGATTATAATAAAAAAAAAGGAAAAAAAAGTGGGTCGAGAGGCGCGTTTATATTTAATATCTCATTGCTAATACCTCTGAACTTTTATAATGATTGAACAAGAGACAGGAAAACATTTTGTGCCAATATTATATAGACTAAAATAAATGAGTAAGTTTTTACATTTATGCTCTTGTTTAAACATGCCAATTCTAAATATAATAGTGTGAATATAATATCTTCAAACCACATATGAGTGGTCCAAAACAATAAGTTATTATTGTGTCAAGTAAAAACGCTTTTTCCATAACTAAAGTGATCATTATATTTGCCAATCCATTTTTATTTTTATTTATCATATTTTATATAATAAATACTTGAGATATTAATAATATTATAAGAAAATTAAAATATAAGCAAGACTTTTTAAACTCTTATTAAGAACAATTGAATATTATTTTAATAAATAGTAAAATATCTTGTTTTATAATATGTAGTAAAAATTTTAAACTTTAAATTATTTTAAATAAAATAAATTATTTATTTAAATACATATTATCCTCCTATAATCAAAACATATTTGCAATATAATGAATTTAAAATATTATAAATTCTACTTTTCATCAAATAAATATTTCCTTTAACATTTAATAAGCTTAAAATTTACTTTTTATTTTTTTTTTCTCTATATATAAAACACAAAATTCTTAACTATTATATTATTTTGTAATATTATTACTCTTATTAATTATATTCATTAAATATATCTAATCATTTTATATTTAAAATATAATAAAGTTAAAATAGAGATTGGACAAAAATTTAACATTTATTAGTTAGATATTTATTATAATATAATGATTATAATAAAGGTTTTCATAGCTGTTTATCATCTTATATCTTACCAGTATATGCCACACTTTTTTATTGCTTACATGCAATAAATATATATATTTTATTTTAAGAAGATGATAATTATTGGTTTTTGAAATTTTCAATTTTAAAAATTATTTTTACCAACTCATTACAATGGATTTAAAAAAAATTGTGACATTTTTTTTTCAAAATATGTTGTTAGTTTGAATGATTTATTGAATGAATTTACCTAGAAATTATAATAAATGATATTCAAATATTTATATTATTGTACCTTTTTATACTCCAACTTATTTTGATTTTTTTTTATTATTTTACACTATTTTTTATTTCATATGATACAAATTATTATTATTAAAAAAAAACCACCTTTATTTAATTTTAAGATATATTAAATAATAATATATAACATCTGATAAATAAAATTAATTTTAAAAATTATTTTGATTCATTATTTATTAAGTAATAAATTTTAATTATTTTCTTATTATACATTATTACGTTTTGGTTTTTTTCTTTAACTAAAATAATATTGTTTACCCTCATTTTCCTCATTAACATTTGACTTTTAAATTAATAACAAATTTTTTTTTTTTTTAACTAAATATACTTTCTATATTCGGTATTTTTTTAAAAAAAATTAACATTTGCTTTAATAAGATAACATATGCTTTTGCACTTCATTACTTATGATAGCGGTACATAATATATTTGAAGGAAAAAAAAATATTTTTGTCAAATACATGTTTACGATGATTAGATTATGTAGAGCTTATTTATTGTTGATGATTGTTGTAAATAAAAATTTTTTTTAGTTAAGTGTTAGAGTTAATCTAACATCTTTTTATTCTTCCTATATTATAAAAAAAAAAGTGTTACTTTTTAATGATATAATTATTATAAATAAAATTTTATATACTACTAACAAATATCTTTAAAAAGATTGTATATCTTTTTTTTTCCTATAAATATATACAATTTTGAAACATAAAAAAATATATACATAATATAAAAACATTTTTTTAACTTCCCTTATTTATTTTTGCTCTTTAAATTGACAAAAGTTGTGTTATAAGTAGACGAGATATGTTTGAGAATCATTACATATTCCATATTGGATACTATTTTTTTTATTCAATACAATTTGTGACATCATTTATTTTTATTATATATTTTAATAAAATATTAAAGTTTTTACTTTTTCCTTTTAGATATAAATAATTTAATTATACTATTTTTTTTGTTGTTAAAATATAAACTTAAAAACTATTTTTATTCTTTTTTATTATATTTATATTTTTTAAAAAATCTAATTTTAAATAAAGATATTTTTTTAAAATGAATTCTTTAAAGAAACGCTCTATTCCTAATGATTTTAATCAAAATGTTAAAGGTAAGTAAATAATAAATGAAATAATAAAAAAAAAAATAAATAACTAATAATTGACTTTATATTATTTTATTTTTTTAAGGAATTAAGCAAAAAATGGATGAGCAAATACAATGTTTTTATCATCGAGGAAATATGCAAATGACATTACTTAGTGATATAGCTGAATTTTTAAAGAAAAAAAATCAAATAGATATTGAGTATAGTAAAAATTTAGAAAAATTAGCCAACACATACACAAAACATATGGAAAAAGAGAAGGAAAAAGGAAAGACCTCTGAGAAGGAAAATTATTCCCAATTCAATTTGTTAAAATTATTAATTGATAATACCAAAAATGAAGCTAATATAAGGAATGATGCTGGTAAATATATAAATAATATTATTATACCATTAATTGGATCACGACAAGAGACAACCTTATCAATGGTTAAAGGTGTTAATCAAATAGCTGTAACAGCACAAAATGAAATATTTAGAGTTGTTGAGGAATTGTATACAGCTATGAAAATATATACAAAAAATGCTGAATTATATAATACAGCAAGAAATAAATTAAAAAATGCCCAAGAACAGGTTGAGAAAGTCTCTTGTACCAGTTCAAAAAGAAAACAAAGTGATGCAAAAAAACATTTAGAAAAGGTAAAAATATTTATATAAAATATTATTTTTATCACTTTTTAGAGGCAAAATAAGTATGATTCAATAAAATTACAATGTGATCGTTCTAGAAATGAATATATATTATGTGTTAAAGCTGCTAATGCTGCAATAACAAAATATTATAATGATGATATTTCTGATTTAATGGATTGCTCAGACTTAGGAACACATCATTGGTTATATAAAATAATTGAAGCACTAGGGGTACATAAAAATTTTATTATATCACAAGATGTTAAATGTAAAGAAAATTTAATGAAATTTGCTGATGATTTAGATTTAAAAAAAGACAAAGCAAAATTTTTAAGATTAAATAATAATGCATTTATGCATCCATTTCCATTTAAATTTAAAAATGAATTTGATGATGATATTGATAATATTGTTGGAGAACAAAATCTTATAACAGAATTAACACAAAGACATTCACAGATAAAAAAAAGATTAACTGATTTGTATGTTGAGACAGAAGATACATGGAATTGTTTACAACAATTAGAATTACATATATTAAAAATGTCATATATACCAAAACCAGAAGATAATATTCAAAATTTTACTGTTTCTAGAGGTTTTATTGAAATAGAAAATGAAAAAGATAATGGTAATGATAAAACTGAAGAACCTGTTGATTTAAGTCAAGCAATTGATTTATATGTTAATTATTTTATGATACATTTACTTAATGGAAATGTTATAAATCGTCTACAAGCTAGATCAGAAGGAATACAAAATGCTTTATTACAATCAATAAATTTTTTAGAATCTGATTGTAGTCAGGAGGCAATGTATGTACGTATTTTAGCTAAAAATGAAGAAGAAAGTAAGAATGTTAGTGGGCCAATGACACCAAGACAACAACAAAGACGAAGAATTGGTAGTCTTATTGTTGGTGAATATGTTCCAAGATTATTTGGTGGTACTGTTGAAGAGTATTGTTTTGTTAAAGGATGCCTAATACCACCTATAATTATTTCATGTGTTGAAGCTATACGTGATAATGCATTAGATATGCAAGGAATTTTTAGAATATCTGCAACTAATGGTGATATAATGACTTTACGTGATCAATTTGAAAAAGGTGATGATCCATTAAAAAATGGTATCAAATCATCTGACATCCATGCAATATGTGGATTATTAAAATTATATTTAAGAGAATTACGTGAACCAATGATACCATTTTCAATGTTTGATTATTGTGTTGAAAGTTGGAAGACTAATAATATGGATCAATTTTTAGAATGTATACAAAAAATATTTTTTGATCTACCACAACCTGTATGGTTAACATTAAGATATTTATTTGCATTTTTTGATCATATTTGTGAACATAGTTCTAATAATTGTATGGATGCACATAATTTATCAATATGTTTAGGTCCATCTATATTACCAATACCGGAGGGGCGTGATCCAATATTATATCATAATTTTGTTAATGATTTTTTAAAATGTGTTATTATGAAACATAAGAAAATTTTTAGTGAATTTACACCAGGACCAATTTATACAAAAGAACCATCAAGATTTAGGGTTAATTCTATTGGTGAATGCAATCAATTAGAGTATGATGAAGATAATTTATTAAGTCATGTTTCAAATATGAATCAAATATCAGATAATACTAATAATTCTACCAATAGTAAAATAATATCAGGAAGTAGTAATGAAAGTAAAAATCGTACACCATCAGATTTTACAGAAAATAATTCAATTGAATCAGAGTAAGTATAATTGGAAATATTTCATTTAAATTTATTTAAAAAATTTTTTTTACAGACATTACTTACAATCAGATACCTCTGATTTAGACATTAATTTTGATAGACCAAATCCAATAAATGTTAATTTAAGAATAGATGATGTAGTTCACACTTTAACACCATTAGATGAATTATCACCTTCCGTTACATCTGATACTCGTAACTTAATATGGGCTAGGCGTACAGGATCAATAAATAGTATTAATTTATTAAATCAAAAGAAAAATTTAAACAATACAAATGGTATTAATCAGGAGAAAGAAAAAAATAGTTCAGTGATAAAAGTTCCATATATGTTGCCTAATGAAAATAGTGTTTCAAAATTAGAAGAAGCAATTAAAAGACTAACTAACATGGATAGTGATGATGCAATTAGCTGTCTTGATGTCCAATGTATGAATGAAAGTTTTAAATAGTGCTAATTTAATAAAAACGGAAATGGCTAAATCTTCTTAATTTTTAACGTTAAATGCAACATTATGTATCAATTAATTTAAGCAAAAATTATATCGGGTGGAACTTATACACATTCAGTTAACTTAAATAATCCAACAATAAACTTTAAATTTATAAAAATGATATATTTTGTAGTTTTTTTTTTATTTCTTTATATTGTAATTCAGTCGCATATCATTTATTGATAATTAGTATATATTTGTTTATTTGTTTTTTTGTTAGTTTGCAATACACAAAGTTGTCTTGCAACGATAATTAGTGATATAAAGTTTATATATCGATAATAAATGTAACTTTTATAACCTTATCTTTTACTAGATGTACCTAAACATTTGATATGTCTAGTTTCATATAGTTAGTTAGAATTATTTTTGAATTAATAATTGTAAAATATATTTTATAATAGAATAAAAGACTATTTAATAAAATACATTTTTTTTATATATATTTATTTAAAATTTTTTTTTATCATTATATATTTTTTATATATCTTCGAGTTTATTGATTTCATAAGGTGAAAATATTAAAATTTATTGATATATCACTAAATTATTTATAATAGATTACACTTATGTGCTGATATTTTCTAAATTTTTATTAATTAATAAATAAAGTTGAATATATTTAACAAAAATATGCCGACTAGGGTAAAAAAATGTTCTAAAAAATCAAAGGAAGTATCTAAAAAAGGAAGTAAAGAAGATAGTAATAATTGTAAAGACACTAGTGTAACAATCGATATAAATGATAACCCATCCAGTTCACCTACAAGAATAATAAAAAGGGGTAGAAGAAGAAAAAAAAAATCTGAAAATGAAAATGTACAAGAATTAGATAAATGTAATAATGATAAGGATCTTAGAAGGAAAGCTAAAGCATGTAGTGAAAAAATAATTGAAAAAACTTTTGATGAAGTGGTTAATGATGATGATCCATTGTCTAGAGCAAGTAAATTAAGTTATATATTAACAAATTGTAAGTTTATTCTTAAGAATTATATAAATATGATTAATTATAAATAAATTTTAGGTTTAGTTGGAAAAAAACAATTAAGTAATTTGAATGAAAATGACATTGAAAAATTATTAACTGGTAAAAATGGAAAAATAATGTCGCTATTACCTAAGTCTCAAAAAATTTCAAGTTGTGGTGATGAAGCAAGTATGATTTTAACTAGTACTTTTTTTTTCTAATATTTTTTTACTTTTTTAGATAATGTAGTTTCAAATTTTACTGGAAATAATAGTAATAATAATCAGGAATTTGAAAAGTCTAAAAAAAGAAATTTAATAAATAAGAAAAAAGGAGTAATTTATATGTTTGAAGATACATACCCAAAATATTATACTGATATCTTAGATTCATATAGTTTAGAAGATATTTATGGTAATTCTGTTAATACTGATATATATCCAGTAATGTATTCATGGACAGATCCAGTTATTTTGAGTAAAATATCATACCAGTATAATGATTTACCAGATTATTTAAAATTACTTGTAACAGAAAATGAATTATATAATTATATTCCTGGTCAACAAATAGGTCATACAATATTTTCAATACCAGTAAAAATTAAAAAGTTTAATGACAATGATGATGGTTGGAAAAAACAGATATCATTTTTTGAATCAATTGTATTAAGTAATTGTAAAATTCTTCTTGATACACAACTTGATATTAATGTCCCACCAACTGATTCAACTTTCCTAGAATTGATATGTTGCAAATTTTATTATCATTCAATAATTTCATCAAGAACGGATAAAAGGAGAATGGTATGCCTTGAGAATGACGCAAAAGAATTAAAAGAATTAGCAAATTATATTAGAAAATATGGTATTATAGGTAAAGAAGGTAATAAAAATTTAAATAGTTCATTACTTACATCAACTTATATGATCTTTGATAAATCAAAATTATTTAAAGATCCAGAAATACCATATTTTAAAAACGAAGTACCTCATATTGTAAATATGACTAATGAAGAAAGAGATAGTGTTTTAAAACGTAAAGCAACCAGTATTAAAGTATATAGAAATATTAATCATGGATATCCTCATGTAATTGCATATTTTGATAAAGAAAAAGAGATATTTGATATAGGAATGTCTCGTAGAGAGTATGGAAATCCATGGACATCTGTTAGAGGATATATAAAAGATAGTAATACAAAATATAATGGACCAACATTACAACAATCAAAACCTAGTTATTCTGGAGAAAAAAAATCATGTAAAAGAGTTTTAAAATTAATTAGTCAAGAAGTTTTAATTGAAGATGTTGAAAAAACTATAGACAATTAAAAAAAACTTGTCTTATTTTGATTTTTTTTCTTTTTACTTAATTAGCTGATCTTTTAATGTTAAAAATTATAATTTTTATAATAATCTTATAAAATTATCTTCCTCTTTTCTAATAAAATTGTTCTAGTTAGAAAAATTTGATTTAATTTAAAAATATAAATAATAAATTAGTATTGTATAATTAAAAAGTAGAAGTAAGCAAGTTTGTATCAAAATGTAGCATGCCAACTAGTTTGCATATTACATTTAAGTACATTTATTATTTCCTGTTCATTCTTAGCTTAAAATAATAATATTATTTAGTCAAATAACATTTGAACTCATTAAAAACATTTAATAAACAGGGTTTTTAATATCAATTATAGGCATATATTATTTTGTTTTCATAAATTATTAAACTGGATAGCTTTTTATAACTTGTTTTATCTAATGTAATAAAACCCTAAGGTTATTAATGATATAAAGTGAAAGGTAAGTTATATATAAATGTATAAAAGTTACATTAATTAATTAGAATTTAAATAATTATTACCTTTTTATTTTAAATTTAACTTTTTTAAGATATTTTTTTTATTTGAATATGTTAAAATATTGTATATATTTTTTTATTGGATTAATAAATATAAATTATCAATTTATTAATTGTGGAATAATAAGTAGAAATGAAATAACTAATATTAATCAAAAAATAAGTGATGAATTATTATTATTTGAAGGAAAGAATAAAAATATATCTCCAGAATATTTAAAAAATTATATTGAAAATGAAAAAATTGTTTCTCCATATAAAATAGAAAAAGACATTCAATTAGATTTTAATTTTAAACCGTAATTTTTTATTAGATGTTAATTTATTTTATATTATTTTAGTTTAAACGATAATGAAAGTACTACATCTATTCCTACTATATGGTCATTTATGGATGAAAATGGAAGTGAAGAAAGAAAAAAATTAATTGAGCAAGAAATAGAAGATCCATTTAAAAATAATAAAAAATAATTTTTTAAAACTGCAACTTAACAAAAGTATTTTACTGATTTTTATATGGTTATCTCAATTATCATGAAATTAATATATTATACGCCTTATTATAAATGATTTTTTACAAATTTTTTTTTTAAAAATGATTTATTTAAAATTATAAACAAAATATATACTTTTTCTTTGTCTAGATACATATTATTAATATATTTTAAAGATAATATATATTAAATTGTCACTTAAATCACCACTCAAATGAAATTTAATATTTTGATTTATTCAAATTTTTTTATAAGTAAAATAATATTGTAGTTTAGTAGAATAACATTAATCATCTTCTTTTATTTTATGTAATTATTTATATCAATGTATTATTTCCAACTATTTCATAAGATAGATGTAATTAGATATTGATTCATTTCCAGAATACCCGTTTTTTTATGAAAAATAAAGAGCAATTAAAACTAAATGTATAATTTTGATTGTTATTGAAAATTTGAAATTTGATATAATCAAGAATCTTTTTGTTTATGAACTTAGTTGTTTTGTAATATGACATTTGATATAAAATTCCATAATAGACAAAATATATAATGTAATAAATGTTGCGAAATGCATATTGTAAGATTAATTATATAATAATTGTTTTTAACGTTTTAGAAAAAAATTTAAAAAAGTTTTTTTTTTTTATTTATGATGTGTCCTAACATGTGGTTTAATATTACCATAATACCTCAACAAGAAGTTTCTGACTTGTCTTCTACTGAAATTACCACCAGAATGACAAGTTGGACATAAAAATAGAGGTGGAAATTGATATTTTAAAAAGTTTGGATCTTCAGTTGGATCATTATGAAGTCTGTTATTAACAATATTATGAGCTCTCCATAAATACATCATTATATCATGTTTATGTCGTACCTAAAATTATTATAATTAAAAAATGAGAAAAAAAATCCTTTTTTTTTATTAAAAATCAAATAAATACTTAAAGTAATTTTTAAAAAAGTAAATAACGTTAATCAAATCTATTTACATTACTAATATAAGTCAAGAAAAAAAAATATGTATTATCCAAAATAAAATGAATAGAATTTTCCAATAATATATTTACTTAAAATATTTCTAAACTTATAATATATTATTTTTGAAGTGTAAATAAATATAAAATAATTGTATTTTTTAAAGCAGTCAAAAAAAACCTACCCGACGCTCATTCAATGGATATAAAGTAGTTGTCATATGCATAAAATGGTTTCTACAATGTAAACAACCAAAAAAGCTACTAACCCATCCTTGAATATCTTTTAATGGTTTCAAAACATCTATTTGTCCTTCTTTAACAGTATCTAGATATGTATGGACTGTTAAAGTGTGAAATGTTGTCCATAAACCACAGGTATATCCTCTATATTGTGGTTCACTGCCAGCACAATGTTGCCAAGATGAATTTTGTGGAAAAGGATAAGCATATAATCTTTCAATACTTTCAAATTGATTTTTCCAATCTTGTACAGGAAGTAATCCATTATTAAGGCGTACAGATAAAAATTCATTTAAATGTCTAAAAACGTATCGAGCTCTTTCAGAATTTTTAAGTACGGATGAAATTGATCTACGTTGCCTTTTAATAGCACTATGAAATGTTAATACAGGAAAATGCTAAAATTATAATAATTATTATTATTTTTAATATAATTGTTACTTACTTGTGATAAAAGATTAACAAAATTGTATAAATTTGTTAAATTACTACCTTGAATATAATTATTAGTTCTTAAAACTTCATCATATAATGTCATACGTAATGCCTTTAACATGTCAGTTTCAGAGGCATAATAAAGTGGTTTACATAATTCAGGATTACGATTACAATTCCTTCCAACTTTTTTTGGTGCAATAGTTGTTGTTGTAATAGTTTCTTGATAAGGTATTTGAGATATATGTTGAGGTGATGTTAATGTTAAAATATCATGTATAGTATTTGGTGTATAAGTATCCATAAATATAGCTTGTTGGCGTTCCCTTTTAAATACAACAGTATATGGAAATGAATTAATACCTAATTGTGATACAAGTGGTGAATTTGATAAAGCACGTCTAACACCAATTTTACTACGATATTTATATAAATCCAAGATAAATTGTGGTGATATTGTATCAAAATGTTCAAAAATAATTACAAGATATTCAGCAGTAACTGGAATACCATACCATAAATCATTAAATTGTGTTGCTGGTGTAATATCAAGATAATTAAAATTTGGCCAATTATAATATTGTATATGTTGTTGTTCATTTAATATTTTACTTGATAACATACGTTTTAAACTTTGTACTGAATGTTCTGGTTGTAATAATATACCATCATTATAACTTCTTGATGATCTTGGAAAATATTTAATCATTGGATAATGATCAACATTATTATTACGACATTCATTAGAATTGTATGGATCAGCACAATTCATTGCAGCAATAACAACAATTTCATTCCAATCTTTAACACTATTAGAAAATTCTTTATAATATGGGGCAAATGCTCTACAATGCCCACACCAATCTGCATAAAATTCAACTAAATATGCTTTTTCATTTTGATTAAGAACGGTATGGGCAAATGTTTCTTGATCTAAATGCATTATATTATCTATATTTGGTTTGTATAATAATGCATTATTTCCTTTTGGTATATACCCATAATAGCTTTTACTTGCATTTAATATAGAAATGTTAATTATAAATATTAAACTAATAATCAAAATATTGTAATGAAAATTCATTTTTAACATTAATATGACCTATAAAATAATATATAAACATTTTTTTTTAAATTTTGACTAATATACAAAATTATTACTTTTATTCAAATAATAATATATTATATTAAAATATATAATAAAAACGCGTAAGTTATTTTAAAAATAATTGTTTATTGTAAGAAACGTTTAATAAATACAAATAATGGATAACTATTTGAATTAGAAATAGTGAAGAAAAGTTGAAGAATTAAGAAAGTTATTGTTTAGTTTATAAAATTTTACAAGATTTAAAATAGCGATAATGTTTTTTTTCATAAATATACACATAAATTTTGTTTTAATAAAAAAAATTAAAATTAACAAATAATGTTTGTAATATTATACATTAAAGTTTAAAGTTAAAACTTTATACAAAATAAATAGAAAAATATTCATGTTAATTTAACTTTGTTAATGTTAATAATTAATGAATACATTTAAATATAACTTTAAAAAGTTTCATTTAAAATGTTTTATTCTAAAATATAATTATTGTAAATTTTTATTTCTAGTTATTTATTACGTAAGAATTTATTAAAAACTTATCTTAATAAAACTATTATTATATATAAATCTTACAAAAATTATTATATATTATGAACTTTCTTTAATTATTTATTAGTTTATATATTTTTATTATAAAAGTTATAGAATTTAAAAGTATACCTTAAAATTAATTAAAATAAGATACAAATTTTCAAAAACTTAAATTGTATTAACACTTTCAGTTAAAACGTTATTATTTGAATAAAATATAAAAACAGGATCATCACAATTATCTTCCTATCATAAAAGAATTAAAAAGTTATTTCTAAGTACATTTAATGAATCATGTTTATTTATTAACATGATACCTCATTTATAAAATGTGTATGTTCAGTTTTTATAAGTAGTATAGTCAAGAAAATATTAAATTAACTTATAACTTCAAAGATCCATCTTATTACTTAAAAATATTTGATTATTTCATTTATAAATTGTTTTCTTTCTTAATTTCTTAAAATTATTTATACTTATATAAAATAAAAATGTTTTTTAAAAAAAATGTATAAAATAATATATTTATTATTATTATAAATTATGAAAAAAACAATCATAAAGAAAGTTACGTGACAATTTAAGACAATATTTCAAGTTATTTAATATATAAAGTTTTTTTTTTTTGAAAAAGTTAAAAATAGCTGTTTTAACACATAATTTATATTTTTTATTATGTCTAATTGAAAGAATAATTTAATAATAAAATATTTCTTATGAATAAAAAAAAAACATTTCAAATAAATTTAAATACATATATTTATATAACATATAAATATTCACTTATGTAAAACAAAGTATTTTTTTTAAATATAAAAATATTTGTTTTAAAATATCATTCTAAAGTAATAAATTTTTTAATAATTAAATATTGACACTAAAAAAATATTAAAGCTTTTATTTCATTACAAATGGTATTTTGATAGTAGTAATTTATACTTTTTTTTCAAACATAGTAAAACAAAAAAAAATGTTTAAATTTTTCAAAAACAACATTAATCTTCAAAATTTTAAGTATAAAATTAAACCACAAAACAATTGCAAAAAGAAAAAAAAATTTAATAATATTTGTTTTAAAAAAAATGTTTTTTAATCAAAGGGTTAATTTTTATATATAAAATATTATATTATTATTATATTTGTTTAATTTTTTTTTAATTTATTTCATGAGAAAATAAAATATTATTTTTAGTGTTTACCGCCTACAGTATAAAATAAATTACTAATAAATTATTTGAAAAAAATAATAATAATTACGAAAAAGTAGTGAAAAGCAAGTAATAAATTAATATTATTTTAAATTTTCAAGGCCTACTTAGTATACATCAAATGAAGTCTACAAATAATTAAAAATAAATTTTAAGTTGAATTATTTTGTTTTGAATTATGATGTTTGTCAAGAGTTTATGGCGCCACCAATTCGTTATAAATATTTTTTTTTAAATTTAAAATTTACCTATAAGATAGAAATAAAATCTTGAAAGTAATCGTCTGTTTGAAACTGTTATCATTTATTAGTCGGATATGTGTCGTGTGACTTTCAATATTTTTTTTAATGATCAAAAATTTTGTTAAGATGAAACTTGTTAAAGAAATAAATGATTCAATGAATAGTTGAATTTACAATAAGAATATATTATAAAATTGCATAATAAGTTAGTTTCCTATCTTAATTCAAACTATTATTCAATATTGACTTTAGTATTGTTGCTTGAACAGATAGAAAGAATTAAAGTTAAGAAGAAACTTAATAGTACTTGTAAATGACGCCAGTCAGGTAAAATGGTAACAAATATAAACAATACTATAAAATTAGTTATTTGCCAGGTGAAAAAAAACTTATTAATTAATAAAAAAAAAATATTTTTTCAAAAAAAATTAATAACATATCTGAATAAGAATTCAAATAATAAAATATAAAATCGAAATGAAAATTAGTACAATTTATATTAATTATTTTAATAAAATACAAAATCACGTTCTTAATAGTTTTAAATTATAATAAATTTTTTGATATTTTATCATTAAAATCAAACTATTTTTTCAAATAAATATATAAAAGAAATTACAAAATTTTTTTAGGAAAAGTTTTATAAATAATGTAACATGCAATTTTTATATCTTGAAAAAATTTAAATAAATAAGTTAATTTAACCGGTTATCATCAAGCTCCAGCTTAGTTAATAAATTGTAAATACTAAGATCAAACATTTTGATACCCTAATTAAATAAAACTACAAATTTTACAAGAACAATGAAATAAGATATTAATTGTTTGATTTGATTTATAATGATTATCTGTACTCAATTAATAAGATGAATTTGATGTTGCAAACGAGTCAATTATTTGTAGTCGTCTTTTATATTTAAAAACAAATAAAATAATGAAAATAAAAAAAAACTAATAATGTAAGAAGTACAATTTTTGAAGTTACTTTTTTAAAAAAAAAGACTGCCCATTCTTTTGAATATTAATATTTGGAAAAATAAAAAGAGAAAGTTGAACAAATAAATGAATGCTAAGAAAAATTTTATAGAAAATAAACAAAAAAAAATGATTATGAATGAATGACAAAAAAGAATAATTAAAATAGAATATAAAAATAATAAAGCTTTTTTTTTATTCAATATATTAATATTAAAATTTAAAGTGTTTTTTTTAATAATTACACTTGATACAGTCCATTTACTTATTTGTGTTTTTATTTTTATTTTACCAATAGATAAAATATTCAATAAGTTTAAACCAGATAAAAATTGTTAAAAAAAAGAAAAAATTATATAAAGAGATAAATTTTATTAGTGATACCATTACCAATTAACATTTGATTAATGCTTATATATTGACAAGCATCATTTGATTTTGTACTTTGTGATACTTAAGAAAAAATGTATATAATAATTAACACAATTTACACTGTTAAACTAGGGGAAATTTAAAAGAATTATATTGATGATAAAGAATTAAAAATGTCTAGTGTTAATGTGAACTTATATTTTAAAAAATTGTTGTAAACAATATTAATCTTTTTTACTTTTAAAAAACTTCAGGAAAGACCTGGTAAATAAATTATTTGTAAGTAACTTGGTCAAACAATTTTAAATAATTAATTAAATAATCAACTTTTTTTTTCTTTAATAAATAAAAGTACATTACATCAAGTAAACAAAAAAAAAGTTTTTTTTTAGTAAACGATAATTTTCATGAAAATTATGTTATGTTATAAGAATTTCTAGAAAAAAAAAAGTTCAAATAAATATGTCCATTATTTTTGATAATAAGAGATATTTAAAAAATGTATAATATAAAAATTAAAAGGGAAAAAATATTTATTAAATATTAAATATTTTAATTATTTTAAAATATAATTTTTTTTCAACATAACATAAATTGTAAAATATTATTTTTATATATATGAAGTTTAATATTATAACAACATAAAATTATTTCATTTTTTAAGAATATTAAAGTATTTCAAAATATTAATATCTTAAGTTAGAATATCTTGTGAAAGTAGTATTAAAATTATAAAAAAAATAATAAATTTGTAAATTTGTAAATTTAAATAAAGTATTAGGAAAATTTTCTAACAATAATTCTTTATTCTTTTTTTTTAAATATTATAATAGCAAATAAATAATCTTCTTAAAAATTAAAAACTATTAAAGTATGATATTGACAAATTTTATGACATTTTTTTTAAAAATAGTAATAAAAAATGGATTATAATATTATAAACTAAGTAAAATTTTATTTATTGAACCTTAACACCTACGCAAAAACTAACTTTTTATTATTATGATTCTAAAGCGTCAACAATTGATACATTAACATCATTAATCAAAATAAAATAATTTTTATATGTTTTTCATTTATATAATACATTTATTTCATGTATGAAGAATTAATGATATATAAATGTAAAAAAAATTATCAATAAAAAGTTTTTATTAAATTTTTCTTTACTCCAATTTTTCTTGTTTTTGTTATTAAAAATTGAAATTTTATATAATTATAATACATTTATTTGTGAAATAGGAAGTAATTTTAATAAATTTTTACGGAAAATCAACTAAAATTAATTTATATTTGTAAATAAAAACCAATTATAATAAAATAAAGTATATAAATATTGAAATAAATTATAAAATATGAATTAAATAAAGTGAAAATCTACTTTTCCATAAAATTCTAAAAAAAAAGAGAAATTATTTTTTATCTCAATAAAAAATATGTTTTCACACATAAAAATATTGCAAAAGATTTTATCTATTAGTAATTTATTTTAATAAAATTAAATATTATCAAGATATTGTTTAAATGACAAATAATAAACATTAATTTAGAAGTGCAATAACCTATATTTTTTCAATTCAAAATTTCTATTTCATAAAATAGTATAATAAAAATTTAAATCTTTATTGAACATATCATTATAACTAATTAAATGTATGTACAAAATTTTAAATAAATACTTTTGAATGCTAGTTACTAATCAGTTTTAAATTCATATCCATAATAAAAGCATAATATTAACTATTGATAAATATGGTTTTACGATTGACGATAATTATTTTATAATAATTTATTAATAATAATAAAAAATACTTTTTATAGGTTATATTAATTTTAAAAAAAATAAAATAAATTTATAATTAGAAGACATAAATTAAAAAAATATATTAACTATAACTTACTTCTTATTTTTAATTTATTATTTTGAAAAATAACAACACAATACTTATAAATAATTTTTGATACAATCAAATAATAGTAGCAAAATATCTGATTTTTGATACTTAACAATATCAAGAAGTTATACTTAACATAATATTTATTAAATTAATTGTTTTAATGTTTGATTATATCAATTTTTAAGAAATGTTTTTTTTTTATTTCTTTTACCTCTTAAAACAAAGTTTACTTAAATTTTATGATAACATAATGACTAAGTTATTTTAACAAAAAAGAAAAATACCTTTTACATACAAATATTTAGATTATGTATTATCTATCTAAAATAAAAAATAGACTTCTAGTTGAAAAAATAAAACAAATTTTTGTATGTATACATATTTATATATATTTGAACAAAATTGTATACGTGACTGATAGAGTCTGAAGTGTATAATTGTAAATATAAGTGAAAAAAAAACAAACTTTTTTTTTGAAAATTATATATATGAATCATATATCCATAAATACGTATAATTAAAAAGATATTTTTTTTCTTAATAAATATTTCTTTTAATTAATTTGAATATTACAATCAATCTATTAAAAATAATTTATTTTATATGAATATATGTCAAATAGTACTTTAATCATATTATATCTGAAGTTAATTAATGTTTTTTTTCAAAATATTTATAAAAAATAATATTTTTTCAATAAATTTAATTAATAGAATACATAAAACTATAATAAAATTTTTTTTTTCAAAAATAATTATAAGTTACAATATTTATTTTAATTTTTTTATAATAATAATTATACAGACATCTTTACTTAATTTATTAAAAAAAAAGTAATAAGGTCATAAAAATATTTTATATAAATTAAAAAAATAAATTTGATTCTTTAAGAAATTTATTTAATTGTTCTATTTTATTTTAAATGGTTTTTTTTGAATTTTGATATGTTTTCTATAATTATTTGCAATATAAATTTTATTACTTTTTCAAAAGTGAACGGGCATTGTTATAGTTTGACACAAAAAAAAAACCCTTTTTTCTAACTATTTAATAATGTAATTAAATTGATTATAAAAATATATCTTTTTTTTATTATATTTTTGAAAAAAAGCAAAAAAGACATTTAAAAAAAAATTGATAATAATATATATTTTAATAGGGAAATCAAAGTATATTAATTTTAAAAATCATTATGTACTTCTTATCTTTAAAAGCAATGTCATTGATTGGAATATCAATTGATAATTGATAGTCTAAGGAAAATTAAGAAGAATATATTAACATTGATATACATTTTAATTCACATTTAATTATATTAAAAATTATTAAAAACTGGTTCAAATAATATTCATTTTTTTTCTTAATACTAATTTTATAAATCTATATGGATATTTTATTAAAAATTCTACTTTTTTTTATATTAATAATAAAAAATGACACAATAAATCTTGAATCAAAATATGATTGTTGGGGATATGAAGAGAATTGTCAATTTAATTCAAGTTATTCATTTAATAAAATAAAGTGTAAAAAAGATATTTTAATTGAAAATAAAAAATTGTTTTTTCAACAAGGTGATTTTGGTTATATAATACCTCATATATCATCTTTAAAAACAATATGTGATTCCGGAAATCAATATGATGGTTCATTTTTACAATGTTCTGATCATTTACGTTATTGTACGGGAAAAAATATTTTTTTTGATTTGAAAAGTCTTGATTTAAAAACTGCAAAAAGGTATATAAAATAATTAATGTATTTTTTTTTTATTAAAATCAAAAAAAAAGATAATAAATTTGTTATTATTATTTTATTTTTTATATTATTTTTTAGATACAAAGAAGACGTCATTCACAGAGGAGAAGTTGGTGGTAATTGTAAAGAAAAATTTGATCAAAAATTATTAAAAAATAGATGTGATCAAAAAAGTTATTTACAAAGTTGGGGACATGAATTAGAATATTTTGAAAGTTATAAAAATTTCGAAATTAATAATAATAATTGTGATATTATATTTGAAAAGCCAACAATAATTATAAAATTAGATGCATCTGTTAATATGTATCATCATTTTTGTGATTTCCTTAATCTTTATGCATCACAACATATTAATAAAACTTTTAATTTAGATGTTGATATTTTATGGTGGGATACATCTGTTCAGGGATATGTTGATGATATATTTGGTGATGTATGGAAAGGATTTTCTTATTATAAACCAAAAGAATTAATACATTATAGAGGAAAAAAATTGTGCTTTAAAAATGTAATGTTTCCATTATTAGCAAGGCAAATTATGGGATTATTTTATAATACACCAATTGTTGAGGGTTGTTCTGGAACAGGATTATTTAATTCATTTAGTCATCATCTTATTGAAAGACTAAATATATCACAATATGGTCCAAAATTAAATAAATTAAGGGTAACATTTCTTTCAAGATCAACAAATTATAGAAGAATATTAAATGTTAATAAAGTAAGTTATATAAATTTTATATATATATTTTTTAAAACAATATATAATATATTTATAAGTAATAATTTATATCCCAGTTTGTACACCAATAGAAGCATTCTCAGTTTCATCATCATTCATTTCTAATCTTCTAACTTGTTTTAATTCAATAGGAACAAGTACAGTTTGATGACCAATTGGTTCACTAATAAAATAACCTCTTCTTACCGTTCCATCTTTTAATTTTTTCATATTATTATATAAATGATATAATAATGCTAAACAAGCAATTGCTTCAATTGGTGATAAAAGCATATGTAAACTGTACATTGCGATTCTTGTATATGTAACAATTCTATTACTATTAAGCAAATTATCTTGTGAAAAATTCCATCCCTGATCTCTTATTTGACGGTCCTCATTATAAATAAGATATGCTGTCCAAAAAAATAGTATAATAGATAAAATACTACATAATAATGATGTAAATATTGATATATACAATAAGGGACGACATGGTCTACGAATAAGAAAGTATATTAATATAATTCCATTTAAAATAAAAATGATACTGAATATCATTGATAAATAGTATGGAGATCCATCATAAAAAAGGCATATTGTTGAAAACATTAATAATTGTATTGCTGTACCAAAAGCAATTAATGATATAATAATAAGAGTTTTAACATTAGTTATTAATATTCTATTTGTTAAAATTTGCTCTATCTATAAAAATAAATTAATTAAGAAAAAAATTAGTATAAAAATTTGCCAAATACCTGATAACTTTGTGTCATTCCAGTTCCTCTTGAGGTTTGCGAATCAAACATATTTCCCGCATGAGCTAAATTTACTGTTGTTTTTATTGTAGATCGTGTTGTTATTGTATCATCAGAATTGTCAGTTATCATTGACTCACTATACTGTTGATCATAAATATTTTGTAATCCATATGTATCACGATAATATAAAGGTGATGGAAATGATGGTATGTTCTAATGTATTAATTAATAATTTTTTTTAATTATTAATAATATTTATATTACCTTACCTGTTGATTATTTGATGGTGATCTATAAGCTATTGGTGGGGTAGACATTTTTATTAGAAAAATATATTATAAAAATTTATTCATTCAATAATTTAAAATAAAAAAAAATTAATGATATGAAAAATATTAGATAGTTGTGATGTTAAATAAAATAATAGTGTAGAAATAAAAATATGTAAAACTTTTTTTTTTAAAATAATCCTTAAAATTTAGTATATAATTTAATAATCATAGAATATTAATAGAAAAAAGACTAATAAAATTAGATTATTACTTTTGTCTTAAAATCTTCTATCATTTGATCATTTAAATATGATTAAGTAAAAATTTAAAAGTAATTATGCGAAACAAAACAATTGTTTTATTATAACAATAGAGTAATATTGAATTAAAATGCCAATATTAAGATCTAAATATAAGTATAAAAGTAAGAATAAACCAAAGAAATATTTTATTTGATTGATTAACTACATACTAAAATATTTGTATCTTTAAAGTGTTTGCCTCAATTAAATAGTGCCAAGTTTTGCAAAATAATTGTCTATATAATATTATTGATAGAAAAATAAATATATATAAAAAAAACGTACCTTTGAATGAAAATAATTTCATTGTTACATATTTTTTTTAAATCATTTTATGAATTATAACTTAAAAAAAAATTATATAAACATTGTAAATGAAAAGAAAATTTGTTAAACGCAAAAAAAAACTATTTTTAACAAAAGTATTATTAAAAAATTTATTATTATTTATAATTTCATTATTAATATAAACTAAAATTAAATTTATATTTTTTTTAGCTTGTTGAATTGTTAAAAAATGATTTTAATGAAGAATTGGAAGTTCAATTAGTTGATTATAATTCAAAAATTCCATTTTTAAAACAAATTGAAATTTCTCATAATACAGATATATTTATTGGTATTCATGGATCAGGTTTAACACACCTTCTATTTTTACCAGATTGGGCTGCTATCTTTGAAATGTTAGTTAATAATAAAAATTTTTATAATTTATTTTTTTTTAGTTATAATTGTGATGATCCTAATTGTTATTCAGACTTAGCCAGACTAAGAGGAGTAAAATATTTCACCTGGCCAAGGCATTTAATTGAAAAAGGTATAAAACCATTACTTCCTTCAATTAATCAACCTAAAGATATTCCACATAAAAAATTTTTAAATTACAATGTTGATGAGGAATTATTTAAGAAAGAATTTATCAAAATCAAAGAATATGTTAAAAGGCATCCTTTATATGTTGATGGTCGACGAAAAATTCGAAGAAATAATGCTATAAATAAAAAAAAAGAACTTTAATTATTAATATTTATTCATTTTTAAAAATCTACAAATCTACTTAAAGATTTTTTTGTATTATTGTACACTAGTTTTATTATGTTTTATTTATTAAGTTTTAAATTCTAGCTTTATTTAATAGTTTTCTTTTAATATTTAAAAAAAAAATGTCAATAACATTAAAACAACTTATTTTGAATGAAAGAAAAATTTTGGTTTATCTTTTTTTTAACTAGAAAAAAAATATAATAAAAAATTTTAAAACAAAATAAAGATTAGTAGATTTTTTATTTTCATAACGTGTTATCATAATAACCTTTATTATAATTAAAATTTTTTTAATAACATTTTTATTTTTTAAATATTTTATAACAATTATATTGTATATTGTATTATTGTTGATCCGTTATTTTTCTTTTTTAAAAATTTTTTATCTATTAATGATACAATTTAATTAAATTATAATTTATCTTAATATTAATTACTAAAATTTGATTTTTTTAAATAATTTGTAAATATTGTCAAATAGTAAGGTTTTTTTTAATTATATTTTATTATAATAAACAAGTAACTTGTCTTAAATGACATAAAGAGATAAATTTGTTAGGTCACAAAGTTACCCTTTCACTGATTACCTTTCACTTTTACTACTTAACTTTTCTTATTTCTTTTTGATAGAAAGGTAAAGAAATGGTATATTAAGGTAAAGTTTTGTTTGCCTTCCACAGATAGGGACATTGACCACAACATTTGTATGTATGAAAAATTCGGTAAAGATGCTGGTTACAATGTAAATAAGATGGTTAGTAAATTTAAACAATGAAGCAATAAGAATGATGCTACCATCTTAAAAGTAAAGACAGTATGCTTCCTGTTAAATATTTGAAGCTGTCATTTTTAAACTTCTTTTTTCTTATTACTTAAAATAAAAGAACTTTTTCTTTTTTTTTCTACAAAATAAACTTTACGTAATGTATATGTGTACCTCTGAATGGATGGTCAAATGTCATAGAAATACATAAACGATTGACTTTCCTTTTTTTTATCCTAAAAGATTTGGATTTTAATATATTAAGATTAAATTTAATTTTTGTTAAATACCATTATCCATTATATATTTTTTCATTTTTCCATTTATTAAATGAAACTATTTTCAAATAGCATCTTATTATTTTAATAAAACTTTTTATAATTACTAATATCATTTTACGGTAATGTGTGGTATTATATTATTTGTTATTCTTTAACTTTAACTAATTTTACTTTGTATTTTGAATCAAAATCTTAGATTATACAGAACACTATTATATTAATAATTTAAAGAGGTATATATAAAGTACCTACTTAAATTTAAATTATAATATAAAACTTTCATTTCATAATATTAAACAAAAGTATTAACATATTTTTACCTTATTAACAAATTCATGTATATATTTTCAAAATACTACATAAAATATTCTTTTTTTTTAAAAATAAAAACTAACCTTTTACCTTTATTTATATATCATTAATTAATTATTATTTTTGTTAAAATAAATAAAGGATGTATATTTATTAGAAAAATTTTTTTTAATTACATTTATCAGATAATTTATAATAAAAAAGTTTTTTATCACATTATTAATCTTTATTAGGATTTAATAATTTTGACATTAATAAAATTATTAGAAAAACAAAATAGTTAATGTTATGTTAGATCAAATTCAAGGTTGAGTAATGTGTTAACCTTTTTTATAATAATATAAAATTTTAATAAGTTAACTATCAAATTTATTACTCAATATTTTGACCAAAAAAAACTTTTTTTTTAATTATAATTTTATGTGTTTTTAATATTATTATTTATACCATTTACAAATGAGATGATACTTAAAGTTGATTAACTAAAGTTTATTTACTTTAATATACATTGCTAATATATAGAAAGAATATTATTATTATTATAAATTAGTGACTTTTATAAACTAAACTAAGAAACTTTATAAAGACTTTTTATTGATAATGTTATTCTTTTTATAGAAAATATTTCTAGTAAAATTAAAAGATATTCTCATATATTATTCTTATCAATCAATTTATAAAAAATTTTCATATTTTAGATTAAAAATACATCCAATTTATACTATCTCCATAACTTAATATCAAAAATATGATTAAGATAAGGAGTAGTATGATGAGGTTACCAGCCTACCAATCACAAACTAAATTATTATATTTAAATTATATTATAAATATTTTTTTAATTATTTTATTTATTAATGTCACAAGGTGTAATAAATTAGAAGAAAATGGTACAAGCATACATGATATATCTAGTAATTTTATGGATTCAATTGGTATGCATTGCCCTGACAATTGGATGTTAATTGGTGGTAAATGTTATAAAATATTTAATGAAAAAAAAAGTTGGTGGCAAGGGTTATTTACATGCCAAAGGTATGGTTCATATTTAGCAAAAATTGATAATAAAAATGAAAATGATTTTATTGGAAGTATTTTAAGTAATAATACAAATAATAATAATAATAATAAATATTGGCTTGGCTTAACAAAAGATGATTCTATAGAGGATGATGTTACTTTTACCTGGTCAAATGGTATTAATGCTAATATTTATGCTGGTTTTTGGGACATTAAACAACCTAATTATCATGATGGTAGTTGTGTTTTTTATAATAAAAAGTCAAATTCATGGTTTCTTGGACCATGTAATGAACTTTTACCATTTATATGTCAAATTGATGCTTGCCCTCAAAGTATGTTTGTTTTTTTTTTTTAATTAATACATTAATTATAATAATTTAGATACATTTTTTTGTCAAACTGGACAATGTATTAGTGAAACATACCATTGTAATGGATATGATAATTGTGGAGACTTTTCTGATGAATTAAATTGCCCAACAGCTAATGATAATATAGATTGCCTTAAATATTTTACTGACCTATCTGGAACATTACAAACACCAAATTTTCCCCTACCATATCGTGGTAATTCTAATTGTAAATATGTTATTCAAGTTCCTGAAAATTATCGTATACAGTTAGTTTTTGAGGAATTTGATACAGAAGAAAATACTGACCTAGTATCAATAATTGATGGTGGTCCAGCAGAAAATACCTCATTTGCCATTGCAACTTTATCAGGAAAAAAAAAAAATGCTAATGATTTATTTTATACCTCATCAACAAATTCATTAATTATACGTTTTAGAAGTGACTCATCAGCACAAGGAAAAGGTTTTAAAGCTAAATGGACATCAATAAATATTAATTGTGGTGGGGAACTTAATGCTCATACATATATCCAAAAATTTAACTCACCTGATTATGGTAAATTATCAGGATATCCAAATGGTTTAGAATGTGTATGGATTATTAAAGGAATAGATGGTGATTTATTAAGTTTAACTATTGAAAATTTAGATATAGAAAAGGATAAAGATTATCTTATTATTCAAGATGGTGATAAACCTAATTCACCAATATTAAGTAAATTTACTGGAAAAAATGAATTTAAAAGATTAATTATATCAACACAAAAAAATTTATACATCTATTTTTCATCAGATTTTAAAGGTAATGGAAAAGGATTTCAAATAGCATATAAACGTGGTTGTGATAATACTATATCATCAACATTTGGCGAAATTGTATCACCAGGATTTTTAAGTGTACCATATCCAACAGGAAAAAGGTGTACATATAATATTGATATGGAACCATCAGCAATACTACCATTAACATTATCATTTAATACTTTTAATATTCATAAAGATGATCTTTTACAAATATACACTAATAATGATATTAATGAATCAGGTAAAATTCATTCATTAAATGGTTTCAATAATCAAAATATTCCCCCTTCACATATTTTTATTGATTCAAACAAAGCATACATTACATTTTTAATGAATTCAATACAAAAAGGGTCTGGATTTAATATTACATTTAGTCAAAATTGTCATTCCCTTAAAACACCAACTTCAGTAACACAGACAACTAAAAATACCCCATTTGGATATAAAGTAACTGTAACATGCCCTATTGGTTATGAATTTATTAATGGTAGGGGTGATCAATTTGATATTGAATGTCAAATGGGTGGAAAATGGAAGGAGACATTTGTACCTGATTGTCAACCAAAATATTGTACAGGAATTCCACAAATATTGAATGGTGTAGCATTTGAAGTGACAAATAATAGTTATTTAGGAGTAATAAAGTACGCCTGTAAGGATGGCTTTTATTTTGATAGTAAAAAAGAATTTGAAGAAATAACATGTACAGAGGAAGGGAAATGGGGTGAGGTACCTAAATGTGTAGCGAAAAATTGTCCCCCACTACCATTATTTTATAATGGTGAAAGATCACTAATAAGAGGATTTGAATTTAATGAGGGAAGTTTATACCAATATAAGTGTGATGAAGGATATGAAAAGATTGGTTCAGAGTATTTGGTATGTCAAAGTAACGGTGAATGGAGTTATTCACAACCTTATTGTAAAAAGTTATCTTGTAATAATATTCCTACTATTAAAGATGGCACTTTTGATGTAACATCATTAGAATTTGGTGAAAAAGCTCTTTTAAGGTGTAATCATGGTTTTATATCAAATAATGATAATGAAATAGAATGTACATCAAATTTAACTATTTCTGGCTCCCCAAGTTGTGTTGATATCAATGAATGTGCTTTAGAAATGGATTATTGTGATAAATCAACAACTTATTGCCACAATATTCCCGGTAGTTATGATTGTTTTTGTAAAGATGGTTTTGAAATACCAAAAAAATGTAAAAATAGTAATAGAATATTATTTAATGATATTCATGGTCAAATAAATATGAATGATAACTCAATTTGTTCAGATGAAGATGGAATAATTCGTTTGACATTTTTATCATTACAATTGTTAGATTCATTTGTAATTGGATCAGTTGAACGATCAGAATTATATATTGAAGTAAGAGTAAGTGGAAAAATTAGTCATAAACCAAAAGTATATAACTTTGACAATACAACAAATATTCTAAAATTAGAAAAAAATTCAACAAAAACAATTGTTAACTTAAAAGAAGCAATTCAATTCAAAGTTTTCGAATTATATATACATAATCATAAAACTTCAGATAATTGTATATATTTAGAATTAAATGGATGTGATAAGACATTTTGCCAAGATATTAATGAATGTTTAATTAATAACGGTTATTGTGATCATATTTGTATTAATACTATAGGTGGACATGAATGCAAATGCCGTGAAGGATATGATTTATTTACATTCGATGGTCAAAATAACTTGTTTGTTAAAGAAGGAGAGACAGCTTCTAATGATCTAGATGTTTATCGGTTTAATAAAACGTGTGTTGTCAAAAAATGCCCACCGTTATCTGGACCAGAGAATGGTAATGTTTATGTAGATAAATATGACAATTCTTTTGGAGCAATAGCATTTTTTCAATGTAATATTGGATATTATATTGTTGGTAAAGTTAAAATAGGTTGCCAATCTGATGGTACATGGAATGGAACAGTTCCAACATGTGTCCCAATACAATGTGAAGGTTTGAAAAATAATAGTGCTATTGGATTATTTATAACTCCAGGTAAAGATTATATTGAATATGGTGAAAAAGTTAATATACTATGTACACAACAGCATAGACCATTACCTAAAACACCAATGGCATCATTTAGACAATGTATTTATGATCCAAATAATGAATTACAAAAAGATTATTGGCTTTCTGGTGTTGAACCTGACTGTCCTCTAATTGAATGTGGTCCACTTCCATTACTAAGTGGTGGTTACTTTGATGGTATTGAAGAATCATCATATAAAGTTGGAACAATTTTAACGTTAAGTTGTCGATTTGGATATAAATTAATAGGTAAAAGTAGTTATGATGATAATTGGGTACGTTGTCAAGCAGATGGAACATGGGATCTTGGTGATATGAGATGTGAAGGTCCTATATGTGTTGATCCAGGATATCCTGCTGATGGTTATACAATTCTTGAATCCGTTGAAGAAGGTGCTATTGGAAAGATAGGTTGTAATAAAAAAGGATATGCACCAATGCCAACTGATAAAATTTTTTGTAAAACAGATGTTCTATGTCCATTAAGTGAAGATGTTGGTATATCAAGTGGTTTTATACCAGATTCAGCGTTTACAGATAGTAGTCATTCATCTATTCCTGGATATGAACCACATAAAGTAAGAATGTCATCGACAGGATGGTGTGGTAAAGAAGATTCATTTATCTTTCTATCAATAGATTTACAAAAAACATATGTTATTACAAGTTTCAGAATATCCGGTGTTGCTGGTTCAGGTAGCCTTAAAGGTCATATAACAAAATTTCAATTATTCTATAAAAATGAACCTGGAGAGAATTTCGAAAAATATCCTATACATTTTACAACACCTAAAGATGGAAATCACAATAAAATGTATGAATTTTATTTAACACCCCCAATAAAAGGTAGATACTTACTTATTGGCAATGATGAATTTGATACAAACCCATGTATGAAAATTGATGTTAAAGGATGTTTAAATTTAAATGATAATTCAAATATTTTTGTTGGATGGAATACTTCTGTACCAGAATGTATAGATGTCACACCACCAGAATTTTATAATTGTCCAAATGAAGAAATATTCACACTATCTGATAACTTTGGACATTCACTTCCAATATATTATGAAATTCCTAAAGCAAAAGATAATAGCGGTTACATATCATGGATAAAAGTTGAACCTGAAGGTTTTGAGCCTGGTAAAATGATCAAACAAAATATGGATGTTACATATACAGCATATGATTATTCTGGTAACTATAATAAATGTGTTGTTAAATTAAGAATACCTGACAAACAGCCTCCTGTAGTTAAATGTCCTGAATCATATTTATTATCAGCCCATCATGATGAGATATCACGTATGCTGTATTTTAATGAAAGCAGTGTAAGATTAATAATCCAAGATATATCTGAAATAAAAAGTGTAACATTTAACCCAACACATTATGAATTACAATTAATGAAACATGTCCAAGTTAAAGTAACAGTTGAAGATATCTACAATAACATTAATGATTGTCAATTTCAAATAGCATTACTACCTGAACCATGTTCAGTTGATTCACTATATAATTCAAAGAATGTTATTAAAAAATGTTTAATAGATAACAAAAGTGGTGTAACATTATGTCAAATAGAATGTGAAAATGGATATCAATTTATAGACAGTCAAAACATACCTAAAGAATTTACATGTCGTAATGGTGTATGGCTACCATCTAATGAAGCACCTTCATGTATTAAAATTCCTGACACTCCTGCACCATATCATCTGAAAGTTTCAATGGATTATACAATTGACGGAATAATGAATGACAATCTAGTAGAAAATTGTTTGGAAGAATATTCATTACATACTAACAAACTGTTTGATGAATTAAATTCTATTTTGTCATCGCGCTGCTCCTCATCTGTACAAATTTATGTTAAAATATTACATGCTAACTTCTACAAGAATAATGAAAGAACAATTACTGGAAATTATACTATAGAAATTCTACCATCTGTTCAAAAAGAAGTCTTCTATGAACTATGTGGACTAACATTGAGAACTATATTTGATATAAGAATTCCTGGTGCAACTATTCCAGTAAAAAAATTGCTTACAATTTCAAATGATGAAATAAATAATGATGACAGAAAAAAATGCCCTAGTATCAATGTTGGAAAAACATATACTGATCAAGGTTTTCATTGTCATCATGGTAGTGTTTTAAGAAAAAAATTTAATGAAGAACTTCCACAATGTCTATTATGCTCTAAAGGAACATATTATTCTGAAAATAGTTGTCTATTATGCCCACATGGATACTATCAAGATGAGGAAGGTAAGGTAGGTTGTAAACAATGTCCAACAGAAACATTTACCTCTAGTATGGGTACAATAAGTAGATCATCATGTTTAGCTGTATGTGGATATGGTATGTATTCAAATTCTGGTATGATACCATGTAAACAATGTGATAGGCATACATATACAAATACTCCTGGTATAGGTGGTTTTAAACGATGTTATACTTGTCCACAAGGTACTTATACATCAAGAATTGGCTCAAATGGTGTTGAGTCATGTAAGAAGCCATGTGAACCTGGTTATTTTTCAACATCTGGTTTAGAACCATGTTCAAAGTGTCCTAAAAACTATTATCAACCATTAAATGGTCAACAACAATGTACTGAGTGTCCAGATGATACTGAAAGTAGTATAGATGGTTCATCAAATATAGATGAATGTAAAGTAATAAGTTGTGATAATATGAAATGTCAAAATAATGGGGAATGTGTTGTTAGAAATCATAGAACAGTATGTGATTGTAAACCTGGATTTACTGGAAAGTATTGTGAACGTGAAATGTCATTGTGTGATAATAATCCATGTCAAAATAAAGGAAGATGTGAAAATTATAAAGGGGCTTTCAAATGTTCTTGTCAATTAGGTTTTAGTGGTGATCGTTGTCAATATGCTCCTGATGATTGTGTTGGAGTAGAATGCCCAAATGGTGGTGTATGTCAAGATTTACCGGGAATAGGAAATTACAAATGTATATGTAGAAGTGGTTTTAATGGACCTAATTGTGAAGAAATAAGTGATATTTGTGAAGCGATTGAACCATGTAAGAATGGTGCTAAATGTATTCCATTACAATTAGGAAGATATAAATGCCGTTGTAATGATGGATGGGAAGGGCACAATTGTGAAATTAATACAGGTATGTTTATATAAAAAAAATTTCATTTTAACTTTTATTTATTCATATAAAAATAATAAAAATTAAAAATATTTTAAAGAAGTAATAGATTGAAGTTTTCTTTTATTCAATTACTTCAAGAAATAATTAATTCATAATTTTTACAATAGCAAAGAAAAAAGCGTTTCTTTTTTTGATAATTTTTAATAGTGAAATTAGTTTTACGTTCGACATGACTTTTGTTTTGAAATTTATTCATTAAAGTTAGGATTAGTTGGCGGCGGTGGTGGAGGAGCAGTTGGTTCTTGTGCTACAGGAATATAACCACCACCTTCAGCTTGTATAGTATAAGCTCTTGAAGCTGCTTGCTCCAAAAGACTTCTTTTCCATTTCATAGCCATATTTAAACCGAAAAAGTAATAAACAACTGATAGCCCAGAACATATAAAGGAAAAAATAATATATGTTTTTAAGTCAGACTCAAATTCTTGGCGACTTTCTGTATCCATTTCCTCATTTATTATTTTCTAAAAGAAAAAGTACATAATTATTAGTAATAATAGTATATTTTATTCTTTACAACTTACCATGTATTTTGATGATAACCACCTATTTATTGAGTCAGATCTTCCAGTAAAATATAAAAGTAATATTAAAAAGGATAACATTGATATACAACAAAATGCTGTTTGTATTATTATTCTTGGATATAAAAATCTTGCTTCACCTTTTATTTTTGCGCATATAGCAGTAGCAAGTCCAATGACTTGGATTATTACCATTCCTGTTAGTAATATTAAAAGTGTAATATTAAGTGCTTGACTAAAATTAACATTTTTAATAATTTTTTTTACTAAAAAAAAAAGGAACTTACGAATGTGAATATCCTTTAAAAACAATTTCAGTTTGATTTATAAACCAATAGACTGAAAAAAATGTTTCAAAAACTGCCATAGCAATGACAAATCTATATGGTTCACAACAACAGCAAAGACACATTTCTAATAGTGCAGATAAACAATTAGGTGTATAAACTTCTTCTCTTAAAGCTTCCTCAGAAACTACAATATGTGGCGCGTTAGAAATTGGTACTAACTTTTTTGATTGACCTTTTCCTCCTTCTTCTTCTAGATTTTTATTATCAATATTTGATTGGAAATTATCTTTAATAGTACTGTCACTATTATTATTAATATTTGATGAAGTAGTGTTACTAGTTAAATTAATAAATGGATTTTCTTTTTGCGAAATATTAGTAGTAGAAGAATATGTTTGTTGTGTACCAAATAATATTTTTTTGTTAGAAAAAATATTATTATTATTATTTGATTTTGTACTTGATACTTCTTTAAATGGTAAATAACTTTTTTTAATATTAATTTCTTTTAATAAATTATTAATATTTAAATTATTTTGTTGAGATTTTTCTACTCTTGTAATATTATATATTGATGATGGTGTAGGATTAGTTTTAACATAACTATTTGTTATGTCACTACTTTTGTCAAAATTTATATTTGTAGTTTCTTTTAATACAGAAATAATGGGTATATTTTGTTGGTTTGTGTATAAATTTTCAATATTTTTATCAAAAGTAGATTGTTGTATTATAGTATGAGTAGTAGGAGAATTAACAATAGGTTTTATTTTATTTCTAGATATAGAAAAAGTGTTTTCTTTTGACAACAATGATAACTGTTTGTTATTGTGTGATGGGGAGGCAAAATTTAAGTCGTTCCATTTGTGGGTTGGATTTATTATAGAGGACTTGCCACAAGAGTTTGTATATTCTTTGCCATCAATAATACTAGTCATACTACAACTATATTTTAAGAATTAGAGAAAAAAAAAAGTGTGCCAATCTTAATATTAAAAAAAAGATAATAAATAACAAAAAAAAATTATGTAAAAATAATTTTTTTAAATATTATTTAAATTATACTAGAAAAAGATTTTTTTCATTTATTAAAAATATATAAGAAAAAAAAATAAGATAGATAAACCTTAAGAAAAAAAACACTTTTTTTTATATCTTTGTAAATAAGAAAATGATAAAATAATTCTATATTATTAAGTAAATTTTTTTAATCCTGTAATTTTAATTGAGTAAGTTAAATTAAAATGTAAGATAACAAATTTTATGTAAAAAACTTTACGATTTGATTTATTAACTTAAAACAGATGTTTTAAAATTATTTTTTAATAAACTTATTTATATTGTAAATCAAAATTTTATGCTAGTACTACTTTTTTATGGTGAATAAAAATATTGATAAGTTAAAAAATAAAATGGCATATAATATATGACATCTTTAGAACATCATAAAGCATATTTCTTATAAAATAAGCAAAGTACGAAGGAATAAGATAGATAGTCAGTTTTATATTAGAATATAAATCATATATACTTAAAATTTGATTTAAAAATGGGTGAAACAAAATCTTTTTTATCATTCGACATTAAATAACAATATAATATATGATATATTGAATATATTATATAGCTTTAAAATTAAAATTTTAGATGATATTCTTTTATATTTTGTAAAAATATAAATATAGCTAATTTAAGAATTGAAATATAAGTTTTGTAAATGTGTTTCTCATTCATTTTTAAAAGCTAAAATTATTTTGATTTCAATAAGACGATATTACATAACATTCTTTTATAAACACTATAGAGATATTCTTTTATTTTTGCTTCATTTATAATTCAAAAGTTTTTTTTAAGTAAACATTAAGAAATATTTAGTGATATATTTTTAAATATTTTAAAATTTTTGCTTTGATAATTTTAAAAATCATGGATTATTACTAATTAGTAAGGTTTTTAGTTATTAATAATAAAATATAAAAGATTAAACCACTAATTATAACTACCTATTATTATTGTTTAAATTAACTATTTATAAAATAAGTAAATCTTGTACTTTATCTTTATAAATAATATATAAACAGGTGAAATGTTAAAATATATATTAGCATAAGATTATATACTATATTAAGCATATAAAACAAAACACATATACTACTATATTTTATCATTTTTAATAGTATTAATTCAAAAATATAATGTTAAATAAAATAAAATATTTTATACTTTTCCACTACTTTTAATAATAATTCAATAAAGTAACTCCATTTTCCATTTGAAAATTCAGAAGGTAAAATTATAAGTATATAATTAATATATTAATATTAAATGACTATATAAGAATAACTTTACTATATCTAACACAAAAATTTTTAATTATGTTAAGTTTTTATGTATAATTACAATAATTTACATTAAAAATAATTAACATGGAATTAAGTAGCGATGTATTATTTACGAAATGGAAATAAAAGATAAGAAGTGTAATTATAGGAATAATTTTAGATTCAAAATGTAATTTAATGATATTTTCAAAATTTAAATAAATACTCATATTGTTTAATTAAAGAACATAAATGTGGTATCATTTAATAGAGTTATAAAATTAACAAAAACCATTATATAATATCGTTTATATTTAAAAGAAAATTAAAATAAAAAAGAAAAAGATTGATAAATAAATAATAAGATAGAATGATTTTAAAATTATTATTATCATTGTTAGTAGTAAGAATTATCAAATAAAAAAAAATAATGTTTTTTTTTCCTATTGATAGGAACATTTATAAAAATAACTTACAAATATAATATTGTTTAAATTATCAAATAATAGTGAGAAATTCAAATAGGAAAGTGAAAACAATTTTTATTGTGTAAATATGGTTAACTTTATTTTATATACCTTTTATTTAAATAACAATTTAATAAATTTACTTCATAGGACAATTTAAGTACTTACTTATCATTATGTCGTTTACTTAAATTTTACTAATAACATTTAAAAAAAATTATATTTCTATAGGAATGTTTTATTAAATAAATATAATAAATAATCAAAATATTTTATTCACTTTACTCGTAAGATATATGTATTTATATATGTGAAAAAATAAAAGTTTTTAAATATCCTTGAAAAAAGTTTCTACAAAAATGATTTTTGATGTATGTTAAAAAAAGTTTACCAAACTTTTTTCTAAAATAAATTATTTGTATAAAAATAAAACAAAAATTTTACATTACCATTAAAGTAAATATAAAAAAAAAATTATTTTTTAATTATGTTTTAGTAAAATAAGTCTTTTTTATGACAGCTTTTTATGAAATATAATTATTTTTATTTTGTCATTTTAAAATATAAAAAGTTGATTAGTGATCCATGAATAATATAAATAAACTTTTTACTTTAATATACTTATTTTATTATTTTTATATACTTAAAAGTATTTTATTTTTAAATTAACATTTTAAATCACAATTTTACTTAAAAAAAAATATAAAACTTTTTTTTCAGATGATTGCGCCATCAATCCTTGTGCTTTTAACGCTACATGCACAGATTTAATAAATGACTTCCATTGTAATTGCCCTGATGGTTTTACTGGAAAGAGGTGTGAAGAAAAAATTGATATATGCCAAGTTAATCCTTGTTATCATGGTTCTTGTGTTGATTCATTATTTACCAGAAAATGTATCTGCCATCCCGGCTGGGAGGGAGAAGCTTGTGATATAAATATTAATGAATGTCTTGTTAATCCATGTAAAAATGATGGTTTATGTATTGATTTGGTGAATGATTTTGAATGTCAATGCTTACCTGGATTTTATGGCTCCACCTGCCAATATGAGGTAAATTATTGTGCCTTAGAAAGTTGTAGTAATGATGGGATTTGTAAAAATGAACAAAATAGTTTTAAATGTGAATGTCCAAACGGATTTAATGGTACTAGGTGTGAAAATAATATTGATGAATGTAAGATGTCAAAATGTGATTTTGAAGGAACATTAAAATGTGTTGATGATATTAATAAGTATGAATGTATTTGTAAAAAAGGATTTATTGGAAAATATTGTGATAAAAAGGTTGATGAATGTGAAAAAAATCCATGTTATAATAATGGAATATGTTATACTGAGAATAGTGAAACAAAATGTAAATGTAGTAAAGGATGGCAGGGTGATTATTGTCAAGAAGAAATTAATATGTGTTTAATATTATCAAATCCATGTCAAAATAATGGCCAATGTATACCATTACCAAATGAAAGTTATTATTGTTCTTGTCCTGATGGTGTATCAGGTAGTAATTGTCAACATTTACCAAATCTTTGTTTAGGTGAACCATGTTTAAATGGTGGAACATGTTTTAGTAATGGAACGTATTCAGAATGTAAATGTTCACCATTGTATACTGGAGATGGTTGTCAATATAAAATTGATACATGTAATGATGATTTTTGTAAAAATGGTGGAGAATGTATTAATGAACAAAATGATTCATTTAAATGTAAATGTCAACCAGGTTTTACAGGTGATAATTGTGAAATAAATATTGATAATTGTTACAGTAATAATTGTCCAGCAACAGCATATTGTATTGACCAAATCAATAATTATGAATGTCTTTGTCCATTTAATAAGACAGGATTAGCTTGTGATAAACTTGTTGATGTTGATTATGATTTAAAATTTATGGATGGTATAGAGATAAGTGAAGCAAGTTTATCTGTACCAATACAATTTTCTGGAAATGGATTGAGTATTAGTTTGTGGGTAAAATTTGACTATGGAATTAATGGTGGTGGTAGTATTTTTACTCTTTATAATAGTGAAAATCCAAATTATGATAAAAATTCAAAAGAAATATTAAGGATAAGTGATAAAGGATGCTTTGCTAATTTATTTAATAATGAGGAAAAGATTACATTAAGATTTCCACAAAATCAAATTATAAATGATGGAAATTGGAATCATATATCATTTATATGGAATGGTTTAGACGGTACTGGAACATACTCATTAATATGGAATTCAATAAGAATTGTTCAAGATACTGGTAATGGACAAGGTAAATTTTTAAATGGTAATTATTGGATAAAACTTGGTAGTAATATTGACGATGATAAAAAGTTTGTTGGTAGTATAACAAGAGTTAATTTATGGAATAGAGTAATAAATTTCGATACAGAAATACCATTAATAGTTAAAGATTGCCAAGGTGCTGAGGATATATTTGATGGGCTTGTTACAAGATTCACAGGATATAATAAAATAAGTGGAAAAGTAGAAAGGGTACAAAAAAGTACTTGTGGAAGGAGAAATATAAATGAAAAGAAAAATGTTGTAACGTTAAATTATGAAAAAGAAATTATTGTTAAAAATTGTCCACATGATATTCTAATTTCAACAAATAAAAGGCAAACTAATGTTACATGGGATGAACCTATATTTGAAAGTTCATTAGGATTACAAATAACAAAAATTGATAATAATTTACGTCCAGGACAAGTATTTGTACCAGGTAATTATATGGTTCTTTATATAGCAAAAGATGAAAAAAATAATGTTGGAGAGTGCCATTTTAATATTTATGTTTCACCAAATAATTGTACACAACCAGATGACCCTATAAATGGTATACAAGCATGTGAATCATGGGGACCTAATAATAGATATAAAGCATGCTCAATAACATGTCATGATGGTTATGAATTTCCAATTGAAGCACCATCGTTTTATTCATGTTCTGCAGAAGGAATATGGAGACCTAATATCAATCAAAATATTTTTAGATATCCAAATTGTGCTAAAAGCCATAATGCAAATCGTGTTATTAGGATAAATGTTAATTTTCCAAATTCTGGTTTATGTAATAATGCTGCTAAGAATGCTTTGGGTGAAAAGATTTTACAAAGATTACAATATTTTAATACCAAATGGAAAATATGTAATGAAAAATTAAGTGATTTTGATAATAATTATGATTCATGTTCACATCTTAATGTTACTGTTGAATGTATTAAAAAGATAAATAATCGAGTACGAAGAGACGATGATAATGATATACCAAATCAAATATATAATGTTTCCATTGAAATTGGTGTTAAAAGAGATTCTGAAACATCTAAAAATATAAATATAATTGATTTATTACAATCAGAAATATTATTAAATGATCTTTTTAATTTGAATCAAGTTATACCAAATGGTATTCCAGATTTAAATTCACTTAACATTAATAATGTTTATTATTGTGGATTTGGAACAATTTTAAAGAATGATGTTTGTGTACCATGTGGACCAGGAATGGCATATAATATTAAGAAAAATATTTGTGAATATTGCCCTATTGGAAGTTATCAATCACGTGAAGGTGAAATATCATGTATATTATGCCCCAATACAACAACTACAATTGGTGTTGGTTCAATAACACCAGATGAATGTAAACCAAGTTGTGAACCAGGGCACTATTTTAATACTCAAACTTCAATTTGTGAAGAATGTGGTGTTGGTATGTACCAACCTGAAAAAGGAAAATTCAATTGTTATGCCTGTGGTGTAGGTCAAACAACTTTGTCATCAACTTCAATAACAATTGACGACTGTCGTGATGAATGTCCTGACGGTGAACAAATGACAATTTCTGGAGTATGTCAACCTTGTTCAATAGGAAGTTATAGAACAAAAGGACAACATAGACAATGTGAATTATGTCCTGAAGGAACAACAACCGAATCAACACATTCTATAAATAAGGAACAATGTAATTTACCAAAATGTATGCCTGGACAATATTTATATAGTGCTGAAAAGAAATGTCAACTTTGTCCAAGAGGTACATATCAAGATAATGAAGAACAAATTAAATGTAAAATATGTCCAACTGATCATACTACTGCTTCAGAGGGAGCAACACACGAAAGTCAATGTTATTCAACAAATCAATGTGAAACAGGTGAAAATGATTGTTCATGGCATGCTATATGTAAAGATCTTCCTGATGATGGAGATGTACCATCATATGAATGTACATGTAAACCAGGATATCGTGGTAATGGTACTTTATGTATTGATTCATGTACAAATTATTGTTTAAATGATGGGGTATGTAAAAAAAATACTCAAGGATCTGTAGAATGTATTTGTAAGGAAACTTTCTCTGGTGATAGATGTGAAATACGTTTCCAACCAAAACAACAAAAATTAATTATTATTACAGTTTCTATTGTTGCTGTTGTTGTTATATTTATAATAATAATTGTAATATTTTGGATGAACCAATATAGATTCAATAGAATTAAACATTATAATGGTATAGTTTAAAAAATAATTAATAATTATAAATTTAAATTATTTATATTTTTTTTAGAAAAAGATAAACCACAATTTGGTAATAGTGTTGGAATAAATTCTAATTTTGTTTATGGTACAACAAATCTTCAACAATCATTAAATGTTGGTTTAGAAATGAAACATAATTTAGGAAATAATGGTGTAATAACACGTCCAGTAGGTTTTTACTATGAAGATGATGAAGAGTATAGTGAAACAAATGTTGTTAAAAAAGAAAATGATAATACAGACATACGACATGACCGTTTTTCACAAATGTCAGAGGAATTAAAAAACAATGATCAAGAAACATTAAACCATGGACATTAATAATTAAAAAATATTACTATCGTTTATTATGTTTATCAATGGTATCTTTTTATAATATCACTAAGAAATTAAATCTAATACAACATCAAATTAAACATTTGATATCGGGTATTTAATGAATGTGTCAAAAGTTTGATGTCGCAACAAACTTTTGAGCTAGATTTTTTTTTAAATTTACAAGGCCTGATTAAATGTTCAGCACATTCAAAGAAATTGTTTTTTTTTAAATTTTATTAAATTTTCTTTCATTTTTTTTTAGAATTATCTGTTATATTAAATTTTTATTTATTTTTTCTTTAAATTAATTTATATTAATATATATTTACATAAATTTATTGTATGAAATTAATAATTATATCGTAATAAAATAATAATAAAAAAATTTTATAAATCATTAAATATTCAATAAAATTATGCCATTTTTCTTTAAAAATATTGTTAGACTGTAACATTTACATTAAAATCTCATTAACCTAGTAAAAAAAAAATTGCCATGTTTGATATATATATAATGTTAAATATATTTATTTATAATATAATATTTAAGGTTAATTAAATATATGCCATGAAGTGTCAGGCTTATTTTTTTATATAAAAAAAATTAACTAGGATTAAAATTTGATATTAAAGGTCATATACATGTACCAGGGAATATATGATATATGACGTATAGATATAAAAATGAGGAACTTGTATTACTTAATAACAATAAAAAAAAATTAAAGATTAAAAAATTATAAATAGATAATTAGATGTTAAACAATATATACGAATAGGATTAAATTTAAAAATTTATCTTTTATATATTAATTTATTTAATAGAAATTAAAAAAATTATTTATTTGACTGTATTACTTAAAATTACACGTCTATTTTATTATCAAATTTATTTTTTATATCAAAATTTAAGTATACTATTTAAAGGATGAATATAAAATAGATATTCTTACCATATTTTGTATTTATTGAAAAAGATTTAAAGAGGAATTATTTTAAAGTTGTTGATTAATTTATGATATCTCTTTTTCTATTAATTGTTTTATTATAAATTTTATTATAAAAAAAAAGTTGATATAAAAATTATTATTATTATATTACTAATGATGTTTGTCATGTTTTATTATTCATAAAATTTAATTAATTAGTAAAAATATTTTGATAATAAGTTTAAATTATACTATAAAAAAATATTCTTTAATTATTTATTTTATTAGCTAATAAATATTTCTAAAAAAAAGTAAGAAAACATTTAATTTTTTCAATTTTTTGTATATTTTTGTAAGGATGATTAGGTTAATTTAAAAAAAAATAATTTAATTTTTACTTTCACTTTTAGTTTTTTATTTGATTCCTTTACTATTCAGAATTATTGAATTCAAAAATTCTACATATTATTTTAGTTATTTTTTTATATAAAAAAATTAAAATTTGTTTTACTTTTAATTTAAACATCTTTATTTTATTTATTTAAAATGAAATAATACTAATTATATAATTAATTTTTAAAATGGGTAAAATTATTTTTTTTATAAAAATCATTATTCTTTTAGTATTATATTAAAATAATATGTTAATTTAAATATATTTAAAAGAAAATATTTTTTTAATTATTAAATTGTTAAACATTAAATGAAGAAAGCTTTAAAAATATTAAATTTCATAAAATTTAGTTTGATTTTAATATGATATAAATATATCACATTTAAGTTGTAATAAATATTTTAAAAATATTGTACTATGGTCACCCTGTACTATTTCACAGTTAATTTATCCACTTTTAACAAATGATATGAAGAGGCACAGGCTATTTTAAGTATCTAACAACAAGAAGTCGAATGATAGCCTAGTTGATTATTAATGTTGTATTACTTTTCATCTCTACTCTCCTCACACGTGTTTGTAAATAAAGTGCGTCACTTGTACTACCCAATTCTTTAGCACTGCTAATCTTAAATGCCCTGTCTGCACCAGCCGGCTGTTCGTATCGGTGTATAGACATAATTAAATTTACTTTTATCCATCTACTTTACTTATTTCATAACCAGTGTCCACTCTTTGGTTTATGATTATCATTTGTGACAGTGGTCTTTTTATGTTCAATGTATCTGTCTATGGATGCCTTTTCTCTATCACAAATATTAATGTCTACCAGTGAAATGACCATTTTATCTATGTCCATTTAAATAAATTGGAATTGGCGGTAGAAGCACGAATTGTAATATGTAAGAAAAATTTTTGAGCCATCCAAATAAAAATGTTGGTTCGCGCCACCGTTTTGTAGATAAAATTTTAATAAATGAAAGCGTGTGTGGTACTGTTCAATTGATAATAGTATATTATAATTGTGATCTCATTTAACGTTCATATCGTTGTTTGACAACAATAAATAAAGATTATTTCAATTTATATATAGCTTGTCTTAATATTAAATATTATACCTTTTAACTTTATATTACAGTTATATTATTATAAATTTATAAAATAATTTTATAATATTTTTAATAAATTAATTTATTATTTATGAGAATATGTAAATATTTTAAAAACTTCTAATTTTTATGTAGCAATATTTTAATATTAAGGCTTCTTTTTCTTTTAAATAATATGTAGTAAATTTATTTTTAATAAAAAAAATTTTTTATTATAATTTGGTAATAATTATTCTATACGTAATAAAAAGATTTATTTTTTTTTTAATTTGTAAACAATATTTATTATTCAATTTAACTTAGTTAATTATTTTATTTTATTTTTTTTTAGCTTGGTTCGACACTATTTTTCTGATCATTTATTCTTTTAAACTTTTAATGTTAATAAAAGGAATTGTTAATGAAAGAAAAATAGTGCTTAATCAATCAAACCAGTTCAAACTTATATATAATATTTTTTAATAATGGATCATAATGGTGATAAAATTTTATTAGAAATTACCAAAGAAAATTCTCAATATTTTCCTCTAAATAATCATACTAATATTCATAAGATAAAAAGAAAAGGATTGAAAAAAATTAAAGAAAATGTTTGTTTTAATATTATTATTATAATTTTATTTTAAAAATTCTTTGTTTTTTTTAGAATATTAAAGAAAAAGTAATTAAAAAAAATAAAAAAAATTTTAAGAAGAATAAATTACATTTTCCTAAAAATACAGCACAATTTGACATATCAAAATTTAATGATATCGTTGATGAAGAGAATGATAGTACAAATACAGAAAAAAATTGTTATTCAATTGTTAATACTTTCCCTTCAAATAGATCATTACTTGGAGTTGTCACAATTTCAGTGCCATATGGAATTATAATAAAAACAAATCATTTTGTTGATCATGAATTTGAAAAGGTAATTTTATAAAATCAAAAAAAAAAGTATATATATTTTTTGTTATTAAGAATTTTACAACAGGAATCTCTTTTTTATCAAAATTATGCGGAAGTGCTGCACACAATTTTCTTTTAAATGCTTTTTCTGGAGAATCCAACAGGGTATTATATGCACGTTTTGAATGGTACGTTAATATAAAAATACTTATTATAATTTATTATAAAATATACTTTTATATATCCAAAGAATCTTTATTTTACACTAGTCTATAGTTGGTCATTAATCATGTCATGTACCCCAACACAGACCGACACCATAGTACTAGGTTTGTTATGTGTATTGTTTTCTTTCAATATTCCTTATGATTTGCTGCATCTTTTATTGCAATGGTACAGCAAGATACATAAAAAATTAATTATATTTTGGTGTGATTAGAAAGAAAACATACTTTAAACTAATAAATTAAAAAATAATAGCAATAAAACAACACTCTTTTATTTATATTTGACAATAGTAAAAATCTTTTAATTATAATTAGATAAAGTTGTCAAAAAATTATTTATTAGTTTATAAAATAGTAATATTTTATATTTTTTATATATTTTTTTATATATTTTATTATTTAATTTAAGAAACTCGTAATTATAATAATTAATTTTTTATTTTTTTATTAATTTATTTTTTATTATAATATTATTTTTTTAATATTACATAAATTTAACATTAAATATTTATACAATGATAAGTGGTTATCACGGCCTTGTACAAAAATTAAAAGCTATTTATTTGTGCTCGAATGTGTCAGTTATTATATGTGCCATCATTTTTTTATTCTTTACCAGTTTCAGTCACATAAAAATATTTTTGCATAGTTTATCATCAGGTATCACTTATATCATTCTATTAAGAAGCTATTTATCTTTGCTTCAAATATAAGCTTTAATTCAAAAATATATGTGCCAGCCACAACTTTATGCAGTTAGCATAAAATAATTCACTAATAGCCATCTATGGAAACATAAGAATATATATTCTGTTATCAAAATGCTATTCCAATAAAAAAATTTTTTATCATTTTCTATTTTAAGACAAGATAACATTCTTTGTACCTCCTGGTACGAGATGGCATACTCAACAAAGTTTATATACTTATAAGTTGAATGAATAATTTATTTTAATTATATTAAATATACAAACTTTTTATAATATTTTGACCTTTTAAAATTTAAAGTGCACTTTTTTTTTTTTTAAAATGAATAATATTATTTTACGTGGCTACCTACATTTTTATAATTTATTCACTTTTTAGTAAATTTTTTATATTTTATCACCCAAAGCTAACCTCTATATAAATTTTCCTTTGTCCACAAATAATGTGGAACACATTTAGTGCTGGTCAGTGACATTTCTTAGTCTTCTCCGCCTATTACATATAAAATAAATAGCTACCAGTATCATTATGTAATATCATTACTTCTTTTCTTGATCCAATAATACCCCGTAATATAATATACATAAAATATTTTTTTTTAAAATAAATATAAAATATTATATAATATAAATATATATATAATTTTTTTTGTTATATTTTAATTTAAAAAAAAATAAATATAATATTAATATATTTATATATAAATTTAATTTAATTATAATAATTTACTTTTAGTTCAAACGGTTTTATTCAGCCATGTGAACTTCAATGTGATTTTGGAGATTCATCTAGTAATGGAACATCATCAAATGGCGCTTTAACACCTAATTCTAATAAACCAACTCAAACAATTACGGGTTTTATACCACCAAATATGAATGTTGAAAAAGTAGCAAAAATATATCTTCTTACAATTCCATCAGCATTTAAAAATTTTAGTTTGAGTGATGATTTAACATTTTTTACTCGTCACAATCATTCAAATATTTTATTATATTTAGATGCAAAAAGTATTCCTTATCTTGGCCATTTCCCTAGTGAAATGACTGGAAAAAGTATACAACAATTTATATATCATGAAGATCAACATATTATATCTACATTACACAATTTTTTACGACAAAATAAAAATTTTGAAATAATTAAGACGGATAATGTACGTTTTATAACACATAGTGGACATATCTTAAGAATTAATAGTGAATGGTGTGGTTATATTAATCCATGGAATAATAATATAGAAATGGTTGTTGGTAGGCATAAAATATGTGATGATCATTTACAACTAGGAAAATTTTTAAAAGATGGTGGAATTGATGTTTTAGCTGAACCAAATATTTATGAAAAATGTATTTATGATTATAATAATATTAATTATAAGTACAATGCAACTTGCAATAATACATTTAGTTCATTAACTAATGATACTTATTTAATGTCTCAAAAAAATAAAATTATGATAACAATAAATACTGACTCATCAACATTTATACAAAATAATAATAATAATATTGAAAAACCAGTAGTAAATTTGTCAACAAAACAAGTCCAATATCTTGATAATGTTCATAGATATTTTCAAAATACATCACAAACAATATCAGCAACAAATTCATTTATTAATCATAAATTTTTTGCCATTTCCGATGACTCAATGCAACAATCTAATAATAATAATAATAGTAATAATAATATTAATAATTTACACAATACACAATCAATAAGAAATTTTTCCCCTGTATGTTCTGTTGAATTACCATTAACTGTTGAAAATCTTCGAAATCATACCCAAATTATTGAACAAGAAAGATTAAAAATGTGGCAAGAACGTATAAGGTTAATGCAAAGAAGTACATCTAATACACCGCAATCAACTATTTCAACTAATGATATTCGTCCAAGTACAACTGATAGTGCAAATGCTATTCAACAAGAAGATTAAAAAATGTATATTTTTTTAACTATCAACAAAATATCAGTTTATATGTAATGATAAAAACAAAAAAAAAATATGGAACGATTTTGTTACATATGATTTTTGAATTGTTTGTATTAGCTTGCTTATTTTTATCAAATAATTATCACTTAAATTCAACATACATTGACTGCAGCTAAAAAGAACTTCCTATAAAAACAACGTTAGAATTAAAAAAAATTTTTTTTAAATCTTACATATATAATTTCAAAAAAGAAGGACAAAGAAAGAAAAAACTTTTAGAAAAAAAAATAACCAGAAGGATTTTATTGCATTCAAGTAGTTTTTTTAATGAATATGATATTATTTAATAGAATTTCAAATTAACTTTTTTATGAAAGCCAGCAAATTTGATCTCTATTGATATTATGATGTTGTGTTTTATATATGTAACAGTTCTTTAATATAATTGAAGGAAAAAAAGATTTTTTTTCTTCCCAACCAGCGCATTCAATGAAATGTGAACTGCCACATGTATATAAAGAACACATTTTTTGAAAGCTTTTTTATTTAATTTTTTATAATTTTTTTTTTTAAAAGTTTAACTTGCTTCTTTTAAAAAAAGCAAGCGTCTCACTGCCCGACTTAGTCTTTCCCAACATTTCTAGTGTACCATTTTCAACGGTGAACATTTAGAAATTCCCGGTCAGAAGAATAAACAAAAAAAGGTTTTGTTTATTTTTCGAGATTTGTTTAATTTTTTTTTAATATTAATTTTTTATTGTGTAATTTGTTGCTTGAGTTTTTTTTTTTAATATTATTATTTATTTTGTAATAAAAATGTAAAAGGAAGTATTGGTATTTTATTTATTGTTATAAAATGAAAAAAAAGCATTTTTATGGAAATGAAAATAATTAAAATTTAATAATCATTCTTTTTATTCATAGCATTTTCCATTGCATTTGATAAGATATTATCAACAAAATTGTGAATGTAATTGTTATTTTTATATCCATCTAATTTAGGCTCACTTTTTTCATCATTTTTATTTCCTTCCGAATTTAAGGAAATATTTTTGTTATTATCAATAGTTACATCATTTGTGATAACATCATCTTTATCTTGTGTATCATTTTTAGTAAGGGAAACTTTATTTCCTGTATTAATTGCTGGGAAAGAGGAAATCCCACCAAATGATACCTTGCGACCACGATTTTTATGAGAAGTAACATTTAATAATGCTGAATTATGACTATTTGATTTTGACTCATCAGATGGTTTTATTTCTTTTTGTTGTGTTATTAAATTTTGATTGTTTAATTCATTTTTTAATTTATTATCTTTTTTTTCATTGTCATTTGAAAAGACCATAAGTCGTGTTTTCCAAAGATCAGTATCACAAATAGGATGAATATCTTATAAAAAAAATATTTATTTAAAATAAATAAATTATGTTACCTGGAAATACTTGAGATAAATTTAAAAGCCATGTTCTATCATGTGCACGAAACGCAACTTTACCAAGTCTTTCAATTGACGTAAAACTTTGAACTATATCAATGGAGCGTGCTTCAATTTTAAAATTAATATCATCATTTTCAAAGAAAATATCACCTATTAAAAGTAAATTCATTATATATGGTATTGTATCGTTTTTTTCAAAATATGAGAATGTTGATTTAATTACACGAGCTAAATGTGGCCATATTGCTTTCATTGGTACAAGATAATCTTCATCTAACTCATCTTTATCAACTCTTCCAGCTATTTCTAAGAATAAAAACTTGTCATCATCAATATCATTACGGATGATTGTAACTTTTATGACATCCTCTCTTAACAAAATTCCATTAATCCACTCATATTTATACTCCCAGTTAAAAGATTTTCCAGCTAATGAAATTATAAATCTAAACATATCTTCAGTCAAACAACCCTTAAGTATTTTATATTTTAATGATATTTGAACTTCCGAGTATCTTGGAAATGGAGTCCAATTTAAAGCTGGTGCTTTACTTGGCAACTCTTGTCCAGTGCCATTAAAATTACTTATTTCAATTTTTTTTTCATTAAACAAATTATCACTTGATATATCATTATCTTTTGAAAACTCAGTATATATTTGATTAATACTATCAATTGAAAATATATTAAAAAATGAACATATATTTTTATGTAAATTAGGATCGTCAAAAGACAACAATGCTACATCAATATTTGGTAAATATAACCATTTTTCAATTTTTCCTTTTCTTTCCGTTCTACTTATTGACTCAGATAAATTAAGTGTCTTTTCAAGCTGTAAACTCCAAAATGAATACCATGATTCTTTTGTTTTATTAATTAAATTTTGTAAAATGACATTATCATCAGGATGAACTTCTGTCTTAGCTATTAATATTTTAATTTTTCCACCCTATATTAAAAAATAAAAAATAAATTACTTTTTTAAAATAGAGGAAAAATTAATTATATACCTGTACAATGACTTGATGAATACATTTAACAATTAATTGTTTAAAATCTTCAGAAAAATCTTTTCCCATCAATATAAAATATCCAATTTTACTACTACGAAGGGTAAATTGATTTTTTTTAAAATTAATAATAGCAGCATTTGCTACAAATTTTTTAGAATTATTCAATGATTCACCATCATTAATATTTAATGAGATACGTAATCTTTCAAGTATATTTTCACTATCAGTTATTATTAACATTTTGAAAACTAAAAATAGTTAAATATTATATTAATATTAAAATAAAGAAAAATTTCGTTAAAATTTTTACTAATTTAAGAAAAATAAAAAAATCCGTAAAAAAATATATCTAAATATAAAGATTTGTAAACAAAAAGAAAGTGTTAAGAATGAATTTAGACTTTTTTGATTAAATTAAATAAATGTTTAAATTTTATCTATATTATCAGTTTTTTTTTTCAATTCAAGTCTTTTTTAAATAAAAATTTTTATGTTAAAAAATAAGTAACAATTTAAAGATTAAAAAAAGTTGAAAAAACATGGTATATATATGTATTACTTTTTTACTATTTAATGTATATATATTTTAAATAAAAAAAAACAAATAAATAACAATATTTAAAATAATTTAGTCAAAGATAAGTTTTTAAAAAAAAACCAGTTGACATGGAAATATATAAAAATACAATTATAATTAGTGAAATTTTTAAAATATATTTATAAAATTAAAAATTTTCAAATATATCGCTTGTTATGTTATAATAAAAAATATACATAGATAAAAATATACCACAACAGTAATTGATACTTTATTGGTAAAAAGGAAAAAATTTTACTAAACAGATAAATATAAATTTCATACTATTAATATTAAAAAATCTTATAAATATTCACATTTACATAAAAAATTTTCCTAAAAAATGTATATTTTAATTTAATGTGTTAAATGAATTTTGTTGAAAAACTTTTCTTATATATATATATTTTTTTTTCCATTTAATAAAAACTTCAAAAACATTACAAATAAATAATTCTTTGTATAAACATGAAAGTAAAGTAATGTAAGTAGAAAAAAATTAAAGTAATTCAATCAAATTAAAAAAAGATTAGAAAGTAAGAATAGGGTATAAATATATCATAAAATTTCAAAAGTATTCTTTTTTTTTTGATTAAAAAATAATTAAAATAGTGAAAAAATGTCAAAATAAAATAAATATAAAGTTTTTTTTTATTATATTTTATATTAAGATAATATTATAATGGGTAAAGATTTATTTTTGTTTTGAAGAATTAAAGTAACTTAAAAGCTTTTTCATTAGTTTTGTTTTTTAAATAAATAATAATTTTATGTCATTTTTAACACATAAATAAATAAATAACTTTTTTTTATTAAAATAAAAATAGTTAATTCTAGTAAAATTTTATAAAATATATTTTTATACAATATGTCATATTAATTTTGCATAAAAATAAATTTAATTTTTGATAAAATTATTTAATGATATTTTTCAATAGCGTTACTTAACAGTACTTTTATTATTTTTAAAGTTATTGTGTTATTTAATAGTAATATAAAATAATTCTTCTTTTGTTAATTATATTTTAATAATATTTTTATTTAAAATATAAATAAAATTAAATGTACTTATAAGTTTTTTAATAAATTTGAATACATTAATTTTCTTAATTTTCTTATATAACAAAATTGTTTTATTAATATTACGTTAAAAAAATGTTATATATTAATGATATACTATAAAATAATTAATTTTATTATATATTACCCTTTATTTTCTTAATTAGTAATAATAACACATTCGTTTTTTTTAGAAATACAATAAAGAATTGCAATAAAAAAATATTTAATATTTTTTATGTCTAAAAAACATGCACACTAATTATTTTTATTCCTTATTTGTAGTTAAAAAATAGATATAAATTTTTAATAAATATATAGAAAAAAAAGATTAAATATTGTATGTAAAGATATAAAAATGAACAATATATAATGTTAAACTAAAAAAAAAGATAATCCAATATTATTCCTGAATAACATTTTTATGTATTAGACTTGGGCAAACCTTATCCAATTACTTATCCTCAACAATCTATTTTTAAAAGTTGTATGCGCAATGGTACATCTGCTTAAATAATTTTTGAAATTCACCCTAATTGAAACATTGTACATTTTATTTTATATTTAAGGATAACCAAATAATTTATACAATCAACAAATATATGGCCATTCTGTTTTTGTTTTTAACACAAAATAGATACATTTATCTTTCTTTTATCATTTTAAATAAACAATTATAAAACAGTTGGATATGTTAAAAAAATTTTTCTTTACAAATATATCAAGTACTTTTTATAAATTAGCATTATTAATAAAAAAAAGCAAAAAAAAAATACTTTATATTTGAAAAGAAATTTAAACAATAATAATATTTTAAAATTTATTATATTTAAATATAAAAAAAATTTTTAATAATAAACAAAAAAAACTTTTTTTTAAAAAAATTTATTATTATATAAAAATGTTTGAAAATATAAAAATATAAAAATGATTTTAAAAAAATTTATTATAAGTTATTGTATTATTATTTCATTATTTACATATGAATTATTTTGAAATAATAAACAAAATTTTTACTAAATTTAATATGTAAAAATTATTATTAAAAAGTATTTAAAATTAGACACATGTAAATAGAAGTTATTTATAGAAGTAATTATTTTATTAACTTTTCCTAATTTGTACATCTTTTGATAATTCTATTTATTTTATTTAAATTAAAAATAAATATATCAAATATTTTTTGCTTGTTATATGAAATAAAAAATTATATTTCTTGAAAAATGGCAAATATATATAACTATATGATTTATTATAATATATGTTGTTATATAAATATAATATAATAGTAAAAATGATATCGTATTAATGTTATGTTAAAAAAAACTTGGTCTTAGTACAAATTTTATTACTTTCTTTAGTACCATACTTGATAGAACAAAAGTAAATGTTGTATTCTATTTTATTAGTCGTTTCTCTTATTTATATTGATCATTTATTATATTGTAAAAATTAAAATATATTTATATAATTCATTGATTATTTAAAAATGAAGTGATCATTATTTAATCATTCATACAAACTATTTGAATAAAAAAAAGTTTTTATATTTACATTCAAAAATACGACAATGAGTGGTGTAAAATTCCAAGACAATTATTTGCAAAACACTTTCTATAATTTTATTTTATGATAATGATAAAGGATAACTAGAAATAATTTTAACTACTACTATAAGTAACATTTTTGATGATAAAAGTTATCATTTCTTTTATTATATTGTTTTTACATCAACTTAATTAATAAATGAAATATAATTTTAAATTTTTAACTTTTACTAAACATCTACTTTTATAGATTAAAAATTTTTAAATTTTATTTCACAATTATATCTATATAAGAAAAATTTTTATGTTAACATTTTTCTTTAATTTTAAACTATAATTTAATTTAAATTGATTTATATAACTATTTAAAGTATTAGTAAAAACAAAATAAAAGGTTGGCGTTCATTGTAATATTCTAACTGTTTAAAAAAAAAGTTAATTGTAATATTTTATTTAAATAATATATAAGTCATATTTAATTAAAAACACTTAGTTTTTATAATATTTATTATAATTATATATATAATATTTCTTCAATTAAAACAAATATTTATTTTTGTGCAAAATACTTTCTAAACTTTATTTTTGTCATTTAACTAACAATAAATATTTCAATTCTATTTAATTATTAATTAATAAAGAGTATTATTACAATTTGAAATTGTAACATTTCATCAAATTTAATTATCAATAAATTTTAACAATTTTTATAGTTTTTAAATATAACTTTTAAAAACTTAAATCAATTTTAAAACATAAGGTAACTTAAATATATGACTCACTTTATTTACAATTAAAATAAACAAACATTAAGCATTCTTTTTATTAACTTTATTCTATGTAGTAGAATATATACTAATTCCATATTAAACATTCAAACACCATCAAATCTTCATTTTATTTTTTTTAATGACAATCATAGTTTTTTTTTGTTATCCAAATTTTAGAGATATAGTGGTGTTTTTTTTTGCGTAATATATAAAATTTTCTATTCGATAATTTTTTATTATAATATCATTGTTATCTAATCTATTTTATACTTCGTGTGTGTATCAAAAAAAAAACTTTTAGATTAATATTTTTTTTACATCTTTCCGTTTCCTTATATTTATTATCAATTATCTCAATTGTCCTATTTTTAGATTTGGTTATGGGTACAAAGGCAAATGGGAATGATTTAAAATTGGTTAATGGAACAAGTGGGTATGAATCACCAAGTGGTGTTGAAACAAAACCTACCTTATCTGTAAAAGAACTTACAGCATTACTTAGTAAAAAAAATATACCATATGGTGATAGTAAAAATAATTTTACGTTAGGATTAAAAAGGCAAACAATAAATAATGGTAAGTTAATTGATTGTTAAAACACATAAATATACATTATTAAAGTTTATAAATATAATATATTAATAATATATGTATATTATTATATATATTTTGTTTATTTAAAAAAAAAAAGTAATTTAATATTTTTTAACAAATCTAACTATTGATTAAAATATATGCTAAAAAGTTTGAACATAGTTTAAATTTTTCATTTATATTATAAAATATTTTATTTGTTAAAGTACAATAATTTTTATAATTTTTTTATTTTAATAATAAAAAAAGTTTTTTTTAGTAGATTTAAAAGTTTTTAATGGAAATAATATTACTTCAAAAAAGCGAGAGGTAATTAAAAAACCAATTCCTTTACCAAAACCAAATTATTTATCTTTAAACAGATCAAAAGATTTAGAAAGTAAAAATTTATCTCCATTTATTCAAAAAACTTCAAAACAACTATATGATAGAGGAGACTTATTAATACATAAAAATAACAATCAACAAGGTAGGTTTATTTTTACTTTATCAAATATTTACAACTTCATTTCTATTCATAAATTTCTATACATTTTATGGAAAGTATACATACAATATGTATTAACTTTTCCAATGATACGTGAAAATCAAAAAAGAAAAAAAAAACTTTTTATATTGTATTATAATAGTTAGTTTAAATCATATTTTAATATAACAAAATTGTTATATGAGAAAACATTTTTTGAAACTATTTAACTAAATAATTTATTAGAATATTATAGAAAAAATTATTTAATAGTTATTATATTTTTATATATATAATTTATATGCATATAATCTTCTTAAAATATTTCATATAATATAAAGTATGTATATTATACGTACAAAATATAACATTTGATTGTATAACTTAAACTTTTACTATTTATTTACATAATATTTTTTAAATTAAGCATTAAAAATATATTAACAAACGTGGTACATTAAAACTATATAAAAAAAATATATATATATATAAGTTTTATTATTTTATTTTGATAAATAATAATCATAATTTTATATTCCTTATATAACTATTGTATAATAATATTTTTTTTATATTATTAAAATGTATGACTAATAAAACATTAAATTATATTATTTTTTTTAAATAAATATTTTTAAAGAAAATAACTAAGAAAATTAAATTATCTATATAATATTGTTATTAATATTTATTCTTTTATCTAATTAATTTTATTTTTTCTAGTAACATTAAGATCTAAGATGTCTTTAAACAACGATGACTTTTTAAAAAATGAAATGGAAAAAAAGTTACCAATAGAAAGGAGTAAATCAATTGATAGTAAATATAGTTCATCTGGAAAATCATTAAGGTACGTTATAATAATTAAAAACCAATTTTCTAAAAAAAAATTTTAGGAGTACCGTCGTAAATAGTAGTATAGAAAGACTAAAAACACTAGAAGAAATAGAAGAAATATTATTTTCATTTATTAATGAGGAAACTAATGAAAAGTTGAAAAAAATTGTCAATGAAATAGCTGAAGTTGAGTATAATTTTTGTGTCAAATTAAGAAGTATTAGTCAAGATTATCCAGAATTTATTAGAAATAATTCACCTAAAAATAAAGATTTATTAAAAGAATATCCTATTATTGAGGAGATAGCTGAGGCATTATCACAAATATTAAATGTTCATCATGTATTATTGGAACACTTCACATTATTACTAATGAATTGGAAAAATACTAGTCCTAATTTAGCATCCATACTACTTAAAGATGGGCATTACTTAAAAATTTGTTCTGTTTTTATAAGAAGAAAAAATGATGTAGCTGATATGTATAGGAAGGCGTTACTTGAAAATGAAAAATTAAATGAATTAACAAAATTATATGAAGAGAATATGCTTAATATTAAAACATTAGATGATCAACAATTTAATGGTTTTTCTAGAAAAATGGGTGTAACTGTTTTACATGAATTAGATTCTGTTCACCAAAATTTAGTAAGATATGGATTATTAATGGAAAGGTATTCTAAAGCTATTGATGAATCATTATATCCAGAAGAGTATAATGCAAGTATAAAAGCAATGACATTAGTTAAAAATTTAGCAAATCAAGTTAATGTTGATTTGAAGGAGGAAGAAAATTCATTAAAAATGTTAGAATTAAATAAAAGATTTCATGGAAAATATAATATCATCCATCCATGTCGTAAATTTATATATGAAGGTGAATTAACAAAACAAGCAAGGCGTGATAAATTACAAAGATACTTAATACTATTTAATGATATTTTAATTATTTGTAATTGTTCCTTAATTGGTAAATATATGGATCCATCTAAAATTCGAGTATATAATGTTGAAAATTATGAAGTTAAGGTTAAAGATCATATTGATTATGAAAATCAATTTGAACTTATGACAGAGGAAAAAAGTACAGCATTTATATGCTCAAGTAAAGAACAAAGAGATATTTGGGTATCAAAATTAAAAGAAGTTAAAGAAAATGCATTAAATGCTAAAGATACAAGGGTTAAAATAATGAAACAAACTAATCCTGACATCCAACCAGATAATAATTATGAAGGAATTTTATATAAAGCTGTATGGATTCCTGATGAAAAAAGTAATATATGTATGATGCCAAATTGTGGTGCTGAGTTGCGTGTTTTAAGACGTCATCATTGTCGTTTATGTGGTTTTGTAAGTTATTAAACTTTTTTTTTAAATTAATTATTTATTATTATATAGTTAATTTGTTCAAGTTGTACTGGTGAAGCACCTATACCAAAATCAAGAGATGCTGATCCAGAATCTACAAATGTATATAAAGTTTGCCCACAATGTTTTTATGATATTAAAAATGAATTTGGACATATTTTTAAAGCCAAAAAATTTAAAGCACCTAAAAATCATCATCTTCGCAAAATTGAAAATATCGCATTTGAAAAAATATCAATATTGGAAAAAAATAAAACCGGTGAAATTAAAAGATGGGTAGAATTTTCTAATTTAAATATTTTTAGTATTTTTAAAGGTGAATTTGTAAGTAATACTTCTTATTTCTATTTATTTAACTAAAAAAAATATAATTTTATAGGATTTTGAACCAATTAAACAAATTGATTTGGAAAAAGAATCATATGCTATAACTGTTGATGAAAATTCATTAGTTGGTGCTACATTTTCATTTGTTAATTTAGAAAATAAAGCTGAATTATTTAAATTTCGTGTAGATAATGAACGTAAAATTGAAAAGTAAATTTTTAAATTTCTTTTATAATGTTATTAATATTATTTTTTTTAGGTTTAAATTGTTATTTAAAGATAAGTTGATTGAATGAAATAGATAAATAGATGTATAGAAAAATTAATCATTAATTTATGATATATGAAAAGCTTTTTTTATATATTAATCATTAACTTAATTTTTTTTCTTTATAAAGTAATTTTTATATATTTTAAAATGTATAAAGTATTGTACCATATTTATGTATAAATATTGTTGAATAAATTTAATGATAGTATAAAGATGATTTTATTTTAAAAAAATATACTTATTTTTTAATTTTGTTTACTATTTTTTAATATATATGGTAATTATAAAAAAAATTACTAAAAAATTTTTAAAATAAAAGATTAAGATCTTTTGTGGAAAAACATTAATAAAAAATTTGTTTCAAAAATAAATATTTTATTATAACTAGAATTAAATTTCAAAGCCATTAATCTTTACAGTTAATAAAATAATCTTCATTAATTTAACTATCATAGTATTTTTAGATTAATTTTCATTGTAATATATTTGATAAGATAATTATATTTATTAGTTTGCTTTTTGGATATAAACTAAATAAAGTATTAATCATTAATCCTATTGTATAGTTTATTATTATTTTTAACAATATTTACTTTTAAAAAATATACTAATATAGTATTTATATTATATATTTTAATTAAATATATTACGCTATTTTTTTAACCCCACCCTAATTTATTTTTTTTAAATAGGTTTTTGTTTTTAATTTAATTTTAAAATTGTTTATTTATATTATACAATGAAAAATGGCTTTTAATATTAAATTTTATCTATAAAAAGAAAATAGTTAATATAAAAATCAAATTGGTTATTTTTAATTTAATATACTATTTTTATTAAAATTATATTAATAATAAAATTAATAATTTAATAATGACCAAAAATTCATGTTTTTTGGTTTTTTGTTTTCTTTGTGCTATAATTTCAGTAACAATTATACCTATAACATGTGCATGGACATATTTTATTGGAAGTATGTTAAAATAAATTAATTATATCAAAAGTTTGTTCTTTTTTTTTTTTATTGTTTTATAAATGTTGTATAGTTATATTTAATTAAGGTATATTTATGATTAATAATTTTTTATTTTAGCTAATATTGATGTTGACCAATACCCAACTATTCAAGATGTTGTTGATGCTGTCAATTTTTGTACCTCTATTCTTATTTCTACTGATTTAAATAGGGTAAATTTTGTATTTTATCAAAATCTTTTTTTTAACATATTATATTAAAGATATTAAAATATAAAGAAATTTGTGGAAAAATAATTAATATTATTAATCAAAATGAAAACGGTAACAGTAATGTGTAGTATAATTGTTTTTCAAATTAATATAACTTTTTATTTATAAATACAATAGTCATAAACTATAATTAAAATATTATTAAATTTCTTTTTGCTGATTTTTATTAATCTATGTATAAATATTAAGAAGTAATATACAATTCAGGATAACGTGAATATTTTCTATTTAAAAAAAAATTTTCAAGTCCAACAATGCCATTTAACTGTGATTAATGTTAAAAATAAAATTTTTTTCTATAAATTATAATATTTTTTAATATCAATTTTAAAACCTTTTTTTAACAATTAAAATAATATTACAATAAGATAAATTTATATCTTTTTTTATATTTTCTTATAATTGTTTATTAAAAAGCGAAATAAATTATGTCTATGACATCATAATTATAACAAAAATATTATTAATTTTTTAAACCAATTTAATTTATAGTACATTAAAGATTAATTCATAAAATATTATATAATATTACTAACATAAACTTAAAAAAATATAAAACTATAAATTTTCGAGAAATTTATCTTCTATTTACAATAAATATTAAAAAGGATACAATTTGAAATAAAAAATTTATATTTAATAATAAATCAACATAATAGCAATGTTATAAATCATAATATTTATTTAAAAATTCAGATTTTATTTTTATTTTAAAAAATTTATCATAGTTTTCTTTAAAAATTATCTACAATTAAGTGAAATAAAAAAATCTTTTTTTAATATTTACTAAAAATGAATTATGAAAGAAAATTAAGTTGATTAATAAAAGTTTTCTTATAAATTCTTTAATACAGATTAGTAATTTAGGTTTTCAAGGAATAGGTGTGTAATTACATATTATAAGTAGAATTATTTGTTATCAATTATTAAGTAAATTTCCTACTATTCTTAAGCTATCTTTTAAACATTTTTTAAAAATTTTTCCATTTGTTCGATCATTAAATTTGTAACATGATGGAGCAAAAACAATAAAATTTTTTTGTAAATTATATGAACAGCCATATCCATCATCAACGACTGCCCCATAACATAAATAAGTATCATTTGGTATTTGTACTGTTGTTACTTGTGATGTTGATAAAGGAAATCTCATTGTTTCAGTCCATGTTTTTTCTTCAAATATTTTAGGAATATGACTTAAGTTATCTCTTGCTAATACATTTAATGCACATAAATGATTATCAATACCTTCACCATGAATATTCTAAAGAAATAATGAGTTTAAATATAAAATTATGTATAATACAAAGACAATGAATATTATTATTAAAATACCTCTTTTGTAATTAAAGCTTGTTTTTTGGCAGCATTATAAAATAAATCTCTCCTATCATTATCAGTATATTCATTGAAAGATGATGTCATTGATTTGACCCATTTTAATACTTCCGGTGTTGCTGCTCTAATATTATCGACACGACCATACTTAAATCTTCTTATTGAAGCTGATTCATATGTTGAGACAAGCTTACCATGTGCAATATAATGAGCCAATTGCATTATTAATTGACAAAACCCATCAGGGGATACATTTTTTGATTTAATAAATTCTTTACCATACTCATCAAAATAAAGAACATTTAATTCTAAGCCATCTGAAAGTTTATTAAATTCTTTTTGACATGAAATCATTAAATTTGCGGTTTCTCCATCAATTGACCATGTTAATGGTTTGGGATCATACATATGTTTTGGAGATACTATCTAAAAAAAATGGAATAATAAATGAAATTAGAATAAATATACATTTAAACGATTAATATTTTTTTCAACATATTTTTGAACATATTCAGCCATATTAATAATTACTATTCCTTCTGCAACAGAATGTTCAATAAGTAATCCATTTGTTCCTGTATCAGAGACAACAATTTGTATTGTACTATTATACCAACGATTTAATCCTACACCTGTTGAACCAAATCCATGTAATATATGATGTCCACGATGTGCTAAATAATCTTCATAATTATCAATATTAATATTTGATTTAAGATGTTTTATAAAATCAAGACATAATATAAATGTAGCAGATTTTATCCATTCTAATGAACGATTATTTATTGGTTTTTTCTTAAGATTTTCCCATATTTGTGCTGCTTTATCACGATTACCTGCAGTTATAACACCAATTGGTGTTGCTGTTGGCCTATTTTGTGAGTAATTAACAATTTTTTTAAGTTGATAAAGTATTTCAGAGTGTGGAAGTAATTCATTATTAATTTTTGTATATAAAACAAATGCTTGATTATGACACATAACTACTATATGATCATTACCATCTTCATCATAATAAGAAGGATTTTCTCTTTTATAATAAAAATTATCACAATCATAATTTGGTTCTCTATAACATGATAGTATTCTTTTATATTGCTCCATACATACAGGAATTTTTTCAACACCAGCTGATATTTCTCTAGGAAATTGTTGATTATCAATCATTAATTTATACTCTACAAATCCTCTAATTAACCATGCTGCAAAATTTAACTGTTCATCTGTTGAGTTAAATTTTTGTTGAGGAAAAATGTAGGCTGGGTTGGAATAAAGTGGTAATGGATATCTAGGTCTTAAATACATTTCAGGAAGCCAAAATTTATTAATCCAATTATCAGACTTTTCAGCTAGAAATAATAATTTTTTTTGTAACTCAACTGCATTAGGAAAAAATTCTTTAACAGCTGCTTTTGTTTGCTCAAAATTGAGATCGCTTTGATTATCACAAATAACTGATGCATACTCTAAATATCTTTTAAAAGAATGTTCCAATGATGGTACTGGTGGTTTTGGTAAAGGTGGCTAAAAATTTTTTTACATTTTAATTAAAGTTTTATAATTAAAAATATCTAACTTTTTTAAGATTATTTAATTTTTTTTTATCTATTGTTGTTACTGAATGTCTATAAATATTTTTTTGTATTGATATATTTTTAATTATACTTCTATTAGTATTGTATAAATTATTTGAAAATATTTTTAACATTTTAGAAGTATTTTAAAAAAAAATTTGTAGGATAATGGATAAAAAAAAGAATGAAAGTTATAAATTAAAAAATTAATATAAAAATTTATTAATTATTTGCAGTAATTTGCGTAAGAATAAATTTTTAAAAGATAAGTGAATGAAATGTCATGATAAGCTTTGGATTTTTTTTTTGTTTTTACAATACATATTCAATTACTTAAATCTTTAATTATCTAATATAGTTCCCAAGACAGATATACTTATACATGTTATTGAAAAAATTAATTATTATAAAAGACTTTAATCTTCATAAAGTATCTTTTATCTTATTATTAAGTCAAAAAAATAGTATATTTTGTTGGTTAATTTAAGAAAATGTATATTTTTAAGATGATATTATACGAAGTAGGATCTTTAGGGAATTTTTTCTTTTATAATAACGTAGAAAGTGCTGTTGTAATTTTTTTTTATTATTAATATTTTGTAATAATTATAAATTGCTTAATATTTTCTTATACACATGTTTTATTGTACTTACCTCATTCCAATTATATAACTTCACACAGTACAATTTTTTTGTTTTTTCACTACTATTTTCATCGTAATTAATATTTGTTATGTTATGTGAGTCCATTATAGTAATTATAACTTATCTGTAATTAAATGAAAAAAAATGTTTATTTGTAAATAATTAAAAATATCATTAAAATAAATTTTATTTTATTGTTAGTTGTTAAATGCATCAATAATATATAACGATATAATTGTTTTATAAGAAAAATTGAAATTGCTCAATGATCATCATTTATAAAATGTAAATTTTTATCTTTAAAGCATTAATTTGTTTAAAAAAAATTTATCTTATTAAAAATAGTCCATATTAAAAATATTTAAGAGATTTTAAAAGTTAGTGAATGTGTTAAGATGAGATAAGTGATTTTATAGTTTAATCAAGAGTATCTTTTGTTTTTTTTTTTTTGAAAAACTTTATGCTATATATAGTTTTTCAATTGCCATACAACAAAGTGAGATTTCTTATAAAGTGAATTTTAACTTAGTAACAAATAAAGAGATAAGCTAGAAGTTTCTAAAGTCAAAAATGATGAATTATATCAATTATAATAAATGTATTAATATGAAAAAAAGCATTCATATTAATTATTTTTTTTATATAATTTGCGTTTTCTGTTATAAGTATTGTTTATTATCACCATTGAATATTGAAAGGATCATTTGTATTATTCATATTTTGTTCAGTCGGTTGATGATATTGTGCTTGGTCAGCATTATATGAAACATTATTTTTATTAGCATTATAACCATCATTTCCAGTACCACCATATCCATTTGCCCAAACATCATTATATTGATAACTTCCAGTAAACTTTTCTTGATGACTACCATTTGGTGGAGTTGGTCTTTCAGGTACTTTTGGTTTATCAATACTTGTTAATTTTTGACTTTCTTGAGGATTTCCATTTATTGCTTCATAATTATAAACTTTTCTAAGCATAAATAAGACAGGTGTATATCCAACATTTAATACACAAATTAAAATATTTAAAGCTAAAAATCCAACATTTTGTACGATACCACCAGCAATTATAGGTCCAAATGCATATGCTAAACTATATGAAATATCAGCAATTGCATAAACACTTCCATAAACAGAAACATGTCTTGTATCAACTAAATATCCTAACATAGGAAGAAGTGATGTATCTATTAATGCAATTCCAAAACAAATAGTACTCAAAGGAATAATAAGTTGCCACATTGACGTCATAAATGGTACAACAGCACAACTAATACCCTCCATTGCTAATCCAACTGTAGCAAGTATCCATGATGAATGAGGATAATATTTTAATAGTTTAACTGTTACATAAACACCTAAAACATGTGGAAAAAATGCTGGAAGCCATATCATTCCCATCATCCAATCAGGTGTGTCTGGCATACTTTCTGTTATCCAATTTGTAATTGTTGGTTCCAAAAATGCAAGAGAAATATTTGCCATTATTAATGCACCTGAACATACAGCAATAAATGGATCCATAAATAATCTCCACATAGGTGTACCATTTTTTTTCTCACCACTTTTTATATCATCTATTGTATCTATAACACGTTGTTTAGGTTGAATTACCATAAAAACCAAAAATCCATCAATAAGACATACCAATGCTAATATTAAAAATGGTACAGGTTTACCTGCCATTGAATATAAAACAGATCCAAATGGTGGGGCAACAAGACATCCAAATGATATAAATGCTAATGCTATTCCTAATGCAGCTGACCTTTCAGATTCTTCTGTAAATCTATCAGCGATCATAGCTAATCCTGATGTATCCGCAAAAGCTGATCCAAATCCCTAAAAAAATAATATTTTATAATAATAATAATAATATAAATAAAATTATTTTTTTAACATACTTGTAATGATCTAGCAAAAAATAATACACCATAACTTCTTCCTAAAGCAAAAATTGCAGTTGAACTAAACATAACAACCAAACCAATTATCATCGGTATTTCATAACCAATTCTATCAATGATAAAACCAGATAAAGGATTTACAAATATTTGAAGTAATGCCTTTGAAGCAAATAACCATCCTAATTCAATTTCTTCATTAAGATAATCAACATGTCCCCCACTTTGTAATACTAATATACTACCATTTTGTAATTTTCTTGTTTCATTAGTATAATCTTCATATGTCTCTTCATATGCATGAATATCTCTTAAATATTTTGGTATTATTGGTACAATAACCATATATAACATATTATCTAATAAAAGAGCAATTGATACCACAACGAGGACTAATTTTTTTTGTACCTCAATTGGTTTGGTTGTACGTTCAATCCATTCTTTAACCCAATCTGTATCACGATTTAATATTGGAATATTAAAACCACCCATTATTAGAAACTTTTTATAGTAATATTTATTAAATATTCTTTTAAAAAAATTCTTTTAAATATTCCCTATTTTGTATGATAAATAATAACAGTTTTACTATTATTATTATTATTTTTATCTATAGAATAAGATTCTTTAATAAAGGATAAATATTAATAAAATAAAATACTATAGACTTTTAAATTGTGTTATTATGTAAAAAATTAATTATTTTATCCGCGAAAAATTACTTTTTTTTTTAGTAGTTATGAAAATAAAAATTAGTATGTTATTTGAAAAGAAAAAATTAAAGATGCATAAAGATAGTTTCTTCTAACAACAAATGATATATTTATTTTATTAATTGGTCATAGTAATGTTAAAAAATAAAGAATGTTCGAATATATATATATATATGGAATTTTTGAAATGGTAAATATATTTTTACATTATATAGTAAAAAAGGATATATTGTTAATGTTATTTATTGAAAAATTAAAATAAAAAAAAAGTTATTTTGTTTTTTAAATTAATGATACTTATTGGAGATGAGATAATAATATAAAAATATAAAGTCACAAGTAATTTTTAAGAATACATAAAAGCACTTTTTTTCTTGAAAGTGTTTATTTTTAAATGTAGTAAATACTTGATATAATAAAGTTAAATAATTATATTCAATAATAACTACTGAAAACTAGTGCGTGATTGTAATCTCCAGAGAGAACAGTAACTCATATATTTCAGTTTAATTATTATTATCAGATATTTCTTACTTAAAAATAATACCATTTATGTGTTAGAATATAAATTACATTTTTATTTTAAAAAATTTTAATTTTATTAAAAAGTTTTTTTTTACTTTATTATTACTAAATAAAGTATAGTAACATATAATTTATTATTTTATTAAAATTTTTAGACTACCAATAAAAATTAAAGTATATAATATTTTAAATTTAAAATAACAGTAAAAATTAATAGTTATATTTAAAAAAGTATAGACTCTATACTTAATACAACATGATTTTTAAATAAAATAATTATGGTTATTTTCTTTTTTCACTGATTGGTGCATTTAAAATATATAAAAATGTTTAGTTTTACAAACTTTTATATTACATTACTTAAAATAAGTTGTAACTTCCTCAAAAAATTGTACACGCCTACTCAAATAGTAAACTATAAATGGAAATTATAAAAAAAAAATTTTTATGTTTTTATATATGGTAACGAAAAGAATTTGAAATATAAAGGAATGTTATGAAAATTAAGAAATTTGTATATTATATAAAATTGATGCATAAATAATATGGTAATAAATGAAAGAATAATCAACAAAATTTTTGAAATATTTTAAAAATTTATAATATATTTTTTTATCCTTATTTAAAAAAAAAATTTCAAAATGAAAGTTTTTTTTGTTTAATAAAAAAATAGTTTAAACAATTAAAAAATGTATGTTACATGTTTTTTTCTAACACTAATAAAAATAATAGATAGTTTTTTTTTTACAAATAATTTGTGAGATAAAAGCTCACCTTGAGCAGCTATAGCAACCTTATACAAAATATCTTTTTTTTTATTTAAATTAATTTTGCTTTCAAAATCCAATATTGTTGAATAAGTTGTTAAAGATAGACTTATAATAATGAAAACAAAATATAAAAGTTTTTTTTGATATTTTAAATTTCAATATAAAATGGTTATCTAAAGACAAATTTGAAGATAATTATTATATTAACAAAAATACAGTATTATTACCTTTTTTAAATATTTACATAGAAAAAACAAAATATATATATATATAGCACCTGTAAAAATAAAGAAATATATATATCAAAGATTTAAAGATAGTCATAAATATTTAAAATAAATTTAAGAAAAAAAAATAGTTATGATAATAGTTAAAAACTTTAATAAAAAATAGAATAAAAATTTTTAATTATACTACCTTTTCAATATATTAATAGTAAAAATAAAAATAAATTATTTTGATATTCAAATAATATAACTAATTGTTTTTACAATAAATTTTCTATTTCCATTATGAAAAAAAAAAAATTAATAAAATAAGGAATAGTTATTATACTCCCACTATAAAGATATTATTATTTTTTTCAATAAAAAAAATTTATTTTAAAACATGAAAAATTTTTGTGTAATATTTAATTCATAAAAATAAATCTTTTATTATATAGCTATATTTTAAGAATAGAAAAAATTCAAATATAAATGGATTTTAAATAAGAAAAGTAAATCAAGTTAAACAAAAGAAAAATGATAATACAATAAGCAGTTGTGATATATGATACAAATCTATAAAGTTATTTTTTTATAAAAGATTTTTTTTTTAAAGTTTTTTTTAAAATGTATTAAAAAAATAAAATCAAAATTGTTAAATAATAAATGAATTAATCTTTATTAAAAAAAAGATGTATGGTTATTAAAAAAGTTTTTAATGTATGTCTAAAAATAAAATTTATTCAGTATATATGTTTTCATAAAATAAGTAAATGGATTTTTCTCATTAACCATGTGAATGATTTATAAAATTTTAATGAAATATCTTTGATATCATATATTATATTTATTCATAAAATTACGTACATGGATATAAGTTTCATTTTTGTTAAAAGTCCTGATGTTATGTTGTAAAAAAAAAGAAAAATAAGACTACACGCAATCAGCTCACACTACTTATAAGCTCAAGTTTCAAAAAAGTAAAAAAGAGTGATAAAAGAAAATAATAGGATAGTAGAGAAAATTTATACAAATTTTAGATTTACATGTTATATTTTGTACATAAATAATCTTCAATTTAGATATAAAAAAAACTATTTTAGCCATAGCTGTGTATTTTAATTAATGTATGACTGTCTACAGAAAAGATTACTTAATTATAAGTGTATCCTTGCTGAGATATACTTATTAAAATAAAAATTTTAACACAAATTTTTATGAAATATAAGAAACAATTATTTATTTTCACAGTTGTGTATTTTTACCAAGTAATGTTGATTTAGTTAATAAAATTTCTCAAGATGAAGATTTGTTATTTAAAATATGTTTTTTCTAAAAAACAATATATTTTTTTTTCTTTTTGTAAGATGTACAATAATTTAAAATATTAAAATAATTTATTATATAAATAAATTTTAAGGATGATTATTAAAATTGATTTATACTATAATTTTTTTTATGCAATGTATATAAATAAAATAATTTATTGGATGACTAGTTTAGCTAACAAATAAAGATATATAAAATCTAAAAGCAAAAAAAATACAATCATATGATAAAAAAAAACCTTTTTAAAAAATAAATTATACTCATTCCATATATATATATATACATGTATTTTAAAGAAGAGGACATTTAATAATTATAAAGTGATGTTTTAAATAAATTATACTTATTGAGTAATTAGAAAAAAAAATTTATTTATAATTAATAGTTATTAAAAAACGAACAATAATATGAAATAAACTGAAAAATATAATGTTAGATATTGTATAATCATATATATCTATAAAGATAAATAAATGTTTCATATGTCAATCTTATTTATTAAAAAAAATATGATAGATAAGCAAAAAAAAAAATAGTAATGGTATATGATCAGTATTAAAATATATATTTGAAATATTCCAAGTTTTTATATATAAAATATATATATATATATATATCTTTATATGGTAACTTCTCATGGGAATGATTACTTATACTTGTAATATAAAATAGAGAGTTTCTAATTTTGTACAAAGTTAAATGAGTTTTTACAAAGTTTACCAAAAAGAGATATTTACTATATTTACTTTAAAAGAGGATTTGAAAAGTTGATATTTTAAATGATAGCATTGTATCTCATTTTTTTTTTATAAAGTTTCTATTCCAATTGTTAAATTCTCTAGTGAAAATTTTGAATAAAAATAAATTTATAAGAAAACAATATAAAATAAAAGATAAATGTTAAAGTTTTAACTTTTTAAATATTTTTACTAAAAATATTTTTTTTTAAACTTTTTATTATATATTTTTATTAGCATAATAAAAATTTTAATAAATATCTTTTTTTTTTCTTGTTAAAAATACAAAAATAATTAGTTATTTTTTAATATGTTGAAAATATTTGAAAAAATTTAAACAAAATTACATCAAGTTGATGTTTTTATAAATATTATTTTTATTACAATGGCATTTTTTAAATAAATTTTAAAACTTTATACATAAATTTAAAACTAATAAGATTGTAATATTAAATTATTCTATCATGTGCTAAAATTTAATATGATAATCTTTTTTGTTCATTGTATAAAGTTCTTTACATGATAAATAACGTAAAATCCTTCTTTTAACTTTTTAAATAAATAAAGAATGTTTTAACACTTGGCACAATAAAATTAGGCTGATTATGTTAAAAGAAAAATGCTGATAACAATGTCAGTTTGTATTTTTTCCTAGAAATGGTAGAGATTTCCGATTTAGTATACTATTTAGTCTAAATTTGTGGAAAAAAAAAGTAAGATAAAAAGTAATAAGAAAAATTTTCTTTTAAATACAGTATTAAAAATAAATGACAACATTTATTAGAGATAATTGTTTTTTTTTAAAAAAAATAAATCTTTTTTTTATTTAAAAAGGATATTGGTATAATAAAATATTAAGGTATGATGATAGATGTAAATAGACATCTTTAAAGATAAAATATGTGGTTATCTTTATTTTTTTTTTCAATTTTGAAGTACAAAATATAGGATATAAATAAAAGATGTTATTAAAGATATAAAATAAATCAACAATTCTATTTTGATAAAGAAAACTTGAATTAAGCTTGAAACAAATCTTTTTATTTTTATTATTTGAAATGTAAAATTTTTTGATTTTCAAAAAAAATAAAAGAATATTTAATAATGCGTAAAGTTTTCTTTTGCATGCTAACAACTTTTAGTTTTAAAACACATAAACAAAAAAAAATACTGGTAAAATTTGAATAATATAATAAAGAAAAACAAAAAATATTCTCAAAATATAACTTTTTATAAACATTGTATCACGCAATTTAATGATATTCAAGAAACAATAACAAACACCACACTGTAATTTAATATATTTTTTTTTAATTTTTTTTTAAATTTTATGTAAAAATTTTTTTTTGAAAAATTGCGTGATATTTATTTTGTAATTAAATAAAATTACAATATGTATTTAAATAAGCAAATAATTTGTCTACATCTAATTTAAGATTAGTTATGAAAAAAATTTGTAAAAATGTATTTTACAATTTATTTCATTGAAATAATGGTTGTTTTAAAAACAATTGGAAGAAAAAGATACCTTTGAATGATTATTTTTTAAAAATTTATTTTATATTTTTTAAAAAAATATTAATTATTGTTAATGTATTTTAGATTATTAATAGTATTATTATAATAAGTTTTATTTCAAAGTTTTTTTTTAATTTTATAAAAATATGATATATTATTTTAATTGGTCTATTAGCAAACAGTTTGTATCAATTATATCTTTTAAAAACAACTTATTATGTTTGATAACTTAAATTATTTTAACATTAATATTTTAGTATTAATAATTTATTTGTTAAAAAAAAATTTGTTATAATTTTATTTTATATTATTTATAATGTGAACTAGAAATAATTAGTAATTTAAAAGAAATAATATTTATTTGTAGAAACAATAGAATGTTGAAACTTTTTCTTTCATGATTAATAGAATAACATATTATATATTTTTTCTTTATAATCTATGATTTAGAAAAGATTTTATTAATTATTAATATTTATGTGAATGTATTGTAAATAATAAATATTTTTAACTTAGTATTAAAGTATTTATCAGATTTATCTATATAAAATATTTCAATATTATACATATTTTATATAATATTTTACTTTTTATTCTTTATTTTAAAAGGAGTAAAGGTTATTTATTAATTTATATTTTAAAGTTCAAATATTTAAGTATATATATTAGTAAAGTTAACATTATATTAATTTATAAATAAAAATATAAAGTATTATATTTCTATACATCTAAAATTAACAATTTCAAAAATTAATTTTTTTCTTTTATTTAATGGGTGGCTTATATTATAATATGATATGTAATTTATTGAATCTTGACAAATTTTTTTTATAAAAAAAAATTTTTTTTTTAATAATAACTATTAATTACAAAATAATTTAAAGCACTTAAAAAATAATTTTGACCGTAGTTTTAAGTACAACGACAAGTTTCAACAAACATATGATCAATTTCTTTTAGAACAACTTCTTTTTCTGTATAAATATAAAAATATTGTTTTTGAAAAGTATCAGGAAAACAACATGATGATTTTTGCTTAGTTGAAATACCAGAAATTCTTAATAATTTTGCATTTGGAAATTGATTCTAAAATAATTTAATAAGTTTTTTTAAAGTTAAATTATTTAAACGTACGTCATTCAATTTGCAACTACCAATACAATTTCCTATATCAACATTTACAGGACTTAAAATAAAATTAAATCCAACAGAATGTAAATTTATTTTTAAATTTTTTTTGCAACAACTTTTTCCTTCTTTACCACTACATTCATTAATAGATCTAATTTTTCTTTCCTTTTCTACCAAACTTTTTGTTAAATTATAATTTTTAATAACTTTTCCTGGTACATTTAAAAGTGTTTTATTAAATTCATATAGAAATTGACTAATCCTAAATTCATCCAAAATTTCTTTTGATATTTTTGATTTACTACATTCACAAATTAATTTATTTACTAAAAAAGTTAAAAAAAATATCTGAAAAAAAAGTAATTCTACAAGTTATTAAAATAATAAACTTACAGTTGTAAAACCATAAATTCTAATTTTCATAGTTTAACAAATTAATCAATCTTTTGATTTTTAATTTTTATTTATCAAAAGATATATTTTTTTTTATAATTTGTTATATTTCTAAAAAATAAATTTGCGCTTAAATCATTAGTAATATAATATTTAATATAGTAAAGTTAAAAATGGCCGCCCAATAAAACTTGTTGATATAATCGACAAAATTTAGTTCGACGGCACACATTTGTTAATTGAAAAAGAATAATAGATAAAAGTATATTGATGACTTTATTTTCAAAGTACAGATCATTAATAAACTTCAATCTTTAGAGAAATTTAAATCACTCAAGAACGACTTAGTATAATAAATTTCTTAAACGGAATATTTTATGAAATAAAAATTCAAAGTTTAACATAATAGCAATGGTAATTATGTAAATAATTTGATTAAATATCCATATTGTTATAATGTGATTTCTTTTTATATATTCTTAACTAAAGTATTGTGAAAGAAAGTAATTGTAATTGTTAAATAAAATGCCTATTCTTCTTATTGAAACAAAAAAAAATCTTTTATATAAGCAAATTATATAATTATAAAATAAAAAAGTAATTAATTATTATCCATTTGGTATATTTTTTATAATATTAACAAAATTTTAAATTGTTCAAAATTCTATATTAATGATTTTAAAATTGTTAACAAAAAAAAATATAACTAATTTTGTTTATTGAATTTTATTAAATTTTTTCTATTTATTATAATAGTATAATGTCAATTATAATTTATAACAACTAAAAAATTATAATGACGAAAATAATTATTCAAAAAAATATCAATTATGTATATTAAAATTGAAAATGTGTGCAATTTTATATAATTTAGTTAATTAATATAAAAACTATTTATATAAAATAATAACAATTTTATTTTTTTCAATCTTTACATTATACATATTTATATACAAACATATGTTGAAAATTTTTTATTAAGTAAAGATTATAATTTAAAAAAAAAACTTTTTTTAATAATAATTTCTTAGTAATCAGTTGTAATAAATAAAAATATACTGGTCAACTTACAAATAATATTTTTTATTCATAACACTATTAGAAAAACAGATTATTAATAACTAACTTTGTTTGTTTATTTGATTTTTAGTGTTAAATTTTTATTGCTGAAAAATTATAAAAAGTAAATGCATAATTTAATAGTAAAACTTTATTAAATTAAAACTCATGTTTGTTATATAAAAATTCTTATAATTAACTAGAATTACTATTATTGAATTTTAATATAACTTTAAAATATAAAGATATTTCATCAAATAATAATTTAGTAAAAAAAATTAATGTATCAACATTTGATAGTAAAAATAAAATTTTTTTTTTGATAATAATCAAGATGATTTTTATTATAATTATAAAACATTACTTTTAATAAAAAAATTAGTTTTTGCACTTTAAATTTTTGAAACTTGTTTAATTTTTTTGTTAATTGTTAACTTTTAAAACATTTGATATTTATTTAAATTTAAAATTTACTAAGGATAATTTATTTTATAATAATTATAAAAATTTTAAATTATAATTATAAAATTTAAATAAAAAAAATATAAATTATTTTAAAATACATTATTTCATAGGAAAGAAAAATCATTTTATCGAATTTCGTTAAAAATTAGAATTATTATCAAATTTCACTTTAAATAAAATAAAACTACATTAGAAAAAAAGAAATTTTTCTAAAAATATTTTTTTTAAATGCTTAACTTTTTATTATTATTATTTTTGTAATATATTGTGTAAACAAACTGAAATTTGATAATATATATATATATAATATGATAAAAATAAGACTTATAAGTGGCTTACGTGTAAAAATATTGTAATTTGTGATAAATTGTAAAAAAAAACTATCAAATGATAACTTTCTTATTCCTAATTAATGTCATATGATAACTTATCTAGAATTCTAAAAAATAAAAGAATTGAATAATATTATGAAAGTGTATTTTTATTATCATAATTAAGTTATCAACATTAATAAGTTTAAGAATCACCATTAACTATTTACAAAAAATATATACTATTCAAGAGTAAAAAAATAATGAACTTTAATATTACATTATTGAAAACTTCAAAGATTAAATGTAAACCAAAAATTCATAAGGAAAACAATAAATAAAGAAAACGTTTAGATTTAATAAAGTTTTCTAGTTGATTTTTTTATGAAATTTTTTTGTAAAAAATTAAGTTTAAATTAACATCATTATTTAATTCAGTTTTTTTATTAATTTATCTTTTAATAAAGCAATTAACCAAATTTAATCCTATATAAAAACTATATTTTAATTATATTATTATGAAAGTGATATAGAACTAATGTTATTTAATACTTTTAAGCTAAATTTTCAATTTTTCAATTTTTAAAATAAAGAAAACACTAAACTATAAAAGAAATATGAATGAAGGAAGAAGATTAAATTTTTCTTCTTCTAATTTAATTTTAACATAAAGAAAATAAGATAAAAGATTGTCAAAATATTTTTTCATATTTTCTTTTATTATCAAAATCAATTGAAGCTTTATCAATGATAAATATTTTAAAGATAACATAAATAATCATGAATAATATAATTTACATGTTTTTATTTTTAAAATATTTTGACATAAAAATTTTAAACAAAATATTTGTAACTTTTTAATTTGTTTATAATTATTTTTATTCTTTTATTAAATAATGATAACATTCTTTAAGTTTTAGACTTAGTTATCTTTTTATTTATGAAAATTATTTTATGTATGTGATGGATAAAATAATAATATAGATAAAATGTTGTAAACAATTTTTTCTTATTAATTTTTAAATATTAGCTTATTTTATGACAAATTAATTCCTACTTAAAACAATAAGTTTAAAATGATTTTTATTTAAAATTTGTCACTTTATTTTTCCGAATCATATTTAATGAAAGAGTATTTAAAAAGTTTCTTCGTGACAAATTAGTTATATTTTTAACTTTTATTTACAAAAATTTAAAAAAAAAACAATTTGTAAAGTAAATAAAAAATAATGTAAAAATATTTTTAATTGTAAGTACATGTACACAATAAAGATCAATGATAATATTTGCACTTAAGATTCAAGCCAATACTTATATTCTTAGCATTTTGCCATGTAAATGATGCCATTTTTTGGTTAAAATTTTCTGCTAGCATACACTTCAAAGTAGTTGAAAAAATGTTATCTTATTTATATTATAATTATTCCTTAATAAGTAGTATAGAATTTTTTATTTTTAATTACTCTTTTAAAAAAACATTGAAAACTTTAAAATTAAAATAAGGCTTTTATTATTTATTAATATTACTTTAGAATTTTTATAAAAACAATAATATTACTGAAAAAAATGAATTTATTCATTTATACAAAAATATGTGTTACTAAATAATATTAAACTCATCCGTTTTTAATGAAATTTATTGCTTTTGTATTATAAATTTTTTTTATGTTTTTTTAAATTTCAAAATTATTTTTTTAAACAATAATTTTATTGAATCTATTAGATATTAACTATTTGCTATGTAGAATTCTTGTATTTTCTAATTCAAAGGAATTTACCTTAATTTTTAGATGTGAAGAGAAATAATATTTTTAACAAACATAATTTTTAATAAATATAAATAAAGCATAAAATTGATTTACAATTGCAGCTGATTCAAAATCCTTGGTATTATTTTAATAATTTTTGGCATCATCCTTGTTTTTCTTAAAACTGTATCAATCTTATTTTTTCCAATATTTTTTTATTAACAGATCAAATTTTTAAATTACTTTTTTTAAAATGACTATTATTAATAAAACTCAACTTATTAAATGCTTAAATAAATGTTATTGTTTTTATTCTTTTAATAAAAAGTTAAATTGTTTTAAAAATTAAAACTTTTTTTAACAAATTAACAAAATTGAATAAAAAAAGTTGATAAACCATTACTTTAAAAAATGTATTATTCTTGTTAAATTATTTAAAACAACAATAAGCTATGAATATAGTAAAAATTAAAAAAAAAAACAAAAACAACTAGATTAATTTTAAAAAAAATTGTTTTATTTTAAGAATAAATATTAACGATAATAACAATATTTAAATAAGATTGTAATACAAAAAACATTTTTGTTGGTTTATTATCTTTAATTAATGTTATATTTTACCTATTACTTTTTGCTTAAAACGACATAAATAAATAAATAAAAAATTTTTAAATATTATTTTTTACATAATATATCATATTAAGCTAATATCAAATAATTTTTTTTTTTTTAATAGATAAAATATTTTTGTGAAAAAAGTATAATAATAATATTGAAATTTCTAAAAATTTTCAACAAAAATATTTTTTTAATAATATTTAATAGTAACTTTTAAAGTTTAACAGGTAATTTATATTGATTTCTAAATTTTTAATATTTTATACAATAACATAGTACAAAAAAAATAAATTTGATTTATTCAGATGATTTAAATATTTTTTTACTAAAGTAAATAAATTTCTATATAAAAATTTTTTTTCTTCGATTTTTTTTATTATTTTTAAAATGAATCTTATTTATTATATTTTTTTTGTTTTTTATTTTTTTTCAACATTAAATCAAGTTGAATTAAGATTAAGTCATGTAAAAGTTACACACAAAAATGGTGCTAAAATATACACTGTTGGAGGAAAACAATTTAGAACATTCAGAAATGCTCATACTTATAATAGAAAAAGAAGCAGATTATTACAAAGAAAGCCTATTAAAAGACCAACAAGAAGACTAACAAGGAAAAACACAAGAAGACAAACAAATAGAATAATAAATAGAATAATAAATAGACGACCTACTAGTAGATCTAATCGTTTTCCAATAGTAATACCAAAACCTCAACCAACTCAACCACCAATAATAGCTACAACTGCTTCAAAAGCAGTTGAAATTGCTGAAAAAATAAAGGCTGTAAGTTTTTATAATAAAAATAAAATTTCTTTTTAGTATTATGAAGAGATAAATGAACATCGTAAAAAACATAAAGCTGATCCATTAAAAGTTAATAAAGAACTAGTAAAAAGAGCTGAAGAAAGTGCAAAAGATAAAAATAAACAGAACCTTAATGATCAAAAAATTGTAGGAAATATTGCTCGTTTTGGCAATATTGTAGACAATCCTGTTGCCTATTGGTATAGACAAAAAGATAATCATAATTTTGCTGATCCAGTATATAAACAAACATCAGAAGATTTTATTCATATGCTTTGGAAATCTGCAACTGATATAGGATGTGCAATGATTCATGAAGAAGAATACTGGCTTTGTTGTTATTTCTCGCCAGTAGAAAAAGTTACCGAGAAAGAAGAAATAAGGAAAAATGTTTTAGAAAAATAAAACTAATTTAATATAATTTATTACAAAATTATTAATACAAAAATAATTTTATTTTGCAAATAAAGTTCAATTCATAGTTTAGACTTATTATATATAAAATTAATAGCTCCATAAAATAAAAAGAAAATAATTTTTAGCAAACATCAAGAAAAAAAAAGTTTTTTTAAGTATTGTTTTACTTTCTTAAACGTATTTATTTTTTTTGTAAAAAAATTTTAACAAATCAAATCCTAACTTTTTTAAAAATAGTTAAAATCAACAATTAACAATAATTATAAAGATAATTAAAATTATATATATATAATAATACATTGGTAACTAAAAAAATTTGTATTATTAATAAATAGAACAATATTCACTTTTTAATATAAATTATTATAAAAAAATAGTGTCATGATATTATTAGAAATTCATATGATTTTTAGAAAGAACATTTTTTAACAATTGCTAACCTTCAACAACCCACTAGTATCCAACGAACACATTTGAAATTGGTTTGTCTACTAAATTATTAATTCAGAGTACTGATAATAATCGTTTTTTTTTTAAACCTTTATAAATGTTTTTATCTGATAAAGAATCAACTTAAGAATTTTATAATTAGCATTTAAATTTTTTTTCTATAAAATAGTGACAAAAAATAAATCATTAAAACTGTTCTAATTTTTATTACTATATTTAAAAAATTAATTTTTTAAACTGTTAAAATGTTTCTTATTTTTATCTTATACTAGTTTAAAAGTATTTTGTTATGAAAAATTTTTCGTATTCAAAAAAGCTTCTAAGAAAACATTTTTTTTTAAATAGTTAAATTTATTAGTTTTAAAATTGCTATTTTTTTTTATTTTTTGCTCTTATCTGTTAACTTCAATACTTATAAATAAAGTAAGTAACTGTGTAGTGTGATACTACATCAAAACAAATTGTTGATCTATGTTTTTTTAAGATAAGGATGGTAAAAAAGTTACAGTAAATGGTTTAATATACATATAAAGAAACAATTACTTTATTAAAATCAATTTTTGCTAATAGATTAATTTCTAAGAAGCGTAATTTAATTAGCCATTGCAATCACCAGATATTTCAGATTTAACTTTTTTTATAAGATTATTAAAAAGGTCGTGTTTATATAAATCAGCCAAAAACTTTAGATAATATTAAAAATAATATTGAAAAAAAAATTGCATACATAAAACAAGATACTCTAAAGAAAAGGTAAAAATGTTTTCAGCTACGTTAAAAACGTTTGGATAATGTTATTACATACACACAACATAATATAATTTAAATTGATGTTTTTATATTATTTAAATTAATTTTAATGCCGTAAAATATTTATAACTTTAGTTTAATTTAACATTGTTTCTTAAGAACGCTCTTATAACATATTTTACGTTTAACAATTCTCTATTAGAAAAATAATAAATAATTCAAAAAAACAAAGTAGAAAAAAATTTTAAAAAAATATGTCATTACTTTAAAAGTCCTGTATTTTATAACAAAATTGCTTTATCTATTCTCCTCCCATTGTTTGAACCCTACAATAAAATAAATAAATGTTTCTTGAAAAATATTGTTCTTGATTAAATCAACATTAGTTGAAAAAATAAATGTCATAACAACCCAGATATTTTTGTCAAATACTTACAAAATTTACAAGTCTTTTCAAGTTTGAGCCCGTTGAAACTTTCATATAAACTAATTTATAAAAAAAATGTTGCTTTTATTTTTTATATTAACAGTATTTATTGTATTTTTTACACGTCTCGTAGATGTTAAGCAAATAGTTTTGCATCTCTTTTAATGTTTGTTCCATGATTTATGCTACTATTTATAAACTACATATTTTTAAGAAAATAATTTATTTTAATTGTATTCAAAAATAATTATTACTATTTAAAATTTTGAGGTGTATTAGTAATAAGTTTGTGAATTCTAAGATTCTTTATTTTATAAATTTTTTTAAATTTTATATGATGTGTCTACTAGACACTACTACTCAGGTACTTTACAAATTTATACTGGGTGTTAAAGGTTTAATAATATTATATTTTTTAATGTTTTTAGTTTTCTAATAATAAGTAATAAATTAAAAATTTTTTTTTAATAATATATAATATTAAGCTAATATTAAATATTTATTTTTTTTAATGGACAAAATATTATTGTTAAAAAAAGTATAATGTAATTATTACAATTTTTAAATAATATCTAAAAAAAATATTTTTCAAAAATTATTTAATAGCAAACGTTAAAGTTTAACAGGCAATATATTTTGTTTTCTAATTTTTTTAATATTTTTATACAGTAATTTAGTAAAAAAAAAATAATAAATTTAATTTATTCAGATGATTTATATATATTTTTTAAAGTAAATAAACTTTTTTATAAAAACTTTTTTTTTTATTTTTATATTATTTTTAAAATGAATCTAATTTATTATATATTTTTTATTGTTTATTTTTTTTCAACATCAAATCAAGTTGATTCAAGATTAAGTCATGTAAAAGTTACACATAGAAATGGTGCTAAAATTTACACTGTTGGAGGGAAAAAATTTAAAACATTTAGAAATGCTCATAGTTATAATAAAAAAAGAAGCAGATTATCAAAAAGAAAGCCTATTAGGAGGCCAACAAGAAGACTAACGAGGAAAAACACAAGAAGACAAACAAATAGAATAATAAATAGAAGACCTACTAGTAGATCTAATCGTTTTCCACCACCAATATCAAGACACCAACCAACTCCACCACCAATAATAGCTACAACAACAAAAGTAGATGAAATTGCTGAAAAAATAAAAGCTGTAAGTTTTTATAATGAAAATAAAATTTCTTTTTAGTATTATGAGAAGATAAATGAATATCGTAAAATACATAAAGCTGATCCATTAAAGGTTAGTCCCGAACTAGTAAAAAAAGCTGAAGAGTGTGCAAAAAATAAAGGTGGACCAAAAGATTTAACTCTAAATGTTGTTAGAAACTTTGCTATTCTTAAGGGTTTATCAGAAAACCCTGTTGAAGGTTGGTATAGTTTAAAAGAAAATCATGATTACGATAAGCCACAATATAAAGATACATCAGATCCTTTTATTCACTTAGTTTGGAAATCTGCAACTGATATAGGATGCGGAATGACTCATGATGAAGATTATTATGTTTGTTGTTATTTTTCGCCAGTAGAAAAAGTTACCGAGGAAGAGAAAATGAAGGAAAATGTTTTACAACCATAGAACTAATTTGATTAGATTTTTTACATAACTATTTATACAAAAATATCTTTATTTTACAAATAAATTTATTTGATCATTTATACTTATTTATAAAATATTGCTACATAAGATTTAAGAAAAGCAATTTTTAGCGAAAAATCAAAATAAAGTTTTTTTATGTAGTGATCTGTTTTGCTAATTAGATTTTTTTTTTCAAGGAATATTAAACAAAACAATTTTTACTTGTAAATAAAAAATTAGTGGATCAATTTTTATTAACTGTTAAAATTCAGAGTTTTTTTATTTTGCTTTATAATTATTTAATAAACTTTTGTTTAAGAAAAGTTTTTTAATTTTGGAAAAAATTATTTATGATTGTTTACATTAACCTGAAAAAACAATAACTAAATTTTGTTTATCCATTAAGTTGAGAATAATTATTATCAAATTTAAACAATATAAAAATTAACATTTAAATTGCTAACGAATTTGAAATTATTTTCAAGATATTTTTAAAAATAACATAAAATTTCTAATTAATAAAAAGATGATCATTATTAATAAAATCATTTTGTAACAAATAAATAATTGTATGAAAACTTTGTAAAAAAAAAGATATAGTGTTTTATTATAAACTACAGAATATAATAAGAAAAGACAATATAAAAAAAATTCCAGATAAAAAATACTTATAAAAAAGTAAAGATTAACTAATTTAATAATTATTTACTAGTTTTTAATAATAATATTTGATTAACAAAAATATGCGTACTATTATTACGTAAAAAATACTTTAATCATAATATCTCAAAACGAAAAATGAAAAAAAGTAAGACAAATCAAATAAATAAGGCATATGCTGCATTCTTCAAAGAGTAAAATACTGTTGAATAAAATAACAATTAAAAAAAAATTATTAAAAAAAATTATCTATAGAAAAATTATAGTTCTTTCTTCAATTAAATAGAAGAGGTTTTCAGATTACTATTAAAACATTAATATGATTTAATAATAAACAATTAAAATATATAGTAATAAGATTAATTCAGTTTGTTTTGGTGTAACTATAAAATTAAAATAATCATTTAATTATTAAAAAAAATGTAAGTAATCAAATGTCTGCTTTAATTGTTACAAAAACCATAGAAAATGCTACTCCAATCAATTTTTTTAATCTTAATCTTTTTAACATTTAAATTTTTTTTGTTGGTAAAACTTATTTGAAATTAAATTCTAAATGTAAAGATAAGTTTTTGGTAGTCATTTATTTTATCATAATATCTTATAAAAATTTTATTTTACAATGTATCTTTTTCAAATATTTATTTTTTGTTGTCTATCTTCTAATTTAAAAAACATTTACATTCACTTTTATTCAGATCTTTAAGTAAATGCTAACGTTATGATTTTCTTATAAAAAAATTGAATTTGATTTCAATAAAAAATATTTATACAAATTAACATATTAGTTTAGAAAAATTACCTTATAAATTATTGGTTTTAAAAATGTATAGTCTTTTTTTAAATAATTTTAAACGACAAATAATAAAAAATATAGTAATTTAAAAAAAAAGTAGCATTATATCAGTTTATAAAAATATGGTTATCTTTCAATTTAAATATTTTCAAAAACAACAATATTTAAATAAGATTGCAGTACAAAACACGTTATTGTTAATTTTTAAATTTTTTATTACAATTTTATTCTAATTATTTAATGTTGTTTAAAACGACATAAATTAAAAATATATTTTAAAATGTTTTTAGTTTTCTAATGAAAAACAAAAAATTTAAAATTTTTTTTAACAATATTTTTTTCTATTACATAAATTACTAAGCTAATATCAAATAATTTATTTTTTTTAATAGACAAAATATTTTTGTGAAAAAATGTGATGATATTATTGCAACTTATAAAAATTTTCAAAAAAATATATTTCTAATAATAGTTAATAATAACTTTTAAAGTTTAGCAAACAATTGATTTTGCTTTTTATTTTTTTTATAATTTTTTGCAGTATTTTAAAACAAACAAATAATAAATTTGATTTATTCGTATAAGTTGAATATTTTTTTTTAAAGTAAATAAATTTTTATATAAAAATTTTCTCTTTAATTTTTTATATTATTCTTAAAATGAATCTAATTTATTATATTTTTTTTGTTTTTTATTTTTTTTCAACATTAAATCAAGTTGAATTAAGATTAAGTCATGTAAAAGTTACACACAAAAATGGTGCTAAAATATACACTGTTGGAGGAAAACAATTTAGAACATTCAGAAATGCTCATACTTATAATAGAAAAAGAAGCAGATTATTACAAAGAAAGCCTATTAAAAGACCAACAAGAAGACTAACGAGGAAAAACACAAGAAGACAAACAAATAGAATAATAAATAGAAGACCTACTAGTAAATCTAATCGTTTTCAATCAAGATTCCAACCACTAATGTCAAGACACCAACCAATTCAACCACCAATAATATCTACAACAACAAAAGTAGATGAAATTGCTGAAAAAATAAAAGCTGTAAGTTTTTATAATAAAAATAAAATTTCTTTTTAGTATTATGAAGAGATAAATGAACATCGTAAAAAACATAAAGCTAATCCGTTAAACATTAATGCTGAACTGGTAAAAAGAGCTGAAGAAAGTGCAAAAGATAAAAATAAACAGAACCTTAATGATCAAAAAATTGTAGGAAATATTGCTCGTTTTGGCAATATTGTAGACAATCCTGTTGCTTATTGGTATAGACAAAAAGATAATCATAATTTTGCTGATCCAGAATATAAAAAAACATCAGAAGATTTTATTCATATGCTTTGGAAATCTGCAACTGATATAGGATGTGCAATGATTCATGAAGAAGAATACTGGCTTTGTTGTTATTTCTCGCCAGTAGAAAAAGTTACCGAGAAAGAAGAAATAAGGAAAAATGTTTTAGAAAAATAAAACTAATTTAATATAATTTTTTACAAAATTATTAATACAAAAATAATTTTATTTTGCAAATAAAATTCAATTCATAGTTTAGACTTATATATAAAATTAATAACTCCATAAAATAAAAAGAAAATAATTTTTAGCAAACATCAAGAAAAAAAAAAGTTTTTTTAAGTATTGTTTTACTTTCTTAGACGTATTTATTTTTTTGTAAAAAAATTTTAACAAATCAAATCCTAACTTTTTTAAAAATAGTTAAAATCATCAATTAACAATAATTATAAAGATAATTAAAATTATATACAGGGTGTATAAAAAGTAACAACCCACTTTTTAAATTCTAATAACTTTTTTTTTTCTTGATATTTTTTTATAATTTTTTTTTTTATCTGATGGAGAATCATCTTAAAAATTATATAATTACCATTAAATAATCGTTTTCTATATAAACAAGTAAAGAGAAATAAAACATTTAAAATGTTCCCGATTTTATACCAAAAAATCTTAAGAAACACCCTTTCTAAACTATTAAAATGTTTCTAATTTTTATTTTCCTCTAGTTTAAAGATATTTTTTTTATAAAAAATTGACAATATTTAATAAAATTTTTAAAAGAATATCAAACTACAAAACAAGAGAATTTAAAAAAAGTGATAGAAAATGTGTATTAAAGAGCTAAAAAAAGTCATGAATTAAGTGGAAAACATTTAAATGATGTTCTTTTTTATACATAATTTAATATTATTAAAAAATAGAGCTTTTATATTATATAAATGAATATAAAATTCATGATATATTTGTACCTTTAAATTGATTTAAAGTTGTTTCTTAAAAACGATCTTATAATATAAAATACTTTTTACAATTTTCTACCAGATAAAAAAAAATCATTAATAAATATCAAGAATTAAAAAAGTTATTAGAGTTTAAAAAGTGGGTCGTTACTTTTTATACACCCTGTATATATAATAATACATTGGTAACTAAAAAAATTTGTATTATTAATAAATAGAACAATATTCACTTTTTAATATCAATTATTATAAAAAAATAGTGTCATGATATTATTAGAAATTCATATGCTTTTTAGAAAGAACATTTTTTAACAATTGCTAACCTTCAACAACCCACTAGTATTCAACGAACACATTTGAAATTGGTTTGTCTACCAAATTATTAATTCAGAGTACTGATAATAATCGTTTTTTTTTTAAACCTTTATAAATGTTTTTATCTGATAAAGAATCAACTTAAGAATTTTATAATTAGCATTTAAAATTTTTTTCTATAAAATAGTGACAAAAAATAAATCATTAAAACTGTTTCCACATTTTTTTATATGTTTTTAAAAATACAATTATTAAACGGTTAAATGTTTTTAATTTTTATCTTTCACTAGTTTAAAAGTATTTTGTTATGAAAAATTTTTTGTATTTAAAAAAGCTTCCAAGAAAACATTTTTTTTTTTAAAATAGTTAAATTTATCAGTCTTAAAATTGCTATTTTTTTTTTATTTTTTGCTCTTATCTGTTAACTTCAATACCTATAAATAAAGTAACTGTATAGTGTGATACTACATCAAAACAAATTGTTGGTCTATGTTTTTTTAAGATAAGGATGGTAAAACAGCTACAGTAAATGATTTAACATACAAATAAAGAAACAATTACCTTATTAAAATCAATTTTTGCTAACAGATTAATTTCTAAGAAACGTGATTTAATTAGCCATTGAAATCGCCAGATATTTCCGACTTAACTTTTTTTATAAGATTATTAAAAAGGTCGTGTTTATATAAATCAGCCAAAAACTTTAGATAATATTAAAAATAATATTGAAAAAAAAATTGCATACATAAAACAAGATACTCTAGAGAAAAGGTAAAAATATTTTCAGCTACGTTAAAAACGTTTGGATAATGTTATTACATACACCTAACATAATTTAATTTAAATAGATGTTTTTATATGAATTAAATTAATATAAATGCTATAATATATTTATTTCTTTAGTTTAGTTCAAAATTCTTTCTTAAGAACGCTCTTTTAATATATTTTACGTTTAACAATTCTCTATTAGAAAAATAATAAATAATTCAAAAAAACAAAATAGAAAAAAATTTTAAAAAAATATGTCATTACTTTAAAAGTCCTGTATTTTATAACAAAATTTCTTTATCTATTCTCCTCCCATTGTTTGAACCCCACAATAAAGTAAATAAAAGTTTCTTGAAAAATATTGTTCTTGATTAAATCAACAATAGTTGAAAAAATGTCATAACAACCCAGATATTTTTGTCAAATACTTACAAAATTTACAAGTCTTTTCAAGTTTGAGCCTGTTGAAACTTTCATATAAACTGGTTTATAAAAAAAATGTTGCTTTTATTTATTTTATTAACGGTATTTATTGTATTTTTTACACGTCTCGTAGGTGTTAAGCAAATAGTTTTGCATCTCTTTTAAAGTTTGTTCCATGATTTATGCTACTATTTATAAACTCCATATTTCTAAGAAAATAATTTATTTAAATTGTATTCAAAAATAATTATTACTATTTAAAATTTTAAAGCGTACTGGTAATAAGTTTGTGAATCCTTAGATTCTTTGTTTTATATTTTTTTTTTAAATTTTATATGATGTGTCTATTAGACACTACTGGTCAGGTACATTAAAAATTTATACTGGGTGTTAAAGGTTTAATAATATTATATTTTTTAATGTTTTTAGTTATCTAATGATAAGTAATAAATTAAAAATTTTTTTTAATAATATATAATATTAAGCTAATATTAAATATTTACTTTTTTTAATGGACAAAATATTATTGTTAAAAAAAGTATAATATAATTATTACAATTTTTAAATAATATCTAACAAAAATATTTTTTAAAAATTATTTAATAGCAAACTTTAAAGTTGAACAGGCGATTTATTTTGTTTTCTAATTTTTTTAAATATTTTTATACAGTAATTTAATAAAAAAAAAGAATAAATTTAATTTATTCAGATGATTTATATATATTTTTTAAAGTAAATAAACTTTTGTATAAAAACTTTTTTTTGATTTTTTATTATTTTCAAAATGAATCTAATTTATTATATTTTTTTTGTTGTTTATTTTTTTTCAACATTAAATCATGTTGAATCAAGATTAAGTCATGTAAAAGTTACACATAGAAATGGTGCTAAAATATATACTGTTGGAGGTAAACAATTTAAAACATTTAGAAACGCTCATAAACATAATAAAAGAAGAAGCAAATTATTAAGAAAAAAGTCTATTAGAAGGCCAACAAGAAGACTAACAAGGAAAAACACAAGAAGACAAATAAATAGAATAATAAAACGAAGACCTACTAGTAAATCTAATCGTTTTCAATCAAGATTCCAACCACTAATGTCAAGACACCAACCAACTCAACCACCAATAATAGCTACTACAACTACAAAAGTAGATAAAATCGCTGAAACACTAAAAGCTGTAATTTTTAAAATAAAAAATAATATTTTTTTTAGTATTATAAAGAGATAAATGAACATCGTGAAAAACATAGTGCTGCTCCATTAAAGGTTAGTGCCGAACTAGTAAAAAGAGCCGAAGATGGTGCAAAAACTTTTTCAAAAGATAAAAAAACGCCAGAAAGTGTTTTTGAAAAATATGTAAGAAATTGTGTTGTATTTCGAGATTTTTCAGACAATCCTGTTGCTTATTGGTATAGACAAAAAGATAATCATAATTTTACTGACCCAGAACATAAAGAATTATCAGAAGGGTTTATTCATATGCTTTGGAAAGCTGCAACTGATGTAGGATGTGGAATGATTTATAATAATGAAGAGTATTTTGTTTGTTGTGAGTTTTCTCCAGTAGAAAATGTTAAAGATAAAAAAGAAATAAAAAAAAATGTTTTAGAAGAGTAAAACTAATTTAATTAGCTTTTTTTACATAATTATTCATACAAAACTAATTTTTTTTTGCAAATAAAAATTATTTGATAATTTCTATTTATTTATAAAACTAATTTCTTTATAAAAAAAGAAAAATAATTTTTACAAAAAATCAAAAAATATTTTTTATGTAGTGATCTGTTTTGGTAATTAGATAGATTTATTTTTTTTCCAAAAAATATTTTAACAGAACAATTTTTTATTTATTTATAAATAATAAATATAGTTTACTAATTTTATATAACTTTAAAAATTTTAAGTTTTTTTATTTTGCTTAATAATTATTTAATAAACATATTAAATGTATTACTTAAAATTAAATTAATTTTTTTTATATTTGTTTATATTATTCTAAAAAACAATCACAAAATCTCGTTTATCTTCTAAGTTGAAAAAAATTGTTATTGCTACTTAACAATGTGAAATTTGACATTTAAATTGCTAATAAATTAGGAAATATTTTTTTAGATATTTTTAAAAATTACAAACTTTCTAATCAATAAAAAAGTAATCATTATTTTTAAAATTCATTTTGTATCAAATAAAAAATTGTACAAAAACTTTAAAAAAAAAATCAAATTTTAATTTAAACTACAGAATATAATAAAAAAAGACAACATAAAAAAAATGTCAGATAAAAAATATTTATAAAAAAAAAGTAATTATTATCTAATTTTAGAATTATATATTGATTTTTAATAATGATATTTGATAAACAAAAAAAGATTATTATTATGTAAATTTCTTAAATTATAAAACCTTAAAACAAAAAATAAAGAAAAACAAACCAAACAAATTAAGCATATGCTGCATCTATAAAAAGTAAATTTTTTTTTGAAAAAAATGCCAATTAAAAAAAAATGATTATAAAAAATACAATGAAAAAAAAAAACTTTTAAAAAAGAACATTCTTAAAACAATAGTAGTTTTTTCTTCTTTTTAATTTAAGAACTTTTAAGATTAAAATAAAAACAATTATACAATTTAATAATAAACAGTTTTATTATACAGTAATAAAATTAGTACAGTTTGTCTTAGTAAAAACTAATAAATTTAAATAATCATTAGATTATTTAAAATAATGTAAGAAACCAGATTTTTTTTTAATTGTCACAAAAATTGTATAAAATGCCGGTTTAATTTTTTTTAATAAATTTTAAACGAAAAATAATTATAAATACAGTAATTTAAAAAAAATTGGCAATATATCATTTTTAAAAAAAATTATTTTTTTTAAAGAATAAATATTATCAAAAATAACAATATTTATATAAGATTGCAGGACAAAATACATTTTTTTTGATTTATTATCTTTAATTATTGTTATATTTTAACTATTACTTATTGCTTCTAACGACATAAATAAAGTAATATTATATTTTCTAATGTTTTTAATTTTTATAATAAACAAGGAATTAAAAATGTTTTTAATATTATTATTTTACACAATACATTATATTAAGCTAATATCAAAAAATTTATTTTTTTTATAGATAAAATATTTTTATAAAAATGTATAATGATATTATTGCAACTTATAAATATTTTCAAAAAAATTTTTTTTTAATAATATTTAATAATAACTTTTAAAGTTTAACAGGCAATTTATCTTGCCTTCTAATTTTTTTTATAATTTTTATGAAATAATTTAAAACAAACAAATAATAAATTTGATTTATTCAGATTAGTTAAATATTTTTTTTATTAAAGTAAACAAACTTTTATATAAAAATTTTTTTTAAATTTTTTATGTTAGTTTTAAAATGAATTTAATTTATTACATTTTTTTCGTTGTTTATTTCTTTTTAATATCAAATCAAGTTGATTCAAGATTAAGTCATATAAAAGTTACATATAAAAATGGTGCTAAAATATATACTGTTGGGGGAAAACAATTTAAAACATTTAGAAACGCTCATAGTTATAATAAAAAAAGAAGCAGATTATTAAAAAGAAAGCCTAATAGGAGGCCAGCAAGAAGACTAACGAGGAAAAACACAAGAAGACAAACAAATAGAATAATAAATAGAATAATAAATAGACGACCTACTAGTAGATCTAATCGTTTTCCAATAGTAATACCAAAACCTCAACCAACTCAACCACCAATAATAGCTACAACTGCTTCAAAAGCAGTTGAAATTGCTGAAAAAATACAAACTGTAAGTTTTTATAATAAAAATAATATTTCTTTTAGTATTATAAAGAGATAAATGAACATCGTGAAAAACATAAAGTCAAATCGTTAAAAGTTAGTGAAGAACTAGTAGAAAGAGCTCAAAAATGTGCAAAAGATAAAGGTGAACCAAAACTTGTAGATCCAAAAGTTGTAAGAAATGTTGCTCGTTTTAACAATATTGTAGACAATCCTGTTGATTTTTGGTATAGTCAAAAAGGTAATCATAATTTTGATGATCCAGAATATAAACAAACATCAGAAGAGTTTATTCATATGCTTTGGAAATCTGCAACTGATATAGGATGTGCAATGATTCATGATAAAGAGTATTGGCTTTGTTGTTATTTTTCGCCAGTAGAAAAAGTTACCGAAAAAAAGGAAATAAAGGAAAATGTTTTAAAAGAGTAAAACTAATTTGATTAGCTTTTTTTTACATAATTATTCATAAAAAACTAATTTTTTTTGCAAAAAAAATTATTTGATAATTCATATTTATTTATAAATCTAATTAATTCATAAAATAAAAGAAAAATAATTTTTAGCAAAAAATAAAAAGAAACTTTTTTATGTAGTAATCTGTTTTGCTAATTGGATAGATTTAATTTTTTTCCAAAAAATATTATAACAAAACAATTTTTTATTTATTTCTAAAAAATAAATTTAGTTTACTAATTTTTAAATAACTGTAAAAATTTCAAGTTTTTTTATTTTGCTAAATAATTATTTAATAAACATATTTAATAAATAATTTAAAATTAAATTAATTTTTTTTCAAAAAAATATTTTTATTTTAAGAAAAACTTTTTTATATTTGTTTATATTATTCTAAAAAACAATCACAAAATCTCGTTTATTTTCTAAGTTGAAAAAAATTGTTATTGCTGCTAAACAATATGAAATTTGACATTTCAATTGATAATAAGTTATGAATTATTTTTTTTTAGAAATTTTTAAAAAATAACATTAAATTTCTAATTAATAAAAAAAGTGATTTTTTTTTTTAAATTTCTTTTTAAACAAATAAAAAATTTTATGAAAAATTTGTAAACAAAAATAAATTTTTATTAAAAATTACAGAACGTAACAAACAACAACATAGTATATAATGTCATATAAATTTTTTTTTAAAAAAATAGCTATTATCTAATTTTAGAATTATATGTTGATTTTTAATAATAATATTTGATAAACTGATCTACCTAACCCAAATAACATGAGATTGCCCTAGTAACTTAAACAGTAAAGTAAGCGTATATCCTTTATGTTTGGCCTGTTTGTTACAGGGTAAGTTTAACTTAAGTCTTTTTATCTTAATCATAATATCTATAGCTTTTTAATGATACTTCTTGTGTAATAAAGAACTACTACAATACCCTTGTTTTGGTATTTCATAAACAAAAAAAGATTATTATTTTGTAAATTTCTTTAATTAGAAAACCTCAAAACAAAAAATAAAAAAAAACAAACTAAACAAATTAAGCATATGCTGCATTTATAAAAAGTAAATTTTTTTTGAAAAAAATGCTAATTTGAAAAAAAATGGTTAGAAAAAAATACAATAAAAAAAAAACTTTAAAAAAAGAACATTCTTAAAACAATAGTAGTTTTTTCTTCTTTTTAATTTAAGAAGTTTTTAGATTAAAATAAAAACAATTATACAATTTAATAATAAACAGTTTTATTATACAGTAATAAAATTAATACAGTTTGTCTTGGTAAAAACTAATAAATTTAAATAATCATTAGATTATTTAAAATAATGTAAGAAACCAGATTTTTTTTTAATTGTCACAAAAATTGTATAAAATGCCGGTTTAATTTTTTTTAATAATTTTCAAACGACAAATAATTATAAATACATTAATTAAAAAAAATTGGCAATATATTATTTTTAAGAAAAATTATTTTATTTAAAGAATAAATATTATCAAAAATAACAATATTTATATAAGATTGCAAGACAAAATACATTTTTTTTGATTTATTATCTTTAATTATTATTATATTTTAACTATTACTTATTGCTTCTAACAACATAAATAAAGTAATATTATATTTTTTAATGTATTTAATTTTTATAATAAACAAGAAATTAAAAATGTTTTTAATATTATTATTTTACATAATATATCATATTAAGCTAATATCCAAAAAATTTATTTTTTTTATAGATAAAATATTTTTGTGAAAAAAGTATAATGATATTATTGTAACTTACAAATATTTTCAAAAAAATATTTTTTTAATAATATTTAATAATAACTTTTAAAGTTTAACAGGCAATTTATCTTGCCTTCTAATTTTTTTATAATTTCTATGAAATAATTTAAAACAAACAAATAATAAATTTGATTTATTCAGATTAGTTAAATATTTTTTTTATTAAAGTAAACAAACTTTTATATAAAAACTTTTTTTTAATTTTTTATGTTAGTTTTAAAATGAATTTAATTTATTACATTTTTTTCGTTGTTTATTTCTTTTTAATATCAAATCAAGTTGATTCAAGATTAAATCATGTAAAAGTTACACACAGAAATGGCGCTAGAATATATACTGTTGGGGGAAAACATTTTAAAACATTTAGAAACGCTTATAGTTATAATAAAAAAAGGAGCAGATTATTACAAAGAAAGCCTAATAGGAGACCAACAAGAAGACTAACGAGGAAAAACACAAGAAGACAAACAAATAGAATAATAAATAGACAACCTACTAGTAGATCTAATCGTTTTCCAATAGTAATACCAAAACCTCAACCAACTCATCCACCAATAATAGCTACAACTGCTTCAAAAGCAGTTGAAATTGCTGAAAAAATAAAAGCTGTAGGTTTTTATAATAAAAATAAAATTTCTTTTTAGTATTATGAAGAGATAAATGGATATCGTAAAAAACATAAAGCTAATCCATTGAACGTTAAAGACGAACTAGTTGAAAAGGCTCAAAAATGTGCAAAAGATAAAGGTGAACCAAAACTTGTAGATCAAAAAGTTGTAAGAAATGTTGCTCGTTTTTCTGTTATTTCAGACAATCCTGTTGCTTATTGGTATAGTCAAAAAGGTAATTATAATTTCAAAAAGCCAGAACATAGAGATTTAACCAAGGAGTTTATTCATATGCTTTGGCAATCTGCAACTGATTTAGGATGTGCAATGGTTCATGATGAAGAGTATTGGTTTTGTTGTTATTTTTCGCCAGTAGAAAAAGTTACCGACGAACAGGAAATAAAAAAAAACGTCTTAGAAGAATAAAACTAATTTGATATAATTTTTTACATAATTATTGATATAAAAATAATTTTATTTTGCAAATAAAATTCAATTCAAAGTTTAGACTCATATATAAAAATGAAAACTACATAAATTAAAAAGAAAATAATTTTTAGCAAAACATCAAGAAAAAAAAAGGTTTTTTTAAGTATTGTTCTATTTTCCCAAACGTATTTATTTTTTTTGTAAAAAAAGTTTAACAAATCAAATTCTAACTTTTTTAAAAAAGGTAAAATCAACAATTAACAATAATTATAAAGATAATTAAAATTATACATACATATAATAATACATTAGTAACTAAAAAAATTTGTATTATTTAAAAAATAGAGTAAAAATCGGTTTTTAAGCAAAATAGCTTCAGATGAAAATAGGACAACAGTCATTTTCAAATATTTATTTTTATACAAAAAACAGTGCCTTGATATTTTTAGAAATTTATATTAATTTTTAGCAAGAACATTATTGAAGCAATTTTTAACTTTTAACAAACTACTAGTATTCAACAAACACGTTTTCAAATTGATTTGTCTACCAAATTAATAATTCAGAGTAGCGATAATAATCGTTTTTTTAAACCTTTATAAATGTTTTTATCTGATAAAGAATCAGCTAAAGGATTATAAAATTAGTATTAAAAAATTGTTTTCTATATAAAAAAATGAGGAAAAATAAATCATTAAAACTGTTTCAATTTTTATTACTATATTTTAAAAAATAAATTTTTTTAACTGTTAAAATGCTTCTTATTTTTATCGTTTACTAGTTTAAAAGTATTTTGTTATGAAAAGGTTTTTGTATTTAAAAAAGCTTCTAAGAAAACATTTTTTTTTAAAATAGTTAAATTTATTAATCTTAAAATTGCTATTTTTTTTATTTTTTACTCCTATCTGTTAATTTCAATAGTTACAAATAAAGTAATTAACTGTGTAGTGTAATACTACATCAAAACAAATTGTTGATCTATGTTTTTTTAAGATAAAGATGGTGAAAAAGTTACAGTAAATAGTTTAAAATATAGCTAAAGAAACAATTATCTTATTAAAATAAATTTTTAATAATAGATTAATTTTCAAGAAATGTGATAAAAATTAGCCATTTCAATCACCAGATCTTTCCAATTTAACATTTTTATGAGGTTATTAAAAAGGTTGTGTTTATAGAAAACAGTCAAAAACTTGAGATAATATTTAAAAAATAATGAAAAAAAATTGCATACATAGTACAAGATACTCTAAAAAAAGCAAAAGTGCTTTTAAAAAAAGAAAAAAATATTTTCAACAACGTGAAAAACATTTAAATGAAATTACACTCCACATCTAGTATAACGTAAATAAAATCAAAGCTTTTATAAGAATTAAATTAATATAAATGCTATAATATATTTATTTATTTAGTTTAGTTTAAAATTCTTTTTTAAGAATGCTTTTAAAATATATTATACTTTTAACAATTCTTTATCGAATAAAAAAAAATTATAGATAATACAAAGTAGCAAAAAAATAAAAAAAAATATGTTATTACTTTTTGAAAACTCACTTTTTTATAACAAAATTGCTTCGTCTATTCTCCTCCCATTGTTTGAACTCTACGTTAAAGTAAATAAAAGTTTTTTGAAAAATATTGTTCTTGATTAAATAAACAATGATTGAAAAACGTCATAACAACCCAGATATTTTTTTTTGAATACCTTCGAAATTAACAAGACTTTTCAAGTTGGAGCCTGTTGAAACTTTCATATAATCTTGTTTCTGAATAAATTGTTGCCGTTATTGTTTATATTATCAATACCTATAGTATTTCACACACATGTTGTAGATGTTAGGCAAATGATTTTGTATTTGTTTTAGAGTTTGTTCCATAAGTTGTGTCACTATTTATTAACTACGTACTTCTAAAAAAAATTTATAGAAATTGTATCCAAAAATAATTAGTACTATTAAAAATTTTTAAAATGTACAAGAAATAAATTTATAATTCCAAAGATTCTTTGTTTTTTAAATTTTTATATTATGCTTCTTTTAGACACTACTGATCAGATACATTACAAATTTTTTACTGGGTTGTTAAAATTAATTAAAAATTAATTTTTTTATGTTTTTACCTTTCAAATGATAAGTAACAAATTGAAAATTTTTTTTAACATAATTTATAATATTAAGCTAACATTAAATATTTAATTTTTATTTTTGATAGAAAAAATATTATTGTTAAAAAAAGTATAATGTAATTATTACAATTTTTTGATAATTTCTAACAAAAATATTTTTTTAAGAATTATTTAATAGCAAACTTTAAAGTCTAACAGACAATTTATTTTACTTTATAAATTTTTAATATTTTTATACAGTAATCTAATAATAAAAAAATAAATTTGATTTAATCAGATGATTTAAATATTGTTTTACTAAAGTAAATAAACTTTTATATAAAAAAATTTTTTTAGATTTTTTATATTAATTTTATAATGAATTTAATTTATTATGTATTTTTTGTTGTTTATTTTTTTTCCACATCAAATCAAGTTGAATCGAAATTGAGTCACGTAAAGGTTACACACAAAAATGGTGCTAAAATATATACTATTGGAGGAAAAAAATTTAAAACATTTAGAAACGCTCATAGTTATAATAAAAGAAGAAGCAAATTATCAAAAAAAAAGCCTTTTAGGAGACCAAAAAGAAGACTTACAAGAAAAAACACAAGAGGACAATTAAATAGAATAATAAAACGTAGACCTACTAGTAAATCTGATCGTTTTCAACCAAGATTTCAACCACTAGTACCAAAAAATCAACCAACTCAACCACCAAGAATAGCTACAACAACTACAAAAGTAAATGAATTTGCTGAACAAATAAATAATGTAAGTTTTTATGAAAACGATAATATATCTTCTAGTTTTATAAAGAAATAAATGAACATCGTAATAAACATAAAGCTGATCCATTAAACGTTAATGCTGAACTAGTAAAAAAAGCAGAAGAATGTGCAAAAGATGAAACTAAACGGGATATTATAGATCCAAACGCTGTAAGAAATATTGCTCGTGTTCGTAATGTTTTAGATAATCCTGTTGATTTTTGGTATAGTCAAAAAGGTAATTATGATTTCGATAATCCAGAACATAGAGATTTAACAAAGGAGTTTATTCATATGGTTTGGAAATCTGCAACTGATATAGGATGTGGAATGGCTAAAACTAATGAAGAATATTATATTTGCTGTGACTTTTCGCCAGTAGAAAATGTGAAAGACGAAGATGAGATGAAAAAAAATGTTTTAAAAGAGTAAAACTGATTAGATTAAATTTTTTTACATAATTATTCATACAAAAAAGTTGTTTTTTTTATAAATAAAATTATTTGATAATTTAGACATATAAATAAAATTAATAATTACATAAATTTTTAAAAAATATTTTTTTTAGCAAAATATCAAGAAAAAAAAGGTTTTTTAAATATTTTTCTGTTTTTCTTAAACCTATTTTTTTTAGGAGCAAATTTCAACCAAACAAGTCATTATTTTTTATAAAATTAATGAGAAGCAACGATTTTTAAACAAAAAAACTTTTAATAAAAATAGAACGATGTTTGTTATTAATTATTAATTGTTATAAAAAAATAGTGCTTTGATATTATTAGAAATTCGTATTAATTTTTAGTAAGAACATTATTAAAGCAACTTTTAACAGGTAACAACGTATTTATGTCTATCAAACACTTTTTCAAATTGATTTGTCTACCAATTTGATAATCCAGAGGTACTAAGAGTAATCATGTTTTTTTAAACCTTTATAAATTTTTGTATTTGATAGAGAATCAGCTGAAGAATTATATGATTAGCATTAAAAGATTGTTTTTTATGTTAATAAGTGAAGAAAAAAAAAGTATTTTAAATAATTTAATTTTAATCTTTCACTAGTTTAAAAGTATTTTGTTATAAAAAATGACTGTATTTAGGTAATTTCTAAAAAAAACACTTTATTTTAAAAATAATTATATTTTTTAGTCTTAAAATTGCTATTTTTATATATATTTTTTTCTATCTCTTAACTTCAATACCCACAAATTAAGTAAGTAACTGTATAGTGTGGTATTACATCAAAAAAAATTGTTGGTCTATATTTTTTTTAAGATAAAGATGGTAGAACAACTACAGTAAATAATTTAACATACAGTTAAAAAACAATTGCTTTAAAAATCAATTTTTGGTAATAGATTAACTTTTAAGAAATGTGATATAAATTAGCCAATGCAATCACTAGATCTATTTGCACTTAAGTTTTTTTTATAAGATTATTAAAAAGGTCGTGTTTATAAAAATCAATCAAAAATTTTAGACAATATTAAAAATAATATTGAAAAAAAACCGCATGCGTAAAACAAGATTCTTTAAAAAAGTGATAAAAAATGTCTTCAACGACATGTAAAACATTTTAATGAAGTTATACTCTACACCTAGTATAACATAAATAAATTCAAAGTTTTTATATGAATTAAATTAATAAAAAATCCACAATATGTTTATAACTTTAGTTTAATTTAAAGTTGTTTTTTAAAAATGCTTTTTTAATTATTTATACTTTTAACAATTCTTTATCAGATAAATAATAAATAATTAAAATACAAAGTAGCAAAAAAATTGTAAAGAAATATGTTATTACTTTTTCAAAATCCTGTACTTTATAGCAAAATTGCCTTATCTATTCTCCTTTTGTTGTTTACCCTTCATTATAAAAAAAAAAGTTTCTTGAAAAATATTACTTTTGATTGAGTCAACAATTATTAAAAAAGTGTCTAAACAATCCAGAAATTTTCGTTTGACATCCTCAAAATTTACAAGAGTCTTCAAGTTTGATCTTGTTAAAACTTCCATGTAATCTGGTTTTTAAATAAATTGTTGTCGTTATTGTTTATATTATCAATACCTATAATATTTTGCACACATGTTGTAGATGTTTAGCAAACAGTTGTATCTATTTTGGAGTTCGTTTCAAGATTTCTGCCCTTATTTATTAACTACACACTTCTAAAAAAATAATTTATTAAAATTGTATTCGAAAATAAAAAGTACTAGTAAAAATTTTAAAAATGTACTAGTAATAAATTTGTGATTACTAAGAATCTCTGTTTTATAAATTTTTTTAAATTTTATATGATGTATCTATTGGATACTACTGGTCAAGTACATTACAATTATATACTGATTTGTTAAAATTGAATAATATTATATTTTTTTAAAAAGTTTTTAGTTTTCTAATGAAAAATAATAAATTAAACATTTTTATTAATGTAACATATATTATTAAGCTAATATCAATCAATATATATTTTGGAATAGATAAAATATTTTTGTAAAAAAAGTGTAATGATATTAATACAATTTACGATAATTTTTAACAAAAATATTTTTTTTATAATATTTAAAAACAACTTTTAAAGTTTAACAGACAATTTATTTTGCTTTCTAATTTTTTAATATGTTTATACAGCATTTAAATAAAAAAAAAATAAATTTAATTTATTCAGATGATTTATATATTTTTTTATTAAAGTAAATACAATTTTTTATAAAAAAAAACTTTTTTTTTATTTTTTCTACCATTTTTAAAATGAATATATTTTATTGTCTTTTTTTTGTTGCTTATTTTTTTTCTACTTTAAATCAATTTGAATCAAAATTGGGTCATATAAAGGTTACACACAAGAAAGATGCTAAAATATACACTGTTGAAGGAAAAAAATTTAAAACATTTAGAAACGCACATAGATATAATAAAAAAAGAAGGAAATTATCAAAAAAAAAGCCTATTAGAAAGCCAATAAAAAGATTAACAAGGAAAAACACAAGAAGACAAATAAATAGAATAATAAAAAGAAAACCTATTAATAAATCCAATCGTTTCCAACCAAGATTTCAATCACTATTATCAAAACATCAATTAACTCAGTCACTAGGATTAAAACCCCAACCAACTCAGACACTAGTATCAAAACCCCAATCCACTCAACCACTAGTATCAAAACCTCAATCAACTCAATTACCAATAATAACTACAACGACTACAAAAGTAGATGAAATTGCTGAAAGAATAAAAGCTGTAAGTCTTCATAAAAACGGTTATATTTCTTCTAGTTTTATAATGATATAAATGAACATCGTAAAAAACATAAAGCTAATCCATTAAAAGTCAATGAAGAATTAGTAAAAAGAATCGAAGAATCTTTAAAAGATAAAAGTAAATGGGGAATTTTAGTTCCAAAAGTTGTAAGAAATTCTGCTGGTTTTGGCAATATTTTAGCTAATCCTGTTGATTTTTGGTATAGTCGAAAAGATAATTATGACTACGATAAACCAACATATGAAGATACATCAAAAGAGTTTATTCACATGATTTGGAAATCTGCAACTGATATAGGATGTGGAATGATTCATGCTGAAAATTATTTTGTTTTTTGTGACTTTTCTCCAGTAGAAAAGTTTAACGATCCAGAAGAAATAAAGAAAAATGTTTTAAAACCATAAACTAATTTGATAAGATTTTTTTTACAATTAAACTTATCTGACAGTTTGGACTTATATATAAAATTAATAATTACATAAAACTTTAAAAAAACAATTTTTAGCAAAATATCAAAAGAAAGTTTTTTTATGTAGTAAGCTGTTTTACTTAATTATATTTGTTTTTTTTGTAATACTTGTGGATCGTTCAGGAACCGATTAAGGCTTTTGGTTATGTAATTAATACAATATAAATTAAGTTAAAGATTTGTTTATAAAAAGATAAAAAATATAAACAAATATAAATAAAAAGTTGAAGTTATACAAGTTTATGTATTCTTATAGTAGAATTGAATAAGTTTAATTTTATCAAAATTTTGTGTATATAAAGAAGAAAAAATTAAACTTATTCATCATTTAAAACTTTTTTTATGTCTTTAAATTTTCAATTTTAATTAATTTCAGGCTAACACTGGTTCTAATTTGACCAGTAAATGGTACAACTTATAAACGAAGTCTTATCATTATTTCTAAATAACATTTTTTTTTGTCTTTTACATAATTATTTATAGATTTTTATAAATAATAGAAAAATTAACTGTAGAATGCTCAAAAAAATGCATTTGTATAACTTAATAATGACAATGTCCCAATGTTCTTATGTTTGTGTTCTTTTATACATTTGGAAATACGGCGTGTTAAGAATAACATAGCCATTTTTAGATTACTTTTTTTTAAAATATTTTCACAAAACAATTCTTATCTAATTGTAAATAATAAATTTAGTATACTAATTTTTACATAACTGTAAAGATTTAAAATTTTTTTTATTTTATTATATAATTATTTAATGAACTTATATATAATTTAAATTTTTATTTGTTTTTTTTTTTAAAATCTTTTTAGAAAAAATTGTTTATATTTGCTTTTATTGACTTAAAAAAAACAATAAAAGTGTTTTTTTTATCATTTAATTAAATATAAATTTTATTGCAGCTAAACAATATGAAATTTGATATTTAAAATGCTATTGGATTTTAAATTGTTTTTTAGACATTTTAAAGATAACATACAATTTCTAATTAATATACTGGTCATTATTTTTAAAATTCATTTTGAAGCAAATAAAGAAGCGTATGAAAATTTTGTAGATAAAACAGAAATAAATTTTTATTATAAACTACAAAACATAATAAGAAAAGACAATATAAAATATAGTGCCAGATAAAAAATATTTATAAAAAAAATGGAGATTAAATAATTTTGAATTTTTTACTGATTTTCACTAATAATATTTGATTAACAAAACTATAAATACCATTATTATGTGAAATACTTAAACCATAAAACTTCAAACAAAAAATAAAGAATAGCAAAACAAACCAATTTAATATGTCATATGCTGCATTTACTAAAAAGTAAAATATTGTTGATCAAAAAAACTTTTTTTAAATTGGTTTAAAAAAAGCGATAATGAAAAAAGTAGTTATTAGAAAAAATTATCTTATAAACAATTATAGTTTTTTCTTCTAATTAATTTAAAAAATTTTTCAGATTATAAGAAAAACATTAATACAATTTATTAGTAAACAATTAAATAAGATAGTAATAAGATTATTTCAGTTTATCTTGGTGAAATTAACAAAATAAAATAATCATTAGATTATTTCAAAAAACGTAATAAACCAATTTTTTATTTTAATTGTTACAAAAACTATATAAAATGCTAGTCCAATTTTTTTTAATTTAAATTTATTTTAAATTAAATTATTTTTTTTTTTGTTTTTAAAACCTATTTTAAATGAAATTCTAAATGTAAAAATAAGTTTTAGTAGTCATATATTTTATTATAATATTTACGTAATTTCATTGTACTATTTAACTGTTATATAGTAATAATATTTTTTGTTGTTTTTTTTTCTAATTTATAAAAACATTTACATATACTTTTTTTTTTTCAGATGTTTGGTAAATATTAACGTTGTAGTTTTTTTAATGTTTAACAGGCAATTAACTTTGATTTCTAAATTTTTTATATTTTTATACAGTAATTTAATATAAAAAAATAAATTTGATTTATTCATATATCTAAATATTTTTTTGTTAAAGTAAATAAACTTTAATATAAAAATTTTTTTTTTCAATTTTTTATATTATCTTTAAAATGAATCTAATTTATTATATTTTTTTTGTTGTTTATTTTTTTTCAACATCAAATCAAGTTGAATCAAGATTAAGTCATGTTAAGGTTACACACAAAAAAGGTGCTAAAATATACACTGTTGGAGGAAAAAAATTTAAAACATTTAGAAACGCTTATAGTTATAATAAAAGAAGAAGCAAATTATTAAAAAAAAAGCCCATTAGAAAGCCAATAAGAAGATTAACAAGGAAAAACACAGGAAGGCAAATAAATAGAATAATAAAACGAAGACCTACTAGTAAACCTAATCGTTATCAACCAATACTTCAACCACTAATATCAAGACACCAACCAACTCAACCACCAATAATAGCTACTACAACTACAAAAGTAGATAAAATTGCCAAATATATAGAAACTGTAGGTTTTGATTAATAAAAAATTTATTTTTTTAGTATTATAATGTTACGAATAATTTTCGTATACAACATAAAGTTCCAACTTTAAGAGTTACTGATTTATTAGTAAAAAGAGCCAAAGAATGTGCAGAAAGATTTTCAAGAGAAAAAAATACCTGGTTAAGTCCAGATCCAGAATATGCATTAAATTTTGCTCAAACTGAATCCGATAATCCTGATGATGCTGTTGAACATTGGTATGGTGAAAGTAAAAATTATGATTACGACAGACCAGTATGGGGAGGTGAAACAAAAAATTTTATTCATATGATTTGGAAATCTGCAACTGATATGGGATGTGGAATAGTTTTTAAAAAAGAATATTTTATTTGCTGCGAATATTTTCCTATAGGAAATATAAATGACCAGAAAACATTAGAAGAAAATGTTTTAAAACCACAAAATTAATTTGACATTTTTTTATATAATTATTTACACAAATATTTGTTTTTTTTTAAAAATAAAAATTTGTTAGTTTATACTTAAATGCAAAATTAATCATTACGTACTGATTAGAATAATATTAAAAAAACTGAACGTATTAAAAACTTATTATTGTAGTAATCTGTTTTAATTAAATGAATCATTTCTTATTTATTTATTTTTTTTTTTTGAAAAGAGTTATAGTAAGTTAAATTTTTTTAATTTAAAAAAAAAAATGTTTTATGTTGTAAGAAAATTATTTTTATTTGTTTATAGAAACTAAAAAAAAATTACTAAGAGTAATTTTATAAAAATTGATTTATAATACTGGCGATTTAATCCTCCTTTGTTTTTTTATCAGTCCAAATTTAACAACACTTTTATTTAATTAAATAATTTATCTATCACTTAAATTTAAAATTTCACAATTAAACTTTTACAATTAGATTTTTCACAAATAAAGTTTCAAAAAAACAATTCATACATAAAATCTCAAAATCTCAAAAAAATCTCAAAATTCTCAAAATCTCAAAAACCTTAGAAGGGAAACTATTAACAATATTTTATGATATCAAATCTTACCTTAGCCAAGGTTATCTTAACTTATTACTTATTAACTTATTTTATTAATGTTTCTCTATCCACACTTTCAAAAACCCCTAAAATTAATAAATTAAAGGAATATAAAATAAAATAGGCAATATACGTGATAATCGATAAAAAAATTATAACTTATCAAAATAATAAAAAAATAAGACATACGGGTATTTATATAACTTCTTTGGATACCCTTTGACCCTAAAGTTCTAAGATTTTTTTGAAATAATCTTACTAAATGTTATTGTTAAAAAAAAACTGTTTTGACTATATTACAAATTTATATTTATTTTTAGCAAAAATATTATTTTAACATTATTTAATAACAAACTTTAAAATTGATCAAACAATTTATTTTATCTTTTAAAATTTTTAACTGTTTTTAAATAGTAATTGAATACAAATAAATAATAAATTTAATTTATTCAGATGATTTAAATATTTTTTATATTTAAGTAAATAAAAATTTATATAAAAACGTTTTATTTCAATTTTTTATTATTAATTTTAAAATGAATATTATCTACTATATTCTTATTTTCATATACTTTTTTTCATCTACAAATCAAGCTGAATCAAAATTAAAGAATAAACAAACTATACATGAAAGTGGTTCTAACAAATATGTTATTGATGGAGAACAATTTGAAACATTAAAGGGAGCTCAAGATTTTAATAAAAAAAAAAACAATAATTCTAAAATAAAAAAGCCTATGGGAAAACCAACTCAAAAACCCAAACCTAAACCAACTCAAAAACCTAAACCTAAACCAAGTCAAAAACCTAAACCTAAGCCAAATGCAACAAAACCTAAACCCAAGCCAACTACAACAAAACCTAAACCCAAGCCAACTACAACAAAACCTAAACCTAAACCAATTACAACAAAACCTGAACCTAAGCCAACTACAACAAATCCTAAACCAACTACAACAACTACAAAAGCAAATGAATTTGCTAAACAAATAAATAATGTAAGTTTTTATAAAAACGGTAATATTTCTTCTAGTTTTATAAAGAAATAAATGAACATCGTAAAAAACATAAAGCTAATCAATTAAAAGTCAATGCAAATTTAGTAAAAAAAGCAGAAGAATGTGCAAAAGATGAAACTAAACGGGATATTATAGATCCAACAGTTGTAAGAAATATTGCTCGTTATCGTAATATTTCAGACAATCCTGTTGCTTATTGGTATAGTCAAAAAGGTAATTATGATTTCGATAATCCAAAACATAGAGATTTAACTAAGGAGTTTATTCATATGCTTTGGAAATCTGCAACTGATATAGGATGTGGAATGGCTCATAATGAAGATTATTATCTTTGTTGTGAGTTTTCTCCAGTAGAAAATGTGAAAGACGAAGATGAGATGAAAAAAAATGTTTTAAAAGAGTAAAACTAATTTTATTTAATTTTTTTACATAAATATTTATACAAAAAAAATTTTTTTTTATAAATAACTTTATTTGATAATTAGGACTTATGACTTATATATGAAATTAATAATTACAAAAAATTAAAAAAAATAATTTTTAGCAAAATATCAAGAAAAAAAGTTTTTTAAGTATTGTTCTATTTTTCTTAAACTTATTTTTTTTTTTTTGAAAGAAAATTTTAACAAGCCAAATCAAAACGTTTTTTAAAAATGATTAAAAGCAACAATTAACCATGAATATAGTGATTATTATAAATTTAATAGATAATAATATATCAGCAAAAAAAATTCGTATTATTTAAAAAATAGAATAAAAGTCAGTTTTTGAAACAAAATAGCTTTAGATAAAAAAAGGAACAACATTTGTTATTAATTATTAAAAATTATAAAAAAAATTGCATTTGTTTAAAAACAATTTTTTTTATTAACTCTTATTATAGATTTTGTTATTCTTGACATTCAGACATAGTTTAAAATATTTAAAAAAATTAAATAATTTTCAAATGAAATAGTTGTTATTTTTAAATAGTTATATCAACTTTTGTAGAATCACAACACTTTTACTATAAATATTATATTACTTTTAGTTTATATATAAATAAATACCTTTTATTTTTAGCTAAATAAAAATTTTATCATCTTTTAGAACTTCTTCAAAGATTGTCTCAAGTAACATAATAACTAAAATAAATTTATTGATGGTTTTTTTTGATTATCGTAATCATTTAGGTATTAAAAATTTGAAAAAAAATAAAATTTATATTTTAAACTATTTATTGCTTTTAATTTTATAGATAAAAAAAACTTTTTCCTCATGTTGTTAATTTTTTACTAAATAAAAAGCAAAATATTGAAAAATCGTATACTTTAATCTCAACTAACAGACATAATGTTAATATAAAAAAAGTGTTATATAATTATTTTAAATTCATAATGATTTTTAGCACAAATATTTTTTAAACATTATTAATAGTAAACATTTAAATTAAACATAACAATTTATTTTTGTTTTCTAAAATTTTTAAATGTTTTTATATAATTATTAAATATAAACAAATAATATTTGATTTATTCAGATGATTTAAATATTTTTACTTTTAAAATAAATAAAATTTTGATATAAAAATTTTCTATTGCAATTTTAATTATTAATTTTAAAATGAATATAATTTGCTATATTATTTTTATTTTGTACTTTTTTTCATCTACAAATCAGGTTGAATCAAGATTAGATGATATAAAAGTTGTACATGAAAATGATGCAAAAAAATCTGTTGTTTATAAAAAACAATTTGAATCTTTGGCACCAGCTAGAAATTACAATGAAAGAAAAAACAAACTTTCAAAAATAAAAAAGCCTATTAACAGTCCAATAAAAAGAAAACCTTTAAAAAAACCTAATAACAAACCTAAGCCTCCTGGTCTAAGACCTAAACCTCCTAGTCCAAGACCTAAGCCTCCTGGTCCAAGACCTAAACCACCTAGTCCAAGACCTAAACCACCTAGTCCAAGACCTAAACCACCTAGTCCAAGACCTAAACCACCTAGTCCAAAACCTAAACCACCTGGTCCAAAACCTATACCTCCTGCACCAAAACCTAAACCAACTCAACCACCAAAAACAACCACACGAAGTACAAAAGTAGATAAATTTGCTAAATATATAGAAACTGTAAGTTTCTAAAATAAAAATAATATTTCTTTTAGTATTATAATGTTACGAATAATTTTCGTAGACAACATAAAGTTCCAGTTTTAAAAGTTAATAATACATTGGTAAAAAGAGCCAAAGAATGTGCAGAAAGATTTTCAAGAGAAAAAAATACCTGGTTAAGTCCAGATCCAAAATATGCATTAAATTTTGCTCAAACTGATAATGATAATCCTGTTGATGCTGTTGAATTTTGGTATAGTGGAAGTGGAAGTTATGATTACGACAGACCAGTATGGAATGGTGAAACAAAAAATTTTATTCATATGCTTTGGAAATCTGCAACTGATATGGGATGTGGAATGGTTTTTGATAAAGGATATTTTATTTGCTGCGGATATTTTCCTATAGGAAATGTAAATGACGAGGAAATATTAAAAGAAAATGTTTTAAAACCATAAGACATATTTAATTTGCTTTTTTTACGAAATTGTTTTACAAAATGTTTTTTTTTACAAATAAAAATAATTTAATAGTTTATATTTATATATCAAATTTATTATTATGTAAGTATAAAAATAATTAATTAGAAGCAATTAATAAATAAAATATTTTATTACCCTAAAAAAAACCATTTTTTTTTATTTTTATATAATATTCAAAAGTAAATAATTAAAAAGAAATTTTTTTAACAATAAGAATAAAAATTAATGATTTTTTACTTATTTAAAAAAAAAAGTTGTTTTGTTATATCTGAATATAAAATTTATTTAATTCAATTTAAAAAATACTTGTTTTTTGACCTATTAGTTTTTTTATTAATCTTTGAATATTAAAAATTTACCAATAAACAAGAAAAAAAAATATCTTTTTAATTATCTTTTTTTAATAATGGTAAAATTTATTCTACTCCATATTAATATAATTTTTTTCTTTTTATACTGTAATGTTATTTCTAAAAAAAAACTTATCTCAAATAATTTAGATGTCAATCCATCTAACGTTTCATTTTTAATTGAAGAACCATTTACTTTAAAAAGAAAGCCAACATTAAACCATAAAATACATATTGTAACAATTGTACAAGATAAAAATATTTCAGATTATGCCTTTGCATTAGATACAGTTTTTTGTTATGTATTACAATATAAATACAATTATAAATTAATAAATATTAATGAAGAAAATGAATATTCAAAGAATTGTAAACAAGAAGATTTTATGTTTCAAAGACATTGTATTTTGTCAAATTATATGATAGCAAAAACAAACCATTCTGATATTATTTTATTTTTAGATGCTGATATGGCAATTATTAATCCTAATCAATTAATTGAAGATTATATGCAAAACGGTAAGGAAGAAATATTATTTTATGAAAGAATGTATAATCATGAAATTATGGCAGGAAGTTATTTTATTAAAAATAATCGATATGGGCATAAATTTTTAAAAAACTGGGCTAATTATTATTTTAAAAAGCCAAAAAGTTTTGATGGAAGTGATAATGTTGCCCTTCATAATGTTTTAATTGATATGTTTATTAAAGAAGATGTAGCAGAAAAATATAATAATTGTAAAAAATTATGGAAAACCAGTAAAAATTTTAATGATATTCGTATTTATGTTGCTTGTTTAAGAGTGATTCTAAATAATAATAGTGAAAAAATTACTGATGATAAAAATTTAAATTCTTATGAAAGTGAAATTTATTCATACGACAAAGAAAGAGTAAAAGTTATTAAAAAGTTAAGTAAAAGAAAATGGGCAAGAGATATTTGGCTAGAAAATTCAAAATGGTCATCACAAGATTTTTTTTTACATGATGTTAAATTAAAAAATTTAAATTCTAATACACTTAGAACATGGAATTCACCTTGGAAAATATTAAATTTTAATATCACTATATGTAAAAATAATACTTATTATGAAAATTGGACATATAACAATGAATTAATAAAAAAAAGAAAATTTATGAAATTACAACTAAGAGAATATTATTTTAATGTTGATAATAAATTTAAAAAAGACATAAATCAAGGAATCAAGCTGTTGTCATTAAAAAAGTCTATTAGAAATGCATAAAATATATAATTTTATATTATCAAAAATTATTATTTAATTTTTTTAAAAGCATTTTTTTTAAATAATTATCATTTATTTTCTTTCTTGTTATATTATAATTAAAAGAAGATTGACGACCAAATACATTTGCCTGATATAATAAGTATTCAATTATATACATATTATGCCCTGACACATAATGCATAGATATTATGTATTCACTTAAACTTTTTATACCTCTATTAATTGTATAATAACTAAGTTTTTTAAATGAATTAAATATTGAATTGTCATTAATACCTATAAAAGCATCAGGAGGACCAGGAATAAATGTTAAACGTGATAAAAAGTCTCTACTTTCACCTATTCTAACACCAATATTAGATAAACATTCACCTAACTCAACATCTCCTGAATTATCAGTACTTTTTTTACAAATTGAATCATTTTTAAATCCAAAATTAATTAATTTTTGTAAAACTTTCTTATTAAAAACATCACCACTACCACCCTGAATATATCCTTCTTTATTTGTAGATTTTAATTCTTTCATCCTAAATCCATAATGTAATAATTTATTAGGATTTTGTGCTAATAAAAAAAATCGTATATTTTCCATAAATACATAACTATCATCATCGATAAGCATAAACCAATCATATTTATTAAAATAATATTTATAAACATATTCTAATCCAAATCTTATCTTTTCCCATAATGTATCACGTCCTTCAACTACATCCACACCAATTGAAGGCAATGATATATTTGATAATGATGAGACATACAAATAATTATTACACCTTTTTAACCATGTTTCTTTTTGATATTTAACTCTACTTGTTGTATATTGAGGTCCTGTTATTATTAAACAAAATATTTTTACTTTTTTATATAAGAATTTTGATATAATATTATTATCTACAAAGTTTATACACTATTATTACTTTCTTTTATGTATAAATACATACCATTATAAATATTTTCATTTTTAGTATTAGTCATTTTATTATTTATAGTTTTTAAATTATTATCATTATTAGTACTAAAACTTTCCACATAAATAATAAATAATTGTAGATAGATATTAATAAAATTTGTTTTTTTCATTATATTTTATTGTATATTCAAATATATATATATTTTTTATTGTATTTATATATTTTAAAAATTATCTTGATTTTATTGAATGACATAATTATGCCATACATTTTATCAATTCATCACTTTTTTTTATATCATTATTCTTTTTTTTTTCCTTTGTTAATAAAAAAGTTGACATATTAAAAAGTATATTGATAACAAAATATATACATATATTTTATAGAGAATTTTTTTATATATATATAATTATAATAATATATTATTATATTAACGTAATATAGTATAATCAATTATTATGTTAATTAATTTTCATTTTATAATTACTATTTAAGGTTAAAAGAAGTAATATAAGGGATATAATTCCAAAGTCACTTCAAAACGGATTTATTTTTTGTAGTGTTTGAAAATCCTATGGTGTTAACAATACATTTTCATTTTCTGGTATGAAAAAAGGTATAAGAAGATAAATTTATTAGAAGTAAAAAATGATATTACCAGTAAGTTTTTTATTTGAATATTATTTTATTATTATTTTACCTTTATCTACTTCCACGTGTCTATTAAATAAAAAAAATTTTTAATTCTCCAATTTTTAAGGAAGGATCTACAATACAAATTGAATTACCAAGATCAGTCAATGATTCAATATCATCGATTACACCTGTATATAGTATTTTAGGAAATAGAGATCGATCATTAATAGGTGTATGTTCATCAGATACAATTTGTATATATTTAGCAAAGCCACAAATATTATTAGCATCATACAAAAGGGATCCAGAAGAGATAATAGAAAAAGGTGAATATAGAAAAATATATTGGAAGTATGATTCAAAAGCAATTTTTGTATCTGTAAGATTAATTATTATAATTTTCTTTAATATAAATGTAAAAAAATAATTATATATATTTTTTTTTATTTTAGACATCTAAAGCTTATGCTTATATTTACAAAGTTGAAACATCTGATGAGCATTGTTTAAATTTATTTGATTCTGGAAATAATGATTATAGTAGAAAGTCTAAAGAATTATTTGTAAGATTTCCAAATATTTCAATAAATTTGAAACATACTGTTATGATTAAATTACAAGCAATTATTATGTCATTAGTACCATTAAAAGAAGAAATATTTCTTGCCCTAAATGATGGTTGGATTCATCGTTTATCATGGGAAGGTGATTTTTTAGAAGATATGTCATTTCAGGTATCTGATATACCATTTAATATGGATCAAATAAATCCAAAATCATCTAAAAATTTACCTCGTCATTGTTATATTATTGATATGATATATTGCCCTTTAATAGGTGGGATTGCAACAGTATTTAGTAATGGACGTGGTGGTTTATTAATTTCAAATAGTCCAATGTTTGAAAAAGATAATAATATAGCTATATTTGCTGGAAAAGCATCAGATTATACGACCGTCTCAACAAATCATAAATATCGTTTAATATATTTTGGCAAAAGAAATGGTGGAATTTCAGCTTATCATATTGATGAAAGTAATGGATCACTAGCTCAGTCATTTAAAGTTGAATTAAAATTATCTGATTCAACAGAATTATTATCATATGTTGGAGCATGTACATTAATACAATGTTTACCACAAGGTAATTCATTTGCTGCTATGTTTAAATCATATAATAGTAGTATTCCTATTCTTGCCATATTTTCTCCTTTTGGTGCACAATGGTGGTGTACATTAGAAAATGACTCATTAAGAAATGAAAATTTTTTATGTGGTAGATTAACATCATTTGACTTTGGTACAGAAGGTTTTAGTTTATGGGTTGGTACAGAAACTGGTAAACATTTAACAATAATACCATTAGCACGTAATATAATGATTAATCATCCTGCTATGGAAAGTGTTAATAATATTATAATGCTTTCTGATAGGCATGTTCACTGTAGTCCATCTAGAGAAAGGGAAAAAAATAGTAGAGCATCATATGCAATATGGAATAGTATTGAAATACCATTTGATTATATCTCACTTAATTGGCCTATAAGATATGTTGCATGTGATGAGTATTGTGAAAAATATTTAGCTGTTGCTGGTGCAAGAGGATTCGCAACATATAATTTAATTAAAAAAAAATGGAGATTATTTAGGAATGAGCAACAAGAAAATAATTTATCTGTTACGGGTGGTATGATAATATGGAATAATTATTTAATATGTGTTAGTTGTGATATAGAAAAAAATCAAGATGAAATAATATTTTATAATTTGTTAACTGGTCTTGATGCTTCATCAGCTTATAAATATCCTATTTCAAATAGAGTAACAATGATAAATTTTAGAAAATCATATTTAATGACATTAGACATTCAATCAACTATAACAATATATCATATATCACTTTCATCAACAAATATAACAGTTGAAAATTGTGCTGAAATAAAAATTAATGAATTATTGCCACATCCAACATGTGTCGTATCAATTCATCTAGCTATATCAGATAACATTTCAGGTATTTATAATAAAAAAAGAAAATTTTAAAAAATTTAATAATATTTTTATTTTATAGAATCTCCTACATTTTGCCCAGGATTAGATACAATTTTAATAAATATTTCTGGAAATTTATTATTTATAAGTCCACAAAATAAAGAAATAGGTCCTACTCAATCAGGAACATCATTTGATAAATCAAAAGTTTTTCAATTACCACAACCAATATTAATTGCATCATCTGTTGAGCATGTTTGGATGAATAATTGTAAAGAAAATATACCACAATTAAATAAATCATTATGGATTAATTGTGGTTCAAAACATATGAAAGTTTGGTTACCCTTATTACATTCAACAGTCTCACCAAAAGCATCCTACATTGATGATAGAGCTTTTCTTTCACGTAGAATAATGCTTTCATTAAATACAAATATTTATCCTTTAATTATAAGTTCTGATTACTTAACCTCGGGGATAAAAAGTGTTTGTTCAATAATTAAAGAAAATAAAGATGATAAAGATGATAAATGTGTGACTGTCGTCTTTTCATCAACAAGAGATAATGAAGTATTTATACATCAACTTCTTAAGCAACTTTTAAAAAGAAATTTAGGAATTTACTCATTAGAAATAGCTACACATTGTAAAAATTTACCATATTTTCAACATGCATTAGAATTACTACTTCATAATGTTTTAGAGGAAGAAGCAACATCATCAGAACCAACTCCTGATCCATTGATGCCTCGTGTTGTGGCATTTATTAAAGAATTTCCTGAATATTTACAAACAATAGTTCATTGTGCCAGAAAAACTGAATTAGCATTATGGACGTATTTATTTAATGCTTGTGGTCATCCAAAGGAATTATTTAGAAGATGTCTTGAAGAAGAATTACTTGATATTGCTGTAAGTTATTTAATTGTCTTACAAAGTACTGAAAGTAATTATTCATCCATTCAACAAGCATCTGTTTTATTTGAAGAAGCTCTTATTAAAAGAAAATGGGAAATTGCTAGAGATATTATACGTTTTCTTAAAAGTATAGATCCTTCAGACATGTGTGATATGTTTTCAGGGGTCAATGTCAGTCAAAAACTATCTCAACAAAGGGGAAAGACAGGTATTTGTAATATACAACAATATTCTGAAGATTCATTTGACTTTATGTTTAATGAAGGACCGTTAGTTGTTAAACGTAAGGATACTTTAAATAAATCAGAAACATCGTCACCAATATTTGATGGTAATAGAAATGATTCAATTGCATCAAATGATGATGAAAGAAATCCATTAATGATAATACATTCAACCTCATCAAAAGCAGTATCAATACCAAATTATTTAAATTATATATTAAAACAACATGCAAATTACTTACTAGAAGATTACTCATTACGTGACTTAGCTGCTTTCTCAATTCATTTAAGCTTCGATTTAGTAACATTTTTTAAAGATCATGTAAAAAATGAAAGAAAAACAATAAGAAATTTTTCACTTGCTTTATTAAAGCTACATTCACAATTTCATTGGCCATTCCCAGTTCAGGAGGATGTTATTGCAGACTCATTATCTATTAAACTTGGTGATACATTTAGTTTTAAAATTAATGGTTTTGATTCTGATACTACTGATAATAAATCAACAATTTCAATGACATCAAATGATGATACTATAAGTCAAATATTTGTTGATTCAGATATTTTTCAAAGAAGTAAAGTGAGTATTAAAAGTAAAAATGAAATAATATGGATTTTAAATAAAATTATAGCAGCTGGATCATATGAATGGATATTTCTTTTCTCTGTTTTTTCTAAAAATTTTGATTTATTTAAAAAATCATTAAAATTATTTAAAAAAGAAATGGTTTTGTCGCTTCAAACAATTGATCATATTAAAAATGGTTATGAACATCTTGTTAAATGGTCGAAAATAAATTGTATCGGATATTCTAATTTTCTTGAAACAATAAGTTATAGTATCAAAAGTATGAATGAGATATGATGTCTTTTCAAAATAATTGTCGTAACGATAATTTAACATAACAAAATAACCTTTTTTATTATAAAAATTTAGTGTTTTTATTTTTACAATATTGACGTTTTTAGTTAGAAAATATATCTATTATCAAATGTTATTATTTTTTTTTAGATACATTTTATATATTTATAATAATTTAACTATTAAAATTGTTTTTATAATTAAAATATTTTTTTTATTTATAAAATATAGGAAGAATTTTTTTTATCGTGTTATAAAATATTTTATTTCAACTTTTATTTATACAATGATGAATATCTATTTTCATAGATATAACAATAGTATCATCTATTTGAATTAAATAATTTTAATTTATGTGAAAAAAATTATTTAAAAATGAATCATCGTCATTTATTGTCATAAGATAAAATATATTAAAAACTGTAAGATAGTAGTTATATTTTAAAGACGCTTCTTTAAAGATAGATACTTTATACCATAGACTTACTGAATAAACAAAATTTTAACAAATATCTTAACTTTTAACTTATCATATCTTAAAAATTTATACAATATGAATATATATAAATATATTTATTCATCTAACATAACATTTTTATTATATTAAATTTTTTTTTAGTTTATTATTTAATACAAAAAATATTGTTTATCTAAATTTATTATATAGCTATTAAAAATGTCTTATGATATGGCAAAAACTTACCATACTCTATTAAAAGAGTCAGAAGAGGTAATAATATTTTTGCCAATAAATTTATTTTTAACATTAAATATTAGATTATTAGTCAATTGACAAATCAGGAAATTGAAGAATTTAAAGAAGCTTTTATGTTGTTTGATAAAGATGGCAGTGGAACTATATCAATTAAAGAATTAGGAGTTGCAATGCGTGCTTTAGGCCAAAATCCAACAGAGCAAGAGATATTAGAAATGATTAATGAAATTGACATTGATGGAAATGGTGTTATTGAATTTCCAGAATTTTGTGTTATGATGAAAAGAATTATGAAAGAGACTGATGAAGAAATGGTTAGAGAAGCATTTAGAGTATTTGATAAAGATGGTAATGGAGTTATTACAGCATCAGAATTTAAATTTTTTATGGTAATTTTTTTAAAATCAAACTAGATATTTATAAATACTTATACATATTTATTTTTAGGTAAACATTGGTCTACAGTTTAGTGAAGAAGAAGTTGATGAGATGATTAAAGAAGTAGATGTTGATGGTAATGGATCTATTGATTATGAAGAGTTCGTAAAAATGATAAAAATATTTTAAGTTGTCAAGTGAATATATACATTTTTTTGCATATAATTATAAACCGGTAATTATTTTCGGTAAAAAAAAACTTTTGTCGCTATTTATTAAATAAATGAATTTTGAATTTCTGGTATCGTTCGAATTGTATTAAATTTTTTGGGATCATAAATTTTTGGACCAGAATTAAATAATTCTGAATTTCTTGAAAATTCTAATTTATGAAATGTTGGATAAAATGTTCTATTGACATTATTATTCACCCAATATTTTAAATATTCATCATTATTATTTGGTTCAACTTTATTTATTCCATTTTCACATGCATCAATTGTTTCGTAGGTACTCTCTATTGGAATTCCTAAAGATTTTTTTGTAAGTGTATTGATCGTTTGTGAAGTATTCGTACAATGCGTAGGCTGAGATGGTAATGTGTTAATTAATGTATTTAGAGATTTTTGATTATTAGACATACAAAGTGATTCTGCTTTAACATGTCGTTTGTGATTGGTAATAATTATAGAAATTAAACAAACGCTACAACCCGTTGTCATAATAAGTACTACAATACCCAAAAATATTAACATTTCTGTTGTTAGTGGTATATGATTAAATGATACAATAGAAGAATTTTTACTTAACATTTCTGTTCTATCTTCAATTTTTAAACTTGTATCTAAACACCATGGACAAATATTTTGATATTTTGTTATTTCAACATAAGCATTAAAACATCGACCTTGTAATTCAACAGTTACTGTAGATTGTAAAAATGAATTATTTTGTTGACTTTGTGATTTAAAAACTAAAACTTCATTTGATTTATCACATTCATTAGGAATTTTATATAATGGATCTAGTCCAACAACATAACCTTTTAATAAAACATTTTCAGGATGAGCATTTTCAAAAAATACATTTAATACTATTTCACGAATCTTTAAATAATAAATTAAAAAGAAATTTATTAATTTTTATAAGTAGTTTACAACTTACTAAAATACTTTCAACATTAACTGGTGAATCTATACGATGCATTTCAAATTCATTTAAAAGTGATGTAATTAATTGAAATCTTGGTTCAGCACATCTTTCTGTTGAAAGGCAACTTCTTCTCCATTCAATATTCTTAACTTTTGCTACAATCCATAATGGTGATTCATTTTTTTCATTTAATATCAACATAAATGTAACTTTGAATAGTAAAAAATATAAATAATAAGGATAAAATTTCATTTTCAGTAATGTTAATAAGACATATTACTTAAATTAAATAAAAGATTACAATATCTTAAAGAATAATATAAAATTAATGGCTGAAAATAATAATATATTAACTTTATGCATTATTTAAATAATATCATCATGAAAGGAAATAATAAAGATGCTTTAAGGTTTAAAAACGCAACTACTTGACATGTTAAAAAAGAAGGGGCAAATAGATAAGAATAATAATAATAATAATAATAATAATATAATGGTTAAATAAAATAAACGGTGGATTAAAATAGATTAAGGAAAAACTATATATCATTTCATGAAAAATATTACCCAAGGATAAAAATATATAATAATTTCTCATACTTATCCATTTATTTAACATTACTGTAATATGTCTTTTACGTTTAACAATTTTTTTTTAACTTAAATATTTTAAGCTGTAAATATCATTATTTACTATTATAATACTTTAACTTATATATTTATTGACATGTTAAGTTATAAAATAAGTAAAAGATTATTTTATCAAAGAAGATATAAAAAGAAGGCAAAATAAAATAGAAATGATAAGGAAACATATGTGTACACTTTCATTAATAAACATATTGTATGTAATGCCTAAAAAGATAATAAATTTTGTGAAGAGTTAAAAAGTACGACATATGTATGTAAAAAAATTAAGTTCTAAATAAATGAGAAAAAATTTTTTAACATATTGTTAGATAAAATTAATACATATGATAATGAAAATAAATCTTGAAATAATTATTTATATTTTTTTCCCCACACATGTTCCTTATTTGATTAAAAATAAAATATTTATTAAAAAAATTTCACTGAAAAATGAATAATTTTATATTTGAACATTGAATTATGAAAAATACATTTTATCTATCAAGCATCATTGTTAAATTAAATTACTTTCCCTATGCCGGCATTAATTAACCAATCAAATTTATGTTATATATTTCTTAGTTTATGTATTCCTTTTTCCTTTATTTTTTTTCCCTTCTGACACTCATCAATCGGTTTACTTTTATTTATTATTCGAATTGTGACTGTATTATTATGTATATATAAGACTACCGAAATTAATATAATAATTTTGTAAGATCTGCCGACAAAAAAAGACAAATTTTTAACATGTTAACAAAATTGTCAATGTTAATTATGTTGTTGGTACTGTAAATTAAAATAAAATTAAATATATAACACTAGTTTTCATTTAAAATACATTGGTAAATTGATATTATTTTTTATCATTACATATTTCTATAAATTTTAAAAAAATTTAATTTTCACTTTTTTTAACAAAATAAAACTTAAATAACATTAAAAAGTACAATATTTTATGCGTGTTATAGATTAAATTGTTATTTGATGTTACTAAATTTAAAAAAAAATACTTTTTTTTTTACATTTAACAATTGTGACAAAATAACTTTACACAAAAAAGTTTTTTTTTGCTTTTTGTTAGAAAATGATATTTTATAATTGAACCTTTAAAAATTTTAAAAATAAAACTACATGTTGTTATAGTTTTATTTTTATATTTCTTTTAAAAAAAAATTAAAAATGAAAACATATAATTAAACAAATAAATATTTATTTTAAATGTTGATAACTATGATAATCATGTTGAAAAAAAAAACGGTAGATTATTTTTAATAAGATTAAAATAAAAATATCTGTTTGACAAACTTTGATAAAAAAAGTGTTTGGTAAAGTTTGATTTTTATCTAAAAAAACTGATAATAATAATGATTTATCATGAAAAATTTGTATTTACTTTTGAATCTACTGATAAGTTACTCTATTAATTTTTTATTTTTTTGAATAATTAAAATTAATATTACTAAAAGCAATTTAAAAAAAAAACATAATTTTATCAATTTTGTAAAATGTATAAAATAATATTTTCTTTTTTAAAATCTTACAAAAACAATAAAAAGATTTTTGTTTTAAATTTTAGGTAATCATTTTAATACTTTTTACGTATTAAAAGTACAATTCATGTGTTTTATCATGCAAATTATTTAAACATTTTGTGATTATAAATTTAAAACTAGTAACCTACTTTTATACAAATATATCTGAATACATTTTAAAATTTATCAAAAAGCATAAAAGCTTATTCCTAATTTACTGATTTATAGATTGTTTATCCTATCTTGCTCCAATTTATAAACAATATTTCTAGTATGATTTATTTGTACATTGTACATTACAACAATTAATAAAAAAGACAGTTTATTTGTATATTATCATTACAATCAACAACTCATTATAATATTTTTTTACCATAGCAAAGTATTTTTCAATATTATTATTATTTTTCTAGCTTTATATCTATTTTTAATTTTAAAACTTTTAACATTTTAATAAAAATAATAATATTTTTTTTTCAAAATTAGTTCCTTCTTTTGCAACTAATTATTATACAAATTATAAACATAGTTTTTTATATTTCAAAAAAAAGCTTTATAATAATGTTGATTTAAAAAGTAATTAATTTTTGTTTACAATTAAATACGATTTTTATTTTAAACATAATTACAACCATTTTTTTAAAATAATTATCTATTAAATTAAATACTAATTTTGACCTCTCACAAAATATAATATTAATATCTTTTAAAATTCAACAAAATTATAGGTTTCTTTTTAAAATGTAATGTTTTATATTTTATTAAAATTTCATGAATATATAAATCTTCAAAATTTAATGTGTTATATTTCATTAGATTAAATAAAATCATGAGACACTAATCATAACAAAAGATGATATATAAACATTATAAACATTAATTATCTAGTAAATTAACAAATAATGTTTATGTTTATACTTTTATATTGTACTTTTTTTTTTAGGAATTAAAAAAAAACTAAAATTATTATTAGTAATTTTTGAAATTTATAATCAAAGGATATTTAATTACATCTAACATTGTTTTTTTGACATTTGAAGATGGAAAATTCTACATCAAAAAATCGAAAGGTAGGTATAAAGATGTTTTAAATGTAAAAAATATATATTTTAAAAAAAATTAAACAACAATTTTTTACAAAATCGCAATAAAAAATAAATCAATAAGGGAAGTGTTTTTTTTAGGGTATTGTCAATTATTTTTAAGATATTTTTACTTGTAACTATTGTAAATATTATGCTTATATATCAAAATATTTTTTTAATAAAAAGGACACTTAACAATGGTTATTAAATTTTGATATCATTTTAAAAATAATATTTTTGTTATATTAACTATATTAATAGTATTTTAGATTATGATAGTAAATATAAGTTGATAATATATATTTATGATTAATAATGAAACTAATATTTATATCTTTTAAATACCATATTTTGATATTATTTTTGCTAATAAAACAATTGTTATATCAATATTTTTTACTGATCATATTATGATAATAAGTATAATAAAATGTCAAATTTGAGTGAATAAAAATTTTTCAAGGATAAACACTGAAAACTTGTTTTATTTCACAACACAGTTAAATAAAATGTCATCTCAAAAATATTCTTTTCCTTTTCATGCTGACGTTTTGTGTCACATTTTTTTTTAGTAAAATTTTTAGACTTTATTAAAAAAATTTTTTTTGTTATTAATAAAAATATTTTAAATAAGAATGACAGATTATGATACTAGAAAAAATTTTATGTAGACTTTTATTAGAAATATCACACTAGTTTGTCCTCATTATTTATAATATAAAAAGACATAATTAAAGTAAAAATCTTTATTTAACATTATTTTTTAGTAAGATTATAAAATTGATTTATTTTATCTTTTTTTAGTTTTTGAATGTTTTATATTATAAAATGTTATAAGTATATTATATTTATAAAATATTTCTTTATAAAAGAAATATAAAGTTACTTTTATCTGTTTTCAAAAATTTATACATATATAAGGTTTACTAAAAATATAAAAATAACTTTTTTCTTTTAACAAGTAACATACTTTTGGCATAATATGATAGAAAAATATGTTTATTAATAAAATTTATTTTAATTTTAATACTTATAATTTTCTATTAATAATTCTATAAATCCTTCTTTATCCTCTTTTCATGACATACATTTTATTTTACAAATTATGTATTCAAACTTTTCCAACTTGTTTTTTTTAATTTTGTTTTAATAATTGTAGTAGTGAAAGAAAAAATGATATAAAATGATAATGTTAAAATTGGGCAAATAAAAGAGGAGCAATTGTTATAGTAGTGTACAATTTTTGTTAAATGATCAAGTGCCTGTGAAGTAATTGTTGATAGTTTTATAGAAATTTTTATTTAATGCTACAATTAACAATAAAAAAAAATCTTTTATAAATTTTTCGTAAATATTTCTTATTTTATTTCTATATTGAACTTTTAATACTGTTTAATTAGGGAAAAAAATTTTTATATTTCACAAAATTACAAAATTAATAGTTGTTATAAAAAGGGAAATAATTACATAAAATGTTACAACATAAATTATATTTAGAGATAATTAATTTTTCTTTCTAATTTGCCAAATTATTTAATCTGATATTAACTGTAAACAATTTTTTTTAGTATTTCTTTTATTTTGAAAAAAAAGTTCATAGTACGAATGCATGCATAAATATTGTTACTATAATTATTACTTATAAAATTATTATGCTGTAAAGTATTTTAAAATTTTTTTTGTAAACATTAAATTTTTCCCATTTATAACAGGTTCATTTTTGTTTGGACTACAAAATATTAAGAAAAACATTGTCACCACCTAAACCTGCAATTTTTAGTTTTTAAAATAAAAGTGTATCCCGCATATCAATATGTATTTTAAAAAGATATCTTTTGAAATAAAAAGACATATAAATATATTGCAAATATATATTTACCACGAGTAGGTCAGGTAAAACTAGTTCATGAGATTATTTATATTTTAAATTTATAAAGAAGATAAATGTGTTTTGATTTTCAAAGTACATTTATTTAGAAATAAAACATTTCTACAGAATTTCTTATATTTTATATAAATTATACTATTTTTTAATTTTTATTAAAATAGTTGTATGATTTTTGTTTTATACTTTTTGAATGTTATTATTGTATATTTTTCTTCTAAAATGAATTATTTTTAATTAAATTATAAAATTATCCATAGTGATTAATATTTATTTAACTTTACAACAATGTTTATTATAAATAAAAATAGTTTTTAATTTAATTTAGTCAATCTAAAAGTTACAATTTGTTAAATTTTTAATTGTAAATAAATTTATTTTAAAATAAACTATTTTAAAATATTTTTATGTTATAATTGCATAATTACTGTAAATTTATATAAAAATGTTGATTCATCATATTTTTTTTAATGTATATAACCCATTTTATTATGAATCAAATTTTTGTTCAAGGCTATTGAATAAATTAACATTAATGGATTTCTTGATTGTTAAAAATAAATAATTGAAAGATATTGTCATGATCACGTGAAAATAACTAATAAATTTTAATTGTTTGGTAAATGATTATTTTTACTTTATTCATCCTTTTATGTGTTTTGAATGGTTGTAAAATACAATATTTTTAATAGTATATATTAAGAGCATTAAAAGTTCCTTTATAATATTAAATCTTACTAATTAATTTAACATTTTTAATTTATTTTGTTTTTATTATTATAATCAATTGTAAATATTTAAAATCCTATTTTCATATTATAGTTTTATTTTGAATTTGTTTATATAATACTTATAATAGTCATATCAATCTATATAACTTATAAATGAAATATTATTTAGCTTAATTATAAAAGTATTAAAGATTTGATACAAAATGCAATTTTAATATTTAATACTTTTAAGTTATACCACTTTTGACATTTAAAGACAGTATTCAATAACGTTTTCATATATAAAACTAGTTTTAATTGTATTAAAATTTTATTAAATTTTATTAATTTAATAATATAGTATTTTATTAATTATTTATAAATTCATTAGATTGAAAAAAAAGTTATTTACATTGTTTTTATATATTTTTTTTCTTTCTTAATTTTTTACTTTTTATATAATAAAAAAAATTATATAAATATTATATATATAATTTTATGTCAAATAAAAATAAATATAAATTTACTTTTATAACAATAACATCACTAAGTTTATATTAATAAGATTTTTCAGACCTGATCTTATTGTTTTAAAAAATGTTAAAATTTACAATAGGTACACTTACATTTAAATTAAAAATATGTTAAATCTTCTTTAAAAAAGTATTTTGTATAACTAAGATAATATATATAATAATAATATCACCTGTGCATCGATTTATCTTAAAATCAACAGTTAGCCATATCGTGAAATTGTCTTTGGACTTATTTTAACAAAAGAAAAGATATTTTCTTAGTCAAATAGAATAACTTAAGTGATGCATATATTTATGTATTAAAATGTTTATAAAATTTTATAAAATCATTATTATATTTTGAATATATTTTTGAAGTGTTAAATAATTATATTTATTTATATATCTATTTTTTTTAAAATAAATATTCGCATAGTATTTTATATAAATAAAATATATCATTTGGTTTAATTAATTATTTTTAGATAACATATTTGTGTATACAATTTAAAACCTGTTAATAAATAACAGTTTAAAAAATTGATAATAATGTTCCTAAATGTAGTATATTTATTTATTTTATATTTTATAATTAAAAAAAAAAAATTATTTTTATAATTTTATTATTAAAAAAAAGTATAACTACTTATAATAAAAAAATAATCAGCTTTAGAATCATATAATCTTAACTAGATATAATTTTCTTTTATTTATTTAACAGTGTGTTATTCAATACATCTTTTGTATAATAGTAATTTATTATGGTAGACTTTACTTAATAAAAATCATTTTTATTAATTATAGTTTTAAATAGTACTGATAAGTTCTTTTATTATTTAATTGTCATTTTACACAATTGTAGATTAAAATGTTTTCGTTATAATTATTTTGTTAATTATTTTTACACGATATTTTATATTTGTTAAAGATAATTTCTTGTAATCTAAAATTTTTATTATTTCTTTTTTTATCATCACTTAATCCAGCTTCATGAATCATTTTATAAAAAAACATTATTTAACAAAAGAATTTTTATATTTTTTATGATAATAAATATAAATATTTATATATATCCGAAATAATAACTGTAATTAAACTTTATTACAATAAATCACTTTATAATAACTATATTTATTTGACATATTTTATAACTTTGACATTGTTGATAATTATTTACTATAAATTTTATTTATATTTTATAAATATTAAACTTATTTTGATATTAATAAAAATTTAATTTAATTTAATTTAATTTAATTTAATTTTTTTTAGATTGTAAAACCTAGTATGAACGTTTTTACTGTTGGAATGGATGAAAAAGGACCTGTCAAAACTCCATTAGAATCACCACCATCACCACCACCATCATATAGTGCTAAACAAATATCGCAAGAAATGGGATCACCTATAATAATTAAAAAAAAATCAAGCTTTAAAACACCATTGATTTGGCTTCTTGCTGTTTTTCTTATAGCATTTTTCACACTTACTCTTTCGGAGATTGCATACAATAGACAAAGAGATGAAAGATTTTTTAAACTTAGATGGGCTGAATTGAAACATAGAATGGGTTTTGATAAACAAAACTATAATAATGAAGGATCAATTTTTAATTCTCTTAGAAGATCAAATGAATTTGGGGAAAGAATTATTCCAATTAATAATTCTCCATGGAGAAATGATAGAGATCTTAAAGTTGAAGAAACTTCAACAACTACATCTACAACAACAACAACAAAAGCTGCTCCAATTGCAACCGAATCTAAAGATACAAAATTATCTGATTCTGAAGAGTCAAGTAGTGAATTAGGTAATGATCCAAGATTACAATTTTTGAAAAATATTTTACAAAATATTAAACAACATGCTGAAGACATGGGAATGGAAGGAACAATGCAAGTATCTGTCATTCGTGTTGATCCAATTGAATATAATAAAGAAAAAAATAATAAAATAAATATAGATCATGATTCATTTGAAGATAATTCAATTGATAAACCTATTTTTGAACCACCACATATTTCTACATTTTCAGAAGATAACAAACCTTTCTTCCAAACATGGAATCGTCCACAACCACAATTTATGAACAATTTCCAAAGTTCTGAGGAAGATGATAAATCTAATGAAGTTAATTTCTTTAATGATGTACAAAAAAGACGTTTTGGTCAAATTGTTCAAGATATTATTGCTCGTAGAATTCAACAAGCTGCACTTTTTAATGCCATTGCTCGCCAACAACAATTAGCAGCTCAAATGGATCAACAAAATACTTTTTATAATAGACAAAGTTTTTATGATAATAATCAACAACCACAATTTATACCATTTCAACAACCAACACCATTTATTGGACAACAACAACCACAAGTACAATGGCAACAACCACAATGGCAACAACAACCACAACAACAACCACAACAACAATGGCAACAATCACAACCAGTCTTCTTCCAACCACAACAACAATTTCAACAACCACAACAACCAATTCCAGATGTACAAAATTTACCAAAAATAAATATGAATGAGGATATGTCTGATCAACAACCATCAGATGCTGTTTGGAATAAACAAATTACAGAAGTTAAAACTCCTGAATTAGTGAGTTTATTTATTTAATTATAAAATTAATAATAATAATTATTTTTTTTAGCCACCAAATCAAATTAAAAAAGTTTCTAATGGTGAAGGTAAACTACTTAATAAAGGAGAAAATGTTGAATTAAATAAACCACAACAAATAAATCAAAATGATATTTTTCCAGTAAGAGTTGCTGTCGCAAATGATGATCCAATAGAAACCATTCACAATGATATTCCAATTTTCCAAAGAGCATTGTTCCAAGTAGATGAACCAATCCCACAAGTAGCTTCTGGATCCGCTTAAACAAAATATATATATAATGGATTATAAACTACTCATTCAATAGTTATTATTTGAATGTAATGCGTTTTTTTTTAATATTATTTAACAAGTATATTTAACATTACAAGGTGTATTTTGTTTTTTCAACATAATAGTGAGAAAATATTTCAACAAACTCTTATTATAAAACTACTAATATATTTTATATTTAAAAATAATTTCGATTATTTTAAGGATTCAAAAGCTAAATTTTGATAAAATTTTTTTTAATAAAGTAAATGTTTTTTTTTATTATTTAATAATTCATAAATAACTTTCGTAACATCTTATATTTATGAAAAATGTATAATATTGTATGAAAATTTTGTTTTTTTTTTCTAAACTCCAGCAATAATATTTTTTTTTAAATCATATGATATTTAAATTTAAAAAATAATATTATATTATGAATAAATTTTTTATAAAAAAATTCTAATAATAAATTCAAAATGCAAAAATAAATATATGTATAAAATTTTAATGAATAATTATTTTAAAATTTATAGTACAAAAACATTATGGATTAATTCAATAAAACGGCAAAAAAAAGGTTATTTTTGAAAAAAAAATATATAAAAATAATTTTTTTTTTTATTTTTGAAGTCATAAATTTAATATACTTTTAAATAAAATGTTAACTTTCATTTATAAAATAAATTTTAAATACATCTTACTTTTTTTATCATATTTTATTAAATCTTTTGAAAAATAAAAAAATTTTTTGCAACATAAATTTAAAATATAAAATTTCTTTATTTTATAATTATAAAAAGAAGTTGTTTAATTAAAAAATGAAAATGAAACATATTATAAAATTATAAAAAAGGACATTAATAAATGTTAAAAAAAATGTATTTATATAGAAAGCAAAACTGAGAAGAAAATTTATAAAACTTGTTGTAAAATTCCCAACTTTTTTTGTTCTTAAACTAGTTCATTAAATTATTAATTTTTAAAAGTTAAAAATTTACTATAAAGTATACAATTGTTTAACAATTTGTAATTATTCAATTATGGTAAGCAAAATTTTTTTGTGTCAACAATTAAAAATGACGTGAGAAAAATTCAGGGTATCTTGTGAATTTGATGTTCCAATATATAAGGTTATTATCACTTTGATTATATTCTTAATTTATACATATTTGAGTATGATCTTTTGATATTAAACGTTTAATATGATAATCATTTTATTCAGAATTTTTTTTAAATATTTTTTAATATTAAAAATAGATAATGCATTTTTTATACAAATTAAAACAATAATATTGTAACTTATTTTGTTTTCTTTTGTATTTGTTATTATTATCGTAAAATTAAGAGAGATAAATATTTTTTATAGAATATTTTTAATTTTTATAACTTAAAATAAGAAATATTACGTTTTTTTATTTTGGTTTGTTACTTTATAAACATTTTATTAAACACCACAAAATTTATATTAACTTAAATTTTTAATATATGATTTTACCTCTTTATTGATAAAAATATCTTAAAACTACCAATTTTAGCTTTAAATTATTAAATTAAAGTTTTATAAAATTAATTATTAAAAATAACAAAATAAATTTCTACTTATTTTTTATTAATAAATTATATGAATGATAAAAAGGTATATTTATTTAATTTGAAATGTAAATCAAAGGTGGAAATTTTTATAATATTTTTTTTTAAAGTTTTAGATTTAAGCTAAACAATAGTGTTTTATGGGATTAAATTATATTTAAAGCTTGTATGGTTAATGAAGTCAAAGAAACTTTTTAAAACAGTAATTTATAAAGAAAAAACTTTTAATCTTTTAAAATTATAAAAATTAATGATAATATATAATAAAACTTTCTCAAATAATTTTAAAAAGAAAATATTTTCTTTAATTATTAGAAAAAATATTTTTATTTTACAAAAAGTTTAAAAAATAGAAAAAAAAAATTATAGAAAAAAAACAATTTTATTATATAGTTTTTTTAATTAATAGTTTAATTTTTACTATAATATTGTTTTAACTAGATATAATATGCTTAAATTTTATAATTTTAAACTTTTCAATTTTTTATTCTTTTTATATATTTAGATAAATTTTTTTTTAATATAAATAATAAAAATTAAACTTATTTATAACCCTTTAAATACTGTATAATATAAAAAATATTGTGAAAAAAAATATTTTTTTCAAATAATCTGTTGCAATTAAAGTTACTATTGATAATAAATATCTTGGAGAAAAACATTTTTATCGGTTTTTAATGTTATTAAAAATAAATAATTTTAATAAATTTACCTACTATTACTTATCTTTTATGACCTTATTATAAAACTATTTATAAAAATTCTTTTTTATAATTATTATATAACATATTTTATAATGATAAAAAGATTTAAAATATATTTACTTTTTAATACTCTGATGATACTTCCTTTTTATTTAATTCTTTAAATGAATCATATCTTTATATTAATAATAATAAGAAGTAATGATAAATTTTATAGAAGTTGCGCAATAATAACAACAATTGATAACTCTTATTAACACTTTTAGGTATATATAACTTCGTTATTTACAATATTACATTAAGCATATTCATATCACCTACCCTTAATAAGTACTTTATCCATGTTATTTAAACTCAAATTTATAATTAACAAACATAATTAATAAAATATATGAGTAAATTTAACTAAAATTTATTTAATACTAAGGTAATATTGAGGTACACATTTTTAAGACATATAATATTTGGTCTTATCATTGTACTTATCTAATAATTTAATATAAAAATCATTATAACTTTTAATTTCTATATTAAATTTAAATAATAAAAGTTATTTATAAATTATTTTATTTTAGAATAAATAATAATATAAATATTTTGTGATATTTTTAAATGTTAATGATTAACTATAAAATTTGACGACAACTAATAAAATTGGTTTTAATTAAACACCTAATCCATTATAATTAAACTATAACAATATGTATATATTTATATTTAACGTATTTTTTTTAGTAAAAAAACATTTATAATTTTTATTTTAGCAGTAAAATATTCATTATCCCTATATGATATAAAAAAAATTTTTTTATTGTTATTTATAAAAAAAATATGTATATACTTTTATAATAATTAGAAAAACATATAAAATATAATATTTTCCTAAAAATTATTAAAATATAAATTTATTAATTTTTTTTATTGCTACATGTATGAAACATATCATAAAAAGTAATAATATTTATAAGAACGTAGGATTTATTTTACAACATTTGAAAATTTCTTTATTTCTTATTTAAATATAGAAAAAATTTATTAAAATATAAAAACAGTTTATAATATAATGTTTTTTTATTATTTTAATTAAAAAACACATGCTATTAAAAAGAAAATTTAAACTAATTTTTTTTATTAAGATATCAACTCTCGTATCTTAGAATAGGTTAATAATTTATTCGTGTATTAGAATCATTATTATATACCATAAAATTATTAAACTTCTTAAAAATCAGATTTCCAGATTAAAAAAATCTTATCTAATCTTTATTTTAAATATATGTTTTAATAAAATTGTATAAATATTAAAATTAAAGATATTTTTTAAAATTATTTTTATTTTTTATTTGTATTTAAACTCAAATTGTATTATTTTGATATTTATTAAAAGTTTTAAACAAAAACTTTTTTAAAGGTATTCTTATTTCATTGGTTTATTTAATAAACAAAATATAATTATTTAATATAGAGTAAATTTGAAAAATTATCTTACAATATTAAGAAACCTTACAAATATATATATATTTTGTCTTTAAAGATTAAGGGTCAACATCATTTAAAATGAAAATTAATCAAAAATTTTATTTATATGGATTAAATAAAAATGAAGGTAAATTGATGTAGTAGTTGTTATATCAATTATATGGGTAATATTATATTAATAAACTTGTTGAAACCCTTAGAGAAAACTTTTTAGAAATATTTTGTGTTTAAACTTTTCTAGTTTCATTTAATGCTTATTAATTTAGTGTACGGTATTAAAGTTTAATATTAGAAAAGAGCTTATTTATAATAAAAATGTTAATTTAAGTAAATTTTGGTTTTTGAATTAACAATATCAATAAAAAGAAAAATTGTATCCTTTTTCTACCTTTAAATAGCATTTAATTATTTCACATTGTTATTAATACTCCATTGGCATTACTTGTTATATAATAATATAGCACTTCTTTTACAATTTAAATAAATCAACTTATTCTTTTTTAAATTTAAAAAAAAAAAATATATATATATATATATTTATATGTACATATATTTATATTATTAAAAAAGTTTTATTTTTTTTTTAATATATATTATTATATTAATATTTTAATAAAAAATAATGATCATCATAAATATAGGTAACAATAATTCTAATTAAAATTATTAAATACATACATGTATAATATATAATTTGTAAAATTTAATGTGCCATAATCGCTTATTTAGTAGGTAACAACTTTGTTTGCCGGAAATTAACTATCTAATCTATACATTATCTAAATATTTTATTTTGGTATGTCAAAAGTATACATCTAACAACATTTTAATAAAACCTTTTTAGGAAGACAATAATATTCGTTAATTTTTATTGTAATTCCTGAAAAACAAAATCATATGCATTTTATTTTAAGACTAAATGCTTTTTTTTCCTATCGTAGTCCAAAAAAAACCTTATTATTAATAAAATATAAATATTATCTAAATAAGGTTAAGGAACATATATTAAATTTTTATATCTATACATATCAAAATTTTGTTTTGGGTTTTTATAAAAATTTTGAAAAAAATATAAGCTCTTTATAAATCGTTTTCATTTATTAAGATATTGAATATTTAATTTTGATAAAATCTCTTCATTTCAATCTTTTAATAAAGCTGAAAAAATCCTTCTTTTTAAATAATCATCTTTCATTATCAAACTATATTTAGGAAGGAGGATAATCACTGTTATATAAAAAAGGTTTTGCATCCCCTATTTTCATATTTTTTAATAAATAATACTACCTACATTTATTACATTATACCCGGCCAAAAGGATATTTAGACAAAACATAAACTGTTAAGATAAAAATATAATTTATATATACAAAATTTCCTTTATATATTATTAAAACTACGCCCAATATATTATTTTATTTTTTGTCTAACAAATACTTTAATTACCACCGAATTACTGATTTTTTTTTGTTTTTTTATAAAAAAAAATCCAAGTTTAAATTGTTAATGTTAACCATGGCAATAAATTTTCATGTGTTATGACTATTAAACTGGGTGTGAATATAAGCAATAATTTGTCAAGGATTCCCTTCACTTTCCTATTTTGTGATTAATTAGTATCAAATCTTTATGCTTTTTTATGTCATAAGGAAAAGCAGTAGGTTGATAAAGTTATAAATTATTAATATAATGCCAAATTTAACTATAAAAATTAAAAAAAAGGATCATTATAAAGAGTACGTTAAGTTAGAAAAATTTATATAATTTCTGGCCATTTAATTATTAAAATTTAATAATCTTGTTTTTTATAATTTATAATAATTTCCTAACGAAATTTTTTTTACTTATAAATATTTAGCCTTATTTGTCACTTAAAAATTTTTATCAATTTAATAAAAATTTTTTTTCTTTTTAATTTTTTTTTCTAATATTGTTATTCATGTCTATATTTTTATGTTAAAATTAAAAGGTAAAATTTTAAAAATATTTTTTTAGTATAAAAAATGATCATATATATTTTTAAAAAATTAATTATAACTTTTTTAAAAATCTTTTTTAATTTTTGGTAAATATTATTTATTTATATTTTTATTATTTACCTATATATTAATAATAAATAATAAAATAAAGCCATTTTGGCCTATCTTAGTTGTAATTTATTATTTCACTTTTAGTTACCAATGTTTAATAATTATTTAATAAAATTTTCTAATCCAAATACTCCTTTCCTTTTTATTTCTGTATTGCGATATGACATATTTTAAAATTACCATCATCGTTGTCTCGGCAACAAATACCTTTTTCTTATACCAAATGCCAATGCTTTTGATTAAATTTTGAATTTTTTTTTATTCAAAATAATAAACTAAAAATATACGCCCATCCAAGTGACATATGTTTTTAATATATAATAATTTTATTCTAACCAAAAAATACACATACACCTACAGGTAGTTGGACAAAAATTGTAGTTAGTAAAATTAACAAATATATATATATAAATATATATATATGTTTGAGAAATTATTATCTTTATCATACTGTGCATATCAAAAATCATGTTTCAAAAAAAAAAATTTATAATAACACAAAAAAAATTTTTTTTATAAAAATATTATCTTTAAAATACCATATAATATTAAAACATAATATTATATATTAATAATCATAGTACATCAAATTTTTTGTCCCAGCAAGTATTTTTAATTAACGAATAAATATTTAAAAAAATTTTGTCAAACATTAAACTGAATAACTATAAATATACTTTTTTTTAAGCAATAATTTTTTTAAATTAATTTTTATTCTAAAAAAAAAATAAACATTTTCTAAGAATATTAATATTCTCATTATTGTAAAAAATTATTAATTTACAATACATTGTATATTTTATTTTATTTACTTTATTTTAAGGTAAAATGTACTACATGTATCTTATAACATTATTATTTTAAATATCCTGGAAATAAAAATGCTTTAATGAAATAAGTTAATAGACAGGTAAAATTGCCTTCATCCAATATTGTTGCATGACTGATGATACTCATCAATTTTTCTTTCTTTTTTCTTATATATTTTAAATTACTTACTTATTATAATGTTCTATTTTTTTTAATTTTAATTATACTTAGGATAGGAAATAAAAAATTGTATGATCAATCAAATACAAAAAAAAAACTACAAAGTCTATTTAAAACTTCTTTAATTATTATAAATTTTTAGTAGCAAAAAGAAAAAAGTAACATTTTAATAATCAATTTAAAAAAATTGCTTAAATTTATTTATTTTTTTTTAGTTTTAAGACTTTATATTATTCTACCTAAAAAGAGGTATATTTAAATATAGAAAGAGTTATATATTTATCATAAATAATAATTTTATATTATTTATACCCTATAATTTTGTATGATACTAATTATTATTTTTATCTTATTTTTTTTGTTAAAATTGATCATGTATAAAATATACTGACTACTTTTATCTATTAATTATCTTTAAAAATAATTTAATTTTTATAATACTTTTTTTGCTATTTATAAACATTCAATGATGAGTGAATTATAATATTTTCTACAAATGTTTATTAATAAAATTTAAAATATACCATTTTTTTGTTATCAAAATGGTATATTTTAAAAAAATTTTATTCTACATAAAACAATACACATATAACTCTTTATGAATCAGATTGATTTAATTATAATATTATATATTTATATCTTTTAATAATTTTAAACAATAATATTTAATTAAATAACAGAAATTGCATGCAAGTCGTTTTCATAACTTTCTCCTCTTTTTTTCAAATTTTCCTAGTATATTTATTAAAATTATTAATCCATTAATGACATTTTGTATTTCTTAACAATTATAAACTAAAACTTTGTTCTTTTGTTAATTTAAGATGTTTTTATATGTACTATTAAAAATTGCATTTTAATAAAAATAAAACAAATTTCAGAATAACTTCTCATGCTTTGTTTTGTCTTAATTTAGATTTTAAAAAAATTCTTTTATTTTTTTATAATAAAAGGCGTGGAAAAATTATTAATCATCCTTCTTCCTTATTATTGTACTTTTATTGGTACATTTAATAATTAAATATCTTTTCGATCAATTGCCTAATCCATAATAATTATTTAATATATATGTATTTTTTTATAATAAGAAATTTTTACCCTATCAAAACCTTGAATTTATAATTGTTAAAATAAAAAAAAAAATAAAATAAATACAGCATCCTTATATTTTATCTTTCTCTTACCATACATACAAAGTATAGATAAAAATTTGGCTACTTTTATTAAATGAATTTGTTTTACCCAATCGGAATATACACTTTGTCAAAGGGCGGTTCAAACAATTTTTAATATAATATTATTTTAAAACATATTTATTTTAAAGTTTTTTAAAAAAAAGGTAACTATAGTACATGAATGATACAATTTATTTCAAATTACTTACTGTAAAAAACTTTTTTTACCCTTTTAATATAATTTTTTTGAATTATTATTATTATTATTATTATTTCTAACAATTAATATTATTATAAAATTTCTAATATTATATATTTATTTTAGTTTCTGGAAGGAAAAAAAATTTTTTTACAAAAAATATTTTTCAAGAAAATCAGAAAATTATTAAGACATTCATTGGAAAAAAAACAATTTGAATAATAAAAAAATATTATCTATTAATTTAATATAATATTTTAATCTTTTTTTTTATCATTAAATGATGGATTTTACGTCAAAAAAGACAACTCAGACATCAGAAAATAATTTAGCAAAAGATTGTATTCCTTTACCTCCTTTAGGTGAATCACCTAATTCTATTCCTTTAACAATTGAAAATTTGGAGAAAATTTTTAATTCAAATAATAATAATCAAAATCAATCACAGGGATCTGTTAGTTGTGAAAATGATTTTAATAAAAACATCAAAGTTAATAGTACTTTTCAATCACATGTTATACCTTTATCTACTGAATCAACAAAAACCAACCTACCACAAGTGGCTCAACAAAATTCTATATTTGATAATACATTATTATCTTTTTTATTTAAGCAAAATGAAACAAGTAACGGTACTAGTCATGGAAATGGTAACTAAATCATTTAAAAATTTTAAAAAAATTACACTTTTTTTTCAGACAATCCAAATGATGAAGTATTAAAACATTTAACTTTATCTCAATATAAAAATGAATCACAATCTTCATTACCTATTGAGCAATTAAATGAAGAGTGTACATTAATAAAGGATAAAGAGACACCAAATGCAGACGATAATAATCTTAATCCATCCTCTAATGATGAGGAAATACTTAAAACAATTATAGAAAATTGTTCCAAACAAAAAAATCCTGAGGAAGGTAAGATTGATAAAAAAAAGTTAAAATTTTTGCAAATTTTAAAAAAAAATTTTTTTATTTCAGAAATTTTTAATGCTTTTGCAGCTAACATTCAACTGCAATCATATTTTGTACAAATGATGAAGGCAATGATGACAAACCTAGGACAAGATAACACTAATTCTATTCCATTACTTCAACAATCTAATATAATACCAACACAAAATACTTCCAAAGAAATGACAAATGATATTATCAAAAATTTTCAAAATAATTCAATGATAAGTCAAGGAATTAATAAGAAAAAGGTTAATGAAGATGAACCATTGGATCTTAGTAACAAAAATAATTTACCTATTTTAAATATTAATAATGGATCAGCCAATCCTTCAATTATTAATGAAAACGATAATAATAATAAAATTACTGAAACAATAAGATTACAGGAACAATTAATTAAAAATGAAGCTTTATCCTTATTTCCATATTCTTTACAATCACAAATTACTAAAAAATCTCCATCAACTACAGTGCCCAATAAATGGAATTCACCACGAGGTGCTGCAAATAGAAGAACATACACACAATTTGATTTGGAAGCAGCTGTTAATGCTATACGATCAGGAAAATTAGGTACACGTAGAGCATCAGTTGTTTATGGCATACCACGATCAACCTTACGAAATAAAATTTATAAATTAGAATCTGCAACATCAAATCCTAAAGATATTTTAGTAATTGGTAAAAAGAAAAAAAAGTTAAATAATGATGAAGTTAAATGTAATGATGAGGAGAAGATAAATTATGAATCATTAACAGAATCAGAAATTCACCTTTCTAAATTGTTTAATACAAATGAAGCAATAAATGTCGCAAATTTAATGATAAATAAAAGTCTAGAAGAAGAGAAATCATCAAATAATTGTTTAAATAATATAAAAGAAATTAATAATATTCAATCTTCAATATTACCAACAGGATTAGAACAAAAAAATGATAATGATAAACGTCATTTAAGTAGAGAAAATAGTTTTAACAAAACATATTTTGGTGAAGGAAATACATCAAGAAATAGTAGTGAAAATGGTGACAATTCAAACTTCGATGGATTAAAGAAAAGTCGTCCAAAAAGAGGACAATACCGAAAGTATGACAAGGATGCTTTAGATGAAGCTGTTAAATCTGTAAGACGTGGAGAGATGTCTGTTCATAGGGCAGGAAGTTTTTTTGGAGTACCACATTCGACATTAGAATATAAAGTTAAAGAAAGAAATCTTTTAAGAATTAAAAAAAGACAAAAAAGTTTTGATGAATATAACATCGAGGAGAAGGATAATTTAATAGTTGAAAAGAAAAATGATACACCATCTAACAACGAATCATCATCAAATGTTTTAACATCATTAGTTACTTCATGGAACATGTTATCAAAGAACTCAGAAAATATTCTTGCTTCAATTGCTTCAAAATCATCAACTAATAAATAAATTATATATTATCAATTTATTTTTACATATATTAAATTTTTTTTTACTTAAATACCAATGTTTTTTTTTATTTTTAACAATTTTGTATAATGTAATAATTTATAAAAGATTATGCTAGATAAAGAATGTCTTTATAGACAGCACAATTTTTATTATAATAAATATTGTCTTTTTTTTTAATATCACTTATAAAAAATAATTACACTTATAAATACATTTAGAAATTAAAAATATTTAAAGTATATTTATTTCAATAATTATCTTATTAAAATATAATTTCTTTTTTTTGTTTTATAATATTGCACTTTTTGTAATAAATATTTTCGCTACAATAAAAAAATTTAATGATAATTTTTAGTATTTTTACAAAGACCACTTTTAACTAAAAAATTAAACATCTTTATATTTAACTAAAATATTAATTAAGGGGAAATGATAACATAAGAAGTGTGGACAATTTGGTTCGTATTTATATTTTAATATTTTTAAAAGCATTCATCACCGGAAATTATTTGGTTCACTTAGAGTAAGGTGTACTCCATATGAATTGAATGATAAAAAAAAGTTATTTCAATTGACGTCCTTTTTTAATTTAATGTGATAAAATATAGTATATTTATAAAATAATTGTAAAATTTGTGAAAAAGAAGAATCTTAATTAATATAAATAACAACTTTTTAAAGAAGAAAATTTTTTAAATTTTTAAATAGATAGTAAAATTTTTTTCAATGTCTAAAATATTTACATTTAAAAAGGAAATGGCCTTAAAATTAAGTCTTGTAAGATCTAAAGTTTGTGATATAGAAGAATAAAAATTTTTCCTCTCCGTATATTTCTTTAAAATTTTTTTTTTATAAATTTTTATTTAATATTCAAGTAATTATATATTATATTATTTATTAAATTTACATAGATATTTTAAATTCGACAAATAGTGTCTAGTAAGGAATGATATGTAAATAATAAATTCAAAAAGTTTCCAATTAAATTTTTTATTTTTAAATTAATTTTTCAATACTCTTTTATTTAAGTAACATTTTTGCTTATTTTAAAATAAAATTTATAGTTTAATTTTTATAATGTGAAAAAGATAAAATAAGTATATGATGATTTTGTCTAATCATATAAATTATTTTTTTCTTTAACATAACTATTATTTATATAATTAACTTAAAAATTTACTTTAACTTTTAATTGAAAAAAAAAGTTCATAAAAAAAAAAATAAAATAATTTTCCCTAACTACATGATAATAGTTTTTATTAATAGTAAGAGTATTATTTTAAAAGGATATTAAAGTGCTTTTAAAAATATATTTACAACGTTTTAATACATTTTTTAAACTTTTTTTTTAATGTTATTTGATAAGGAAGGAGGTTGATAAAAAATATGTTTGGAAAAATATAGTTACTTTAATACTTAATAACATATAATTATAGATGATTTTAAAAACATAAAATTAAAGTTTTTATTAATTCTATATTAGATTATTTGTTTTAAAATCATACTTTAAATTTTTTTACAAAGCTACTATTTAGTTATGTAGAAAAATGTTCTCTGGACAACTTCCTTAAAATTATTTTATCATGGATGTTATATTAAATTTTTGATTAAAGTACAATTGTAAGCAACCCCATTATTATTCTTCTTCAGTAAATTTTTATTATTACTCTCAGTCTAATTTAAAAATTACATTCTTTATTTAACAATTTTTTGAAATTATTAAATTTTTAAGATAGAATAAATTACTACAATAAAATTTTTTTTTTTATAATTTATAAATTAAATCTTTTATGAATTATAAAATAAAAGTATATTTTATTATAATTAAATTTTTATTCAAAGTTTTAAGATAAGTAAATTATAGATTAATACACTAATATTTATTACTTTTATTTTCAAACTTTAAAATTTAATAAAATATTCTTTTTGTTAGGAAAAAGAGAAATATTGTTTATAAATTATAGTTTTTTTTTATAAAAAATTTAAAAAAAAACTTTTCAATAATGTTCTAGTAGAAATTGATTTCAATAAATAATTATTTTTATTTAATTAACAACCGTAGTTGTAATTTTAAAACTACTGAAAATCTAATAAATAATAATTTAATTCTACAAATATGCTTTTATTTTAAATAAATTAGTTATTTTTTTAATAATTTATAATTTTAAAAAAAAGGAAACTGTGCTTTATCTCAACCGTTTATTATAAAAATTGTTTTTAAAAAATGTATAAAAATAATGATATTCAAAATATTTATTATAATTTTTATAATATCCCTTTTTAATATATTTAAATTTTTATTATTTTTTGAAGAAACAATTTTATAGTATTTTTTTTAACTAAATATCATTTTTATAGTACATAAACAAAAATTTTTAACGTATTTTATTATTATAATGTTAAAAATAATTATTCTAAAAGAAATTTGAAAATTATTTTTTAATAAAAATGTTATTATTATTGCTTTAATTTTATTAAAATTGTTTTTAATATTTATTTGATTATTTAAAAAAAGTACTAATTATGAATAGTTAAATCTTATTACATAATAAAATATCATAAAAATTATTATACCATTATTTGTTAATTTATATCAATAATACCTCATTGATTTTAAAATAATAAATCTAATTTTAGGAAGATTTCGTAATTATAAGTATTAATATGTTTAATTGTAAAAATGATTATATATCAATTCTTCCTAACTGGTATCCTTTATTAACTATAATAATATCATCATGTGGATTGTTAGGAAATTTTCATACACTTATAAGGTCGGACAAAGGAAAACATAAAAAATTATCGAGATATGTACATGTAAGTTGTGATAACAAAATATTTTAATAAATTTTATAAATAACAAATAAATTTTAGGGACTTTGTTTATTTGATATTGCAATTTTATTACTTATTGTAACTAATAATGCTTTAAATTATTCATCTCATAATTTAATTCATTTCTCTAATACTATTAATAATATTGAAGATAAAATTATTATTAATTTAAGTGACATCAAATATAGTAATATTTCAGAATTGTATCCAAAAAGAAATTTTTTATCAATATTGTTTGAGCCAATTAAAGATGTCTATGTTACAGCTAGTAGTTGGATGTTAACTGTTATAACGGCTAAAAGGTTTTTTTTTTTGATATTAAGTAATAATATAAATAAAAATAATACTAATTTTTTTAGATATTTAGCTGTAGCAAAGCCTTTTAAAGAACGTATAAGATCGAAAAATAATGCGATATGGATTTGTTTATTAATTTCATTAATATCAATTGTTATCAATATTCCTAGGGCAATTTTCGAAAATATAAACTCAAATTGTATAAATTTTATAACAGGAAGAAATAATATAAAACTTAATAACTACGTTTATATGTTTTATATTATATTTGCAAGAATACTTATAGATCTCATTTTTACGTGTCCATTTCCACCACTTTTAAATATTTTATTAACATTTAAAATTTTACGTCATCGTCATAACTATATGAGACGATCTATTCATAATACAAGTAGTTTTGATAGTCATAAAATATCTACTAGTGAAAATTTAATGGATTTTATGCCATTTAGAAAGACTTCAAATATTCGTACATTTAGTAAACCATCTACAGCCTCTCTTCAATTGTTTGGTAAGGATAGGCGTTTAAAGAATGATAGTTTTAAAAGCCAAATTTTTTTAACACTATTAAATGGAAAATTTTTTTTATGTAATATTATTCATCTAATAACTATCATACTTAAATGGACAAGAAGTGATATTATATCAGATGAAACATTAGAAGTATTTAAAGAAATCAATATCGCAGTTATAATACTTCATAGTTCAACAAATTGGATTATGTTCGCAAAGGTATTAATAAAAAAATATTATGAAAAAAAAAACTTTTTTTTTAATAAAATTAATCATTCTAGTTTAATACAAGATCATTAAATACAAAATGTATTCCAGACTATCAAATATTTGATAATCATGAAAAAAAAATATTAACAAATATGTGGTCGTATATTGATGCTACAAAAATGGGTAAAGATCTTCTTATAACATTAATAATTAACAATCCATTATTAATTAGAAGTTTATTACATGATTCAAGAAATGAAAAAATTTATAGGTAAACATTTAATTATAAAAAATAATATATTATTTAATATTATTATTCTTTTCTTTAGTCGTGAAGAGTTAGAACAAATGCCAAAGATACATTTTGTTGGAAGTAGGATTGGTTGTTTTATTGAAAGTATGATGACAACATTAAAAAATGTTAATATGACAACAAATGATTTCGTTAAAATTAGAGCAGAATTACGGCATGTTGGTATGGTTCATTATATAGAAAGAGTAAAAATTAATTCGCAAGATTGGTTTTCAATAAAAAGATATTTAGTGAGGAAAATGATGAAGGAATGTGAATGTGTTGTATCAACATCAAAAAATACGTGTTCTCAAAGTCATTCTAAAATTCATAATGAACAATTGTTAGTTGCTAATAAATTTTCAAGTTTCCTTATACATGAATTAAAAAATGGTTTTGTTTGTGAAACTGTTAGAACATCACATGCTAATGGTATTGAAAGAGTTGAAAGTAGTTGTATTGGTTCTGGTATATTATTTTCATCTACTGGAAATTTATTACCACATAATAATAGTAGTTATACATTTAATGGTAATAAAAATATAGCTAAAATGTCAACAGCAAGTTGTTCATTACCATTAACAAATCACAATTCATGTATTATAAGATCAAATAATTTTTATCGTCAAATTAGTCGATCATCAAGTAATACTCAAAAAGTATCATTCCATAAATCAAGTAAAAAATTTATTATAGGTTCAAGAGAATCTTTACAATCATCAAGAGAATCAAGTATTGAAAATACTAGTACATCTCCATCTTCAATAGAATATGTATATTCAACAAAACGAAAAAATGATAATGTAAAAATACAAAATAAAGAAGTAAATGATTCCATGAAAGATGTTGATGTTAATATTATGTATGTATAAAAAATTTATTAATTTGTTACATGCATATTATTATGTTAAATTTTTTTTTTACAGTTGTTTAAATTATAAAATTTTTGCTAAACATTTTTGTTCATTTATTATAAAAATCTTCTTCATATTTTTCAAGGAAAAAAAATTATATATATCTATATATATAGTTTTGCTCCAAACCATTAAAAAAGTATTAACATTTTTCTAATTGAAGTCCACCATCAGAACAATTAATATCACAATACCTTGTTCTTATTCTAACATTTCTTCCAGCAATTTTAAATCTACAATCTGACCAGCTTGTCCATTGTAAGTCAGATTGAATAGGTATCTCTTGGGATTCCTTAGATTGTGGTAAAAATGTTTTAGACCCTTTTACTTTAGCTTTACGAGCTTTTAAATTACATCCATTTTCTATAACTACAGTTCCTGGTTCACCATCAATTAATGAATCTGTATTTTCTCCTATATCAGTAGATGATAATATACATAAATTTTCGTCTGAATTAAAAGTACTTGTTTTACAATTCCTTTTACTAAGACATAATGATAGGCAACTCGTTATACTATTTGCACTTGTACTACTTATAATATTCGTACTTAATTTTTTTTGGACATGCAAAATAAATATTTCATTTTCTTGGCATTCAATCGATGATGCTAAAATTAATAATTTTTTCAATTAAATAAAATTAAAATTTTTTTTTTAAATATTAACATACGGGGTAGGCAAAATTTTTCACTATAAATAACATCGTCGTTTTCAATTAAACTTCCACTACCATGAGGCTCAGCAAGAATACTAAAAATTTCACATGTTTTTGATATTGGAAAATAATTAATTGAACTACATACTAATTTTTCACCATTTAAACCTACACCAGATGTACACATAGATGAACACTTAGATTGCTCAATTCCTTGATATGAAACTACATCTTTTGTATTTGAAGACATTGGAAGAATTATTTGATTACCAATAACAACATAATATCCAATTGTTGTGGGGCAATTTTTTGTTTCATCTTCATTTTCATTTTTTTTATTTACTTTTAAATTTTCTATACTTTTTATCGTTGTTGTAGTTATTAAAGTATACATACTTTCATTTTTTGTTATATCTATTACATTTTCTTTAGACATTTCATTAGAACTAGTATAACCTAAATCTTTAGCACTATTTGGTGGTGAAATAGCATCATTAGATGGTCTAAAAACTCCACCAGTACTTCCTGGTCTTGGTTCATTAGAATGATATACTTTAGCTTGTTGAACAGATTTGTATATTTCTTTGTTAATTAAATTATTCTGGACTTTACTTTCTTCTTCAGTCTTTGATTGACTATCTATATTTAATGGTGAGATAGAATTAAATGTATGACTAGAGGCAGCAGCAATGGTCAATGATTCCTTATTATCAGAGGCTAAATTATTTATATACTTTGATCGTTGAACATTACTTTGTTTTCCATAAACTTTTTGGAATTCATTAAATTGAGCAGCAGTACGTGAATTATAATTATCATTATTTAATATTCCATGTGAATTTATATCATAAGCTGTGATTGGATTACATAGTCCTGAAAAAGCTGTCCTTCTAAAATAATCATAACCATTTGCTGGGTGAATTATTGCTGGTGGCGTATTACCATCATTATTATATAAACGACAACTATGTTGAAAATGATTAAAGACAATTGATTTACAATCCGAATTTTCATCCTGATTATTTCCTACTAATGAAACACATTGGTCAATACAATTATGTGGTGTAACATAAAATAATTCCATAATTGGTTGAAAATTATCAATTGATCTTCTCACAGTTCTTTGAAAACATTGAACATCTTAATATTAAAAAAAATATATATTTATATAAATTATTTTTTAATATAATAAATAAATAACTTACAAGGTGATGCAGCATAACATTTATATAATGATAATAAAATTATTATAAATAAGTAATAAATAAATTTAATCATTTTTTTTTATTGATATAAATACAGCGACAAATTAATAAATATCAATATAATTATCTATATATATTATGTCAAATTCTAAATAATAAATTAATATGCGTTTTATAATAAAATAGAATAAAAATATTACAAAATCATAAGATTTTAATATTTCTTTTAATTAACAACTATCATTAAATTATCATTTCTTCAGGTCACTATAAATAGTGCTAATATAACTATATTTTAATGTTACTTAAGTTTTAAAAATAAAATTTGATTAAGAATTATACACTTTAACATTTGTAAACTGTTACATGAATGTTTCGGAAAAATTTTTATAATATTGGGTCATGTAATAAATTATAAGATACTATTTATTAGGTTGAACAACATTTATATTAAAATCTTATAAATTGATAGGAAAATTAAAATTAAAAATTAATGTCTACATGTAAAATTTTGTTTATAAAAATGTTTTAATATCTTAATTCTGAAATAAATTTACTCTTGAAATGTATTATATTAAATGTAAGATAAAATAAGATTTTTTTTTTAATTTTAAAAAAAGTACATAATTCTTGACACATTTGATAGATATTTTAATTGACAAATATATTATAATTTTTTTAAGTAGTCTTAATCAAAAAAGAATAAATTTAATTTTACTGTTTTAATTTAAAGTTAAAATTTATTAGAAATATTATGATAATAGATAATAAATATAAAAAAATGATATATTTTTTATTAAATAAATTATTGTAACTCTTAGATACAACTATTTTCAACAGCGACACTATAATTTGTTCCATCTTCTAAAGAATCTTCATAGTTAGAATTTAATTCTAATTTTGAATGTAAATAGCAATTTTTTTGAGAATATGATATTGACTTAAAAAATAAATTTTATAAATTAAAAAAATACTTTTTTTTTAAATATAATTAACTTACATGACATGATGAGTGAACTGCACACAATACAATACAATCTTTTAACTTATCAATAGAGGCATATTTTTTTATAATATTTTCTGTTAATGCTTTATTTATAAACACATTAAATATTGGTGTAATTTTTTTACATTCCATATTAATTGGCATTCCTAATTTATCAAAGAATGTTGTTTCATTATTTTTTACTAATCTTGTAAATTTTTTAAATTCTTTTGTATCATCATCCAAAAATATACATAACTTCTTTATTTTATTATATATAGCTGATTGGCAGAATGACTTCTTATCTTCAATCTAAAATATATATTTAATAGAATATTTAATAAAAAAATATATATTCTTACATTATTTCTATTTGTACAAGTTTGTAAGCATTGTTTTTCTGTTACACCAGACATTGTTTTACTATTTTTAGGTATAAAAAGAGAATTAGTATTAGAAATTTTAAAATATCCTAATTTAATTTCTGATAAAACATATTTAGTAATTGATGGATTGAAAAATAATAATTCATTTTCATCATTATTTGAATCTGTTTCAATTTGACTATTCGAAACTAAACTTATTATATCACTACTTTTTGCTGTTGTTTTTGGAATTGGCTTGTGAGTTGTTGATGGTGTAAAGATGTAATGATTATCAATTGGTATAATATTTGACTTATCCTCAATTGGAGCACTTTTTATAGCATGAGCATAAATCTTACTATCAAAATGATTTTTAACATTATTATTTAATATTTTTTTGTCACTATCAGATGGTTTCGTTTCACAGTCATTTGAAAAAGAAATTCTCCTAAAATAATTGTGACCACTCGCAAAAACAAGATTATTTTTATTATCACTTTCATTGTCATTTTTATATAATTGACAAGTAAAAAAATGTTTGTGATAAACAACACTATGACATTCAATCTAATATTACAAAAAAAAATAAACTTTTTCTAATTAAAAAAATAAATAAAACTTACTGAATTTGTTATACAATATGTTAAACAATCTTCTACTGTAATATTCCATAATTCAACCAATGGAATAACATTTGAATATGCTTTATGAAAATGTGGTTCAAAACAATCCTCAACTATAATATAAAAAAAAATTAAAAAACATTAATTTTTTTTTTAAATTACCATTTAATATTGGCATCACAAATGCCATCATATAAAAAATTAAATAGTATAAAAAAATTATCATTTTTAAAAATTAAATAAAATAGTTTTTCTTTGATGTATTAAGAAAATTCTTTATTGTCAAATAATATATGTTTTATTAACAATTTAAATATAACTTTGCCCTAATTAATTAATTGTTAAATATAAATATATTTTAAATTTAAATATGTAGATTTTTAATGACATCTGTTAACATTATTTTTATAATCCAATTTATTAATTTAAACTTCAATATTGAAAGATAAAAAGGTCAATTGAATAGAAAATAAGTCAACAAAATATATTGAATAAATAAAAATTAAATCTTTATTATTTAAATAAGCATCAAATAAATTATTAAAAATATTGTTATTGTAGTATTGTTAAATTATATGCCATTTGTGTGATAAATTATTTTAACCTGAGAAAAAATAAAAAAAATAATTAAATTTAAATTAATTGAGACATTTTTTTTTGCTAAATATAGCATTATTTTATATGTTCATTAATAAATTTTTTTGACATGGTTCAGATCTAGATATGTCAGTTGTTTTATGAAGACGAATATTGTCTAGTGCACAGACACCTTTATTTTTTCCATAATTTTCACAAATAAACATTATTGCAGTCGTCCCTTTTGGGCATACCATTTGTCCCCCCTTCCATTCTATTGGACCTTGGAAAATGGATGATTCATATGGACAAGTCATTTCATTAGGTTGACGATTTGGTACAATACAACATCCACTTAATTTTTCACCCTCAACCCATTCAAGAACATCAAACAAGACAACATGATCTTCCATCATATTTGTTTTACTTTCAAAAACAGCAACTTGTCCAGGACTTAATTTTGCCTCAATAAATCTTGATTTTCCAACTTAAAAAAAAAACAATTTAAAAAAATAATCTTTTTTTATTAACCTACCAGTAGCAAATTTAAATTCTCCTCCATTAGCTAAATCAGGAACATTATTATAGGAACAAAATGATTTATCAAAAAGGCAACCACCAATAGTATTACAAGCTTGATTTTTTGGATCAAAAATATTCAATGTATTACTTGGTATATTTTGTTCTTTTTTATAACCTAAACCATTATTTACCTTATCTTCAACATCATTTTGTTTGTTTGGACTGTTATCTTTTATCTCATCAACTTTTGTTTCATATGTTGGATCGAGGAAGTCGGCAAACTCCTGACCAAACATTTCAACAAAAGGATTACCATCAACATTTTTATTTTTTTTTAAATCTGATGCTAAATCTGGTCTTGGGATTGACTTAGCTTGAAGATTACTATTTTTTTCAATATTTGAAATTTTATCATTTCCAACATTTTGTACTCCTAATGCTGGAATAATAACTTTTTCTGTTGTAACTTTTTGAACTTTACTTGGTTTAATATTAAAACCAGTAAACTCAGGTGTAATTGGTTGAAAGGAAGTTGGTAATAATGATAATAATCCTGCACCGGGAGCAGTAAATGATGAAAATGATGGTGGTAAAGTTGGGAAAGTAAAAACGGTAGTTGACATTGTTGTTACAGGCATAACTTTTTTTTCAATAATTGGTAGTAGTTGTTGTGTCTTTTTTTGGGAATTTATTTGATTATCTGGTATTTGATGTGCCATTAAATTTTTTGATCCATTTGGAATTAATGGTTCAGATGGAACTTGTTTTTGTGACACTATAAATTTGTTCCCCTCACCTAAAACTGTTGTTTTTTTAATTGGCATCGTATCACTTTCATATTTTGATGGTAAAACTTCTGTAAGACGAGGTGGTACTTCTATTTTTGGAGCTATAAAATTGTTATCATTTGATTGTTCTATTTTTTTACTATCTTGTTTAATGACTTTTGGTAGTGTTTTTATATTAAGACCACAATAGGCAGTTCTTACATTAATATGATCAATCATAACAATTGAATCTGAATTTAATGACGGGTTTGATACCATAAATACCAACTAAAAATATTATTATATTATAATAATTTTATTTACCTCCGTTTTTGTTCTTTTTTCAATTTCAAATTCAACATCAACAAGTTTAGATTGTAAAATATAATTTACTAATTCACAATTTTCTTTTTCAACAGGTTTATTCACCTCTTTATAACAGATATAAAATTTTGTTGATGGACTTTGCCAATGTCTATAAAAAAAATTTTTTTTATATTTATTTTTTTTTTTTAATTATATAAAAAGAAAGTTACCTAAATTCAATATTAACAATTCCATTTTCACTACAAAAAGGACATGATTGATAGATAGGAATTGAAGTGGTATTTGAAGTAACTGATCTAAGTAAATAATTTTTTACTGGTGGAGGTTTACTTTTTCCAACTTTAAATGTTCGATGATACCAATTGAGATCAATAATATCTGATGCCAATATATCATTTATAAAAGAATTTGGTGTTGGTTCTCTCCAACAACATGTCGTAAGAAAGTCACAATTCAAATCATTATTAGAAGATCCTAGTAAGAAGAGTTGTATAAAAATATATGTTGAAAAAAATATTGGCAACATACTAAAATATTTGGAAAATTTGAAAAAAAAAAACCTATAAATATATATATAATTTTTAAATAAATAATTAAAGTAAATAATCATAAAGAAATTTTAAATAGCTGGGTGGAAGGAAAGAAAAAGTTAATGGTCAAAACGGAAGTCTAATTTATTAACAATAAAGGATGTTTCAAATGACTTGAATAAATTGAATACGATGTGTTGAAATAAAATAATTGCGACAAAATACATGGATCAGGTTATTTAAGTGGTATATTGTTAAATGATGGTATGACATATGATAATTTTCAAAACATACCTCTTAACAGAGACCACAAAAGAATGTTGATAAAAGTGACAGTAAAGATATTCCAATCAAAGAAAATTATAATGAACATATTTTTGACTAATTTATTAAATAAAGTGAAAGTTATAAATTAACATTTATATAAATATATTTATTTGGATTAAATATATATATTACGTTAACATAAAATTTATAAAAGTAAGTTTTTATATGAAAAATACAGTAGTATCCAAATATATCCTTTCTTATTAATTAGAAAAGTAAAATAATTAATAGTGGGAACAATTTTTTTTAATTCTTTTTAATAATATATAATAAAATAAATAAAAAATATGACTAATATCTTATGAATTATAATTGAATTTATTGTAAAGATATTTATATGACAAATTTTTGAAAAAAAACAACTATTTATTATTAATAAAAAATGTTAAAAGTAAAAGTTATTATTACAATTTTTGAATAGTATTTTTTTTTATATTTCTAAACTATTATAATAAATAAAATTATTATAATTTATATTCTATAGTATTGAAAATATGAAGAAATACCTAGTTTATTATATAAAAATGACTATTTGTGGTAATAATATTGGGCAATGGTTTTTTATTATAAAAATCTACAAAGTTTTAAGGTATCATTTTGATAATAGAATTTATTTATAAAATCCAATTTATTTATAACAGTATTTTATACTATTTTTTTTATCAAATGTTTTAAAAAAATATACATAACAAAAATAATAGTACAAAAAAAGATATTGTAAAAAAAAATGTTATATGATAATTTAAAAAGATATATAATTTAACAAAAAAAAATTACTTTTTTCATAATATATAATCTTATAAAAATGTATTGATATAAAGTTTGATGAAAAAAAATTTTGTTAATCTATTTAAATAAAACTAACCGTTTACTAAAAATTAATAGGAAATTAAAATAATGTTTAAAAATTTAAATAAAAGAAAAAAAGATGAAGGTTAATCCTTTTTCTTATATAGTAATATAAACCTAAAAATTATACAAAAGAAAACTATATTAATGGAAAGTGTAAATTTATTGAAAAAAAAGTTCACAATTTTAAATTAATAAGATTAAAAATAATGATATAAGATAACAAAATAAAATACCAAATAAAAGTAAAGGTTGATTTAATAGGATAATCCTGACATTTTAAAAATAATATTCAAACTAGTTTCTTTATAAAATTAAAAATTAATTATAAAATTTCATTTATATCAAACTTTTAAAGGTATAAAAATTTTTCAGTTATAAGAAATGTATGAGTAATATGCCAACAATTACAATAAAATATAATAAAAATTGGAATAAATTTTAATACACCAATAAAACTTCAAAATTTTTATTTATAAAGTTTTAATATTCTATAAATTATCAGACCAGAAACAAAATAGGGCAATTAATAGCATTTTTTAAAGCAAAGATGTCTCAATTTCATATAAATAGTCATTTACAATTCTTAATATAATAAACTTTTACTTATTCTTATTGTTTTATTTAAATTGAATTTTTAATTATGTAAAAATTATTTATAATATTCTGTATCTTAAAGTTTTTATTAATTATATATTAAAGAGGATGCTATAAAAAGATGAATATAATTTTTAATTTTACCGTTAAAGTTTAAAGGATAATAATTTAACATAATTCGAAATAAAGAAATTTTAAAATACCAATAAAATTAATAACCTGTAAATAAAGGAAAGAAATGTATAACAAATGTGCCATAATAGTAAAAAAAAAAATTTGGTATATTTAACTTATGTATGTTAATATTTTATTTAATTATTTGATATATAATAATTTTAGAAATTATTATCATACTAATAAAAGTGAAAAATATATATATACTTTTTAAATAAAATTATTCAAATCTTGATTATATATATATCTTGTTTTTTTTTTCTACAAATTTGACATATACATAAAACTTGTTTTGTTTTTTTTTGAAGTTGTTGTAATTATAGAATTTTTTTTATTAAATTTTGTTTAGTAACTATTTTAAAATGTTTTATATATGTTACTTTTTATTAACAAAGAAAAGAAAATTATGTTTTGTTTTTTTTTAAATTTATCTCTTGCCAATTTTTTAAAAAGTAATATTATAATTAATAATTAATTTTTTAGATTAATATCAAAATATAAATCAAATTTTTAACTAGTTTAAAATATTGATAAGAAAATTGTAAAAAACAATAAAAAATATTATTAATTTATTTTAATACAATAAAGCGTATCAATGAATGATTTTTGCAAAAAAAAACAAATTATAAAAAGTCCTACTCCTTGGAACTATTTGCTTTTAATTAATTATTAAATTAATTTAAAATATTATTATAATCATTATGTTAATGCGAAAACAATAGCAGCATGTATAAAAAGTAGTAATGAAGCTGCAGTCTAAAAATAAATTAAAAAAAATAATTATTATTAATTTCAAAAAAAAACCCTCTTACCGCAGGGAAGGACCATTTTTCTCCCCAATAAGTGTTTTGATCATGATATGTATAATGAATCTCTACAACAGCACAAACACCAGATAATAAAGATGAAAAAACAGCAGAAGGCATTTCCTAAAAAAAATATATATATTTAAATTTTGAATATTATAATTAAGTAATTTACAAGACAGTTATAATTTCTCATAAATTCAGTTGCTTTGTATACAGTATTATTAATAAACCATGTTAACGATGATATTAATAATAGAATTGAAATTACTAACGATAACGTCTAAAAATAGTTTGTTTAAAAAAAGTTATTTAATTAAAAATAAACAAACAGGAACATAATCTGTAATATTTTCTGGATTACTTGTTATTAAATCTTCATTTGAAAATAAATTACTTAATCCTCTAGATTGTGGGTTATCTGATTTATCAATGACACAATGATAAAATTGACAATAAATACCAGACCATAAAAAGAGTAATGATGCTAAGGTAATTGAACATGTATATAAAAATAATAAAAAAATTCGTCGATTTGGCATTTGGCCTTTTTTTTCTTTTTTGTAAATCATCTAGTATCTCCCTCACAAATTGTAGAGGAAATAAAAGAAAAAATCCTAAATATAATTAATTATTCTTATTTAACAAAATGTTTTATATAAATAGCAAAAAAACTTTTTTTTCATATAAAATTATATATATAAATTTCTAAAAATATAAAATGATTTTTATTATAATAAATAAACTTTTTATATAAATAATTAAAAAAAGTAAGAATTATAAGAATTTTATAATTACAATTTATAAATAATTAATATTTTTAAATTGAAAGTAATTTTAAATAAAAAAGAATTTTTTTTATTGTTTGTTAGTTTTAATTGATTAAACAAAATAAACACTCTTTTTCATTTTTATAAATAATTTATTCACATAAATCTATGTGTCTTAGTGCAACAATATTTTTTCTTATTATAATTAAATGAAAATGATATGTTTTGAAGATAAAAATTATTAAACATTTAAATAGTATACTTTAAGATTTGAATCCTACAATAAAAATAAAAAGCACATAGCATAAATATTTTTTCTATCCTTTTGAATATTAATAATTTATATATCCATTATTTTTTTTCAAATTAGTACTTTAATAATAACTACATTCTGTTAACTTAAAAATAAAATAATAAAAAAAATTTTTTTTATATAAATAAATAAAATTTTAGAAAAAAAAAATTTTTTTTTTATTTAATTAAAAAAAAAACATATTATATTTTCTTCCTTTTATTATACAAATATTTTTATCTTAAAAAGATGTTTCCAATAAATTTTATTATAAACTTTAAATATATAGAAAAAAAAAAATAAAAAATAAAAATTACAATTGTTTTCTTTTTATACAAAAACAAAAATAATATAAAAATTTAATAAACTTAAATTACTATAGCTTTTTAAAGAAAAAAAAAATTTTTTTTTAACAATCTAAATAACTAAATTTAATTGTATATATTATATATAAATTAATTTTATTAAGATAAAAAAAATGTTTTTAATATTATAAAATTTATATAACAATATAATAAATTCAATTTGAATGATTTATTATATTATTAAAAAAATTTATTTATATTAATAATTGGAATAATTAAATTTTGTTAATAATAAAAAAAATAAGGTAATATTTGATTTTATGATTACGTATTCGAAAAAAAATGTAGCAAATGATATAATTAGGAAAGTACATTTATATATGATAAATGTCAATTATAAGTGTAATGAAATTATCGTTTTTTAATGTAGCTATTTGAATATTGAAAAATAATATATTATATCTATAAAATAAAAATCTTTAACAATAATAATATAACTAAATATGTATAGGTCATTTAAAGTGTTGTTTACTTATGTAAAATAGTATATTAAAATAGTATGAAAAATAATAAAAGTACATTAGCTTTATATTCTTTCTCAATCCATAAAAAGAAATGGTAAAACAGTTTATGATTGTAAATATATCATTTCATAATGAGTATTCTTAATATACCCTATTTTGACATAATACATTTTATTTATACTATATACTATTAGTGTTTTTAAGACAAATTAATTAAAAGAAAATGTAACGATGATTATGTTTAATTTATAAGTAGAACAATATTTTAATCATTGAACCAAAATAAAGTTCTTTTTATTTTAAAACGATAGCAGGTGTTATTTTACGTTTTAAATTAATTTACTAATAATTATTCTCAAAGATAATTTATATGTGTAAGATTTCTTTAACAATGAAAAATAGATAATATTTTTCTTACATAATTATGTTTATTAGAGTTTTAATAGAAAAAAAACGTATATTTTTATTATTTTAAAATATGTTAAATATTATAATTTTTCAGGTTACTTATTTTTTTATTTTATTAGTTAATTCATATTATTTTAAATTTACACAATATGTGAATAAATTTATTAATTTGTATTAGAAAAAAAAAGAAATTTTTGAAAAAATTCATTACGCTTAAAATATTAAAATTTTCAAAAGAATAATTAATATTTACGATTTATTTTTTTTAAATCAATGTATATTCTTATGATAAAATAATATAGATAAAAGCTAATTAATGAATAATATATTAGGTCTTTACATATGAAATGGGTTTATATTGATGCGCAAAGTTTGACTCATTGTATTTAAAATATGTAGCTATGTTTTTACATAAAAAAACATACTGTTAGATTCTACAGAATCTTTGCTACAATTTGGCATATAAATCATGGCATTTGATTTTAATTATCATTATTTTATTTTAAAAATAAACTATGCTATCAAAACGCGACATTCGTATTATTATGCTTTATGAGTTCAAACGTGGCACTAATGCCACAAAAACATCTCAAAATATTAATGAAGCTTTTGGGGAGGATGTTGTTAGTACTTCCACCGTACAAAGATGGTTCAAAAAATTCAACGAGGGAAACGAGAACCTTGAGAATGAAGACCGTGGTAGGCCTTGCTCCACCGTGGATAATGATGAATTACAAGCAGTTGTAGAAGCCGATCCACGTCAAACTCTAGGACAACTTGCAGAAGCTTTAAATGTATCCACGGCAACAGTCTCCCGCCACTTAAAAGAAATAGGAAAGACAAAAAAGCTTGACAAATGGATACCACATGAATTAAACGACTATCAAAAAAATCGTCGTTATGAAATTTGCTCTTCGCTCATTTTAAGAAACAAAAATGATCCTTTTTTGGATCGAATTGTTACATGTGATGAAAAATGGATCCTGTACGATAACCGCAAGCGAAGTGGACAATGGTTGGATATCAATGAAGCACCAAAATCTTTTCCAAAACCTCAACTTAACCAAAAGAAGGTAATGGTGACTGTTTGGTGGTCTGCTGAAGGAATCATTCATTATGAATTCTTGAAACCTGGTGAAACTATTACTGCGGAGTCGTATTGTCAACAAATTGAAAAAATGCATAGAAAATTGTGCCAAAAACGACCCGCATTAGTCAATAGAAAGGGGCCTGTCTTGCTTCATGACAATGCAAGACCACATGTTTCAAAAAAGACCCTCCAAAAACTGGGTGAATTGGGGTATGAAACTTTACCTCATCCTGCATATTCACCAGATCTTGCTCCAACGGATTTTCATTTTTTCAAACATTTGGACCACTTCTTGAATGAGAAAATCTTCAACAACGAGGAGGATATAAAAACTGCCTTTGAAGATTTCATCGCTTCTAGAAGCCAGGATTTTTATCAAAATGGTATAAATAAAATGGTATCTCGTTGGCAACAATGTATAGATTCTAATGGTTCTTATTTTTAATAAAAATATTTATTTTCGACCGAGTTATGCGCATTTAAAATTTAGAGTAGAAAAAACCCATTTCATATGTAAAGACCTAATAAAAACGAGATATCACACATATGTTATATATATATTTTAGAATAAGCGGATTTCAAGTAAATAAATTATCCTTCTATTTTAATAATAAGTAAAAATGTTAATCTACATTTAATATGACTTCCATATATTAGTATGTTGCTACCATTCTAATGTATTACGTTGGAGATTTAATAGCAATATTTTATTTTTAAATGGTCCTTATTAATTTATATTTTGTATTTTGTTACAATAAATCAATTTTATATAAATAATTAAAAGAAAAAAAATTTTTTTATCAAAAACTATTATAATATATTGTTATTATAATATACCAATTTAAATAGAAAATCAAAAAAAAAGTCTTTTAAATGTTAAAAATAAAAATATTGGATTAATTTAAATAAACTTATATATTTTTAAATAAATTTTTTATATTTTAAAGAAGAAAATTTTAAGTGGTAAATAATTTTAAACATTAAACCAAATATATTTGTGAATATATATTTTAAATGGTGAATTAAAAATAAACAATACTTTGGTGTGTTAGCAATAACAAAATATTAATATTTGTGTTTCTTAAAATTTTAACAAAATCGGTGGTTGTTAAAACTCACATTAAATAATATACTTTCCAAAAGTAAAACAATAAGTTTGTCTTTTTTAAATTTTCATACCTATATAAATATATATAAATATATATTTAAAGATATATTTGTTTGATTTTTTTTTTATTATACATATAAATGTATAATTTTTATAATATAATTTTTATTTAAAAATATATTAAATTATACAGTATGTTATAAATTATAAATCATAAAAATACTATATCCAATATTGGCATTAAATCTTTTTATAATATCTATCAATAATAAATTAATATTAAAATTAATGTGTCTAAAATACAATTTGTAATGCAAAAAACTTACATAAATATAAAAAAAATTAACATGAAATTGGAGGAAAAAAAAACAAGTATATTAACATTTTTTAAAAAACAAAAAAAAAATTATATATTTTTATTTAATGTAAAAAAAAATATTCAACATTAATTGCAACATTAATCTAAAACATGCGATAAATCTTACAACCTTAATATATTATATATATTATCAATAGAAATAAAAACAGTTTTAAAGTTATATCTTACTTTTCAAATATTTTTGGTAAATTTTTACATGTTTTGGTAAAATTTATTTTTATTTTTATATGAAATCTTTTTCATCAAAACATAAAATTTAAGTATAACTATAATTGCTTTATGTTTAAAAAAATAAGATAAAAAACAGAGTAATTAAAGGTAAAATAAAAAAAAATATGTTATATATGTAAAATTATAAGTTTTTAACAAATTATCTATTATAATATATATAATATTAGAAAAAGAATTTTTTTTTGTGACTTTAGTTTATTTTGTAAAATTTTTGTTTATACAATTGAACAATAGTAAGTAATTATTAATTTATATTCTTAACTATCTTATTTTCTATTTTCTTTCAAGACATATATTTATATTTCTCAAAATATATTAATAATTTTCTTTTTAGATATTAACAAAAGTTATTAATTAACATATTATTTTATTGTTTTGTTATATAGTATTGATGAACGTCAAATATAATAATAAAAATTGTTTATTTATAAATATTATATGTATCTTAATAAAATATTTTGCATTTTCTTCAATTTAAATAAATATTATAATTATACATAATATGGCTTAAAATACTTAAAATGATATAACAATAGAAGTGTATTATGAATTATCTTTGCATAAAAATACATATTTAAGATATATGTATAGAAATGTGTATAGAATAGATTTATACTTTGGTAGGCACTTTTGAACTTGAAAAGCAATTTCCAATACACATAGAACATCTTATCACTGGTATAATACATTGTGTAAAAAAACAAAATATAAAAATAATTAATAATATACACATAGAAATTTCAACAATACGTACAAGTATTTCTGTTGGTGAATTTAAATTAGAAAACCAATATTTTGGACTTATTTTAGCTAACCAATTTTCAAGTGATTGTGAATTACATTCCATACAATAAGATTTTCTAGTAAGCCATGGTTCAGCAACACTATACTCTACCAAAGGTACTGATATATATCTAAACCATTTACATGATACTGCTTCTAAATATTCACTTGGATAAAAACATATATACCTTGTATCATTAATTGATGGTGGAATTGGAACAATTGTTTTAAAAATATTTAATTTATTATCAATATCATCTATTTGTATTGAAAAAACAACATCAACATTTAATTTATCATTATTTGTATAAACTTGTCCAATTAATGTACCTTTACCACCCTATAAAGACAAAAAAAAAAAATAATAATAAAATTTATAATATTTATAAAACTTACATAAACTGTTATATTAAGAAATCTATTTGAATCTTTATCTAATTCAATTGTTCCATCAAAACTAGTAAATGTACTGGAATGATGATACAAGTTTGATTTTATTTCAGTTTTCATATTAACAAAAATAGATATTCCTTCACCATGAATAACTTTCATTATTCTATCTTTAACCTCAACACTCTTAATCCATGGATCATCAGATAGTAAATTACCTAATTCATAATTTTTTATATCACCATTATTACTTTTTATCACATATTGTTCAGCATTTAATGTTGATGAGTATAATTGTTCCCGACAATCTATAACATTAGCATGATGAGCTTCAGTTATTTTAATATTTCCTTTTTTAACTACCCAACGATTTTTTTCAAAACGAAACCAGCCAAGTTTATCTAAACTAGTCTCAAGAATATCATTTAATGCAACACCTGAATGAATATTAACATTTTTTTCAACACTTTCATAGTCATATTTTCTTTCATAAAAATATAATCCAGGTTCAACTTGTCTATGTGGTCTACTTCCTGCTACTATTAATTCAATTTTATGAAAACTATTTATATCAAATTTAGCTTCACCATTATTTAAAGGTACCTCAATAGTATCATCATTATATTGTCTCCACATACCATTAAACTTTTGAAATACTCTATATTTAAATATAACAAATATATTAGGTTGTTTTATACGTATAGCTTGATATATCCAATTATTATATGGTTCAATTTTTGTTTCACAACACAATTCTGATTGTTGATTGGATGAGCATCCAATAGATGATTGATATGGATGGAATGTCCTATAACATACTGGAGCAGAGGAGCAATCTTTGTATTTATAATCTCTTAAATTACAATGTTGATTTCTTCCATAACAATCACATATACATGAAGTTGTAACAAGTGGAATTCCAAAAGAATACTCACCAGTTATAGGAAAATGTTGTTCTAATTGATAATAATGTAATGTATGTAAAACACTACTATCTGTATCATTATTTTTCTATAAAAAATTAAATAAATTTTTTTTTTGTTATTTTAAAATTATAGCTTACATTTATTATAACACAAGATGTTTCACCTAAAACCATCTGATGTTGTGTTGAAAATAATTCTTTAGTTATATTACCATAATCATTAAGTGAATAAATTGAGCCTTCCATTGTACTTGTCCTAGTACAATGTGGAAGTTCAAAAGATATCTCATTTTCAATACTTTCTAATGATTTTGAATATATTTTTAAGTTAAAAAATACACATATAATATAGATAGTAATATTTTTTTTCATTTTTGTAGTATGGTATTGTAATTAAATATGTAATAAAATAATTCTTTTAAAATTTATAATATATTAAAATATTTCTTTTATCTAAAAGACAAATCAAAAAATCTTGATAAGTGGTTGTAAGTAAGATAAATGTTCACGCATTATTACCGTTTTACTACATAACTGATTACAAGGTGATAATCAACTAAGGCTTCATTTACTTATTACAGTAAGGACATTTTATTAATAATTTATATATACAAAACAATTAAAGTTATAATATATTTGATTTAACAAGTTCCAATTAATTACTTATTATTGTAAAAATGATTAATTAGGTAAATTTACTAGATTATTAATAAAAAGAGGAAATATCATTAAAAATTATTTTAATATTGAAATTTTTACTAATCACTTTGAAGATATTTTAGTTATATTAATATAAATGTATAATGAAAAAAAAAGAGAATATAGTTTGATATTTAACAGTCATTCTTCTTTAATAATACATTTCTTTTAGAAATAATTTTGATTTATAATTTTCTCAGCTCAAATATTACAAATCAAAATATTTTGAAAGATTATAAAGTATGTAATGACTAAAAATGTCAAATGATAATATACTATCATTTAATAAAAAATGTCTTTTTGTTAATGTAGATATAAATGTTAAAAAAAGATTTTTTTTTTATTATTAATCTAAACATAGTTGAATGGGACCATAAAATAGTTATTAGTGATCATATAATAAGGAAAAAAAAATATTAGACTTGATTTACTCAATCTTTTATTATTTATTATATTACATTACCGATAATAGAAAATATAATATGTATAAATTGAAAGAAATGTTAAAAAGGTTGTCACTAAATAAAAAGTTACACTTTAGGGTAAAATTATAGGGACATCTGGAGGAATATAAATTAGTTATGATGATATAATAAATAAATATCCTCAAATACCATAGCGGTTTTAAGTCTTTGTTAATAGATGTTACGAAATTTTTCCAAACAAAGAGTGCGGAAAAATTGAAAGTCTAATAAATGACTGATGAGAAGAGATATGAGATCATATTTATTAATGAAGGCTACTACATAGATATAATTTTATTTATTAATATTTTTGATTTTATCAAAAAAGTAATATAAAATAAAAAAATTTAACAATTTATTTTTTTATCTTTTTATATAAAATAAATGAAAAGGGTAACTTAAAATTTTTTTAACATATACTTTGGCAAATGATTAGATCACAAAAATAAATGTCTTTTTAAAAAGGACATTTTTATTTTAGTAAAAAAGTATCATCAAAAGACTCGTTTCAATTAAAAAATAAAAATTAATATAATTAAGATAAAGCTGATAAAAACCTGTAAGCAATTGTTGTAAAGATAAAATAATTAAAATTGTTGAGATAATAAACATAATAATTATAACTTCTTAAAAATAAAATTGATTGTTACAAGTACAAGATTCTTTAGATGTTAACTGTTAAAAATTTTTATTTAACAATAAGCAATTTAATATAAGTTATACATAATGATTAACTTTTAAATAAATAGTTGATAAATTTATCATCTTTACACGGAATACTAATATGATATCTTGTTATTCAAATTTTCCATATTTTCTCATATCATTTATTATTTATAATACAATCACTTTAAAAAGTTTGGTATAAATCTTTTAACTTGTAATTTAATAAATGGATATTAAATGATATGGATAAAATTATAATTTTCCTCATCATTACCTTTATATTAATTATTTTTGGTAACAAGAATTAAATTTAGTGATGCAATAAAAAAATTTTCTTTTTTTTAATTTATCATAAATCTTATCTTGTAACATCAGTTAAATAATTTCAATCTTTTCTACAACATAAACGATTAATCACATAAAAATAATTTTTATTAATGAACACTTGTTTAACAATTGTAAATATTTATTAAGAAACTATTTAGAACCAAAATTTTTATTTTATCATTTATCATCTTTACTAGTAATTTATAAAGTTGAGGTGTCAATATTTTAAAATTATTTTTATTCTAATAAAATGAACGGAGATTACATCTCATGTTGCTTCAAAATTAGGTAATATTTTAATGTAATATTAACCTTTTAAAAAAAATTTTGTCTTTAATTTAATTGTTTTATCTTTTAAATCACTAATGATATTTTTTCGCAATCTGTTAATATAAAAAAATTTTTTTTTCAATTATTTATTCAAATTTTGTGAATATAAAATTAAATTGATAATCTTCTGTACATTTAAACAAACAATTTTTTTTTAATAAAAATTTTTTTATTATTATTTTTCAAAATAAAAAAAAAAATAAAAAAAACATTGTACACAATGAAAAAACATATAATTATTTTTAAAAAATAATAATTCATATAATTAATATCATATTTTATAAAAAAAATAGTAAAAAAAATTGTTTATAATTTATGAAATAATAAAATTATGACATTAAAGTTTTTAATAATCGCTTTTTTTAACAAAATTAAAATAAAAAAAAAAGGTAAAGGCGTTAACAACCCAACTTTTATCAAATGTGATAATAAATTAATCTAAAGATAAAAGGTGATAATTACTTTTATAAATAATATTTATTATTTTTACAAATATAGAAATTTTTTTACCTTTACATCAATACTTCTAATAATAGTTATATGTATGATGTATCATAAGTAAAAATTGATGAAGTACAAAAATGTTATAATAATAGTAATTACAAGGAATATTGATATAAATATATATAGATTAATGTGAAAGCACAAACAGGTATTTATTTATATAAATTAGGTATTATTATTATATGAAGGTTAATCGAGAATTTTGAGATAATGTAGAGTTAATCTATTTCCGTTATATTGAGTAATATTATTTTTCATTTTAGTGAGAAAAGTTCATACTTAATAAATTTATTTAAAGATATGGATATTGAATCAGAAAAAAGAAGAGTAAGTGTGATAACACAAATTGATCCTCATAGTTTTAAACAATTAACAGGTAATTTTTTTATATTTTTTTAATTTTATTTTTTTATTTTAATTTTTTTTTTATCTAGAAGATGGACATATATCAGGAACAGAAAGTGATGGTAAAGTATATGATGGAAGTTCAAGTAGAAGTGGAAATAGAAAATTAACAACAACATTAAATCATTTAGCATTATTTAAAGATGATGAAGTTCATCCACCTCATGGTCATACAACATTTTTTTCTCCATACATAACACCTGGTCCAGGGGAAAGAGCTCAAAGTGAAAAGAAAAAAGCTAATTTAGGTGTTATGTTAGGTGTTTATTTACCAACAATTCAACATATACTTGGTGTAACAATGTTTATTAGATTATTTTGGGTTGTTGGTATTGCTGGAGTACCACATACAATGATATTATTATTTTTATGTTGTTCATGTGTAAGTTAAATTTATATTAAAAAAAAAACAACTATAAATCTCTATATATATATATTTATAATTGGTTAAAAAACAAATTTAGACATTATTAACAAGTATATCATTATCAGCTGTATCAACAAATGGTATTGTTGAAAGTGGTGGTTCATATTTTATGATATCAAGAAATTTAGGTGCAGAATTTGGATCAGCTGTTGGTATATTATTTTATTTAGCAAATACTGTAGCAACATCAATGTATCTTGTTGGTGGTGTTGAGGTAATGCTTTTATATATCTTTCCTGAATTAACAATTGGTGGTGAAGAAGTTCATAATGATACAAGTGTATGGGGAATGATGTCACATAATTATCGTATATATGGGACATTATTTCTTTTATTAGAAGTATTAATATGTGCAATGGGTGTTAAATTTGTACAACTTCTTGCTCCAATATCACTTGGATGTGTTATTTTATCAATTCTTGCCTGTTTTGGTGGTGGTATTGAAAAAGCAATAACTCAAAGTGGTCTTCATGTTTGTATGTTAAATCAACAATTATTACCAACAAAAATATTTTTACCTGAAAAAGCACCTTTATCTGATGTATGTAAATATTGTATAAAATCAGAAGAATTATCAGATGATTTTTGTCAAAATGAAACAGAAACAATATTTTGTTCACATTTTGCAGCTGGAAATTTAAAATGTATTAATGCATTTCCTGGAATAAATGGAACAATTTTTGCTTCAAATATGGTTCCAATGTATATGAAAGCTGGTGAATCATTACCTGATGTTAAAGCTGATGTTGGATTAGAAGTTTTTCAAGATGTTGATACAACATTTTTTGTCTTACTTGCTATATATTTTCCAGCTGTAACTGGAATATTTACTGGAACAAATATGAGTGGTGATTTAAAAGATCCACAAAAAAGTATACCATTTGGTACAATATCAGCAACATTATCAACATCATTTATATATTATGCTTTAGCAATATTATTTGGTGCTTCTATACCAGGCCCTGTATTAAGAGATAAATATGGTAAAAGTCTTGCTTCAAGTTTAGTTGTTGCTTCATTATCATGGCCATCACCATGGGTTGTTATTATTGGTTCATTTTTAAGTACATTTGGTGCTGCATTACAATGTTTATGTAGTGCCCCAAGATTATTACAATCAATTGCTAAAGATGATGTTATACCTATGTTAAGACCATTTGCCCGTGTTACCTCAAAAAATGAACCATTTTTAGGATTATTATTTACAGCATTTATTGCTGAATTTGCCATTCTTCTTGGTGCTGTCGATGCGATTGCAGAAGTTTTAGATTTTTTTTTTCTTATGTGTTATGCTTCTGTTAATCTTATTTGTGCACTTCATTCATTAATGAAAACACCTAATTGGAGGCCAAGATTTAGATATTATCATTGGTCATTATCATTATTAGGTGCATTTTTATGTTTTTTTATTATGTTTTCATCAAGATGGCAATATGCATTGATATCTATTTTTTTAACAATGACAATTTATAAATATGTTGAATGGAAAGGGTAGGTTGATAAAAAAAATTATTATATATCTTTTATTTTTCCATTAAAATAATAGGGCAAAGAAAGAATGGGGAGATGGAATTCGGGGATTAGCATTAACAACAGCTCAAGTTAGTTTATTAAATGTTGAAGATAAAGATCCACATCCAAAAAATTGGAGACCACAACTTTTAATTATGTTAAATAGTTATATGTCAAAAGATACAATTGATATGAGAAGTCTTAGTTTATTACGTTTAGCTTCACAATTAAAAGCTGGTAGAGGTTTAGCTATGGTTGTTACATTAATAAATGGTGATCCTGGTAAAAAAGAAGATAAAAAAAAGGCAAATGATATAAAAATAAGACTTCAAAAAGATATTGAAGAAAATCGTTTAAAAGGATTTGCTAAAACATTAATATATTTTAAAGATCAAGTTCCTGGATGTATAAGTGCTTTATTTCAATCGGTTGGTATTGGTGGATTAAAACCTAATACTGTATTAATAAATTTTCCAAAAACACAAGGAAAATTTCAATTTACAGAAAAAGATTTATTTGCAGAAGAATTGTTAAAAGGAAGTAATTCAGAATATTGTATTCTTATAGCAAAAGGTATAACTGACTTTCCTAGTAATGATGAAAAACTCCGAGGTAATGTTGATATTTGGTGGATGGCTGAAGATGGGGGAATATTAATGTTAATGGCTTTTTTGTTATCACAAAATAAAATTTGGAAAGGATGTACACTTAGAGTATTACTAATAGCAAATTATTTCAAAGGAAATACTAAAGATATACAAAAACAATTTGAAAAATTTGTTTATCTTTTAAGAGTTGATGCAAAAGTATATGTATGTAAATATATTACTTCATTTCCTTGTAATCCTCAAATATTGATATTTTTTTTTATTAATTTTAGATTGTTGATCAAAAAACACCAGACTCATCAGATAATAATTCTTTATATAAAACTGATACTAATGGAGAGAAAAAAGATAATTCTACTTTTAATAATTTATTATCTAAAAAAGAAGGATATGATAATGTTACTTTTACTAAAGAAACAAGTGAAATACAAATAGATCTTGATAGTCCATATGACTCAAATGAAAGTGACAATGATAATACACATAATGATAAAGATAGTACAATGAATTTTAAAATAGATGAAAATTTAGGATGTGTATGTCTTTATTCTTCTTAATATTTAATAATTATATATATTTTTTTCTTTTAGAAACATAAGATACGTGAAGCAATGATGTTAAATAATATAATTTGTGAAACATCAAATAACAGTCAATTAGTACTACTATCATTACCTAAAATACCACGAAATAAGGATCAAATAGTTGATGATTATATTTCATATCTTAATATATTAACAATGAATTTACCTAGAATCTTACTAATTGGTGGAAGTGGCAAAGAAGTAGTTGCAATTACATCTTAGTTACTATTATTTTTTTCTAACCATATGATAAATTCAAACCTTTTTTTTTCAAACATTATAAAAACAATTTATAATGTTAAGTTAAATAAAATTCAATACGTAATTTTTAAAAAATTTTTTTTATAATATTTAAGAGTTAAAATAATAAAAGAAATATGAAAATAAAAAGAAAAGATTCTTTCAGTTTAAAATATTTTTTAAATATTCACATTTATTTATTACATTCATAGCATAATTAGAAGAAAAACTAATTTTTAAAAATTCTTTTAAATTTATTTCTTTTAAAAATAGATTATTTATAGGAAATTTTGATACAAATTAGATTTCTGGACATCCAATTTTAAATGATAAATTGAAAAATGTACATTTGATGTGTATATAAATATTATATTAAAGAGAATTTAGATGTCATGCTAAAAAGATAAAATAATAAAAAATATAAAAAAAATAAAATTTTTCTTATTATTTTAAATAAAAAGTATTTGATTTTATTTTTTTTTTTTTGATACAATATTATATAATATAATGTATTTGTTTTATTTATAATATAAAAAAACATTTTATGTAAAATATTTGCTTTTATTCTTGGTTTTTTTTTTTTAAATATTGCTAAAGATTAGAAAGTATTTAAGTAATTTTATTCTTTTTGCATGTTAACATTTTTAAAATATATAAATTATAAAAATAAGAAAAATATAGTTATTAAGGATGTATTGAAATGATTTTAAAATATATTGTAAAGATTTAGTTAACACATTACAGTCATTAGAATGAAATAATATTTTCTATATTTCATAAGTAAACGCTTTTTAATAATCAGTAGGTCAATAAACATTTAAATAATTCTATTTAATAAGTAAAATCATTAATTAGTGTTAGGCGATAATTATTTATAGATGGAAATTTTTTCACCTATAATAATTATTATTATTATAACATTAACTAGAAAATATAATAAGTAAACGTATAAAAAAATAATTTCCTTAGTAGTTAGCTTATAAGAAAATTATTTATTTATATAAAAGTATTCAACTAGATTAATAGCGTTTATTCAATATTTAAAATTAACTTTGATTCTAAAAAAATTATGTCAATGTTCAAACTTATAAATCCAGATGTTGTTTTAATAAAAAGTTTATTTTATTTAATATTTTATGAATATTAAGTGGTACTTACATAAATATATTCTTTTTGTATTTTTAAATATATTTTGACGTAATATTTTTTATTCTAATATTTTTATTTATAAAACCATATTTTCTTATTTACAATTTATTACCATTTTTTTGTAAAAATTTTTCAATTTATTTTAAATTTTATTATTTCTATATCATTATCAATAAAATATATTATTTGAATGATTCTTTCTTATTGAAATTTACCATATAAACTAAAAAAGTGTCATTTTTAATATAAATTAAACAATTTACAGATTGAAACTTGTTTAAACCTATTTAAATAAATATATTATGATTTATAATTATTAAATTTATTAAATGTTATGTAATTTAGTAGAAGAATTTTAATAACTTTCTTATTTAATTGTAAAAGATTATACTTCAATATATTTTAAAAGATTACACTTTTAATAAATATAAATGTTTTTCTAAATTTTTTTTTATTAAAATATATTATAAAATATAAAATTATAATTAAATTTCAATCTTTTTTTTTAAATTATAAATTTAAAAGTTATTCCTCTAATTAGTATTATCTTAAAGATAATTGAAATTATTCTAATAGTTATATTTCTTATTATTGACAGCAATCTTTTATTTTATACAATAATGTATGTAAATTTTTTTTAATATCACCTTTTAACAAGGGATAAGATATTATTATTAATAACATAAATATATGCTTAGCTATAAAGTCTATTTTATTAAAAGAAAGACTTTCTTAAATAAAATTTATTTTTTACCGTTATTCAAATTTCTCTTACATTTTTTTGTTAATAAATTTTTTTATTACTTAAAGGTTAAAGAAAAATTTTATTTAATAATTATATTACTTATTAACAAACTAATACTACCAAACAAATTACGTTTTTAGTAAATATAATTGGTTTCAAATTTGTAAACTCATAAATTTAATGTATAACGAGGAAGCACTTAGCGTGATTTTCAAACCTAATGAAAATCTATTTTAATGTACTTTATGCTTCTTAACATTTTACTACTATATACTTAAATTTATTTTAGTAAAAAAATTACTATAAGTAGCATTTTGAATTTTTTTTTCATCACTTTTTTTTTAAAAATATTATTATTTAATACTTTTTTCTAAACATAAATAGTAACACTTTAAAAATGTAGTTATTATTTAGAGTTAAACTTGGATAAATTTCCTTTTTTAAACTATTTATTTAATTTAAAATTATTATTTTGATATAAAAAATTTAATTATAACAATTATCATAATTTAAATTAAAAAAAAACAAAACTTCTAAAAAAAAGAAAAAACAATAAATAAAAAAACTTTTTTGTTAATATTAATTTTGTATATATCAAATAAAACTTTTTTTTTTTTGGTTTCCTTTAAAATATATTTTTATTACTATACAATTCTAAATATGTTTCAAGGATCACTTGATGTTTGTATTTTTCCTTTAGTAGACGGTGTAATGTCGGAAATAATATATCTACAATTTTATATAACAAACTTAACTTCAAAGTCAAAAGAAATATTTTTTGACATTCTAAAACTAAAGATATTTAAACTATTGCTTTTAATAGAGACAAAAATTAAATTAAATATTGCCAATTTATGTTAAAAAAAATATTTATTTATTAAACTATTCTTTTATTTTTATAAATGATATAACTAGTTTTTGATTTTTATGTTTGAAAAATTAAAAAAAAAATCATTAGTTTTATCTAGTATTAGTAATTTAACTGATAATTACAATAAATAGAAAGATTTGTTTTTACATATCATTTTCTTTTAAAAAAAATTAATTCTTTTTTTTTCTTCTTAAGTTGAAATATATTTAATAAAAAAAAGCTTTTTAAATCATTAAAAAAAGTATCTTTATCATCATTTTAATATTAAGATATAGTTAATTAAGTAATAAATTTTATATAAATTTTTCTTATATACATAATGCTGTAGATAATAAATATAAAATATACTTTTCTTATAAATTTTTTTTTCTGCATCATTAAAATTTCTATAAGTTGTGAAAACTTATTTTATGTTAAAAAATGTTTTAAAAAGTACATTTAAAAATACTTTTTTAATTAAATTACATAATTGTTTTCTTAATAATTACTTTTTTTTTCTTTAAATTTTAAAAATCATCTATTTTAATAATATTTTAATATTTTTTAACATATTTTTAATAAAAAAAATATATTAAATAAAGACTTTAATGTTTTTACGAATAATTTATATAAATATTTTAATACTTTTTAATATATTATTTTGATCATAAAAAATTTTTAATTCATTTTTTAATTGATTAAGTTAATATTTTTATGATAAATTTTTATTAAATTTTAATAAAAAAATACTACTAATCATGTACTAAACAGAATAAAATTAATTTTTTTTTCATTTAATAAAATAAAAGTTTTAATAAACATTACGTTTTTTAATAAATACTTGTTCCTCGTAACTGCACTTTTTAATATTTAAATATAACTTTTTTTTTGTCGTATTATTAATATTCAATTTTTTTAAATTTTAAAAAGCATTTTATAGGTATCATTTTATATATAATTATTTTTTTATTTTCTATTATATATTAAAAATTTTATTTATTTATATAAATGAATAAGGTAGTATATTTATTAGGATTATCATACCTTGTAACTATATTATTTGGCTTAATTGGAAATTTATGGGTCATTTTTTCTGTTATAAGAAGTTGGAGACCAAGAAATTCTATAGGATATTTAAATCCTAGTGACAGATTAAGATCATACATTGGAGGATTAGCTGTTGTTGATTTAATAGTTATATTATCATTATTATTAAGATTTGTTTATTTATTAGTTCCAAATATTACAGTATCTGATGGAAATTGTCAAACAATATTTTTAATTGATAATATTATTCGTTTAGCATCATTAACATGTTTATTTTGTATATCTGTTGAAAGATTAATTACTATTAAAAAACCTTTTAGTTCCAATGTAAGAATATTTTAATTATATTAAATTTATAATATTATCAAATTATTCTTTTTTTTTAGGTTCGAAGAAATTGTATAAAACTTTTACCATATGTTGCTGGAACAATCGCAATATTTTTTCTTATAATAATTATAATAGATTCTCTTACTGTAATTGCTATAAATGATTATTCTAATTGTGGACAAAAACCATTAAAATGGATGGGTATACATAATGTAATATCAACTTCAATACCAATAACATATATTATTTTAACAACATTTGTATCATTAAATTATCTACATATTATTAGGCATGTACGTAGAAAATTTTGGAAAAGAAAGTCAAGAGTTTGCGCAAATACACGTTCCAAAATTCCTTTAGTAAGTGAACCTAAATATATGAAAGGAATGACATGGTCAATTGTTACTGTAGCAGTTTTTCATTTATTTTGTTTAATACCATATTGTATAATACGTCTAATACCTGATATTTTATGGAAATATATGGACTTTGATCTTACTAAAGGATATATACACTCACAAATAAGGCCATTAATACAAATTGATTCTAATAATGGATTATTTGAAGAAATATTAAATTTTAAATTTCTTGTAATGGTTGTAAATTGGTTAACTTATACTAATTCTGCTGGAAATTGGATATTTTATGCAGCTTTAAATAGACAGTTACGTTCATTAATTAGGTAAGTATTATACTTTTATTTTTAATATTTTTAATTATATTTAATTTTTTTTAGGGCTACTACAGAACGTCGTAAACGTAGCACATTATCACAAATATCATCACCTTTAGCTGTCCAACATAGTCTTAAACGTCAAGTAGCACAGTCATTACGTTTTTTGACTACACTTAATAGTCACAAACCATTAGATAATAATAATAATAATGAAAATAATACAAATGGTTTAACATTTGAAAAAAATATAAGAAATTCTGATGCCTATCAAAATTTAACAGAAACTGATTCACAATCTCAAAATACAATGTCATTTAGAAATACTTATAATACAAAATATAGTAGTAAAATATCTTTAAGTAGTCTTTTTCCTAAACTTTCACAAAATTCTAAATTAAGTAGAACAACTTCTGATGCTGTAAGTAGTGTATTAATGAGAAGTACAACAGAAAATGACAAATATATCACTGTATCAGTTACTGAAAATGACACATTGAATAATTTAAATGAAGAATTCGTATAAATTTTTTTTTTTCATAAAAACATAATATTTTAATAATACGGGCTTATTTAATATATTATTAATATTTTTTCTTAAATATTTTTCTAAAAGAAATTTATTATTTGTTATTTCATAATTCTTTAAAAAAAAATAAATATCCATATAATTCAAGAGATTGTAAAAAAAATATTTATTAACTATTTTGAGATTTTTTTTGCGTAAATTAACATTTTTTATTTGTAATTTCAACATTAATTAATGGAAAAGTTCCCATAACATTATTTAATATTCCTTCAGCAATACCATTTCCTAATATTCCTGTCATTTGAATAAATTCTCCTTTCTTAAAATTTAATTCAAAATTATTAATAAAAATAATAATAAGTATAAAAAAAATTATCTTACCACTAATTTAAATGCACCCTTATCATATATATTTGGTGTACGATTTTTAATAACTCTAACCCAAACAGGAAGTATAATCTTAAAATTTAATGGTTTAAAATTATACATAAATATATATTACTTACATTTCCCATTTCTTTAAATGAACTTTTTTCCCTATTTTTATAACTTTGTTGATAATCACTACTAGAATGGCTACTTAATCTTTTTACTTCAGACATAAAAGATGATCTTGTTGATGTTTTAGATTTTGATGGAATATTATTAATTGTTTGTTGAAGTGGATTATTTTTAATATATAAATTAATATCTTCACCTTGAACATATTTTTTAACAAAATTATAAGGAATTTGTCCATATATATCCATAGCATTCCTTGCAACCCACCATTGACTATCACTATTATCAACAACATATAAAAGTTCAGACTTTTCAAAAGGTAAATCTGTCCTACGTTCCCCATTAAATTTATACAAACCAATAACTTTTTCTAAACATTTTTTTGGATAACTTTTTTTTAATGTTACTTTATATAATATATGATATTTATAATATCTCATTAAACTTCCCATATCTTTAAATTGTTCACTTTCACCAATCTGAAAACGTACCTCACCATTTTCATTTTCTTTTTTTTCAATTCTATAATTTTTTATTCCATTTACACCATTATTATCAGTTCTATAATATAAAAAAAAAAATATTTATTAATAAAATTATTGAAAAAAAAACAAACTTGACAGATAATGAAAAACCACCAAATTGTGTTGAGGATGCACGTAAAATAAATGTTCCAAGTTCAAGATCATCTTCTGATAACAAAAGATTTACCTCTTCACGACTAATATCACCAAAATAGTAAAACATCCATTTAAAAGGATCAAATAATGTTGTGTGCTTTTTTAAAATACCCTCTGTTGTCATTATTGTTAGTATTAATTATAAATATTTTTTTTATTATTAATTATTTATGTCTATAATTAAAGAAGTATTATAAATGAAAGTTTTTAAAAAAATATTAAATTATAATAACGTTTATATATAATAATTATTCATAAATTTTATGTGTAAAATTATTCACATTATAACTGTATATTTATTAATAAAAAAAAATTACTAAAATCAATGATATATATATATATATATAAATATTATTTTTATATAATAAATGGAATTATGACTCATTCTACAATTTATTGTTTATAATCAATCACAATGACAAGTTTATAAACAAAAGTAAATTGATAAAATAATAGTAATTGTATGTATAAGATAAATAAAAATTTTTACTAATAAATAATAATATATCACATATGAAAGGAAGTACTTTTAAATTGTATAGATAAGACTTTTAAAATTATTCTATATATCTAAATGTATGTAAATAATTATTGTTAGCCAATAAAAACAAACCTTGACTTAATACTATTTAAAACCATTTTAAAATGAAGGTCGTGGTTTTCAATTTAGAAAATAAATTATTTGGTATAATGATATTTCTCTAATCTTAAAGTTTCTTATTTTAAATGAAAAAAAAAATTAAAGTTTGTATATATATTTATATAATATATAATAATCTACAAAAACATAAATATATAAAAAAAACTTTATATGTTTAAAGTTGTCAATTTTATTATAATAATAATGATTTTTTATTTAACTTATATAAATATTATTTATTATATATTAAATAAAAATAATAAAATAACTATTAATAAAAAATGACATTAAACTTTATGTAATCTTTTAAGTGCTAATGTATTAAAAAACAATTTCTATTAGAAATGTTGTTGGAGAAGTGCATTTAAATTGAGTTAAAATGTATAAATAAACAGTTAAAAGATATAAAAATTTTGAAAAGTTTTTTTAATTTTTTTGTCTATCTATTAAACAATTAAAAAGTTATATAAATTAAATATATAATTATAATTATATTCTTTAAATGTATAATTAAAATAATAGATTTTTAAATAAATCAAAAATAAATATCACACTACATTGCATTAATTGTAATATTGCTTTTTTAAATAAAAAAAAAACATTACACATTGAAATATTTTGTTTCATTAACATAAAATATTTTTATAAAATTAAATTATTATATCAAAAAAAAGCAATATTTGTATTAAATAGTTTATTCACTTTACTCTAAAACAACAAAATATTATCTGAAAATTTTATCTAAATATCATGTCTATAAATTTTGACTTTATTAAAAAATAATTCAATAAAATATTTAAAATTTTAAAATATTAAATTACTTCTAACAAAAAAGGAAATCTTTACTAAATATAAATAGTTTAAATTTTTAAAATTAAGTTTATTATAGATTTACCATAATTTATTTTAACATCTGGTATAATATTAATATAATAAAATGTAAAAGTATATTTCGAGTATTGTTGTGATATACAACTCAAATGTGACATTATGTACAGGGCTTTCTAAAAATGTACTATTCAATTACATATTTTTAACTTCAAGAAAAATTATAAATATGGGGGTACTATTTATTATATTGTAATTTTAGTTTAACCTTAAATTTTATATATAATAATTTGATTTAAATAAATAACTTAATATGAATATAATTTTTTATTATTAAATCTATATTAATCCTATTTATACCCAATTTTATTACATTTTTTTTATCAAAATTTTAATAAAACAGTTTTATTATAAAATAAAGAAAAAGTATGTTATAAAAATTTATAAAAAGGTTTCCTTTTTAACAATCATTATTTTATATAACTTTATAGAATAGTGATTGTATAACAGTCAATAATTTATTTTTTAACTAACAAATTTTTTCAACATTATATAAATGGCAAATTAAATTCAATCTTTCAGTTACTTTTATTATCATATAATAAAAATAAATTTTATAATAAAATTAGTTAAAATGAATTTATTTTGGTAAAAAGTAATTATTCTAAATTAGTCCATTGTTCTTTTTATTTATATTTATCTAATATTTAAAATGTTATAAAGTAAATTATATAGATATATTTAATGATGATTAAGATTATTTATATATAATTGAAATATATAAATATATAAAATTTTTAAGACATAATTTCAAATGAAAATGGATTAATAATAAAAGGATGGTACTTTTATACTTTTAATTTTTATAGATATAAAATGTTATATATATATAATATATATAAATAGGGAATGTTATATTTATATATTTATATAAAAATGTTAAAAGTAAGTGTAAAAATTGATACATATAATATTTAGAAAAAAAAATTATATTGTTATATATTTTAATACATTTATTATTCAATTATTATAATAAAAGTTAGATTAAATATAAAATGTAAATATATTATAAGTAATTGAAAATGTTATGTCGAGAAAAAGATAATCTAACAATTATTTAATATTAATTAATCAAATGCCATTGTTGAATGACAAATCATACAATCCGCTACTTTGGGGACCCGTAAGGTGATTTGTAGTTGGTGATTGCGAATTGTTAGATGGTATATTTAAACCAAATTTAAATGAAGAATCAAATTCAATTGGTGAAAAAGGTATAGTATCTTGTTGTTGGTGTATTGTACTATTTATAGATGTATTATTTGATAAATTATGTAATTGTGGACAATATTTAACTTGATTAGCTGTTTTAGTTGTTAAATAATTAACAACATCATCATATGATCTTCCAAACGTTGATATTAAATTAAGAAGTTCTTGTTCAAATGATACATCATGATTAACATTATTACTACATAAATTTATCTTATTTCTCATATGTCCCATTTGATCATTATATGATACTGAAGGTACCATTTGTAACGACATAGATGGTGATAAATTATGATTTCTTGACATTTGGTTATAGTCATGATTTGGATGAGATATTGTATTATCTAACCCATTCATTGTTTGGTGTCTTTGGGATGTATTATTTTGTTCAAAAGGTAAATTTATTACCTGATGATTAACATTACTATCATTTGTATTATTAAATGACAATTGTAAATTATTTTGCTTTATTAAATTATCATGAATTTGCTTAAATTTAATTATTAAAAAAAAACAATATTTTTATATTTACTAACCTGATTATATGAATCATAATCTGAGGAATCAAATGAATTTGTATAATTTGAAATACTTCGACATGCAACAACTGTAATTCGTAGATTAGTAAACCTAAATAAATATTAATTTTTATTATAATAAAAAAAAATTTTTTAATTAACTTACTCTACTGTACTTTTTAAATTTGTATTTCCTGATCTTATAACATTTGATGAAATTGTTTTTGTACTATTTTTATAACTATATTCATTTTTTAAATCTATTTTCAATAAATCAAGGACTTCTCCAATTTCAATAACATTTTTAAATGCAGAATAGATATTTTTAATATTTTCAGAAACAACAATATCTTTGAAATAATCTATCAAACTTTTATTTTGCAATTTTTTTAAATCTAATGGTTCTAAATAAACAATATGATTGTTATTTTTAATGACAAAACATATACATGCACTAATTACAAATGATATATGTATCAATATAATTGAATTATATGGTTCAATCATTTGTTCAATTTCTCCAAAATCTAAAAAACCATAAATAACACCATTTTCCCATAATGTTTTAACATCAGTTTTATTGTCATTAAATAGATGTAATAATTCTAACATGCCACGCCATATGCTAAATCTATATGATTTATCTGAAGAATCACTATGTAAATGTGGACAAAGGACATTTTTAAATGTTATTAATTCATGTTGTGAATGTTGATAATTTACTTTTGAATCTTTACATTCTTTACATTTCATTTTTCCTTTAAAAACATTGAAATCACTATCTAGTAATGTTCTTTTACATTCAGCATTTGATGAAAAATAACGTGAATAAAGATTCTTAAATTGTTCTAAATTAACACCATTGTCACACCAATTTAATATAAGACCATCACAAGTATATGTACCATATAACCAAAAACATGTTGCAGTATAACTACTCATCATTCTTTGAACCTGACAATCTTGATTTCTTCTTGTAGCAATAGTAAATGGTAATGATAATGTATGAACAGATAGCATATGTCCTGATGGGCTATATAATTTTCCCATAATATGAAAATAAAATAAAGGTCTTTTACCTGTTTGAAGATTTGCTCTTGAATCAATTAATGCATCCTAAAAAAAAGTTTTTTTTAAAAAAATATTAAAATTATATAAAAAAAAATAAAATTACTTTTTGTCTTGTTGTACATAAAAGATGTGGATATACAGCAGTCCATGTTTGGTGTTTTGTATCAAATGTTGCTTTAATTGATATTATTTCTTTACTATTAACATCACTTTTTTTATGAGCCGTATTACCACCTTCCGCCGAAGCAACAGCATTATTGCGTTTAACACCTGTTGATGGTTTCATAGCTAATAATGCTGCAGAACGAAATACACTTAATGATGTTATTGGATATTCAGCTAATTTACGCCTACGCATATCATTTTGTATTTGTTGTGCTACCTCTTCTGATACAATTTGTACATTAAATTCTTTAAATACAATACAATGTGCTAAGGAATCAATACTTATTGGAAAAAGATTGTTTGTGACAAGAATTGGACTAGAATTTGCTTCATTACAGGCAATAGAATCAAGTAACAATTTATCTAATGTTATGTATATTGTTTTTAATATTTGAATAATTATATACATATTACTATTTTCTTGACGACATTCTATATCTAAATAAAAGTTAAAATTTAACATACATTTAATTACAATAATTCCAAAAAAGTAAAATGTATTGGTATAAAATGATGCTAATTCTTCAGTGACTTTTTTTTTAATTATTGGATATGAAGAAATATTTGATATTTGTTTTTCTTTTAAATTTTTCCATGCTATTGTACAATATTCTTTTGAAAATTCTCTAAATCCACCAAGAAGACGTATAGTAAGATTTTTAACTGTTAAAATATTATCATCATAACAATATCTATTATAATCTTTTTGTCTACCATTTTTTTCAACATTAAAATATTTAAAAAAAAAATCATATAATTCATAATAAAAAACTTTGAATTTTGTAAAAGAAACATGTATTTTTTCTTCTATTCCTTTAGGCATAAACCATTCTGGTTTTATTGTTTTATTTGCTAAATTTTTTAATGTTGAATCTAGTTGTTTTAAAATTTCGCTTCTTTTATATATAGGTAATAAATAATATGGATTATTTCCTTCTTCTGTACTAAATCCTTGTGATCGATTTAATATACCAATTGAATTCCATGCAATTAAATTCCATTTATCATAATATTCTAATATATTTTCTTCACAATCTCCAGGTGTCATTACATTAATCAATGAATCAAAAATATATTTGATTTTGTAGAAATGTCTTAAAATATCTTCAATTTTATTATTATCACAATTAAATTGTGTAGAATTATTTATTTGTTGAGAATGAGATGTTTGATTAGTAAAACAGTAAGATGATAAAGCCGCACTTGGTTGCCATTCAGAAAACTTAATTTAAGATTAACAAAAATTAATAGTAATTTTTTAACTTACTAATTCTGATAAACCAATATGAAGGGCTTCATTTGTTTCCTTAACTCCTACAGGCATATCAAATTTATTTATCTAATTTTTTTTATCTATATATTTTTAAAAAGTATTTTACTATTTTTATTAACTATAAACATTTATTAATTAAAAATTTTAAATACCATATAAGATAATTTGTAATATAACTAAAATAAATTTGAATGCAACTAAAATAAATAAGAAAAAAAATATTATTTCGAATAAAAAATTGCTTATAAAATGTAGGAGAAAAAAAAATAATAATAAAATATATAATTACGCATACAATAATTATTTATTAATGATACAGTAGAAATCATTAAAATAAATATTAAACAGAAAGATTCTTTAAGTATAAAAACGTCAAAAGACATAAATTATATCAAGTTAATGTAAGAGCAAGAAAAATTGATGTTTGAATACCTTACATTTAACATGATATTTCAATAGGTATATATTTAAAACGTGATTGAAGTAGTAATATAAATTACCATATAAAATTTCAATTTTATATTATTAAATAAAGTATCATCATGATACTTCAAAAATATCATGTTATTACTAATCAATATTGATTAAAAAAGATTCAACGTTATTTTTTATTTTTTAAATTTTTCTTTTCATCCATATTACAGATAAAGAAAATTATCACTTATATGTTACTTTTTTTCGTGATAAGAATATGAGAAGCACCAATTAACAATAATTTTTGTATATCTCTTATCAATGTTATATTTTCGATAAAACTTTATTAAGAAAAAATATTTTCAGCACGTTATTAAATCATTATGTAAATAACTTATAAATTAATGTGTAATTATTTGTTTTATGTATATTAATTAGAAATATAAATTTTAAAATATTAATAGTGAACTATTAAAGATTACACAAGTATATATAATATTTTTATAAAGTAATATTATATAATATATTAATTAAATAAATGTGTTAAAGTAGAATAAATTAAAGTTACAATTTTTGACATATTGTAAATATTTTGATCCTCTTGTAATATGGTAAACTATATATTGAATGATAATTTAATTGATAAAAAAATTATAATATAAATGTGTAATATTAAATTTTTTAAGAGTTTATAAATCAGTTAATTTAAAAAAAATGAAAAAAATGTATAATGTTTTATGTAAAATTATATTAAATTATTATGACAGTAATAAACAATAATATATGATAAAAAAATATAAACAGAAGGAAAAAAAATTCAAGGTTTAATTATTCATATAATAATAAAGTATTATAAAAAAAATTAGAAATAAGAAGTAGTTTAAAAAACTAAAAAAAAAGTTATAAAGTCAAGTTAAATTAATTGTTATGTTTTATAAATAGTGTAAATTACGAAACGAGATTGATCAGTAAAATCATATATTATCTATAAAAGGTAATAAATCTTTGGCCTTTGTTGTTATTAATGATTTGTTAATTTAAGAAGTGATGATTATTTCCATATTATACAATTGCAAGGCACGTGTAATTTACAATAACAAATTAGATACCTTATACTTGAAAATTATACTATTTTAAGGGTAAAAAATAATGAAGTAATTTGATTATCGAATTAAAACAAAAAAAAAATTAACTAATATGTGTAAGATTTATTATTAAACTATTGTACTATGAGTATCATTTGATTAATATTTTATTATAATAACAAATATTACTATTAAATAATTTTTTATAAAATAAACGTTAAAACTTTTATTAATTATTTATTGCAAACTTAATTTAAAAATATTACGTATGATAAAAATAAATAAACAATTAATAATACTTTGCATTAATAAGATATTATATTTTATTATACATTTTTTAAAAACAAATACTTCTTTTTAAAAATATCAACTAAATTATATTATTAAAATAATAAGCTTAAAAAAGTACATTAAATGATAAAAATACAAAATATTGTTGTTGTATAAGAAATTAAATTTAAATATTTATATAATAAATTAGATATATTAAAATGTCATTCCTTTTTTTGGAAATTAAAAAGACATATTGTTCGCCTTCAATTGACTTTAATTTAATAAACTAATTTAATTATGCTTAGAATAAATCACTTCATACTAACTAATTATCATCATTAAAAAAATAAATCTGTTAAACAGATATGTCTAATATATTTAAATGGTTTTTTTTTTAAATCTGGTAAAAATATTAATAATTTTGTATAAAATTAAAAGGTATACAATAATTTTTAAACTTAAAAAAACTATTATACTAGTAAATTTTTTTTATAATTATAAATTGAAAAAATTAACTTTATTTATTAAACAAAACATAACATAAAGAAAAACATCACTAAAAATGATTTTACTTAAAGTATCATTTAATCATTGACCAATTATTTTTAATTTAAATGTTCTTAATAAAAAAAAAAAAAATAATTTACAAATTATTTGAATTTTATTTTAAAAAGTAAATTTTTTATAATTTTTTTACAATTTTCTTTAATTGTCTTTAGTCACGTAACTATTATTTAAAAATGCTTATTTTTTATTTATTAATTTAAATTTTTAATAATTCAAAGTAAAAGAAATATTTTATATAATTTGATAGATTATTACTGTTATAATTTATTTAAAAAAAGAATCAAAAAACTAACTTTGTCATTAATTAGTATTATTTTTATCATTTTAAATGTCTTTTTAACATTTCTTATATTTAAAACTACAATTTTTTTCTCTAAAATAAAAAATTCTAATTTTTGTAGTTGGTAGTTAGTGTAGGTTTCAATAACAATAATAAAATATCTTCAAAATAATATTACTAAAAATTAAAAAAATATTTTTTTTTCTTAACTTAATTTGATTTTTAAAAATTTTAAATTGAAGTTATATCCATAAAAAATACATTATCAAGACTTAGTCTAATTTTGAATATATTCTTTGAAAAAAATGTATAACTCATTCTATATTTTTTTAAACTACAAAACACATCTGACTAACTTTTTTTACATTGTTATTACTTATTTTTTTTTATTTTATTTCTATTAAATCTTTTTTCATTAATTTAATAAAAATTTATTTACAATTTTTATTTACACTATTTTATTCTTTAACATACAATATTGAACAAAAATAAAAAAATAACTTTCTTTAACTATAAAGTTGTACTCTGAAACAATATATAAATAGTTATATTTTTTAATTTAATTTTCTAAAATTAGTAAATTTTTATTACCTCAACATTTTTTTATGAATTTAAAGTATGCAATAAAACATTTATCTGACACTTTTTTTTACCGTTTATCAACTTTATTAGTTATATTTTTATTATTATTGTTATACAGTTATAAGGAAGTAAAATTAATTTAAAATATAATTAAACTTATTTTACAATTTTATTTATTGTTATGATCTTGACATCATTTGACAAATTATTTTATAACATTCTTTAACATCCATAAACGTAAATTGATATTTTATTTTTAAAAAAATGTGTTATTTACATATATCTATAAAATATATTCTTTTTAAGTGCTTCTTTTTTGTTAATTTATTACAAATTAACTAAATTATTAAAGTTATTTACCTTTATTAATTAAACATCCTTTCAATAAAAGATTTATAGGTAATTAAAATGAGTATTGTAAATCAATCATTTGAAGTAATATTTTTTATTATCTATAAAAATTATCATACGATTATATTAATTTTCTCAAAATATCTTATAGTTGTTTGGCCATTTTATTATCATTTGTAAATCTCCTGCTTAACTTTTAATAGTTTTTATGATTAAAAAATTTTTTTATAAAAAAAAGTTCTAATCTTTTTTAGTTTATGATAAAAAATTTAATATGATTAATTTAAGGCAAAATAATAGATTAATGATAACTTTATTATTTTAAAAATGCTTTAAATCTTTTTATTCTAAAACTTTTTACCTATATTATATTGTTTTTTTTTTGTGGTTACCAAGAAATTTCCATTTCAAAAAGATTCATTTTTTCCTGAATTAAAGTTTACGTATCTTTCTTTTTTAAGATAAATTTTTTGTATTTATATAAAATGAATATATAATTTGCTAATTTTAAATTTATTTTTTTAAATTAAATAAGTTGAAAATAAAAAAAGCTTTGCAATTAATTTATGAAAAATTTAATGGAAAATAGAAAACTTGTAGTTTCATTAAATTTATACTTTTGAATTAAAAAATAAAAAAAATATTCAGAGTATATTTGCAAGAAAAGTAAAAATACAAACAAGTATTTAATAAGTTCATTTTTGTTAATTTATATATTTTATAAAAATTTGTTTTTTCACCCCTTTAACAATAATAATTTTAATTACTTAAAAATTAAATCATTTAGTTATACGTTTAATTTTAATATTATTGTTTATTTAAGACTTAAAATTTTTTTAGTGTTATAAATTTGAATAAAATATTATACTTTTGTTTGATTGAACTTTGTTAATTATACAATTTTATGATATTTTGATTTTGATAAAATATCTACTACTTATTTAAAAAAAAAAACACAAAAAGATTTTTTTTTATTATTAAAAATGATATAATAAAATTTTTGACATGTATTCATAAAAAAATGAAAAAACTGTTTCCATATTTTTTAGATGAAATTCTTAGCTACAAAATGATATATTAATTGTTTTTATACGTTTCTTACCGGCTTGGAAAAATATTCAAACATATTTTCAATTTCAATAAAAAATTGCAAAAAACGGTGTTTATAAAAATTTTGCTTAAAATAAATTTTTTTATAAAATATGCTTAAAATAATCAATAAGTCAACATCTTTATTTTTCTTTTATAAAATTTTAAGGAAATAAAAATAATAATTAAAAAATGATAATTTTTATTCATTTATTTGCCAAATCTGCGTAGATAGCACCTGCTATTTTTTTTAGCAGAATCAAGAAGTTGCACTGGTTGATTTTCTAGATGAAGAGCTCCAACACTATAAAAATCTTGTTGGTTTCTTTGTTTATAAACAAATTTTTTTGGAACATTTAATACTGTTACATCTTTACATGCAGGGTTTTTATTAAAACAACTATGATATATTTTTAAATAAAAAACTATTATAAATATTTTATTTTAATGAAATAATCACTTACCACTAGCTAATCTGGAATAAGTGCTTGCTGCAATATGAAATTGATTACTCATTTTAACAAGAACTTTTGCTAAAGGTTTTCTTTCTTTAAAAAAAGGATTTTTAGAAAGAGTAATTAAAGCCATTCCAACATTATAATTATTACTACAACTTATTGTACCTGCAGCTCCAAAAAATCTTTTATGAAAGAAATACCTAGTTTCACAAATAAAATGTGTTAAAATAAAAAAACTAATTACAAAAATTTTTAAATTTATCATATTAGAATAGTATTTTAATGATAAAAAATACTTCTATATATATTAAAATTTTTGCAAATAAACTATAATTATATAAATATTTTTAATAAAAATTTTTTAAAAAAAGTTTTATTTTAACATTTTTTCATTATTGTACTCTAAAATAATTTATGAAAAATGTACTCTAATTATTAATTGGTATTTATAAAAAAATTCAGAAACATATTTGGCAACCTACAATATTTACCTACTTTGAAAACCGTTGTAACATAAATTAGATATACAAAGAAAAAATTAAAAATCTATTTCCATATGCTTTTAAATTAAATTTTTGCTAACAAAATGATACATAAATTCTTTTTATACGTTTCCTACCGGCTAGAGAAAATATGAAAACATATTTTCAATTTTGATCAAAAATTACGAAAAAAAAAGGTGTTTTTAAAAATTTATAGCTTTTAAAGTTGAACTAAAAAAATTTTTTAAATTAAATTTGCTTTAAAAAATCATTTTAATAAAAAAAATTCACTATATCAATATCTTAATGAATATAAAATTTCAAAGAACTATGAGTGTTTTAAAATTTTAGGTAAACAACATTGTAGGTTGCTAAACATACATTATAGAAAACTTTTAAAAAAAACTAACACACATTAAACATTTTTTAAACTCGTGTAAGACAATTTTAATTGAATTTGATATCAATCAAATTTTTTATATGTAGACAAGAGAATTGAAAAAAAATTTTTTAATTAAAAAAACAATTTTATTGCAGAAAAAATTTGCTTAATATTTATATTACTATTACAAACACATGAAAAAAACAAAATGATTATTTTTTGGCTATTAATAAAAATTAATTGTCATTAAGTGATCAATTTTTGTTTTATCATTTTAAAATATTAATTGTTTTATCCTGATAAAAGAGTCTTTTTGTATAATAAAACGTAGTCTATTTTACAAGTTATTTGGCCAAGTTTATTAGAAAATTAAAATTAATATTTTCTTATTATTGTAGACTTTCTTTATTAATTTAATAAAATTATTTTTTTGCATAGTAAAATATTGAAATATTTACCTTTTATTGAATAAAACAAATATTTATACTTTTAGAAGATAAGCAACATATTTCAATTATTTAAAATTTAATAAATGTTAATTTATGTTCCATCTATAGTTTTAAATTTGTTAAAAAATTAATTTTTTATACAACGGAAAAAGGTATTTTTTTGTATGTACTAAATTATTCAAATAAATAAAAAAAATCTTTTATAAAATACTCTGTTTACAATTAATATTTCACTATTAAATTAAACGGAAGTATAAATTTAGAACTATTTAATAAAAATAGCTTCAAAAATATATTTATTGAATTAAAATTCTTTTTATAAATCTATTTTGTAATAATTATGAAAAAAAAAACTTAATTATAATTTTTTAAAGTAGTTGTAAATACTATTATAATTATTTTAAAAATAAAATAAATTATAAAAAAATTTTTTAAATTAATAAAAGATTATGTAATAAAACTGTAAAATATTATTTTTGAAGATTTTAGATTCACTAAATTTCTATTACACATTGATTTTCAAATAGGTTTTTACTTAAATTATTATATTTTTTTTTTGCAATTTTTTTATCTTATCGTTTTTAGTTATGTTATCAGAATAGTACGAAATATGTTAGAAACATTGGAAACTCAAAGTACGTAGAAGAAAATAGTAGTTAAAAAAAGATATCAGTAATAAGAATTATTTATTTTTTCATTAAATTTATAATTTTATTATTACATGCTCTTATTATAAAATGTACATTGTAAAGTTTTTATTAAAAAAAAATACTTTGTAGTTTGTGTATTTTTATGGTAGTCAGAGTTCAACCTGATTATACCTTTATATAATTATTCTTAAAATAAAAACATTTTTAATTGATAAAATAATAAATTTTTTTTAATTTTACTAATTTTATTACAAAATCTAAAAAAAAGTTTTACTTTTTCTGGCATGCTTATAATTGTGCTGTTTTAAAAATTATCATTATTAATAAATTTATTAAAAAGTAAAAAAAAATATTATTTAAGAACATTTGTTGTTATTTGTTTTAATAAAAAAAAATTGAAAAGGAGTAATTTTTTATCCATTTATTTCATTATAAAATGTAAAATTAACTTTATTCAATTAAATAACTTCTAAATATAGCCAGATATTAATTAAAATAATTGCGTTCCAGAAAAAATATCTTTGTAAAATAAAATTATAAGTTAATTATTTAATGACGCATTAAAATTTAAAATATTTAAATGAAAATAACAAAAATAACAAAAATAACAAAAATTTTATCAATTTGCGTTACAAAAAGATAAATCACAAGTTTTAATTACATAATAATTTCTTTTTTTAAATCCAAACTATTTCAATCAAATACTATTTTTAGTCTTAAGTTGTAATATTAATTTTTTAATTTTAAAAATTTTAAAAATTTAAATTACGTTATAATTTTTTTTAAAGTGAGAGTGGTACTTTCTGAACAATAATCAATCATATTAATATAATTTTTTTAATGAATAAAAAATGAATTGTAAATATTTTTTTCTATATTACAGCATAATAAAACGGAAATTGATGCTTTTTGTTTATTCAAATATAATAATTGATAAAATATTATAAGTTTTATTTGTGCAATTATAAAAACTAATTTAAAAACTGTTTAGAATTTTTTTTTCTAATAAAAAACTATTATTTTTACATTTTATAACAAAAAAAATTAAATTATCGTAGGTGTATTAAATTTTTTATTAATTTTTTTTATGTTTTATAAATACTAAAAAAAATTTGCAGAAAATATTTTTTAATTTACATTACTACTTTACATAAATTTAAATTTTTTGTAAAAATTTATATTTTAAAATCTAAAGTAAAAATGCTATACTTTGTTTATAGCTGACTAGAAAAACTTTTTTTACATACATTTTTTAATAAACTACACGTTCAACTCCACATATTACCGTTTTAATTAGTTGTGTAATAATAAAAAAAACTCTAATTTAATCATTTTAGCAATTTAATAAAAAAGTTTAAAAAATTTAAGTTAAAAAACTATTTTAAAAACTGGGTGTTAATTTTTTAATTAAATGTATTTTTTAATTAATTTTTTTAAGATTTTAAAAATTAAAATTTTGTATAAATATAGAGGTAAAATCTTTTAAATTATTAAGAATTAAAATTTATAATCTGTAATAAAGATTTACTAGATTATTTTGATTTATTTCTATTATAGTAATTAAAGCTCCAAGTTTTTTGTGAATTTTTTTTAAATAATTATGTTTATATTAATTAATAATCAAACGTTATATTTGTAAATCATTTATATCATATAAATATATTATAAAAACAATAAATTTTAAATTTATAAATTTGAATAAATTTTCTTTTATTTTTAATTAGGTAAACAGAAAATTATTATTAAATATTCTTACCACTTATTATAAGTTTATATTTAATTTTTAATTAGTACTATTGTTTGTTATTTTTATTAAAATACTATATACTTAAATCTTTTTTTTGATTATTAAAAAAATTTGTCATTATAATAATTTGTTTTTATAAAGGAAACAATTTTTTATTTTATTTATAAAAAATTTTTGTTATCTTTTTTTGCATTTTTTTAAATAATTTTTTTAAATTTTTATGAAGTCTAGACAGTCATTATAATATTTTAACTATTTTAAGTGTGTTTATTGAATAATACCATCATTCGACATTATATATATTATTATTAATTTAGATTTCATTTTTTTTTAAAAATTAAAACAAAAAATAAAATGAAATACTGCCTTTATTTACTTATAATAATTGGTTTTCTTGGAAATGTCTATTGTGAAAGTAATATCTTTGATGTTGCTCCAAATTCAAAAAGTTGTATTATTGAAGTTCCAACTGTAAATTAAATTTTTTATTTCTTAAGAATATAAATTTTTAGGTTAAACAGTTTAAAGGCAATTGTATAAAGTTAAGTGTAAATGTTTATGGATGTGCTGCTGGATTACATTTAGATCCATTTAACAGTGCTTGTATGGAATTTAAAAATTAACTCAAATATAAATAATATTTTTGGCATAAAGTAATTTTCGAACATTTTATACTTACAAATTGATTACTTATACTTGTTTTCAATATGTTTAAAAGAAAACCTTTTCTCAGGGTGTGTTATAATTTATATTTCAAATTGATTATATATTTTTATCAAAATCAAATCATTTTGTATAAATTTTTTCAAATATTATTACGAATTGAAAAGTTTTATTTAAAAAAATCAATTTTAATAGTAGGTATAATAATAAGCATATTGTAGTATTATTTTTATAGTTTAAATTAATTATTGTTTTAAAGATATTTTATAAATTAAACATTTTTTTTTGTTTAATTTATCTAGTTTTATTATTGTAATAAAATTTGATATGGAAGATAAATTTTAAATTAATAAGAATTATTAAGAAATTTACAACCAATTCAGAAAAAAACAAACTTTTGCGACTATAAATTTGAGCAAAACTTTAATTTTTAATATTTTTTAACATTATTTTACATAAATGATATAATATAAACCTACAATTTTTAATTCAGAAGTAAATAAATTATTAATTAATTATTTAAAATTTTTTTGCTATAATTGTAATGTATAATTAAACTTAAAAAGTAAAAAAAAAGCCAAAATCATGTATATTTAAAAGCACTAAATTTTTTTTAATTATTCTATTAATAAACAAACTTTTTTTAAAAAAATATTTTATGTTAATTTAAAAATATATTTTTTATTAAAAAGTTCTTTAAATTTTTAATAAAAGTTCTAACAAAGATATTATGCTTCTAAGTTGCAAAATTATTATTATTATACTTAATAAAAACAAGTTTTTTTTTTATAAGTAAATAATAATAATCAAACATTAAATTTTATTAAACAAATAAAATCAAATTTAAATAAAAAATCTTATCTTTCATCTTAAATATTGATATTAACTTCTATAAATTTGTTTAGAAAATTTTTATATGATAAAAATTTTATTTAAAAGTATTATTTCATTTAAACAATCAAAATTAAATAAACGATAATAATACTTTTTATGGAATAAAAATTATTATTATTTTTATTATTATAAATAAATTTCACATATTAATTCTATAAAAATAAAATTATTCTTAATATTTTCTAATAATAACAATGTTATAATATTTATGTACTTTTTATATAAATAATTTATTTTTTTCATTTTTATAAAAATTTTTAACTATATTCTTCTTATCAATTTTTATCTATTTCCTTATCATACAAGAATTTTCAAATATCTTTTAAGCCTTTTTCATCCATTAAATTATAAAATATTCTATTGTAAATATATATATATATATATCTAACTTTAATTAATAATTATAAAAATGAAAAAACTGTGGTTATTACCGGTGCTTCATGTATTCTTTGCATGTTCAGCATTTTTTTCTGGATATATTATAATTGTTTCTAAAAATCTTGTTGATCCATTACTACCATATATAAGGTATTAATTATTATAATATAAATATAAACTAAATATTTTTTTAGTGATGGTGGAGCATATCCACCAGAAAGTGGAGTTTTTGGTCAATTACTTAATATAGCAGCTTTATTTTGTAAGTATAATACAAAAATTTAAAAAAATTGTTAATTTTATTATTTTAAAATACAAATAATGTATGATTTTTAGTAGGAATTATTGTCTATATACGTTATCAACAATTAGAAATATTTTATAACTATAATAATACAGAAGAGTTATGGAAAAAATTTAATATTGCATTACTAATTTTAGGATGGATATCATCATTTGGTATGTCACTTGTTGCAAATTTTCAAGAATTTTCTATTACTATTATGCATGTTATTGGAGCTATGCTAGCATTTTTTTCTGCTGTTGTATATGTTTGGGGAAATATATTTTTAACAATTACAAAAAAACCAACGTTAACACCTAAATGGTTAATTATTTTAAGAATACTATTATCTATTATTTCTTTAATATTTCTTGTTTTCCATTTGCTTACACAATGGAGTTTTGTATTTGTTCCTAAAGATAGTAATGGATTATATCCAACACGACCACAATTTCATAAATATGAACAATATCCAAGAGATTCACCATTTTATACTCGACATTTAATAACAACATTCTCAGAATGGATACTTGTATTATCTTTAGAAGCTCATTTTCTTACCTATTCATTTGATTTAAAAGATTTTATGGCAAATTTTATTTCTGTTGAATATAGAGGAACAACAACTGATAGTAATGATCGTTTTGATATAAGAACAAACAAAATAATTAGAAGGCAATCAGATATTTTTAATTCTAATGTATTAGGAAATGTATAAAAAATATATTTTAATGCACTATCTGTTTTTTTTTTAAATTTATTTAAATAATGAATACTTTCTGTTGTTTCTTATTAAATGTTAAATAACAAAAAAACATTGAAATATATAAATAATAATAAAAAAAGAATAAAATAATTTAATAGTTATATTTTTTTGATAAAATCTTATTTTATTTATTAAAACTATTTTAATAAAATAAAATGAATATGATATTTTTTAAAATGAAATAAAATTTAGTTTTTAAAATATTATGTTCTTTTAAAAAAAAGAAGTTTATTCTATTTAAAAAAATTGGTTTTATGACTCAAGTAAAGCTATTATAAATTTTTAATGATTTATAACTTTCTTTTAAATGTTTGATTCTTCCTAACTTTTCCTAAAAACACGACATTTTTAACCAATTTTTTCAAAAAATCTAGAAACACTTTTTTGCTTAATATTAAAAAAATAAAATATAAATTTATATTTATAAATTGTTTTATTTAAAGAAATATAAGCATATATTATTTTAAACTGTCAATTATTAATATTTCTTTTTTACAACTATTATCTCATAAACACATTAAATCTTACAAAACATTTAGAATTATGTTTTGAGAAAGATTTATATTTTAAGTAGAATCAATTATTGTTTATGATTGCAAATAAAGTCATTTTTTGCGGCAATTCTTATGTATATATTTTAAAAGTTTGCTCTTTCTAATGACATGGCGATTCATTTACAATTGCAAAATGATACACGAGCTACACTTTATGTGCCTTGTCCAAGACGGTATTAATATCTTTTATGACTACTTTTGAAAAGCATTTTTATTTATTTGAAAAATTAAAAAAAAAATTTTTTAAACAACTTAACGATCATTTTGCACAAAGTGAACAAGGAAGATTTTAATAAGTTTAGTTGTTTAACTTTATAATTTAATAGTTGAATTAACAATAAGACAGGTGAATGATTACAATAAAATGACATATCAAAACAATTTATTAGATATTATAAAAAAAAATTATATAATCAAAGGATATTATAATTAAAATTTTAAACAAAGTAATAATCAATAATTAATTTTTTAGAAGTTCACAAATCAAAAAAAAATATATTAAGAAAAGAAATTTTTATTTCCATAAAAAATAATAAATAGTTTAAGTACATTTAATTGCATTTAAAAAAAATTAAATAAGTGATTAACAAGATTTTATAACGATTATCAAAACAACGGCTATTTATTTTTATTTGTTTTAATTATTATGTAAAGAAGTGCGTAATGATGTTGTAAAATTTAAACATAGCATCATTTTAATTTCTGGCCAATTAATTTAAAGTCTGTTGATAAAGTTTAACAACAGACATCCAAAATTGTAATAATAGGAAAAGTTCCTACTATTTAAAGAACGAAAATTTTCATTCGGGGCGGAGTGTTTTGCCAATTCAAATCTAAACTTAGATTTGAATACCGGCCCAAGAAATGGTCTATGAATACTATCTATGTTATTTTATAACACTCGCCATCAAGCTATTCATAGCTAGGGTAAGTCTTTTAGGACTTAATATCAATATCATTAATGATATTGAACCGGACCCAATAAGGTCGTCTGTGTAATTCCATATAAAGTTCTTACTATTGATATCAATAATTGATATCAAATTGGACTATTTATAGTCTGACTGAGTTTAAATAATAACTCAGACTATACCTCTCGAAACATATATCAGAGCAGGATGAATAAGGATATTATAATAATAGTAATAATTTAAATTTATTTAATTATTGTTATTGTTATTTATATGTTTATATTAAACAAAATTATTTAATAAATTATTTGTGTTATTTTGGTTAGTGTTGTTATTTACTCAGTAGGTTGAAAAAGAGGTATGAAATCAGCTAGCTAATATTCCTCTGGGATATTAGTAGCAGTGTCTTTTCCGCTACAAAGACAGTACCTCGAGGCTTTCTAAATAAGAAGGAAGCTTTAGGGTTTCTAGAAAGTTGTTAGGAATGCATATCATTGTTCCTAAACTTATAAACATTTCATAAACATAAAATAACTATCTTTTTACTATTTTTTTAAGATTAATAAAACTAACTGACATTTTACTATGATTTATTCAAACAAACTTACCGATTCTAAAAAATATTCTAAAAAATCTTATCTACTAAAATTTTTATATAACAATCAAGCAATCCTTGTGATTGATTTATTATTATGAGTTCTGTTTTCTAATTTAATATAAAAAGAAATATTTTTTATAAAATAAACAGTTTTATATTTTGTGACAAAAACTGTTTAAATATTATGTGAAATCTTTTAGATATATATAATATTTGTTTACTGTAAATATATTTTCCGTAATTTATCGTTCTTTATGATTAAAAAAACTTCTTTACTTTATCTTTTACATTAATTTATATACAATCAAGTTGATATAACAAAATGTTTATAATTGATAAGATTGAAATACAAACTGTTCTAAATAATGGTGTAAAAGAATGTTTTTAGAAAGATCTAAAATATAAATAAAATGTTTTGCTTGTATATTTACAAAAATTTATTTATATAGTTATAAAGTATGATAAACCATTTCATTTGACATTTATTAACAGTGTTTTTAACATTTTTGTTATTTTTATATTTAAATTTATATTATTCATTTATTGATGTAATAATAAAATAATCTTTCTATTTTTTAGATTTTAATTATAAAGTTAATTAAAAAATTTTTTTCAAATGTCTCCTTCAATAGATGCTTATTTTATTAGAAATTCTGATTTGGTTGAATTTTTTGATGAATCTGATATTAAAAGTGTTGTTACCAAACTTTCTTACAAAATGGGATTTACAAATTTCCGTGAGAATATAAGAGAAAAAGAAAGTGATTTTGTTTTAATATTGTATGAAAATATTAAAAAAATTATAAAGCGTACAAAAGCAGAGATGATTTTAACAAAAAACCATCGTTTAAAAAAAAACTGTCCTAAGGATTATAGAGCTATAAAAACAATTTTGATGTCAAAGAATAAAGAAGTAAATAATTTATTGATAGAAAAAGAAGAAAATTTATCTAAATATTTAGATACAGATGATAAAAAATTGGCTAAATTTTTAAATAAAAAAAATTCAGATATGTCAACTGCTATAGAAGGGTTAAATAACTGTAAATTTAATTAAAATTTTAAATAATAATAAATTTATTTTTTAGTTCTAATATTAAGAAAAAAATTGTCAAACTTTTTTAAACTTCCAATAAATATTGTAAGAAGAATTATAAATAACAAGAAATCTTCAAGTGATTCTACTTCTTCTGAATCTACTCCAGAAAAAATTAACGAAGGTATGTTTTTATTGTATTAATAAAACAATTTTTATTTACTAATTTTGTTAATATATTAAAAAAAAATATTTTTTAGGTAAAATTGTTTCTTTGAAAATTGAAAATAATTTATTTCAAAAAATTATGGAAAGCATAAAAAAGAATGAAAAAGATATTTTAACAAAAATTGAAATTGTTGAAATGTCAAAGACAAACATAAAAATAATTTTAAAAGAATGAATAAAATCAAAAAAGTTAAAATTAATATTCATAATTAAGTAATTAATAATAATGAAACAAAAAGTTTATAAAAAATTATGATTATTTAAAAACACAAGGAAAAAAATCAAGTTTTTTTTTCAATCAAAAAAACTGTAATTTTACAATTTACGAATAAATTTTTTATTTAGGTAAAATTAAAAATTATTATTAAGTTTTTTTTATATTTTTGCTTTTTTAAATTGTAATATTGTTTTAAAAATTTTGATGTTAATTTTAAAAAAAAAGACCATTTTTTTAACTTTAAAAACATTTTTTTGACTTTATGTTTTTTTATTATTTTATAATTATCTGAAATAAAATGTTTTAAATTTTATCTTTCATTAGTTTTTAAAGTTTTTTTTTTATATAAAATGATTGTATTTTAAGAAAATTCTAAAAGAGTATCATGTATTGAAAACTGTAGGTTTTAATACTTCTAACGTAATGATGCTGTAATATTACAAATAAGCATCATTGTAAATTCTGTTAAGAATAATTTAAAATTCTGTTAATAATAATAAAGTCTGTTAAAACAATTTAAAGTCTGTTAGGAAAGTGTAATAAAGTTTAATAACAGACGTTCAAAATCATAATAATAGGAGGAGTTTCCTATTATATAAAGAAAGTGAAAATTCATAATATTCGGAGTTCATTCCGGCAGTATTTCTTAAATACTGACCGCCGGACATAGTCCGAGCATACTATTCATTAGTATGATATAAAATATATACCGGATTAATTCTAATCCGAGCATGCCTCTTAAAGGTATGATAATAATGATAAGATACGTAAAGATATAACGTTAGATACGAATATGAAGCAGAATGTACCTTTCAATAAATACATAAATCATGGATCAAGACAAAGGAAGATATTACTTTAATTAATTATTATAATTTTGATTTATGTTTATTGTTTATTTGTTTGATTTTAATAAAATAATTAATTAATAAATTTTGTGTTATTTTTGGTTATAATTTGTTATTTCTGTAGTTAATTACGAGGTATGGAATCAGCTAGCTAATGTTCTTCGGGATGTTAGTAGCAGGGTCCTTTTCCGCTACAAGGACAGTACCTCGAGGCTTTCTAAAAGACAAGGAGACGATAGCTTTAAGGAGTTTTTAGGCTTTTCTAACATTCTTAACATAGCATCTCCGATCATATTGCTTTCATACTTGCAGTTTCATTTATGCATATTAAAACACATCCTACTTGTTGGTAACAAATCATGTTTTTTAAGAATTTAATTGCTTTTTATTCAATAGAAATGGTTGAAGCAAATCTCAAAAAGTTTGTTTTAGCAATATAGTTAAAAAAAAATTATGTAAAGTAACATATTAGCGTCTCAAAACAAGTAACGCATTCTGACATTTTATCAATAAATTAGATAATGCTACGGATTTAAAAAAATTTCAATATAGATAATAAACAATAATTATGTACTGTACTTTTTTTCATAAAGTCTAGGTTACAGAACGACTTCTCGAAAGTTCTAAAATAGCTTCTTAACACATTTCTTGCGTAGTAAAATTAAAAAAAAATAAATATCTAAAGTTTCTAATGTATTTAAGGTTAGGTGACATTTTTCCAAAGAAAATTTCGTGTCAGGACCAAAATTTACCAAAACGATTATTAGAGCATTTTAATGCATTTGAGATTAGGTGACATTTTTCCAAAAAAAAATTTTTCGTGTTAGGACCAAAATTTACCAAAATGATTATTAGATTATTTTAATGCATTTGAAATTGGGTGACATTTTACCAAAAAAATTCTTTTCGTGTTAGGACCAAATTTTGCCAAAATGATTTTTAGATCATTTAAATGCATTTGAGAGTAGACGACATTTTTCCAAAAAAAATTTTCGTGTCAGGACCAAAATTCACCAAAATGATTTTCAGATCATTTAAATGCATTTGAGAGTAGATGACATTTTTCCAAAAAATTTTTTCGTGTCAGGACCAAAAATTACCAAAATGATTTTTTAAGCTTATAAATGCATTTGAAGTTAGGTGACATTTTTCCAAAAAAATTTTTCGTGTCAGGACCAAAATATTTCAAAGTGATTATTAAAGCATTTAAATGCATTTGAGTGTAGTAACATTTTTCCAAAAAAAATTTTCGTGCCGGGACCAAAATTTGGCAAAATGATTATTAGAGCATTTAAATGCATTTGAGAGTAGGTGACATTTTTCCAAAAAAAATTTTCGTGTCAGGACCAAAATTCACCAAAATGACTATTAGAGCATTTAAATGCATTTGAGAGTAGGTGACATTTTTCCAAAAAAAATTTCGTGTCGGGACCAAAATTTGCCAAAATTATTTTTAGAGCATTTAAACGCATTTGAGAGTAGGTGACATTTTTCCAAAAAAAACTTTCGTGTTAGGACCAAAATTTACCAAAATGATTATTAGAGCATTTTAATGCATTTGAAATTGGGTGACATTTTTCCAAAAAAATTTTTCGTGTCGGGACCAAAATCTACCAAAATGATTATTAGAGCATTTAAACGTATTTGAGATTAGGTGACATTTTTCCAAAAAAAAAAACTTTCGTGTTAGGACCAAAATTTCCCAAAACGATTTTTAGAGCTTATAAGTGCATTTGAGGTTGGGTGACATTTTTCCAAAAAAAATTTTCGTGTTGGGACCAAAAATCGCCAAAATCATTTTTAGAGCATTTTAATGCATTTGAAATTGGGTGACATTTTTCCAAAAAAAAATTTCGTGTCGGGACCAAAAATTACCAAAATGATTACTAAAGCGTTTTAATGCATTAGAGACTGGGTGGCATTTTCCCAAAAAAAATTTTCGTGTCGGGACCAAATTTTACCAAAATAATTTTTAGAGCTTATAAATGCATTTGAGGTAAGGTGACATTTTTCAATAAAAGTTTATGTGGCAAGAGCAAAATTTACTAAAATGATTTTTAGAGCATTTAAATGCATTTGAGGTTGAATGACATTTTTCCATAAGAAAAAAATTTTCGTGTCGGGACCAAAATTTACTAAAATGATTTTTAGAGCATTTTAATGCATTTTAAACTTGGTGGCATTTTTTAAAAAACTTATGGTTCCGGCACAAAATCTAAAATTAAATTTTAATTTTTAAATGCAATTTAAAAACGGTGACAGCTTTCAAAAAATTTTTTTAAACTTTGACACTAAACTTTTTTTCAGAATAATGTAACTAACATCAATTGCATCAGATTATTCAAGAAATCTTTTTGTTAAATTTTGCTCTTGACACATAAACCTTTATTGAAAAATGTCACCTTACTTCAAATGCATTTATAAGCTCTAAAAATGATTTTGGTAAAATTTGGTCCCGACACGAAAATTTTTTTTGGGAAAATGTCACCCAATCTTAAATGCATTAAAACGCTTTAGTAATCATTTTGATGATTTTTGGTCCCGGCACGAAAATTTTTTTTTTGGAAAAATGTCACTTAATTTCAAATGCATTTAAATGCTTTAAAAATCATTTTGGTAAATTTTGGTCCTGACACGAAAAAATTTTTCGGAAAAATGTCACCTACTCTCAAATTCATTTTAAAGCTATAATAATCATTTTGGTAAATTTTGGTCCCGACACGAAAATTTTTTTTGGAAAAATGTCACCTGCTTTAAATTGCATTTTTATGCTTTAAAAATCATTTTGGCAAATTTTGGTCCTGACACGAAAAATTTCTTTGGAAAAATGTCACCCAGTTTTAATGCCTTTAAAAGCTCTAAAAATCATTTTGGTAAATTTTGGTCCCGGCACGAAAATTTTTTTTGGAAAAATGTCACCTAACTTCAAATGCATTTTTAAGCTCTAAAAATCATTTTGGTAAATTTTGGTCCTGACACGAAAAATTTTTTTGGAAAAATGCCACCTATTTATAAATGCGTTTAAAAGCTCTAAAAATCGTTTTGGTAAATTTTGGTCCTGACACGAAAAATTTTTTTGGAAAAATGCCACCTATTTATAAATGCGTTTAAAAGCTCTAAAAATCGTTTTGGCAAATTTTGGTCCCGGCACGAAAAATTTTTTTGGAAAAATGTCACCTAACTTCAAATGCATTTTTAAGCTCTAAAAATCATTTTGGTGAATTTTGGTCCTGACACGAAAATTTTTTTGGAAAAATGTCACCCACTCTCAAATGCATTTAAATGCTTTAAAAATCATTTTGGTAATTTTGGTCCTGACACGAAAATTTTTTTTGGAAAAATGTCACCCAGCTTTAAATGCCTTTAAAGGCTCTAAAAATCATTTTAGTAAATTTTGGTCCCGGCACGAAAAAAATTTTTTTTGGAAAAATGTCACCCAATCTCGAATGCATTTAAATGCTCTAAAAATCATTTTGGTAAATTTTGGTCCCGGCACGAAAATTTTTTTTGGGGAAAATGTCACCCAATTCTAAATGCATTTAAATGCTCTAAAAACCATTTTGGCAAATTTTGGTCCCAGCACGAAAATTTTTTTTGGAAAAATGTCACTTAATTTCAAATGCATTTAAATGCTCTAAAAATCATTTTGGTAAATTTGGGTCCCGACACGAAAATTTTTTTTTTTGGAAAAATGTCACCTACTCTAAAATGCATTTTGATGCTTAAAAATCATTTTGGCAAATTTTGGTCCCGACACGAAAAAATTTTTTGGTAAAACGTCACCTACTCTCCAATGCATTTAAATGCTTTAAAAATCATTTTGGCAAATTTTGGTCCCGACACGAAAATTTTTTTTGGTAAAATGTCACCTAACCTCAAAAGCATTTAAAAGCTTTAATAATCATTTTGGTAAATTTTGGCCCTGACACGAGAAAATTTTTTGGAAAAATGTCATCTATTCTCAAGTGCATTAAAAAACTCTTATATTTTTTCAGATTTCTTGGTTTTGTCACAAAAATATTAAAATATATTTTTAAGTTTTTTTTATGCATTTCTAGCCAAGTGACTTTTTTTTTCAAAAATTTTGGTCTTAACACGAATTTTTGAAAAAAATAAAATAACTTTTTAAAATGAATTTGTATTACACAAAATATATGGTATTTTATAACAGCAAATATTTTTTATTTATAACAAAACAGTCATAGTATTAAAATCATTTTTTAATTTGAATACGTTTTTTTGAAATAGTTGAGAATGATGATATTTTGCTTTAACGAATTGTTTTTATTTTTATACCTAAAAATGTTTTATTTTGCTTTTTTTTTAAATTTTTTTGGTTTAAAAGACATTTTATTGCCTAAAAAAATATAAATTTTTTCTATAATTTTTTTATTGTTATAAATTATAACAAATAAATACTTCTACGATTGCTACTATTTTGTTTTGCTTTATGCAGCTAAACACTTAAATTTTGTACAAAAGTTGAACAAAAGCAGTAGTAAAATAAAATTTATTGGTACTTTTACAATTAAATAAGATATAAAAAGGTGATATAAACAGGATATATAAAAAGTAACCCGGCAGTTTTTTAAACTTTAATTACTTTTTTTCTACTGGATACTTTTTATGATTTTTTTTTTATCTAATATAGAATTATTTCAAGTATAATACATTACAAGATCGTTTTTTAAGAAACAACATTAAACTAAACTTATAATACAGCTTTGTTATGAGATTTTTATTAATTTTTAAAATATTAACATTTCTATTTTTAATTTTATTATTTTAGGTATAAACAATAACGTCATCTTAATGTTTTCCACGTATTTGGAAACATCTTTTGCCTTTTAAGGATACTTTTTACAACTTTTTTTAGAGTATCTTGTTTCATCTTTGCGATTTGTTTTGTAATGTTATTTTTAGCATTATCTAAAGTTTTTGACTAACTTTTAAAAAATTAGACGCAAATATCTAACAATTGTAATGGTCAGTTAAAATCTCTTTTTTTAGATATTAGTTTGTTATCAAAAATTAATTTTTATAAAAAAAAAGTTTCTTTAGCTATATGTAAAACTATCTACTGTAATTGTTTTACCATTTTAATCTTTAAAAATATTGACCAACAATTCATTTTGATGTAATACCACGTTATACTGTTACTTACCTATTTAATGAATATTAAAATTAAGAGATAGGGAAATAATATAAAAAATTATAATTTTAATACTAGTAAATTTAACCATTTTTATGTTAAAATATTCTTTTAAAAAATCTTTTAATACGGTCAATTTTTACATAAAAAAATATTTTTAAACTATTAAAAGATAAAAATTAGAAACATTTGAATAGTTAAAAAAATGTATTATTAAAATACTTTGAAAAAAATTGAAAAAATTTTAAATGTTTCATTTTTCATCGATTGTTTATATTAAAATTAATCTTTATTATTGTTAATATAATTCTATAGATGATTTTCTATAAGATAAAAAAAAGTCATAAAAAAATATTAAATTGAAAAAAAGTTATTAAAGTTTAAAAAACTGTCGGGTTACTTTTTATACATCCTGTATATTTTTGTATAATATATCTATAATTTTAACGGATTTTCTAGAAATCAATTAAAATGAAAGCATTAAAAAAATACATAAACATAAATATCATTAGAATTAAATTTTTTTTTAATAATTATTTACCAAATTTTTGTATTTTTTTTAAATTTGCTTTTTATTTTTTTTAAATTTACTTTTTATTTTAGTTTATTTTGAAAAATTGTTTAAAAAAATTATTTTTATATAGTTTTTAATAAAAACTTATTTTAAAACAATAAAAGAATATAAAATTTTATTAATTAACAAACTATTAATAGATTTATAATGTAATTATTAAAACAAAATATTAAGTATTATATATTTTAAAAATTTAAAGTTTATTATTAAACTCCAGGAGGAGAGATAAATTCTTCTAAATGATGAGTTGTAAAAAAATGTCCCCAATCAACATCTTTAATTCTAAAAAAAAATATATTTAAAAGTTTAATAATTATTTATAATATTTAACTTACATAGAAAGATTATAATAATTTGTTTGTTGGCAAGGGGAAATTGTTTTTGTGTGACATTTTTTATGGCAAACCAAACGACAATCTCGACATTGATAAGCTTGTTTAGAGAAACTACCTGCTATTTTATTTTTACAAACATTACAAACAGTTCCTCCGCGAATTTTAACGGCAACAAATATATGTTCATTAGATACATGTAATTTCTTTCCTCTTTTTAACAATCTTTGTATTGCTGCTTCATTAATAATTTTATGTGGTATAAGGAAGTATTGTTTTTGATTATTTCCTTGGGACAATTCCAATATAATATTACTTTCATGAACACCATCCATAGAAATATTTGATTCATTTCCAATTGATTTTGTTTCAACAAGATTCCTTGTAAATTCACTACCATATCTAGTACGTGATTGTTCACGTGAAGGTGGTAATGATATATCTTCTTCAAGTTCTTGATTATTTTCATAATCTACACTTTTTGCACGATGTTTTGCTTTACTTCTACGTCCACTAAGACGGTCACGTAATTGTCCAAAAAATGAACTATCACGTTTTTCTTTAACATTTCCAGATTTTTCACGACCTCTTGATAATCTTGATTGATCGACGGATTTATTTTTTATTATATTATCTAAACTTTCTGCTCGATTTATAAATTCATTATCATGCACTTGTTTACCCATTGTTCTTGACATTGTGTCTGATGAATATATAGTTTTAACTTTATTTGTTGGATTATAATTATCTATATAATTAATATTGTTTTGATGTTGATGATGTACAATATTATATTCATCAGCGTCTGATATAATTACATTATCTGCTGGTGGTGTCATTCTCCTTTTTATTTCATCAATATTTAAATTTTTTAAATGATCTTCTAAAGCTTTACTTGTTACAGGATCCATAGCATTTTCCATTGATCCATGAACAGATTTAATTAGTGGTTTTTCTTTCAATTGTTGTGATACTGTTTTAACAGTTAATGTTGTTGTTCGTGTTGGTGTTATATCAATTTGTTGCCCATTGATATCTTAAAAAAAATATTAGTTTATAAAATAAAGTTTTTTTTTTATTAATACCGTCATTTTGTGATATTGGTGTTTTTGTGACAGTTACTGTTTCTTTTACAGTAACTCCAGTATTTTTATCAGTTGCAACAAACTCATCATGATATTCTCCAATTTCTCTAACTGTTGGGTCATGATAAAATTGAAATTCAACAGTTAATGTTCCTGAAACAGTATCATTTTTATATGGACGTCCTTGAAGACGTAAACAATGAAGTGATTCATTTGATTTTCTTAACTCATCTAATCCTACAATAGCTAATCCTAAAAACAAATTATCATCTTCATGGTGACTATCTTTATTTGGTAAAATTGTTGAATTATTTGTTTGTACTGTTCTACATAATGATGGATCACCTTCATAAACTTCAAAAAGAATTTCTTCACTTATTGGAGTTATAGTAAAATCAAATGATTCTTCCCAATATGGGTTTACATTAATACCATTACTTGTCTTGTAACGTCTTGATGGTTCATCCATCTCTACAACAACATATGGTTGCAAAACTGTTCTATTATAACCAAGTCTTTGAGCTCTAATTATTTTAACTCTAAGTTTATTAGCTTGAAAATTATCATTATCAATAGATGTTTGAATCTTTAATAAAATAAAATATTTTTACTTTTTTTTAAATTTACCTGAGATTTACATAATCTTTTTACAACTTCATTTACTGGCATACTAGAAATATTTGTTGTATTATCATGAAAATTTTCAAGATTATTAGATATATTTATATCACTTAAATTAATATTTGTAACAGCTAAAACAATACATCTTCTAACAGCATCTTCAATATTATAATTATCAATTATTGCATTCTATAAATAAAAATAAAAAAAATATAGTTATGCATAAAATTTACCTGTAAATTATTATCACGATTAACTAAATCAACTTTAAAATCTGGTCTTCCATTAAAGCATCCCATAAAATAAAGTTGATTTGCAATACTTGCAAGTCTTCCTTCAACTTCACCTGTCAAATTAAGTATATGAGCATCATAACTAGCAACTAAAAGTTTGTCGTTTAAATGTTGAGATGTTACAATTTTGAATATTACTCCTGGTATATAAATATGTGCTTTAAAAGTCTAAACAATATAATATTTTTTTTATAATTAATTTTTTTTAATATATTTTTAACATACTAATTGTTCTCGAGGACCACTTTCAACAAGAATATTATTTATAGAGGGTGACTCATAAATATTTGAATGATCACCATATCCTTCAAAAAGTATCTCTGTCTTATTAGGATTATTAATTTTTCTTGCAGCCTCATTTAATCCACTTATCCAACATTCTAAAGGTTTTGGAACACGATGAGTATTATAAAAAAACCAATTTATTAATTCGTTCGTCCAACTATTCTCTGATATATTTGTACTTAAAAATAAAAAAAAAAGATAATAATAATATTTATGTGTTTTTATCTTAAACATACCTTGCTGATGAAAAATTATAATTATTCGAATTAAGTATAGTTGTTTTATTATTATTTTTATAATTATCATTTGAAGATGTTAAATTAAATGAAAATTCTTTTCGATTATTTGTAGTATTAAATGATTCATTATTTTGCGTATTTTTATTGTTTATATTACTTTCATTATTCTCTACGGTATCAAATGGTTTTCTTCCTTCTGCATTTATTGGTTCATCATCTGCAGTAAAATATGCTAACTGATTAAAACCAAAATATCCCAAAGCAATCAAAAAGATCCATTGTAATAGATACCATAAAACCCCATCAAACATTTTTTTTTGTAAATAAAATACTATAATTTTAAAATTGATTTATATTTTAATAGTATAGAAAAATTTTTTAAATATCAAATTTAAAAAATAATAATAATTTTTGAATATATTTATTATTATATTTTACTTGAAATTAAACTATATAAAATTAAATAAAAATTTAAATCTTTTTTTTTTTATTTGTATATACACAATCCAATATAATTATATATCTTAGCTTATAGTTTACAAATTATACTTTTGATTATAAAAATATGCAAAGTTATAAAATATTTTTAATATATATTACTTCATAAATTAATAGAGAATAGAATAAAGACAAATCAACTATTAAAAGTGATAATATGTGTTTTGTACTTGAAAAACGAGATCGCTTACTAAAATTTACATAGATTTAAAGTAATATTTGAATACACTTATATTTCAGAAATTTAACAATTGGTATATAAATTAAAGAATTCTAAATATTAAAAAAAATTTATATAAATTATTGATAAATAAGGATCTTAGAAATCTTTTTTTATTTTTTTTAATATAAATAGATATCATAAGTTATTATATAAAAATATAAACTTTTTTTTATCTTATTATTAAATTATTTTTATTATAAGTTGAAAAATGTAAAATATTTAAGAAATGATAAATGTAATATAATACTTTTTTTTAAATAAAAAATATTAAGAAATATAATAAAAGAATAGCTTAATAAACTTATATAAAAATTAAAAAAAATTATAATAAAATGAAAAGTAAAACTATTTTTAAATATTATATTATTAATAGAATATTATAATCACTTAAACATTTTAGTAGTATGATTAAAAAGATATTTTGTATCTAAATAAATTGGAGATGTGAAACTAATAAATAATTCATTTTATTTATAATTATATATGTAAAAATGTTAATAAATCACTTGCTTTTACTGATATTAAATAAAGTTATGAGGTAACTATTATATAGTTTTGTTAACTTTATCAATTTATTATAGATATATAATTTAGTTAAAATCAGTGTAAAATAAGATGCCGTGATTTTATTTTATTGTCGTAAAGAAAAGAGTAATATTCTATCTTATATTGAGGAAATTATTATGAGATATTATAAATATAAAATAAAATATTTAAAAGATAGTATTGTTATTATAAACATCTAATAATAATAATAAAAAATTTAATTAAAATAAAACAGATAAAGTGAATTTTGAAATTTTAATTTAATGTAAGAATAATCAACTTATAACAATATACTATTGTATATTTTACAAAAAAAATAAAGTTAATAATTAAAAATTTATATAGTATAAAATGATAAGGAAAAATTAGAAGATATAATTAGACATATCTTACCATCTAAATTTACCTTTCAGACAATTCGATTATTACTAAAACTTTATATCTTTTAATATTTGCTTTTATAAGAAGCTATCTCCTTTAAAAACATTTTGACAGAAACCTCAAGTAGGTGCGATTATTATAACAACGATATAATGAGAAGTGAAAAATACTCGAAATTTCAGATCAAATGTACTTTTTCTCTTTTTAATTAAAAATTTCAATAAACATCTCCTCCTTTTAGTTATTGTTTTGATAAATAAATACCATTATTCATTTAAACATCGACATTTTGTCATAACACAATAATCTTTTTATAAAAATTTTCAAACATTTTACTGTATAATGTTTCCCTTTTCAAAATACAATATAACCTATACGTTAATTTATTAATGTTTTTTTTTTCTTTTATAAAAACAATGTTATCCTAAAGAGTATCATAATATTAATATTTATTTTTATAATAATATATTTTTTTCTTAAAATTTATTTGAAAATGAATGATATAAACATATTCTTTGCAATTAGTAATCCCCAGAAATTGAATATTTTTTTTATTGAATCAGTTTTCAAGTTCTTTCTTATTTTTGATAACACATCTTAGATGATTAATCTCTAAAAGAAATGTATTAAAAATTATTTTATTCCAAAAATTATTTATTTTAAACATAAATATTAAGCAAATAGGCAATATTATTTTAACTATTTTTATTATTAAATAACTAAAAAGTAATTTATAAAAAAATTTATGTAAAATAATTAGTCTAAATGTTATAACATATTTTTTTCGGTAACAAAATTACACAAAATAACAATTTTAATTTTCTGCAAACATATTAAGCACAAGGTAAGTTAAGTTAATGATTCATTTTTTTTTCTTTAACATATTTTAAAAGAAAATTTTTTATAATTTGAATTTTGTTAAAATAATAATACCAAAAATTTTATTTTGTTTAGAAATAGAATTATATTTTTGATTGCCAATCTATGTGGATCACGTTGTTGACAAGTCACTTATAAGAGACTTTTAAAATAAAAAAAAAGTAGGAAAAATATTTCGTATCCACAAAGAATTGATAATCTGTGTGATAATAGTAACTAATATTGTAAAATTAAATTATAAATATTCACTAAATGACACGTTTAACATTACATTAACTAAGTGAAATTTTTAAAGAAATGGTAGAAGTTAATAAACAAATTTTTTTTAATGAAGAATGTCACAATATATATATATATATTTAGTATATATAATTGTTCGTTATTAAATTTTTGCTACTATACCCTTTCAAGGACATTATTATATATATGGCTGATAAACAAACAATATAATTTTAACATATGCTTTGTTGAAATAATAATATAAAAAAAAAAGAATGAATAATAAATTTTTTTTGCGATTAATTGTTTTGTTAGTAAATCGATGAAGCTCGTCTAAAAAGAAAAAAAAATAAATTATTGTTTAAAAATACAAATCAATACAAAGGAAAAAAAACAATATATATATATAAATATATATTGTAAAGGATAAAACATAGAAATGTTTAAACAAAAATATTTTTTTCTGGAAAAGATAAGCATAAATTTTAAAGTTTTGTAACAGTAACCTCGCTTAATCTTTTACCATCATCTGCTTCATTATCCTTTGGTGGAGATGGTGCTTTCCTTGGTTTAGGACTAATTGCTGGTTTACTTCCCTCTCCAGTATTTATTAATAAACTTCCTCCTTGTGAATTAATAATATTTAATGGTGAATTAAGATTTGAAAAATGCGTTTTTTTTTTATCTGTTGTATTATTAATTTCAATCAAATTTGTTGGTAAAAATATTGCCCCTTCAGGAATTGGTTCACTTTTTAAAAATGTTAATCCTTCATCTTCTAATAACATTGATGATGTAGAATCAACTTTTTTAGTTAGTGGTGGACTTTGTGGATATGTATTAGCATAATTTTCATATATATCACCAACATTTGCCTTTGTATCGTTTTTAGAAAAATTTGATTTTTGTGACAATTGAGGCGATGCAGTTTCTCCAGTTGATGTAGAAAATGTTATTTTATCACTATCACTACTACTATTCTTAAAATGTCTTTGAGGTGGTGGATATGTAGGCCTACAAGGTTTTTCATGTTGATAACGATTATTTAAACTATTTGTATTATCAATAGAAAGTGAACAAATACTACTTCCTTGTGAACCTTTTTCTAAATGATTATCTAAATTATCTTCATAATCATGATACATAGGTACTCTTTTTGGTTTATTTTCTTTAAAAATTGAATAACTATTTGATATACGATCATTATAATTACCATTACCACTTGATATCCTACTCTCTGTAAATGTATAATCACTATCAAAAGATGCTACTGAACCACCATAATGTCCACCAATAGCTTTTGTTTTAGTAACTTTTCTTCGAGTATAATCAAAATCATAATTAGTAAATAATACATTTGCATGTGAAATTAATATTTCACAAAATTTTGCTCCAACATTTGGGTTATAATTTTTATCAATACAATTTTCATCAAATAAATTTGGTGATAACATTAATGCTAAATTAGATGCATTCATATTAATAACACTTTCATACTCTGTAACATTACGTAAAAATTTCATTAAATATGCAATATTATCTCTGTTAACTTCAGGCATTTGATTAAGTAAATAATATACAAATTTTAATTGTTCATCTTTTCCTTCTGTTATCATATCAACTGCTTTTAAATAACCACTGTTTAAATTTTTTGGGAATAATTTTGATGGAAGTTCTCGTAAATATAATTTTAAAACTGCACATATTGTATGTGGATCGTGAACAAAATCATCTATTTCTTTTTCTGCTCCAGAATCTAAAGCTGCTCGAAGTCTTTTAACTTTATTTTGATTTCCAGGAACTCTAAATAAGCCTTGTTCTTTCATTCCATTTTCAAATAAAGCTTCTGCACATATTTGTATTGGTGCTGCAATTTTTCTTCCCTCTTTTTTACAATGTTTTTCAATATCAATACCAAATATAGGTTGTCTTATAAAATCTGATATATCTTTATCAATATTTTCAATACGATTTTTTAATATTTTAGCTGATTTTTCATAAAAATCTAAATGTTGCTGCATAAAATCCCGTATAAGCATGGCATTTTGATATTCACGACCCTTTAATGTAAACATTAGTGCTAATGTTGATTCTCTTATTGAATCAACTTTATTAACTAATGAATCAAAATCTGTTTGATATTCTACTGCTTTCCCCTCATCAGTCACTGTTTTCATTTTTTTTTCAATACTATCTCTATTACTAACAACTTTCTTTAACTCATTTTGATTTTTACTTATTTCTTTTGCTAACTCCATATTTTTTGATAATTTTTCAATAATCTGTTCCTCTACATATGTATCCATTAAAACTTGATTATCCACAATATCTCTATAACTACTACCAGCTTCTTTAAATATTCTTTCTAATCCTATACTATATGGTTGAACAAAAAGTGCTTCAGAAAAAAATTGTTGTGCTAATTGATATAAATCTAACTTTTTCTATAAAATAAATTATATGTATATTTAAATAATTTTTTGTTTTATATATAATAAAAAAAATACCTTTTTCTTTTCTATATTTTCTTCTTTAACGTTACTTTTTATTGTCTTTGACATTGCATCACGAATTGACTTTAATGAATCACCAATTCTTGTATTATGTATATCCAAAACTGAATTTGTTAAAAGAAATTCTTTCTTGTTAGATGCTCTAAAAAAAAATTTAATTATATGTTTAAAAAAGAACATTTTAATAAAAAATTAATTTTTTTTTATCAATTATTACTAAAAAATGATATTATAGACTTACAATGGATAAAATGTATAACTTCGTCTACCTTTGCGAATAATTTTTTGTGGTGTAAATAAAAAACCCCTTGATATACCCATTTTTATAATATATATTAATATTTAATAATTATAAACTAGCTATAAATGAAAAAGAATTACAAATGTAATATAATATATAAAAAGATAATCAAAAACGAAAATCATCCTTTTTTGTTTACCTTTTTATTGAATGCTAATTCACATTTGTCTTTTAAATAATATATATTATTAGTATAGATATATATTTTAACAAAAAGGTTAATTGATATCATTATCCTAATATTCTACATTAAAATAAAATTTAATATCATATAAAATTGAAGAAAATATATATTTCGATGTTCTTCTTTTACTGATACGCACCTTTATACTATAGAAAATAATACTTAATTAAAAAATTTCTAATCAATTAGACTATTTTGTTATCTTATTTTCTCATCGATATAAATATTTAATAATATTTACAAATAACTTCATATTCAAAATTATTATATTACTAAAAGATTTTTTTTTTTAATAATATAGTGTAATTTTATTGAAATAATAAATAAAATTGAAAAATTCTTTTCAAGTTAATTCAAATAAATTGATTTTAACAATTGATAATATAAAATATAAATTTTTTTTGAATATATAAAAATATTTAATAAAAAAAAAACTTACGATAATTGGTTGTTTGCTGATGTTGTTTGAGAAGACTTTGGTCCAGCTAGACTTCGAATTCTTTGTACACTATTATTCATACTATCTTTAATTCGATCCATTTTTATTATAAATTTAAATAAATGATGAGGCTTTTTATTTAATATAAGCTTTTTTTTTCTACTTTTTATAAATTTAATTTAAAATATAACCTAAAAATAATCAATTTTTATTTATTTAAATTAAAATTAATTATAAAATTTTTTTTAATTAAAATGTCTTAATAATAACTTAAAAACAAAAAAATATTTTTTAAAAAATTAGTTATTTTTTTAAAGTTTTATTAAAAATAATAATAATAATAAATTTTAAAATAAATTGTCTATTGATAACTAATTATAAAATAAATATTTATATACTGAAAGGAGAAAAAATATAGATTACCAATTAAGGCATGTAAAAAAAAGATAACAAAAAAGATTAACTATACAAATAATTTGTTTAAAAATATAATAAATTATATAGTTATTAAAAGATAACTCATTAATAAACATGACATAATAGTAATAATTTCACTACATTTGATAGAGAAGAAAAGGATGGTGATATTAAAAGTTTAAGTTAATATTAAATGGAAAATAAGTATTTTCTCATAGTAGCTATTATAATATAACAATACATCTTTTAAAAAGTAATGTAAGAGACATCAATTTTATTTCAACCATATAGTATATACTTTATTAAATAGAACTGATTTACAAATATACATGGAAAGGTCGTATTAAAATTAATCATTCTAAAATTTTAACTTCATTTTAAAATAAAAAGTAATATTATACTTAAGATTTATATTAATTTTAAAGAAGACAAAGAAAGTATAAATTTCCTTGTTTAAATAAAATTATAAAAAAAAACTATTTTCTTAATTATATTTAATTTTTTTTCAAAAAAAAATATTTTATTTTAAATATAATAAAATAAAAAAATGGTTTGAACTTTTTGATGCAAATAGTGTACAAATAAAAGTACTGATAATAAAATGATAGAACATAAAAATAGGAGTCGATAATGGTATTAGTAACATATTTATATTTTATAGAACTTTTAGTCTTATGGCCAACTAGTAATAATAAAGTTATAAATAATAACACGATAAGTGAAAAGAAGAAAAATTTTTAAGATTATTTACAATGACATTCATATTATATCTACCTGTAATATTTTTCAATATCTTATACTATTTTATAATAATTATAAATGTATCATATTATAATAAACTATAATCTTTATAAAAATTTTTATCTTATTAGAAAATTATTTTTATAATGACAAAATTTTTATAGAAAATTTAATGATAAAAATGATGAAATTTTAACTAAAAATATATACATAGTACCAATTATTATGATATAAACAAATTATATTATGTCAAAAATTCTCTTATCAATCTTTTTTAAATATTATAATAAAAAAATAAATTTAAAACATCAATGTGACTTATAATCATGTAATTGGTATACTTTTAACAGTATTTACAAAGCTATTATAAAAATATTTGTGACAATAATAAAATAATAATATATAATATTCTATACTAATTTTTTTATATAATCTTTTTTTATTTTATTACAAAGTTTGTTAAATTCAAAAAGTTTAAAGATATTCTTTGTATATATTAATAGAAGACATTAAAAATATATAGTAAAAGTATAATTCAATAATAATAGCATATATTGACTATTGGTTATCTTATTCTTATTACACAGTAACATCTGGCGTAAACCATAATATTAATAAATATTATCAAGGTGCTTATATAAATATATATAAAGATAGAAATTAATAAATATTTTTTTGACACTTTTTTTTTTTTATTAAAAAATATTTTTAAAAAAATATTTTAGTAAAAAAATTTATATATTAACTACATAAGAAAAACTTGAAATGGAGAAAAGTCAATAATATAGAAAATGTTAAATAAAATAACACATTTTTATATGTAAAAAAAAAATATACATATATAAATATAGATGTTATTTAAAGAAAAATAAAAGTTTAGTTTTGTCTCTATAAACTATATAGTAGAGAAATAAAAGTGATACAAATTTACATACATATTTATATAAGTAAAAAAATAATTTTTTTTTATTATTTTAACTAAATAAAAAATGTGAGGGAGTAAAATACATTGAAAATGATAGGATGAACAAGTTACAATACATTTTTTTTTATTATCTAATACAATAAAATTAGAAAAAAAAATAAAATCATTTAAATCAACAGTTAAATGAAGTGATTGTACATATTGAGTGGTAAATATTTGTCTCGAAATTATTTGAATATGTATATTGACGCCTTTTGTCTTTGACATAACTAATATAAAATTAAATGATGAATCATAGATTTTTATATAATAATATTATATATATTTGGTCATGTTGTAATATCACGAAAAAATGCAAAAGGTTTTTTGTATTAAATTTTACAAAAAAAAATTTATTTTTTGATAAATTATATAAATAGATAAGTATTAAACAATAATAACTAGTTGAAACGTTCAATATAGTTTTTAAACAAATTAAATATTTTAACATATTTTATATGTACTTAAAATATGCTTATATAAGTTTAAAAAATTGATAATGTGAATATTATACAAAATATAATTTATAAATAAAAAATAATGAAATTATATATATTTATATGAAATATATTTTATCTAAACAATTTAATATCAAAATATTTTATTTTAGAATTAATTTTTTTTTAGCTAGTATTATTTTTATACATATTGTGATTATAATATTAATTACATACAATAAATTTTTATATTAAAATATCTTTTATTTTCTAAATAAAATTTTTAAATTAGCAAATGCCTATGTATTTAAATAAAAATAGTAAATTCAATTGTATTTTTTTTTTAAAATAATGCTTTAAAATATAGTTTATCAAAAAAGATATACTACCGATAATAATAAAACTGTTTTTTTTATCTTTATTTATTTATACAAATTTAAAATTTATGTAAACATATTAAATGATGCTTAAAGTAATAAATTGAATAGTATAGAAAAAAGTACAAAGAAATGCTTTGATAATATAACAAACAACATTTTATGTCTACTTGTCTTTGTATATACATATTAATATAAGATAAAATTAATTTTTTTTTTGTAGTTAAATGAGTGATAAAATAATTATATTACAATATCCTTGAAAAGAAATATATATATATATATTTATCTTAAAGGTTATTAAAAAAAAGTTTTTTTTTATGTATTATTCTATCAAAATAACACGTAAATAAAGATTTAATTTTAATAATAAATAAATTTACTTGATATAGAAATATATAACAAAAAAGTTAATCTTTTAATTAATTTATATTTATTAATAAATATATATATAAAATATAAATAAAAGAAGCCTTTTTTCAATTTACCTTGTGATCCACTCAAAAATTCATGTGCTTATAATGGTACTTTTATACAATTTACAGCAACTAAAACATGTTATAATAATATGTATATATATTCTTTCAATTATTTTACTTAACAATATATAGAAATCGAATAGATTAAATAAATATATAGGTATTCATATGTGGAAAAGATGACTGTTTTGATATTCTTATCAAACAGACAGTAAAAATTATGTAATTACTTTTTTTGATGAAATGAATAGATTTTTCAAAATGTTTGAAAGTAGAAATATGAAGGTGTAAATGTATAAATATGTTACATCAAATTGAATAGAGATAATTTCGTTTTCAAATTTATTTTATAAACACAAAAATTTTATTTAACAAGACCTTTGAATATATATATGCATATATATATATATTTTTTTTTTATAATCAATCAACTAACAGTATTTAATTCTTTTTCATTAAATTGTTTAATTTTTATACAAACAGATTGAACAATAAAAAGTTAGTTTTGAAAAGTTGATAAAGTATAATTATGTATCATTTTTCTTTTTATATTATTAATAATGATTTATAGTATATAAAATTTATATTGTAATATTAGCTTTTAATATTAAAGTAGATAATAAATGAATATCCGAAAAAAGGTATTATAATATTATTAAAATTATAAAATATTTAACAAAAAAAATATTTCTAGTAAATAGGATTACTAAAAACAATAAAAAAAAAAAAGTTTTGATATTTAATATATAAATAAATGATAAAAATTAAAAAATAAATTTTACAATATAAATATAACAAAATAGTTTTTTTTATTTTATAAATATTATAATATATACAATGATTTTTATTATATAAAACACATGAAAAAATAATACAACCAAATATTTACATTTTTCCAAATAGTACAGATCAAAAAATTTCTATAATCCAACTTAGTTATTAAAATAAATATAATATATAAAATTTGGTATCTTTTAAATTATTATGATTATACAAAAAACTATGCTTATAATTTAAATTTTATACATTTATATTTTAATATTAAAATAAAATACAAAAATTAATATTTTTAAATACCTTTTGTTCACATGATGAATCATCCAATTTGTTTTATCAATTTATTGTTACATTTATCTATTTTAAATTTATTTTTGTAGTTTAATATATTTTAAAATGAATATAAATAATTGTTTATTTACAAATATCGTTAATTTCATTTAAAAACAAATTATAAAGATTAAAAATTTTATTATTTTTATTTTATTAATTCATTAATTTTATCCTTTCAATTATATATTCATAAATATTTCATTATTTTAGTTTTCTTATGTTTATTTTTATATCAAAATATTTTATATTACATTTTTATTAATTGAACTATGTTAAATTATCTAAAAAGTTTAAAATAAAAACTTTAGAATATAATTTTGTTAAAAGAACATTTTATCTTTTTTAAAAATATAAAAATATTTAACAACTGTAAATATAAATTAAAATTATACTTTAGAAATATTAAAATATTTAAGTAGTTTAAAATTTATATATATATATAGATATATATTACTTTTTATACTAATATTATCTTTAACTAACACAATCATTTTCAAAAGTTTTGTCTGCTTTTCTTAAATACATCCTCATTTCTTTATAACCTTTAAAAATTTTACATTATCTTATTTTATTACTTATTTAATAACAGATAAAATGAGAATGCTATTCTTTAATAGTTGTTTTTATATACAATTTTATTTAACATAATTTGTATTAAAGTATTATATACTTTTTATTTTTTTTGGGATAAGGTAAGCTAAAATAATGATCAACTGATAATGTAAACAAATAATTACTAATCAATTCAATATATATATATAGATAGATTCCTACATATACATATATTAGTTCAGTTATTTGTTACTTTTTTCTATAAATATGAGTAGTTAAATTAATAAATAAAAAGAAATCATTATATTATTAAATTTTAAGATACCTTTATAAAACTATAAATTCTTATTAAAAGTATTTATTAATTTCTAACATTATCATATCTATCAATAAGAATACCTTGAATCATATTACATAAAAACAATCTATAATTAATATCATATTTATAATCATTTATTGTTATACTATTATCTACCTAGTACCTATTTCTTTAACTAATTTTTTGTCCTTATTACAGCCTTTTAAACGGTTAAATTTTGTTTGCCGGAAATTGATGCACATTTACTTTAAAAACCCTAAGTTTCTTGATAATGTCTATTTATCATTTGTTTACTACTTTTTAATACCATTTGTGATAATTCTTAAAGTAATGTCTGCTGTTGCATAAATATACTTAAATTTTAGCTATGGATACCGATATATTTTATTTGTTAATTTCTTCAATAACCAAGTTTTTTTTTATACATAGTACAACAAAAATATTTCCTTTGATTACTAAGTGAAAATGAAATTTATTTAGAAAAAAATAAATTATATTATCCTTTTCTCTTTTTATCATTCATTTAGATTTCTTAAGGTTTTTTTTTTCTTTCTTTTTTTTTTCTTTAATATATTTTTTATATAGATATATAAATATATTTTTTTTTTCTGGTTATAAAATGCCTACACGTCAAATTATTAAAGAAGGTTGTTTACAAACTAAACTTATTAAATATAAAGGAGCATTAATGTTTAAAAAAAAGGTTTGTATTAATTATTTTTTATTATTTATAAAAATTTTATTTTTAAGAAAATATTATATGAAAAAGAGAATTGTTGGGTTGTACTTTGTAAACATGATGATAAAATTCCTCTTCTTGAATGGTATCCCTCAAGTTTGGCTGTTGAAAACCATAAACCAGCCCAAGTTGCTGACTTGTTAAATGTTTCTTACATAACACAAACTGTTGGTGAAGAAAGAGCTTTCATAATTGGTTTTGATGACCCTCAACGGGAGCCGTTAGAATTAGTATCATTATCATTGTAAGTTTGTCTACATTTGATAATATCTAAATAGTAAGCAATATATTATAAAAATTATGTTTGTATTTAACCAATAAATTTAACATAAATTTTTATATATTATAGAGATGAATGTATTTTTTGGATTGAACAGATAAGAGAAACTTTATTATCATTAAATTGTTTATCACAAACTTTAGAAAATATGTATACAATAGTACCAGAGGATAACTTATCTCAAAATGGTATAGATGATGATAATAAAAAAGAATATCCAAATAATATTCAATTAAATAGGGATAATACTTTCACCTTATCATGTCCTTCAAATTTAAAAAATGAAACTATGCCTTTATCTAAAGAATTAGAAAATAAAGAGGAAAATAATAAAAAAACCTTAATTGAATCATCTTTATCTAATAATATAAATTCATTATCAAAAAATGAAATAGGTAATATAAATGATTATGAGGAAATAGAAAAAATTAATGAAAATTATAATAATATTCAACAACCATTAATTTGTAAGTTTTTTATTTAAAAAAAATTTTTTTAATAAAAATTATTTTTAAGTAGTTGTTCCTGAAATTGAAGCGCCACAAATTATAAACAATCGAACACCAACCTCATTGTCATCTATATCATCATCTTCATCAACACCAAATGTTAATAGTTTAAATTCATTAGATAAATCTGTATTAAATCATAAATTAACTAATCCTTCAAGTCCTGAAATAAGTAGCAAAAAAACAAATGATTATCGATTTGGAACACGCCCAAAAAATAATAAATTAAATATTCCAAAATCAACAATACCTACATTGCCACCTAGAAATTTGGATGAAAATGAATTTAATAATATACCATTTAATAATTCTTTAAAAAAAAATATAAATAAAGAAGAGAATATTTGTAAAAATTTAAATTCATCCAGTCCTGAACCTATAAATTTTTCATCAAATCTTATATATGATAAATTATATAAACCATTTAAACAATCAGCACCATCAACAACATCCTCAGATAATGAAACATGTTCATCATTAACAGATAGTATTGCTTCAATGACACTTAATAATTTATTACCATTAAAAGCTGGAAGATATAAAACAAATTTAAATGAAGTTCATTCAACAGATTTTTATGATAATCTACCTGTATTATTAAATGTACCACCATCACTTACAACATCTGATGGAATATATGATACATTACCTATTGATTCAGCTGACTTATTAAATGAACATCGTATTAGAAATTTATCATTAGTATATACAGTTATTGCTGAGCATATAATATTTGTTGAAATATCAGGAAGAGTATTTGTAGGTGGATGGACAATACAAATGCATCCAAAATTAATTGGTCTTATACATGTTGGGGATGAAATTATTGAATGTGATAATAAAATTATTAAAGATTTAGAACATTTTCATAATATATTATGTGAACATGATTTATCTGGAAATCCTATTTCATTACGGATACGTTCAATACCATTTGGTAAAGTATTTTTTATTAAAAAAATTCCAAAAAAAACACCAGAAGAATTATTAGGATTAATATTAAAAAGAAAGAAAAATTATATTGTAAATGATAATAGAGAAATATGTTTAAAAACGGAAAATGGTATAAATGAAAATGATATTAATTCAAAAAATAAAATAATTTATGAAACATTAACAATACAAGATTCATCATCACCAGTAATAACAGAATTGAATGATAAACCTACTAATATGTTCGCTACATCAGATGATCATTTGTATCGTAGGATTGATAAACTACCTAAAAATTCACATTTTTCTATAATCATACATCCACGGGACTTTTCAAGATTAATCAAAGCAAATATAAAGCAATCCATGACATTTTTACGTTTTATTCATGATCAGTAACAATATAAATACATAGAATCCTCTTAAAAATTTTTATCAAATCTTCTCATTATTAAGAATATTCGTTAAAAAAAATTATTTTTTTTATCTGTCACAATGATGCAGTAATACTTTTTAAAAAGTAGTATATATACAAATAAATAATTCTGATCTCAAAAAAGAAAATAAATAAAAAAAATAATGACATTTTAAATATTTTACTAATTCAATAAAAAATAAATTTAATATAACATTTTGATGTTTGGTTATTATAAACAAAAAATAATATAAATTTTAAAAAAGCAATAAAAATTTTTTGTTTAATTATATTTTTGATAAAAAAGAAACACTTTAAATAAAAAAATTTTTTTTATTTAATATTATTTTAATGATAAATAAAAAATGAGTTAATTTTATAAAATATTTTTATATAAATAATTATATATGAATTTTATTTATTTTTTATATAAAAAAATTTAATATTATAACTTTTTTTTTATTAAATTTTTAGTTTTTATAATTTATGTTTATATTTATTTTTTTTTTATAATTTATATAAAAAGATGTTACTAAAATATTATATAGTTTTTTAATGATAATGTATGAGAAAACCTTTTAAAGATGTTTAAAAGAATTTTTATGTGGTAATATATTAAGATATTATATTTCTTTGAGAAAAGTGCTTTTTAAATTTAAAATTTTGTTATTACTTTTGTTCCTATTTAAATTATTTTTTTATAACAAAAATCTTCTTTAAAATTTATCTTCCTACTTTATATTATCTTTTTTTTTTGTTATATTATTTTTATGGTATAAAAAAAATCATATAAAAAATAATTTTATGAAATAATAAACCATGTTTATTAGTATTTTTTATGTATATTTACATATTTTACTAAATAATATAACATATTGGTTAAAGTTTCTTTTATCAATTTTTTTCCTTTCCTTTAATAATCCAGGTGTAAAAATATACTTTAGTTAGTTTATTTTACGATTAAATATTAAACTGCTTAATTGCTTTTGTGTTGCCTAACTACTTTTATGATTGTTAATAACAAAAAAAATTATAATCAGGGATATTTATAAAGTATAACGTGTTGACATTTCAATAAGATCATATGTATTAACATTCTCAAATCGTTATAATGTTAAAAATATTTTAATTGGTTCTTTTTCTATAATTAACAAAAAAACAAATAAAATATATATATTTTTTTTACATAAATATCAATAAAAATTTTTATTTATCTTTCGTAATTTTTTTATTTATATTTTATAAACTTTTTATTATAATTTTTGTTATTTTTCCATTTAAAATAGCTCTCATCAAAACTATCTTTAAACAATAAATATAATTTTGTTATATTTTTTTTCCATATAATTAACAATACCATTCTCGTATTGTTAACTTTTCACATTCAATATTATTTCAAATAATAGCTTTTGTGTCAAGCTATTAACTAAATATCATTGAGTTTGGTGCATTTATTTAATGTTTAGATTTTTTTTATGTATTTGATATTTTTAAAATTTTAGAATTTTCTTAAATCTTTTTTTTTATCATGCCAATCTACATAAACTTTTATTTTTAAAAACATTTTAAAGTAATAAAATCACATATACTTTAATTATTTCTGTGAAAAAGTATTGTAAGATTTCTTTTCTTACACTTTTTATTATTTACATTTAATATTTTTACTGATATTACTTACAGTCATTACCAATAACGTTAGATTTTATTAGTTTTATTTATTAAAAATATTGTTTTTTTTTAATATTTTGGAAAAATTTACTTTAAGAATATTTGATAAGAGTTTAGAAATGTTTTAAAATACGTTTATTTTCTATATAATGTTTATAATAAAATTTAAAAACATTTAATCTACCAAATAAATCTTACTTTTCTAATCTTTAATCAAAATCAAGTCTTCTTTTATTAAAAAAAAAAGTAATTTTTAAAAATAATAAAAGAAATTTCATTATCTGTAAAGATTTTAATTAGCTTTCTTTTTATAATATTAAATGAATAAGAATATATATGTATCTTTTTTTTTGCCAAAAGCTGTCTTATATAATGTAAATGTATCATGATATGACATATAGAATGATTTTAATTAGAAAACATATTTTAAACTTTTTTTATAATTTTACAAATATAATATTATTTTATGCCAATGATTATATGTATTTTTTTTATAATCATTAAATAAATTCAATCTTTTTTATTTAATTTATTTTGGGTAATTTTTATATATATTAATTATACCCATGACGATTTATAAATGTATTTAAAGCTAAAGATGTTCTTTTAAAAATAACATTCAATCAGATAATGCATTTTATATTTATTAGCTTTTAATTTTAAATAAATTTGCATTAATAAATTATTTTAATACTCATTACTTTTATTATATTTTTTTTTTCTGATATTATATAACAAAATGGCAATGTATTAACAGGGATAAAACTATATGGTGACTTTTTAATTTATTTTTCTTAATCTAATGTATTATTCTTTTATATTTTTAATATAATATTAAAAATAAATTTTTAATACTTATTAATTTTAAAAAATTTTATTTTTTTATTTGTTAATATAAATTTCCTTATTAAATTTTAATCTATAATATTAACGGTATACTTTACTAGTTTTTTAATAAACTTTATTATCTTTTGATAATTATTTGTTTGATAACATATATATGATCTAAATAAAATTTTTTCATTAAGTTTCTTTTATATATTTATTAATAAATTTTTATTTAACATAAAATGTTCATTAAATAGGATGTTTTAAAAATTATGGTAGAAATATTGTTTATAAAGAATAAATATTTAATATTACATTTTATGTTGTTTTTAAAAAAAGAAAGAGCAGTTAAAATAATTTTTTTAATATTATTACAAAACAAATATAGAAAAATTTTCAATGAAACATTTTTATTTGTTATATTAATATTATTTTTTTTTTCTTTTTTTTCATGTTGTAGTTAACATTTTATAATTATTATTATCCATTTTATTAATATTTAATAATATATTAAAAAATTTACGTAATATGTATTAGCTTTAATAAACATAATTTAATGACAAATGTTAAGAAGTCCTTATCACATTTTTATAATTTTTTTTTCTTAAAATATAAAAATTAATTGACATATTTTATTGGTAAATTTTTATATAATCATATCAATAAATGATAAATAAATTATCTTTTTAAATTTTATTCATATTATTAATTACACCTTATCTTTGAAAAAAAAATTTTTTTTTTATAAATATTATTTTTTATTTTAAGATATATTTGATAATATAAAATATAGTTATAAATTTTTAATTATAATGATTAAAATAAAAAATAAATTACTAATCAATAAAGAAATTTTTTTAAATTAAAAAATTATTTTGTTTACTTGTAATACTGTATAAATATAATTAATAAAAAAAATTATCTGTAATTAAGATATATTACTTGCCATTTTTCATTAAATCAAAAACATTTTAAATGCAAAGTATTATTTTAGTAAAAGACAATTTTTATAAAAAAATATACAAATTAACACTTTTAAAATTCTGATACACATTATTTTCTAATTTGTTATTAAAATTTTTCTCATAAAACTATGATTTGCTCACACAAAATAAAATATTTTTTATTTCTAATAAAAAAAATAAACACAATATATATTATCAGATTATATAACTATAATGTCTTGAAGCATTATAATATGTATATTTATGAATAACAATATTTTTTGACAAAATAAAATATAAATTATACTATTACAATTTTTATTTTGAATTACAAAATATTAATTATTTAAAATATTTAATTTATTAAAATTTTATTTTATTAATTTTCTATTTTAAAAAAAGAAAATATATTTTTTTAATTAATTTTGAATATTATTTTTCTCTAATCTAATAAATATTTTTGTACTTTAATAATACAACAAAAATTTTTTTTAAATTTTTTTGTGTAATGTCTTTTTTTTTAATAATTAATTAACAACTAATTTAATCATCACAAATTTTATTTAGTAAATTTAGCAAAAATGAAAAAAATAGAAACTTGTGACTGAAGTTTTTTTTTAAGTAATTGTAAAATAATTTCATATTATTTTTTATTCGTGACTTTTTTTTATATATTATATAAAAATTTAATTTAAATATGCCATTGAGGTGGAAATAAAATAAAAAGAAAAAACTTTTAATTAAAATTTATATACTGTAATTTTATTATAACCTTATACATTTTATTAATTGCAATTTTTTTACAGAATTTATGCTTTTTCTTAACTTTTACAATTGTTAGTACATTAATTTATTTTAAAAGATACATATATAAAAATATATTTTTTAATTTTATAATTCTAATGGTAAAAACTAATTTTATTAATTAATCCTTATTTTAAAAATCAAGTAAAATATTAAATAGAATCATTAATTAATATAAAAGAGGTTACTTGATTAGTATGCACTTGAAATAATATAAACTTTCAATTCAATTAATGGTATATCTTTTAGTTAATAAAATTAAAAATTTAAATATATATTAATATACTTCTTTTCTCATATCCATTTTTAATAATCATTTTAATAAATGCCAAAAATAAGCTTTGAAATTGTTAATGATTTATTTTAATTAAGCTACTTTTATATTTTTTTTTATTTTTATCTCTAATTTTTTTTATATATAATTATAATATACTTTTGTTTATTAAAAAGTTCAAATTTTGTAAGATTTTTATTTTAGCATTTTTTATATTTACTTTCTCATCTTATTATCAATTATTAAAAATGAATTCAACATTTAATAATATTTCATTTGATAACCAAATGGATTTATTTAATTCACTATCTCCTGATAAAGTTTCTCAAACATCACCAGCATTACCAACATCATCATTGTCACCATCTAAAACCCCACCAGAAAATTTTATTTGTGGAGGCTGTAAAAATATTATTAAAGATAAGTACATGCTTGAAGGTAACAACCAATATTGGCATGAAGATTGTTTACAAGTATGTTTTTATTTTTTAATATATATATTTAAAATTTTTTTTTTACTCCATATTATTATTGTTATAGTGTGTTTGTTGTCGTTGCCGTTTGGGTGAAGTTGGTAATACATTTTATTTTAAAAAAGAAATGACGTTATGCCAACGGGACTATATGCGATTATTTGGTGTATCCGGAACCTGTACTTCATGTAAAAAACATATCAATGCATATGATTATGTCATGTGGTCAAAAAATAATGTTTATCATTTGGAATGTTTCTGTTGTTCAATTTGTAATCAAAAATTTTGTGTTGGTGATAAATATTTTGAGAAAGATGGCAAAATTATATGTTTAGCGGATTATCAAAAACATTTTGTTGAAAAGGAAGAAAGTAATGATGAAGATGATGAAGATATTCAAAATAATTCTGTATCAACAATTCATAATGATTATAATTATGTAAATGTAAGGAATATTCATTCAATGTGTTTATGAAAACAATTTTATATTTTAGAATGAGGTTGTGTCTTACATATCACTGTAATTAAATTTATTAATAAGCAAAATTAAAAATTGCTATTAACTTTTAAAAGTAAATAAACGGCAATATATCAATATAAGTAATTATTAGCACAGTTGACAACAATTTTTTTTATAACAAGATTAAATCAATGAATTTTTATACAATAGAATTAATATTTTTTTTATACTAATTGGTGTGCTCCCAAATTAAAAACTTTTCTAGCCGTGTAGTTTTTAAAAAGATTCTGTTACAATCAATATTACAATATTTTTAATTAACTTTCTTTGAAATGTCTTAATCAAAAAATAGTAGCAAATAATATTAAACGCTATATATGAACTATTTGAATTGTCAAGAGAGTAAAAAAAGTGAAATTAAAGTATTCATGTATAAAAAAAAAATTAAATGTAAACTTTCTAAAATATGTTACATTTAGAACTATTAAATATATATATATATAAATATTATTATATTTTTTTATAATAAATTATTAATTTTATTGTTTTATAAAAAAGAATAAAATATATAATAGCTAGAAAAAATAATTATAAGGTATTAAAAATAACATTAACAATAAACAAAAAAAATAATTATTACTTTATTTACATTATAATCTTTTTAATAAATATAAAAAAATTTAATAAAAAAAAACTGAAATTAAAAAATATATACAAAAAGTTTTTTGAATGAATGACTTTATATCAAAATAAAGTATATATAATTTATTTGCATATGGTACTTGACATCTTTTAATATTGTCTAAAAAAGAAAGATTTATTTTGAAATATTTTAACTATCAATTGCTAAATGCATAGTAATTTTTTTTTCATTTTAAAATTTTAATAGTCATTTTAATCCACCTCTATGAATCTGAATTCTTTTGTTAAATAAAAGGAAACAATTTAGTTGAATTTAACTTTGTTAAAATCTATTAGGTCAAATATCATTTAAAGCTATACCACAATATTCATTAAATTTTATATATTAAATTTTTGAAACTCTTATTTTCTTATCATATTTCATATCATTGTGTAGTTTTAATCAAATAGTTCATTAATGTAATAAAAAAAAAATTATAAATATATCCATCATGAGATACTAGAATAGTATTTCAATAAAAATTTTCCTAATTTTATAAAATAATATCAACTTTTTTTAACAATTATTGTAGTTAATTTATATTGACAGACTTTTAATTTTCTTATGAAATTATTTTTCTTTTATTCTTCTTCTAATGGATATGAAATAAAGATTTTTATATAAAAAATATAATATATTTATAAATAAAATATTTTACATTTGAAATATTTATTTTTATGTTTTTCAAGTAATATGTAAATTTAAAAAAAAATTAATTTACTGGTGATACATAAATAAAGGACATCTGCACTCCTAAGAAATGTCAAAAAAAACAAAATTCATACGAAATATCACAAAGTTTTTTTTTATTCTAAATAATTATTAAAATTTAAAAGTAATAATACGTTAGTATTTTCTTTTTGCTTTTTTCTTAATATAATTAATAAAATATTTTTTTGTTTTTATTCATCTCAGTAAAAAATTTATTTACATATAAGATTGTTTTTTTTTTAATCTTTGATAAGTTATTAACTAAAAATTTTAACAATTATTTTTACAAATTTTAAACAAAATTTTATTTGTTTTATGACAAGCAGATTAATGAATATAATTTCATAATTACCATAATTATATTTTCACTATGAATATTTATTATAAAACTTTAGAAAAAAAAAATTCTATATCTTAGGCAATATAAATAATTACTAAAACAACAGTTTTTTTTTCACTTTTTTTAAAAAAAAAAACCTTGAAAAGTAAAATATAAATCATTATTAATACAAATGTACTTATATTTTTTTTTTAAACTTTGTATGTTCTGACTTTCTTATTATTTGTTTATATATTTTTATAATTTTTTTTTCCATTTTTTTTTTGTACTTCACATAACAGTAGATCAGTTTTTAATAATTTTTTTTGAATAAAATATCAAAAATTATTTTTTTTAACCAGTTATTTTTTTTATATTTTAAACAATTTTTCTTATTTTACAATAATATAATCATCAATAAAAGTATGTCAATAAAATTGTTTTAACTTATTAAACTTATTCTTACATTAAGGATCATTTTTGCTTAAAATATTTACAATTTTGAAATAAAAATATGTTCTGAGTTAAAAAAAATAATGATATCTGTGATTAAAATTTAAACTATTTCTATGTTAATAATATTTATTTTAGTCAGTATCGTTGTTTTATTATGTTTGGTGTCATAAAATAATGAGTTACCTATAGATGAATAAATATAATAGTTTCAATTTACATTATCATAACTATCTTTTTTATTTTAATGTTATGGGTTCTAAATTGTTAATTCAAAAATTTCCTATAAACATTATTAAATATTAAACACCTCTTTTATTTTTATGTTCCCCTTCTTTAATTATATTAATAACATCTTATGTCATTTTGTATATTACATATCTTCAAATTTATTCTTAATAAATTGGGAACTTTGATGAATGAAGAAAAAGCGACATAAGATGTATTCTTTTAATTTTTTACTACTACTTTATTGTTTAGATATCATATATTGTTATTATATAAATTCTTGACATTATATTTGTTATAATCATTTTCTAATATCGGGTTCTTCAAATTCTATTGTTGTTTCATCTTATATATTAGACCTTTATTTAAATTATCTTATCAATTTTTTTTATTGTTCTACTTTATTAAAATGCAATATAATTTTAAATTAAAGATAAAAGCTTTTTAATTTATATCATTTTTTTATAAATAATGAATATTTTAATATACTATTTTAATTAAACAGGTGTTTAATAATTTTAATCAAATACAATATTATTAAATATGTAGGAGATAATTTTATAAAATAAAAATATATATAATAATATTTTATGTATTTTTTTAAATATTATATTAAACAACATTTATTATTAAAAAAAAATGTGAATTTAATTTTTTATTAATTAAAATGCACATAATATTTTCATAATTATTCAAACCTATTCAATTATTATTTTTATATAATACAAATTAACGCTTGTATTTAGGTGTAAAATAAAAATTTTATATTTTTATGATAAATTACCTAAAAAACTTTATAATAGTTGTAGCATACATAAATCTCTTTTAAGATATCTTCTCGCATATTTTACAATTCTCAATTGTGTAAGCATTCTCGATTTAACAAATTACTAACTATATTTTTATGTACTTCTTTTATCAATAAAACTTGTTTATTTAAAAAAACTATGTTAAAATATATTTAAAAGGTTTAAATATTTTTTTTACATAATAAAAATAACTTTTAAAGATATATTGTTCTAATAAAGTTAATATTGTTTGTAAAAAAATCAAATTGAATTTGCCTTTAAAAGAGTCTTATTATTATAAAAAAAAGCCTTCATTTTCGTTGTATTTGTTTATCTACAACTAATCCTAAGTTTCTTTTGTTTGCTAACATACCATGTTACATAATTTGAAATTTCTTATTTTTCAATCTTTAAATATATAAATATTACTCCATTATCACAATACATCAAAGGTTGGAATATTATATTTTTGGTTAAATAATATCATCTAAAAATTCATTTGAAAGAATATGGACAATGATAAATAATTAATGAAAAAGTAGAAATTACACTGTCTATATCTTTTACAATTGACACCCACAAAATTATTAATTTTTATTGCACACATTCATTTGATCTTTTTTTTTTATTTTTTTTTTAATTTTCACTTAAATTTTCTATATAATTTTTATTTTTCACAAAAAAATAATATAAAATAAAAATACTTAAGAATGAAAATAATTTTTTTTATTTCTATATTTTCTAAAAAAAAAATTAGTTAAGCATATTTGGTCAAAAAAAAAGACTAAAAGAATTTTAAAAAAGATATTTTTTTAGTAGTAAATTAGCTTTTCCAAACAATGTATATATATTCATATTTTAATAATTATTATATTTTTTAATAAAATACTTTAGTACATAAATATATATAATTATATTTATTTATCATTATTTTTTGCCATTGTAACGTAAAATAAATTTTATTTTTTTTAACTCTATTATATTTAATGTAAATGGTAAACAGTTAATAGACCGGTAATTAAAACATATATTTATATTTTTTTATTTTGGTATAATTAAATTTAAATTACCTAATTTTAATAATATAATTTTATCATTTTTGTTATTGACTTAAAATCTTTACAAATATATATATACAATATTTTAATCAGAAAAATAAAGAAAATATACTAAAAAGAAGTTAGTTTTTTTTTTCATATATTACTTCATAAATTTTTTTTCTCATCATCATTATTATTAAATGGTTTTATGACTTAGAACAATATTTCTTTATATTTATATTAATAATAAAATTTACTAAAAATAATTTACTTTACTGATTTTTCTCACATTTATAACTATTTGTTTATATCCATTTTTGGCATACTTATATTTACAATATTTTTTCAATAGAAGCCAAATTTTAATATTTTAACATATAAAAATACAGTATAAATTTTCTATTTATATTCTCAATTATTTTATAGTATTCTATATTTTTAATATGAATTTTTTTTATTAATCATTATCTTAAAATTATATTGTTTACATTTTATAAATTTGATTAAAAATTGTATTATACAAATAAATATAAATCTTTAATAAATATTTATACATAACTTTATTAATTAATTTAAATTTTTTTTTGTAAAAGATAGCTCAAAAATTATAAGAATTTTTATGATATATTATTTTACTCTCTAGAGTATTATTTTTTTCCTAATGATCAAATATTTGTTTCCACTTTATAGCAAAATACGTTTTATGGTTGATTGATAAAAACTATACTTTTTATTAATATAATAATTTTGTATAAAATAAAGTTTATCAACAATTTTAATGTTAATTTTTAAAAAAAAAAGTTAATTAAAAATATTTCCTTAACAAATACATTAAAAATTATTTGTTAAATTTTAATCAAAAGTATAAAAATATTAGATATTCAGCTAATATTATAATACATATAATATTTTTTTTCTTTTTTTTTTGAGTGAAAAGAAATCAGAATTTCTTATTAATAACTTTATTTATTAAAAATTATTTCTAACTATTTATATTTTTAATACCAATATTTTTTTAACGATTAAATTTTTAAAAAAAATATCTAATATTTTTATTTTATTTATATGTTATCACTAAATCTGAATATTTTATATTAAAATCAACCAACACTATTTTATAATGTAAAATACTTAAATATCGCACTTTTTAGTTAAGAAATGTCTTGTGAAACTCTTGATAACAACAACTCACTTATATTTTACAAAACTTTTTATAAATTTAAATGACACTTATTATATATATCTGTATTTATTTAAATAAAAAAAATTATAAATATCATTAACATTTTAATAATTTATTTACTAACATATTATTAACAAAAATGTTGTAAAAAGTAAGATAAATTTTAATTAAAAGAGATATAGTTAAATCTTAACATAAGCTGTAATAAATTTATGGTTAATTTTTATTAATAAAAAAAATAAAATTAATATTGTATATTTTTAATGACCACCTGAGTTAAAAAATTTGTAATTATAATATTTTTAATTAATAATTCATATTTAATATAAATCTTTTTTTTTTTTAACTTTTTAAATTATTTATATATGTTTTTTTTAGATTGAAATTTTTTTTATCATTGTATTTTTTTTAACCAATGAATTTTTATCTTTCTAATAATATTGGTTAGTAATCATATAAATAGTTTATTTTATATATTATTATATATATTTTATATGAATTTAGCGTTATTAATATCTTAATAAAAGCCGTAGTAAAGTTAAATTAAATATTATAATTTTTCCTCTATAATTTGTATTAAAATTTATTATAATAAATATAACAAAAAAAGTATTATGAATGAAGGAGAAGAATTGTCATTTCAATCATCAGAAACTATTTATGCAGATAATGTTACAGCTTACATGAATGCTACCAATTGTAGAGGTTTTCCAAAAGTTTGTTATTATTTTATTAAATTAATTTTAATATATAAATACATTTTTTTAGGGCTTTTCAGATATTTTAATGGTCCGAATTATTTATCTTTTTATATACTTATTAATTTTTATTGTCGCAGTCACTGGAAATTCTCTTGTTGTGTATGTAGTGATGACAAAAAAATCAATGCAAACAGTCACAAATATTTTTATTACTAATCTTGCCATTTCTGATCTTCTAGTTAATTTTACATCTTTATGGTTGACACCACTTTATACTTTTCTTGGTCGTTGGATATGGGGTGGTTGGCTTTGTTATGGCTTACCTTTATTTCAAGGAACAAGTATTTTTATATCAACTCTTACTCTTATGGCTATAGCTTTAGACAGATATTTTGTTATATGTCGTCATGGTGCTGTAAAAATTAATGCTAATGATCATATATCAATGCATGTATGTTTAAATAAAATAATTAAAAAAATAATAATTAAAAAAATAATAATTAAAAGAAATTTTTTTTTATAGATGTGTATTGGAATTATTACGGTAATTTGGGCATTTTCTCTTCTTCTTGTAATGCCATATGCTTTACATATGCGATTGACATATATTAAAAAACCATGTGAATTTTGGGTTTGTTTAGAAGCTTGGGCAATGGAAGATTTAAAAAGTGCATATGGGTTAATTGTAATGATTTTACAATTTATTGTACCATTTATTATTATAGGTCAATCATATATAAAAATATGGAAATTTTTAAATAATCGTAAAAGTTTAGTTACAGAAAGAGAATCAGAAATTGAAACACAACGTAAAAAACATCTATTACGAATGCTTATTATTATGGTTGTTGTTTTTGCGATATGTTGGTTTCCATTCAATTTACTAAATATTATAAGAGATCTCCGTCTAGACGATGGAATAAAACAATACTTTCCTCCATTATTTTTAACATCTCATGTTTTAAGCATGACAGCAACTTGTTGGAATCCAATTGTTTATGCATGGATGAATGAATCTTTTAGAAAAGAATTTATACATGCAATACCTTTTCTTCAAAAACATTTTCAATCAAATGTTAAAAATAATCATAGAGCAAGAGTAATTACTGATTGTCAACCTGCTTTAATTAGAATTAATTGTAAAGATAATAATAAACAAAAATTAAGAAAAATTGATATACTTTCAAATTATTCATCTAATAATAATTTAAATGAAAAAAATAATATTAATAATTTACAATCAAAATTAAATTTATCTATTTCTAGTGAAAGTATTGGTATAAAAAGATCATTAAGTACAGAAAATGTTATGATAGATAATAAATCAAATAATATTAACTCTAAAGATATTAAAAAAAATAGTGTGAATAATAAACTTTATCAAAACGGTTATCAAGAAAATTTACCAGAATCAGTACCATTAATATTAAATGATGATATCATAAGGACAAAGGCTGAAGTTTATATTGCCAAGAATGATTAGAAATAAAAACTGAAATTTTAAAATAATTTTAAAAAAATAATATTAACTAATATAAAAAAAAAACTAATTTATTTACGGGTTCATTTATTTAATATAACAAAGTATTACTTAATTTTTTTTTAACAAATGAACCCATATTTTTATTAAAATATTTTATAAAAGAAAATTTTATTTTTTTTTCTGAAATAATAAATAAACTATTATATTTGAAATTCATAATTACAGTAAATACTTTAAAAAAAATTTTCAATTTCAAAAGAATAATAAAAATTTTTTGAAATTTTATATAAAAATTTTTATATACTATACTGAAAAAAAATAAAAACCAGTTATATAGCAATAGAAATTTAATATTATTTTTTAGTTAAAATATAATTGTATTTATTTTAACAATATATTGATTGTGAATTAAAATTTTTAAATTTTTTATTTATTATATCAATAATAGGTAATATTGTGATTTCCATGTAATTTCCTTTGTGACCACAAGGTAAAGAATCTTTAGCTACTCCAATACGTGAGATATCCTTACAATCAGGTTCACGTGAATCAACAAATGAAATTGTAACAGTAGCATATTTTTTTAACATTGAAAAACTCCAATTATTTAATTTGGCATCTTCTAAAACACCTGGAAGTATTTTGTCAAAACGTTCTCTATTAAAAATTCTAACATTACTTCTTTCAAAAAAATAGAAATAATCTTCTGACTCAATTCTACTATCATATATTGGGCATCGAAAACGACATATACAATTACATGCTTTTTTAATATTTACATTGAAATTTTTATCAATTGAAATATCTACATCATTAGAAAACATTGAATCATCCATTGAATCAATATAATATCTTTCTCCTGTTTCAGTTTCAATAGCTTGTTTTTGAAATGGATTATATGATTCAGATGGTCCAAGACATATTGTTTTAAATGGAAGTTCAGCATATATAACATTAAATCTTTCTCTTGCAACACCTCTTCCATCAACAATTAATACTTCAAAAATTTTTTTTTCATCTTCTGGTGTTTTAGGATTATCAAAATTCATTTTGCAATTCTTTGAAAAACTATATTGAGAATTAGGTCCTAATTTCATTGGATAATGATAATGTTGGAATGAACCACTTAAAGAAATATTTTTTTTATGATAACTTTTTTCATTAATATTATCATTTATTATATGATTAATTTTTCGTATCTTTTTTTGCGGTAATGGTTTACCGGTATTTGGGTTTAATTCAACATTTGGTGGTATACATTGTGGTGAATCAAGAAATGATAGAATCATTCCAATTCTAGAAAAAGATAACTCTCTATTACACATCAATCTAACAAGACTATCTGATGAATTTTCTTCATCCTCAGAAAATGTATCACCATCTTCACTAGAATTACTAAGTCTATCACTTAAACATACACTAATCTGACAATCTTCATTATTATCTTTTATATGACAATTTTCCTCTTTATTTTTATGAAATTTTTTTGGGATATAATCTGCTATTTGTTGAGATAATTCATTACTCGCATTTTCTACTCCATTTATACAATGTAACTCACCTATACTTTTACAATTTTGCAACAAAATAGAATTATTTTTAGATATAACATCTTCATTATTATTTGTTTGTTCACTTATGTTAGAATTAGAAAAATTTTCAGTATTAAAATGGTTCAAATAATATGTTTCATTTGATGATGTACCATTTACAATATTCTCAGGAGATAAAGAGTTACTTTCATTTTTATTTATCATTTTATTATTAGAAGAAGAATGTGTTAAATTAAAATCTTCATTAAAAAGAAGTACATCTTTTGAGTCAATTGTTTCAATATTTGAAGATGTAAAAATTTTTGAAAAAGGTTTAGAGTAATTATTTTCCATTAAATTACAATTAGATATAGAATTTGGAGAGATTAATGATTTTTTATTATTATCATTCTTATCACAGCTTGTTGAAAACAACTGCATTTGATGCCTTATCATTAAATAACTATTATTTTTTTGATAACTACTATCATTTTCTTTTTTTTGAGCACTTTTAATATTTCCATTCTCTTCTTTTATTTTAAATTTAGAATTAAGATTTTCTTTGATATTACCTGTCTTATCTGACATATTTATATATCAATATATCACGTTATTTATTAAAATATAACGTTTCTAAAGTGTAAAAAATGATTATTTAAATAAATATTTTAAAAAGTATCAATATTTATAGGTAAACGACAATTAAATAATGTAAATTAGGTAAAAATAGATAATAAATTTATTATTAGTTGTAATTAAATTGTATTATAACAAGTCACATTTAATAGAAAAAAATTAATTTACAATAGTTATATTTTAGTAAATAGCATAAATTAAAAAAAAAACTGGCATAAAAATAAAAAAATGTACATATTTTTTTATTTACAAAAGAACAAAAAATATATATAATAATTTACGAATTGTCTACATGCAATATTAAGGCAATTAAGTTCTTTAATTATATCGTTTAAAAAAGATGAAAATTTAGAATAAAAAATGAGATCAAATTATAAAACATATTTATTTAAATATAACATTTATAATTGAAATTTTTAAATATATTATAATAAAAAAATTGTTAACTTAAAATAAATGTTTAAATATTTCTACTATTTATAAATAAAATTTTTAATAATTGAAAATATTAAGAGAAATTGTATATATAAAAATAGAAATTTTATAATCGTCAAAAAGTAACAAAAAAAAAAAATAACTTTTGATAAAATAAATTAACTAGAAATAGTGTTAGTTAATTATTAGATATATTTAATTTCTTTATCAAAAAAAAAAAAACTATTATCAAAGACTTATCAAAGATATTTTATGTTTTTTTTAATAATACTTAAATTGCAAAAAAATTTATTTTAAATTTTGATTAGAAGTAAGTGTCTAGATGATAGTAAATTTTTCTAATCATATGTAAATATAACTATATAAATGTCTTTTAATAAGTAATGTATATTCATTTTTGATTTTTTTAATAAAATTTTAACCAGACACTTAGTAAAGTTTTTATTATTCTCAATAAGGATAAGAAATATAACAAAATGTTTAGTATATGTACTCATATGTATTAAAATATGTATGGCTTAAAAATTAAAATATAGTGATTATATAGAATTGAATGATAAAAGTATTTCAATTTACATAAAATGTATATTTTACTCAAAAGAATTTTAAAGAATAGAAACATTAAAATAATTTTTTTATGAAAAATTGTTATACATCATGAAAGTATAATAGTATAATAGGAAAAATAATACTTTTAAAATTAAAAATTATAAAATAATTATAAAAAGTAAAATAAAGTATGTTTTTAAATATCTTTTTAGTTAAAAATAATATATTTATTAAAGAATAGTTTTTAAAGAAAAATGTTAGAAAGTGCATTAAAACCTTGCAATTTTCCTACATCCTCTCTCTATACAACTGTTTTTTTATAATGTACTTTAGTGCGCACTTAGGATATACACATTCTCTGTCGCTATGATTTTTAGTTTGAATAAATATTTTATGAAAATAAAAAAATGGTATCTTAAAACTCTTCTTTTCTATGTCACTTTCTATGGGTATTCAATTTTCTTGGTAATAGAATATCCTACTGATAAACATACATATTAAGTATTAATTATACTCATGAGACATGACATTGACATTTTTAGTATGAAACACCCAAAAACAAGTGTCTAAAGATAGAATGTAATTTTTTTTACTCATTAAATTTTATAGTTTCATTTTTTGACAAATAAAAAATCTTTTACATTATATGAGATGACATATAAATTGATGGTAATTGTCAATAACAAAATGATAATGAGAAAATTTACTTACAATACTAATATTTATCTGAACAAAAATAACTTTTTTTTTTTTATATTTATTTTTAATAATATTTTATTTTTTTCATTGTTTAATATTAAAATTCTTACAATAATTAACTTTTTATTTTTAATTAAGTATTTTAATGATATATAAGATATTTATATATTATTTAAAAATATAAACGAAAAAAATTTCAAAAAGAATATTGAGTTCCAAATAGTTGTAATAAATATATATATACATATTTGTATATTTAGTAACATTAATAAACTGATAAATTTAAAATTAATATTTTTATCTTGTATAAACGTACTTTTAAGTAGTAAATATATTTAAAAGCCACTAGACATGTCTTGAATGTGTAAAATTTATATTATACAAAATATCATCATTCATTTTATATGTACTTTTAAAAAAAAGTATATTTTAACCATTATATTAAAATGCCGTTAACATTAATTTTGATGATGGGTAATAAAATAAATCTTTCTTTTTAATATTTAGTTATATAATAAAAAAATATCTTACAGCTTTTTTTTTAAATTTCAAATTAGTACCCAGACAGGAATTAATTTTTGCTTTTTCAACAAATTAAACTACAAATTAAAACATAACACTATTTACAGAACACAATTTTTGTGTTACGAACAAGGTATGAACATACACATTTATATATTATTTTAAAAAAAATTAATTGAATGCAAAATTTTAAATATAATCTTATGTAAAAGATGGATTAGTAGGAAGACAAAAAAATTCTATATATTTATATATATATATCAACAATAAATTTACCAATAAATTGTATAATAATTAGTAAAAGCATAAAATATTTTATTTATTAATTAAATATTAATAGTTATAAAGTTATTTTAAAAAATACCAAAGATTTCAATAAAAATTTCAATAAAAGATTATATCTATTACGACAAATAAAATATCTACATTTTAAAAATATTTTAATTAAAAAAGTGAATTAATATTATTCAATTTTAAAAACTTTTAATACTCATGATAAAAAATTTTTTTAATTTCAATTTAATAAATAGACATAAAGTGTTAAAATATATATTTTAAAGCAACTAGTAAAAAATTTTTTATCAACTTTTTTTATTCAGATGCATTACCATTATATTGATATTCACCATTAGTCATTGAAAAGCAATTAGTTGAAGTACATGAATGATAATATGGGGTATAACAAAATTCAAGTTTTTCAGAAGAGTAATAATTTTGGTTATTACTGTTATTCATCGTCTCAAGATGACTGTTATCATTGTTATGGTATAATTTATCTTTACAATAAGGACGAAATATATAACAAATTTCATCATCGTCTAATTTTTTTTCAATATCTTCTACATTTTTTACATTACTTAAATAATTCATTCTTTCGTTGACTTCATGATTGTTTATATTGTAATTATTATAATCAGGTAAAGATGATTGTTTTGTTTCTAACTCTTCAAAGATAAATTTTTTGTTTTGTACATGATCAGCAAAATTATTAGAATTATAGTAAGACATTGATTCAAACATATCAATACTTTTCAATTCTTCATTTTCTACATTATTTTTTAATAAAACTGAATTTGCTAAACATAAAGCCATTGAAAAATGAGGATCAGTTGGTCTATTACTTGTTTCTATATCTATAAGATCTTTCATTTCAAAAGATTTATCATCAATTATCATATTATAATTATTCATAATAAAAATATATTGCACTGAAATTTTATTTATCTGTAAAAAAAAAATTTAAATAGAACAAAAAAAAAACATAGTATGGTTATGAATGATAAAATATATTTGTTTTATAATATTTTTCAATAAATCAATAAGAAATAAATTTTAAATACATTTAATGTTACTATTAGTTTTAATAATAAAACGACTTTGCCATGACGCTTCATTAGAAAAATTTGTAGCAATAACATATTAATAGGAGTAATTAAAATAAAAGATAAGCTTTTAAACAACTTTAGAAAAGGAAGTATTAAAAAATTTTTTCTAATTAATAAATCAAAAATAATTTTTCATATAAATATATTTTACCTTTTTTTTTAAATTATATAAAACTGATATTTAGAAAAATGGGTGTAAATAGTATAACTAAATAACTTATTAAAAATAATTTTATAATATACTAATTTATATTTAATAAGTATTTGTAACTTTTTTATAACTCAAATTTAAATATATATATATAAATTTTTTAAAAATTAAAGCAATATATATGTTAATAAAAATCCATTATATCTAGAAGTCATGGATTGTATAACGTTTTATAACTATTTTCAATATATTAAAATATTTTACATTAAATATTAGTAATATAAATATATACAAATTTATTTATTGAAGAATGATTGAAAATGATCTAAACATTAACATTATAATATAAAAATCTTAATTTAATAGCAACATAATTATAAAAATTGTATAAATATATCATTAAATGTTAAAAGAAACACATTTTCTATAAACATATTGTTTAAAATATATTTCATTATTTTTGATGTTCTTTAAACAATTTTTCATTTACAATAATTTTAACATATTCAAATGTTAAAAATTAAATATTTTTTGAATTAATTTTTGCCAAAACACAATTAGATATAACATATTTAGTATTATCTTCTGGAGATTGATTCATTTTTGCTACAAAACGTGAACTGTTAATATTTAAAAATACATGTCCACTATTTGTTGTTTTATACAGTTTACATGTAACACTTCCATCTTTATTAGCTTTAGTAGTTAAACAATTTTCAGCATCTTTTCCCGTTAGAGCTTTAGTACTATCAATAAATGATAAATGATTAGATTTTGATGATGGATTGGATTCTTCATACATATAAACTCCCATTATTTTTTTTAAAATACTAAAAAAAAACTTTAAAAAAACATTAAAAAAATAATAAATTCAAAAGAAATCTATAACTAAAATTCAAATTATGTTCTCAAATTATTAAATAACTATTATTAAGAGTAAATTTTTTATATATATATTAATTATTTTTACAGTAATTTTAATATATTCTAGAAAATTTAAACAAAAGATATATTGTTATAAAAAAAAATATTATTCTATTGAAATTATAATTAATATATAGTAATTTTAAATTAATTGAATTAATGAAGAAATGAATGAATAGCATATTGACGTGGCTTTTAAAATTTGTAAAAAATATTTTTATATAAAAAGAAATGTTTAGAAAATATTGTTGATTTGTATGAATAAATATAATGTTTATTGAATAATTATGTTCTATTGGAGGGAAAAAATATATAATAACTTATCATTAATAATAAAACTTATTTCATCATATTATCTATCATTTTTTTTTATTACTAAAGTTTTTCAATTCCCTAATGTTTCCATTTTATTTTGTAATTTTTATTATTATAAAAATAAGGATAAAAAGATCTATTATAAACAAAATGTTTCTACAGTCAAAATAATTGTTTATATAAGATCAATATAATGTTGAAAAACAAAAAAAATAAATAAATAAATTATTTTATAATATAGTTTTTCTCAAAATATAAATTATTTTTGGCATTTTAATAAATTGTAAAGCTTAAACTTTTTAAAAAGTATGTTATATTATCTCTTTGTTGTTAAATATTATTTTTTATTTGTTTTATTAATATGATTGTAACATAAATTATGATAAGTTTTTTTTAACTATTACATTGATAAGATTATATATCAAATAGATATAATAAAATGACAGTATTATTGACATTTGTTTTTTAAATTTTCTATCAAATTGATATAAAAGAATTATGATATTAAAAAAAACATTTAAAAGTATTATTTAAATAATTAAAAAAAATACATATAAAAAATTGTAACTTTTTTATTATATGAATTAATGATATTGTGTAATTAATTATTGGTGTTAGAAATTTAAGCACTGCTACATACTCATTTTAATATTTAGTTTGTTTTTATGAAAATATAATGATACTAAAATCTACTTTTATTTTATATAAACAAATAAAAAAAAGACCATTCTTGAATGATTGTTTTAATATAATATAGTAAATTATTTATAAAACTACTAGCTATTTTAAAATTAAATAATATAATAAATAATAAAATATCAAAAAAAGCAGTCAAAAAATATGAAAGCAATTAAATTTGTATATATAAAATTATCATAAAGTTAGAAAAATTAACATCTAAAAATTTATAAAAAAAAAAAAAATAATTATTACAAAATCAAGTCAAAGAAATATCACACCAATCATTTTGTTCTTTTTCTTTATTTTCTGTTATTGTAGTATTTTCCTTTTTATCATCCTTCATTGTGTTGAATGTTCTTTTGACATCTCTTTTTTTTCTTTCTCTAAATATAGTACAAACAGCATAAGTAGAAACAAAAATTAACATAAAAATAAAAAGTATGATTTCCATAAGCAAATAATAATTAATACCAAACATATGTAATATAATTATAATAATAGAACTTTTTGAAGTACTCCTAAAAAATTTTATTAAATAAAAAAATGGTAATTTAAAAATTATTCTTAAACAAATATTTTAAATATCTAAAATATTTTTTTTATCAATTTCTTATTATTAATCATTCTAAAAAAAGAAAATTTTAAAATAAATCATGAATATTTCATATTAATAAAAAATTTATTGATAAATAGCTTTTATTATTCCTATATATTACAATTTTTTTTATGTTTATTTATAGTTTTGTTTGATTTCTCATTTATTTAAATACATTTTTTTAGACAAAAAAAAGTTTTTAAATTTTTTTTAAAAACTATAAACTTGTAGGTTTTTTTATAAATCGTAAACTACTTTTAAAAAGAAAAAGAAGTATTTTTAAAAAATAGAAAGTTACTATTTTATACTATAAACAATTGTTTGTTTTGTTTAATTTAATAAAATATGATAAAAAGTTTTAAAAATGCTTTTATAAAAATTTACATTACTTACCTTAAAAGGTTATTTTTAATGATTTTATTAGAAAAAATATTTAAAAATTGATAAAGCTAGAAAATTTATTTATCTTCTGAAACATAAGAGTAAACAAATATTTTGTTAAAAAAATATTAATTTTGTTAGTCAAATACAATTTACATTCAACTTGAATTGTTTTATTTGAATATTTTATGGGAATTTTTAAACAAAAAAAAATTTAAATTATATTTAGTTTCAGTTTTATTTTTAGCATAAAGTTATAAAATGTTATATAAAAAGTCAAATAAATTATTTTTATTTTTTTATAATTATAATAATAATAATAATAATATTTAAATAATTATAAAATAGCTTTAAATTGTTATAAATTACATTTTAAGTATTCATTTTTAAGTTAAAAGAATTTTCAATAATAAATATTTCTTTATCAAATGACTTTTCTAACGATAATTAATTTTTCTAAAATCAATTTAAATAATCTTTGAACACATAGAAATTATTCATTTGATTAAAAAAGGATATTTAAAATGATATTTTCATTTTTACATTTAAAAGTTTATAGTGTTATAAAAAATATTAACATTTGTTGTCTGTGAGTTTGATGATTATTTATGTCCCTGTATTACTAAATATATTAATTATTACATTAACATTGATAAAGCATACTTTTAGACTATTGTTTTATAATAAAACAATAAACAATTATTTAAATAATAATAATAAAAGTGTTATAAAAATTATGAGCATATGATTATATTAATATTATAAATTTTTGTTTTCTTATAATAATTTTTTAAAAATGATTATTCATAATTTTATTTATTTAAAAAAATCAAGTTATAGTTGGTAAAATAAATTACTAGATAAAAATAATCATCTTTTTAAATTCAGAATTTTTGAGTTAAAAAGAATTTTTATTAACAAAAAAATATAATACTTCTAAAAAATTATAGACAATTCAAATATTCTAATACAATAATTGTTATTTAAAATTATAATTTTTTTAATAATAATATAATAATTGTGCTAAATAAATAAAAAAACTTTAATATAACCGTGTTAATCTTAAATAATTGAACAAATAAAATTGTTGCATTGGTATAAAATAAATAAAAAATTTTAATAATATTAAATGTGTATTAATAAATTAGTAAGCTATTTATTTTGTATTTTGAAATAAATAAAAAAATATGGAAAAAAATATACTAAATTTTAGCATTTATCCAATTCATCGTAATTTGTTGATGTTTTAAAGTAATTTCTCAACTTTTTTTGGAAAAATTATATCAATGAGAAAAAAATCATATATTGCTGATAATTTAATATATAAATATAAAATATTTTGTAAAATTATGTTTGATAGAAACCATATGTATTTACTAACTGTTTTATTTTAATGAATTCAAGGTTCTTGTTTAAAATAAATTTTTTTTTTCTTAATGAAAAAATATTATTTTTAAAATTCAAGAACTTATACTAACAATTATTTTACTTTAAAAATGTCTTTTTTATCTAAAAATTGTTTTAAATTTATAAGTTATTTTGAAAAACAGCATAATAATAAATATGTTATTGTAATTATTTTAAAAACTAATATAAAACTACTAAAATAAAAAAAATTAATCTTTTTAATTTTACAAGAGGAAATTGATTTAATAAAAAAAGTAAATCATGTTTTAAGTGCATGAAATTATGTTGACTTTGATGAAATTTTTATTGTTTTTTAAATTTTTATTTGTAAAAAATAAATTACATTTATTATAAACAAATTTTGTGTTTTGACAATATTATTGAAACAACGTATAATTAGTTTTTAAGTATTTTATAGTATTATTTTACAATACTCAATTTTTATTTAGTTACTGTATTTATAATTAAAATAGATTTATTTAGGATATATAAAATTAGAATAATTATATATTTAAAAATAATTGTTAGATAATTTTTTACTATAAGTAAGTTAATATTATTTTTTGGTATAATTTTTATTATTCTTACACCTCGTCATTTGTATTAACAATATTTTTAATAAAAAATATAAATAAAAGTTAAAAATTTATAGACTATTTTTGATTGATCATATAAGACTTATTGATTTTTTGAGTAAATATTATCAAAACAGTTATCAAGTTTTTAACAAAATAAATACTTTTACTATATATATTTTTTTATTTTTTATTTTAAACTAATTATTTTTTTATATATTTAAAAATTTCTTTTATAAAAATAATACTATTTATGAAATAAATTATCCTTAATATTATTACTATGTAAATATAGATAAAAAAATTACAAAAGTATTTTTTAAATTTGTCGTGTCATTAAACATACTATAGTTAAACTATTTCTGACTAGTTTGAAAAAGAGAAGTAATTATTTAATTTTGTAAATTATTAGAAAATTATATGTTTAAATTAAATTTTCAAAAAAAAAATATAATAAAAATTATATTTATTTTAGTTATAATTAATATTTAAAGATTGATAGAATTTTTTTCTTCGAAATGTATATTTGATTAGTTAGGTAAAATGATATATTATTATATGATTGTTATTACTATTCTCAAAAAAATAAGAATTATATCTTAATATTGTAATAAAATATGGTAAAGTTTAAGAAATTAAAAATAATAAGTAATAAAATGATTATAAATTGTTTCTAATATAAGATTCACATTTAATTATGACAGCATTACTTTTATAAATATTTTTTTAAAAAGTAATTTATTTTATATATCTTATCTAAACTCTTAATTATCTTTAATATTATATCATAGTTGTATAGAAAATTAATAAATAGTTTTTTATCATTATAAATTTTTTATTAATAAAATTAATAATACTTTTTAATATTACAATATAATTATTTTTTTATCTTTTTTTATTCTATTACTAAAAGTTCTATTTTTGAAAACTTATTCAACTCGAAATTATTTGTATAATATAATATAATTTATATAATTATTTTTACAGTCACACAAAGATTTAAAAAAAAACTTTTTTTTCAAATAAAAATAAAATTATTTAATTAATCGTTTCAAAGCTGTAATGCTATTCTAAATTATCAGAAAAGCATAAAATTAATAGTTGGATTTTTTATTGAATAAAATAAATGCATTTTTTTAATTTGACTTTAAAAAGTACAATTTTACAATTTTTTAATTTAAATTTATTAACAATTATGCTTTAAAAAAGTAAATTATTGTATAAAAATATTATTAGTTGAAATAATTGTAACTTTTATTTACAGCAGATGATAATTTATTTCTAAAATATAATAATTTTATTAAAAATTTATCTATACAATTGAATAGAGATAAACTTTTTTTTTTTAATTGTTATTGTAAAAATTTTTTCTTTTTTAATGAAAAAAATCTGCTAATTCAATATTATATATAAAATATTCAAAACCAAAAATGATTAAAAAACTTTTTTACTAATGTTTACATATATTTTTTTTGACAAACAAATAATAAATTAAGATATCATACTAAAAATTATTTCTTAAAATAGAAAAGTTTATATTTTAAAAAATAATTTTATAAAAAATAATATAAATATATATTTTCACGATATATTTACCAGTTTTATTAAAATAATGACTAATTTTATTTACAAAATTACTTATAATAATGTATATAAAAATTACAATTAAGATGAATTATTATTTGAATAAATGGATGTATTGTATTTGAAAATATTAGTAGAAGTTCACCTTCTAACATATATTATTTTAAAAATTTTTCCATTTATAATTCTTTTTATATTTTTTGTTTTTTTAATTAGCTTTCATTTTTTTATTTATTTTGTATTAATTATTAAATAATGCAAATATACTTTTCAAATTAATTTTTTTTACATTTTTAATGTTTGATTTCTTGATAATTAATCATTCTTTTGATAATTGTATTACTATTTAATGGCATGATAAGCTTAATTTTTACATAATTAATTGTTTGAAATTCTTCAGTTTTTTTTAAATCTTATGATTATTACCTTAATATCTGTTAATTTGTACAAATAATGATTTAAATACTAACAGATTAAAATATTATACTATGCAAACTACAATTCTCTGTTAAATAAGATTGTGAAATTTTAGAATTATTTAAAATTTATCAAAAAAATAAATTTAAATATATACTTTTTTTTATCATTTTAAATTGAATAAGTAGTTGATCATATTTCATTTTACATTTGATTTTAATATGTTAATCTAATATAGTACTCTTAATAATTTTAATTTATATAATTAAATTATTTTAAGAAGTACAAATAAAAATCAAAAAAAAAAATTTATTTTAATTTTTAAAATAGATTAATATTGTAAAAAAAGTAAGATAAGTTTTTATAACAATAGTTATAATCTAACTTTTCAATTTTGTAATTATATCCATTTATTTTGTAAATTAATCCTTTGGTAAAAATTTTTTAAAATTTAAAAATATGCAATAATTTCAAAGAATAAAAAAAAAGTATCAAAAAGTTTATTGTAATATTAAGTATAAACTTTTATATCTTGTTTATAAATAATGTAACATCACTTTTTGCTATAAAAAAGATATTTATATATAAAATAATAAATATATTGCGAAATATTTAGTTTATTATTATTACTTTTCTTTAAGTTTCATAGTCAAAACATTCCTTTTAACTTTCTTTGTATTATTAAAGAAAAAAATTTTCATATTGAAAATAAAAGCGTCATTGAAACACACTTAACTATTACAAATATAAACATATATGATTGAAAATTATTAAAGACTGAAATATTTATAATAAGTTTATTTGTGTTTAATGTGTTGCATTTTTAAAACATTCTTAAATTATGTTTATATCATCATTTCTGTTCTAATTAAACATATAGTAAAAATAAGAATAATAATTTTAAAAATACTATCAACTAATTAAATTTTTTTTATATAAAATTATTTAAAAAAACAATTTTTTCGAACATACTTTTATATAAATATTTTATGATAATAATATTTAAAAATCAAAGATAAAAGATGTAAGTTTTTTTTAATTTATTAACACGTTTTATATGAATTTTGCTTAAATTTAATTAAAATAAACCATAATATAAATATAAACTTTATTATATTTTATTTACCTTACTTTTAAAATTTATCATTTTAGATATAGGTAAATTTTTATTTACATATGATAATAAAAAAATAATTTGATAATAGTTATAAAAATGTTAATATTTGACACAGTTTAATATTTAAAAAAAAATTTAATTACATTATATACTTTTTATTTTTTATCATATTTTAATATACTTACTTTACTATAAAAATGTCTTAAGTTAAGGTAAATTAACAAATTGATTGATTTAAAAGGTTAAAAACTAATAATTATTTATTAAGTAGCATATAAAAAAAATTTTATCTAAATATTTAATCAATTTATAAGATATTATGAAAATTCTTTTTTACAATCATTAGGTAGTGCTTATTTATAACATTTTAATTGAAAAACATTTAAATTACTATTGATCTTAAATCAAAGGATAAATTTATATGAGAACAATGTCTATTGAAATAATTTTTAGTTTGACCTCCATTTCAAATGTTTTAATTATTTGAAAAACTTTGTTATCTATAAAAATATATCTCTTTATTTGTTACAAATAGGTTATAGAACTTTTTAAATAATTGATTATATAAAAAGTACTTTTTATATAAATTTTTTAAGCATTATTAAAATTAAAAAAAAGGTATTATAACACAATTTTAAGTTCCATTACCTTTTGATTAAAATAAACATTTTCCATTAATATATTATTTTAATAATTTTTTTACCATAATGAACAATATTAAAATTGTATAAAGACATAAATGATTAAGATATAATATAAACTATAATAAGAATATACAATAATAATATTTCTTTTATATTATAATTACATCTACTTTTTGAATTGAACTACTTTATTTTAAAATATGTACTTCTAAATTGTGGTGTTTAAGCAAACAATTTAGCATGCGCTAAAAATTTGATTCTTTCTTTAATTTACAAATCTATTAAAATAAAAAATGTAATATATAAATAACATTTTATTTTAATAAAAAATTTTTTTTACGTTCAATTTGAAATAAAACACTATATTTTATTTATGTATGATTTCTGTTAATAAATTTTTAAAGTTTATATATTCTCATTTAAATTTCATTGTATAAATAATGTATTTAAAAATTAATGTAAAATTTTAAGTCTAATTTTTTTGTTTTTTGAACTTTAAATTTATTATTTTTTATTTTTAAGTAATTTTTTTAAAAAATAGTTTTAGTAAAATATTTTTGTAATATAAGTTTGAAAAACATTGAAACAATTTATATTTTTAACATAATTAACAAATGATAAATTTTTATATTATCAATATAAATAACATTTTATATAACCTTTTTTTTTTAAATAAAAAAAAAATTTTTACCATTATTTTTTAATTTTACTTTTTATTTCAAGGATTATTTTAATATTGATAACATATTTATAATAGAATAGTATATTTTGGTGACAAAAATTTATTTCTAAAATAAATATATTAGACAGTTAAAGATTGATTAATTTAGAAGAGTAAAAATAACATACATGTATATGTAGAAGGTTTATTTAATCAAACCGTTTACTTCAAATACAAAAGTTGGCAAATTGTGAATAACCTTTTAGGCAATTGCGCAGTTATACTTAGCCATATAGGTAAACTAATACAATATAATGCTTTCAACAGCATTTTATAAAATTGTATTCTTGAAACATATTGCTTTAGCATCTTTAAAAGTATAAACTTTTTTTTCCTTTAATAATATAATTATATTTCATTATATAATAGGATATAAATTTTTTTTTAATTATAATATTATTAAATAACATGTTATAGAATTAATTTATAATGTGTTTCATTTAATCATTTTTTGTTACAAAAAAATTTTTATATTACTTTTATTTAGTTTTAATTAAATGATATAATAATAAAAATATTCATTAAAAATAATTCCATATAAAATAAAATATTTATATTTATCTATTTTAAACTATACAATATTAAATATTTGATACTTTAACAAGTTTAAACTTATTTTATTCTCTCTTTACATAACTATTTAAAATTATATTACAAAAAAAATTTTATTTTTTATAAATTAGTAAATATATAGTTAATAAGTTCTTTTATGAGTATATAAACAAATATTCAGTTTCCTTATAATAATTTAATGGTCAATAGTAAAGGTAAAGTAGTTAAAGACGATTAACTTTACCTTAATTTTTTTTTTATTCAATAATTTTTCTATTATTTACTTTAACACAACATGCTACTTAAAAAAATTTAAGCAACATTTATTTGTTGGTACTAAGTTAAGATAATAATATAAAATCATACCGGAATTAATATTTTTAATCACATTGATTATAGATATATACGAAACGGTAGATACTTTTTTTTAAAATAAATTAAATATATATATATATTCTATAAAATAATCTTTAAAAATTGAAAGTTTAACAATTTATGATTTATTATATATATTTTTTTTAAATTTAATTATAATTTTACGTTTTAATGTAGTTTAAAAAGAAATATTTTTTTGAAAATTTTATTACTTTTCTATGTTAATTATTAAATACATTTTATAAAGATAATTATATAAAAATTATTATAAGTTTAATATTCTTTTAACTACCATGAAATTATTTCTCTTGTTAAATAAATTTATTTTTTTAGTTCAGCCCATTTTTAAAAAAAAAAAATAAATGGTAATAAATTATATAAGATATTAAATACATAAATTTACCATTTATTTCATATTATATAATATAGTGAATTATTTACAAAGAAATTTTTAAAATTTTTAAACATTTTAAAATCTATAATTTTTATCAAGATAAATAATATTTATAGATTTTACTTCCATATATATATATTAATATATTTTAATTATTAAAAAGCATAGATATTTTTTTACTCTTTTTAATATCCACGTAGATTATTACAAAAAAATTCTTCATTAATTAGTAATATTGTTTATTTGTTTTTTTTTCTATTTACATTGATATATAATATCTTATTTCATTTTTAAATTTAACCATTTAACACATTGTTATAATGTAGAACAAGTCTATTATTTAAAAAAAAACAAAATTAATGGTTTCATTAACAATGACCATTAATGTTTACAATTAAAAAAAATAATATAACATCTTAATAAAAAATAAAATTTTTTTTATAATAATATAAAATTTTATAAATGTAACATTAAAAAGTAATGTAAATCATTTCTTATAAAAATTTAACCTTGATGGTATCATAATCAAGTTTAATTTTATAGTGTATCCTTTTTAATATAAACAAATAACTTGTCTTTATCCTTTAAAATTTTATCACTACAATAAAAAAATAAAATAGATATATTTTAAAGAAATAATTTCTTTTTTTTTTAAATTTAGCTTATATAATTTGTTTAGATATAATTGTACCGTTTTTAATATTTGTATTATTTATTTTATATTTCATTTTGTAATAATAGATATAGATGCTGTAATTTATAATTCATCTCACTACATATAGATATATCGCCGAAACGATGGTCAACATTACCCATTCAATTCTAAACGTGTCACCTCACAATACTTCTACAACTATTAATATTGTACAATAGTGATTGTAGATTTTAATAAAAATTTATAACTACTTCTTATAATAATTATACAAAAAAAAAGATTTTTTTTATTATTTTAATTTATTTAGTACTTTCCTTACTTTTTATTTTTAATTTAATTATAATACATATTTATATTTATATTAATATAAATTAAATTAACTTTAATACAATAACATATAAATATCAAAGAATAATATTCTTTATATTTTGATTATAAAAAAGATAAATATTTCTTTAAATCTATTTTATAATATTTTATATTTATTTTCTACATTCCAAAACAGGTCATAAATTTATAGACTTTTATAGGAATATTATTTTAAACAATTATCAATAAAAATCTTTTATTAATTGACATTTTAAAATAATTTAAAAAAAAAAGTTAATTGCAAGAATTAAGAAAAAAATTGTTCTTTTAAATTATTTTTTTACTAATTAATTATAATGATATTTAATAGAAAATAAAGTTTAATTTAATAGTATTATTTTTTTTTGGATAATTTTTTTTGGTAAAAATTATTACTTTAATATAACAAGAAATATCAATGAAATAACTATATATTCTTAAAATTTAATTAATTTTTAACTTTCTATTTAATAATTTTAATTTATTTTAAATAGATATAAAGGTTATAATATTTATTTTTAATCAAATATAACTAACTGTTAAATATTAAATAAAACTTGTCTACTAGTTAAATATAAAATAAAAAAGATGAAACTAGCTTTTAGCACTCTATTAATAGTATGTATTTAATTGTTTTTTTTTATGAAAATATAATAAGTTTGTTTATCAAATATAAAATATATTTGTATTTTTAAAATTGTCTTAATTTTAACAATTTTTTTAAAGTAAATTTTAAAAATTTGAACTGGATCATTTAAGTATATCTAATTGTAAAGATAAAAAAATATTAACATTAAATTCGATTAATATATACTGTTAATATAATTTTTAATTGATCGTTTATAAAGATAATTAACTTATTCATTTTCATATTGAATTCTAAATTTTGTTATTCTTAATACTTTTAATTAACATAATTATAAATTGTTTTTTTAAATAAATAAAACATTATTAGGCTTATTTGTAGACATTTGATTGATCAAATTAATTAAAATTTGAATATGTTTTTAAAAATAATTTGATTCCTTAAAAATAATATAAAATAATTGTTTTTTTTATCGTCTTTATATTAAAACAATTAGTTGTAAATTCTTTTTTTATAAAAAATAACATTATATTTTATAATTTAGCAATTTTTTTTAAAATATTATAAAAATAATTTATAGAACAGTACTTTTTAAAGTATATTTTATTACTGTAATCAAGTATTTAAAGTTGTTGTCTTAAATTGGTACCATCTAAATATAATTGACCTTTTATTTTATACAATAATTTTCCTGCATTTATTTGATATTTAAAAGGATATTTTATTACATACTCAATTTTATAATTTGACATCTGTTGTAAAATAAATTATTTTTTTTATAAATTATAGGTTTATTAGTTTAAAAATGGATTAAAAAAATTATTATTATAAATCCTTATTCTTGAAAAAGTAATTTTTCTTTCATATTTTTAATATTTTTAACATACATTTATAATATTCTATAAGTAAATTAAGAAAATAGTTTTATATTAAGTTATATTTCTTCTAAAATTTTGTTCCTTTATTTAAAATTATTTCAAGGTTCTCGTTCTATTTTATAAACAATATAAGATGTAAAATGCTTTTACTATACTATCAATTATTTTTTTACATAACAAATGCATCTTCATTGTAAAAATTTTTATTTTATTTACCTTTTTTATATTCTTTACTATTATTTTTTTTCTCCTCATATATCAAATATCAAAATTAATTCCTTTTAATTCAAAAAATTTAATAAATAAAATTTTTAATTTTAATATATATTTTTTAAAATTAATTTAGTAATATATTTTTATTATTTATCATTGAATTATATAAGAAAACTTATAATTTAGATTATTAATATTTTTCTATGTTTAATCAAGATTTTGTAATATTACTTTTGATTATTTTAATAAAATAAGATATTTTGTTTATTTGTACTTGTAATTTTTATCATTTTTATATTATTATTTTTATTATTTATAAGTCGTATAGTACAATTTTATTATTATAACAAATTGTATATATTTTAATATCTATTTACAGAAATCAATTTTCTTTATTATCAATCATACAAATATCAATAGTATTTTCTATTTCTACTTATTATTTGAGATGATCACAGCCATTAGTGCACCAAAAAGTATATATCCATAAAAATATAATTTTTTTTTTCCTATTATATTATGTCTTCTGATATTTGTTCAAAAATACATAATAAAAAATCTTTTCTTACTCCGATTAGAAAATGGAGAAGAAAAGAATTTGATATTTATAATAACAATAATACAAACAAATTACTTAATATGATAATATTATTAATTAGAAAAGAAAAGTATATTTTTAACAATTATTTTAAAAGAAAAAACTACTCTTTTTCTATTATTTTTCTTTTAACAATTCTTGGTTATACAAAAGTAGAATGTAGTTTTCAATCACAAAAAAGTAGTAATTTTGCCTTACAAAAACAATGTGATAAACCATGTTTTAATAATGGTACATGTGTTAATGGTAGTTGTGTTTGCCCTTATGGATGGTCTGGAGCGCAATGTGATTATTGTCATGGTAGAATAAGGTAATATATTTTAATTTAACAATAATTATTTATAATTAAATTTTTAGTATATCCAATAGCCAGAAAGGTTTTATATTTGATGGTCCTAATAATTATCATTCATCAATGAAATGTACATGGATAATTAATTATCCTAAAATAAATAAATCAACACCTGTACCACCGTTACGTTTACACATTGAAACATTTGACACTGAATGTTCATGGGATTACGTTTATATTTATGATGGTGATGGTGTTTATGGGAAACAATTAGCAGCATTATCAGGATCATTATCAACAGTTGACTATGTTGCACCATCTGGATCAGCATTAATATATTTTACAAGTGATGTTGCCTTTAATATGGCTGGTTTTAATATAACGTATGATTATGACTCTTGCCCTAATAATTGTTCATATCATGGTAAATGTATTAAAAGTCAATGTATTTGTGATAAAGGTTTTCATGGTGATTATTGTGAAATAGCATATTGTGATATTGATATGAATGGTAGTAGAGGTCCTTGTTTAAATGAAGGTATATGTAAAAATGGCAAATGTGATTGTGGTAAAAAATATCATGGTGAATATTGTCAAAATGAAATAACAGATTTAGTTATTGATAAATTAAATTATAAAGGATATTTTGAAGGAAGAGCATCACATACAGCTGTAACAGTAAATGATAATATATGGATATATGGTGGTACATATCTTTCAGGTGTTAATAATCAAGATATTGTTGTATATGATATTAAAAATAATGAATTTTCTGTACCAATTATTGAAGGTAAAATTCCTGATAATAGATATGATCATAGTATGGTTGTATATAAAAATAAATTATACATTTTTGGTGGTGTTTTAAATAAAAAAGTAATAACAAATGAATTATGGAGTTTTGATCTTATTACAAAAGAATTTGTCTTATTAAATCAACATAATGATTCATATTCATCATTACCATTAGCTGTTGCTGGCCATACAGCACATATAATTGGTGATGAAATGTATATATTTTTTGGATATAATCCATATGAAGAATTTATTCATCAAACACAAATATACTCATTTACAAATGGAAAATGGAGAAGAAGTGAGGTTAATCCAAATATTGAGGGAAGATATGGTCATTCATCTGTTTTACTTAATTTTCCTGATAAAAAAAATATTGTCCTTGTTTATGGTGGTTATAATGCTCCAATTGATGATTCATATTCATATTTAATAAGTAATCAATTATTAGAATTTGACCCATCCGATAATAGTTGGATAGAATTAGATCGTTCACAAGGACCAGTATATAAACATTCATCTATATTTTTACATGATACATTAATTATTGTTGGTGGTAATGCACATAATGAAAGTAGTTTAAAAAAAGAATCACAATGTTTATCTAAAAAAATTTTTTCATATGACATTAGATGTAATGAATGGTTTCCATTATCAATTAATTTAGATAGAGAAAATATTTTAAATACAGAGATGTATGGTCATGTTGCTGTTAAACATAAAGATGATATGTATATTATTGGTGGTTTTAATGGGCAAATGTTACCACAAATATTGAAATTTACACCACCAATATGTGAAAAAATAAAAGATATTAATGAATGTACAAATATTAAAAGTGGTATCAAATGTATTTTTGAAAAAGGTAAATGTAAAAAAAAACGTAATGATGTAACATATAGTAAAAATTTTATGGATATAATAAAATTTGAAGGTGATGATCGACGTTTAGATAATTGCATAAGAAATGAACCACTCAATAAATGTCATTTATATAAAAATTGCAAATTTTGTAATAATAGAAAAGATTGTTCATGGTGTAGTAGTAGTAAAAAATGTTTAAAAAAAAATGAAAATTGTTTTAATGTTATGAAACGCGATATTAATGATGAAGTTAAATGTAGTGGTGTAGATTTATTAGATATTCGATATTGTGGACTTGCAAAAAGTTGTTATTCATGTAAACAATTATCTCATTGCTCTTGGATGATGATTGAAACAACCCAAACATGTCTTACTCATCAAGAAGAAGAAATTTTATTAAAAAAACAACGTCAAAGACAAATTGATAGATTAGCATTATCATCTGATTTTTCTCGTACCGTACATTCACATAATTCAAGAGTAATGAGCGTTAGTCATTTATTAAATTCATTACCAAGTCTCGCTTTAACACCATCAAATCAAACATGCCCTATTCCATGTGCAATGAGAACATCATGTAGTAGTTGTTTAAACTCTCAATGTATGTGGTGTCCAATGACTCAACGATGTGTTGATACTGATACATATATGATTAGTTTTCCATATGGGCAATGTAAAGGTTGGGTAACTGCTGTCAATTTTCAAGTATGTCAATCAGACACATTTGATTGTAGAGTTCAAAAATCACCAGAAGAATGTCAATTATCAGGACCACATTGTGGTTGGTGTGATAATGGATCTGGTACAGGTCTTGGACAATGTATTCCTGGTAATTTATCAGGTCCACAAAATCCATCTGAATGTAAAAGTGAAAATTGGTATTATATTGGTGGACCACAATGTCAATGTAATGGTCACAGTAAATGTATTTCAACTTCAACGATTTCTAAAAAAAATTTAGCCTTATCGTCGTTTTTACAAGGAAGCTGTGGAGAATGTAATAATCAAACAGCAGGTGATCATTGTGAACGATGTGCATCCGGTTATTTTGGAGATGCACGTAATGGTGGATCTTGTCAACAATGTGAATGTAATGGGCAAGCTGATAAATGTAATCATAAAACAGGTAGTTGTTATTGTACAACAAAAGGTGTTACAGGTGATCGTTGTGATCGTTGTGAGCCTAAATATTATGGTGATCCAAAAAATAACAAACCATGTTATTATGATTTAGCAGTAGATTTTATTTTTACTTTTAAATTAGATAATGAGGAATCTAAGGATAAATATGTAACACAAATAAATTTCTTTAGTGTACCATATAAAAAGGACACAGATGTTCAATTTACAGTTGTTTGTGATGGTTTATCAGGAGCAGAAGTTTCATTAAATTTAACATCAACAGAAAATGATGGTGAAATTAAAACAAAACAACTTATGTTAAAAAATAAATGTGATAACAAAGGAATTAGAAGGACATACAGTGCAGCTGAACCAGGGTTTGCTTTTGGTACAGATGCTAATACAACATTCCTTGTTAAAGTTGATAATTTTAAAACACCAATAAAAATTCAAATATCATTTGCACAATCACCACCAATAAATTGGGTTCTTTTTTTTGTTATTTTTGCAGCATGTTTTATTGTTCTCCTTGTTGTAGCTGGTTTACTATGGATGATAAAATTAAGATTTCAAGATTGGAGAGAAAATCAAAGAAGATATGATGAAATAGAACAGATGTCATCAAGACCATTTGCTTCAGTAAAATTAGAAATTAATGGAACAAAAAATGTAAGTGGCTTTTTTTTTATTAATAATTAATAATATGTAATATTTTTTTTAAGACAACAACTCCTATATCAATTGAACCTAGTGCTAATTATAAAACAGGAATTTTTAGTTGTGTCGTTCGCCTACCTACAGGTTCAACAAATTACACTCCACATGGTACATCGGGAATAGCTGTAGCATCATCTGTTTGTTTTTTAACACCAGCACAACTAGCATTATTACAAACACCAGAGTCTGGAGAAAGTAAGAATAATTGCAAAGTATCTATCAAACGGTTTTTACCATTCATAAATAGAAATTAAAAATATAAGTCACAAAAGCAAACAAATTTTAAATGACATTTTTTTTTCAAGTTTCTTCTACGAATACTGGTGTATTAAAAATTTAATTTCTTTTTAAAATTATTGTTAAAAAAAATACAAGAACGGACGTAATTTTATCTTGTTAAAAATATATCAACATTATGTATATAATATATTCACGGATACTGGTATTAATTTAACATTTTATTGTCTACCTATTTTAAAAATTTAGTAAATAAATAATTTATTTAATTATTACTTGTTTTTGAATTAAAAACATTTATCTATTCTTTTTCTTTATTCTTTGTTTTTTTTATTTTATTTTGTAAATAAGTGATATTATTGTTTAAAACAATTTTATATATAATAGATATAAAATATTTTCATAAAGAAGTAAATAAATGTTATATTATTAAATATATTTTATACATACATATCCTTTGGCTATTTTAAATATTAATTATCTATTTAGTAAAATACAACAATCTAGATTTAAATTTTAAAGATTCTCTTTACTATAACGATACAATTACAAAATATCGATAAGATTAATTTATGACATCCAAAATATGTGACAAAAATTTTCCATCGCACCTACTACTATTAACTAGTCCCGTTTACATTTTAATATATATGTAATTATATTGATTGTTCATTCTTTTTAAATATTTAATATCTTCAATTGATTATTCTTTTAGAATTTTTGTTAACAATTCTCTGTCTATATATTTATTATTTAAATACAATATAAAATGATAAATTTAAAAAAAAAAAATTTTTTTTTATTAAACAAATAATATTTAAATTTTAAAATTATCATAAGTCCAAAATGTATTGATGAAATGCATTTGAATTATTAATATACTGTTTTATACAATCATTTCAAACTTTCTTATACATCGATTTGCATGACTAACTAACTTGACGATGAAATAAAACTATCTTATATTATTTTGAAAAAATTCGAAAAATACATTCCTTTTCAGTATATTTTATTTTTCCATTAATTATTTTTATTCATTTTATTTTATTTCATAAGTTTATTTGAAAAGTTTTATTATATATTTTTATTTTATCATGATGATTCATTTAAAAGAATGTTAAATTAAAATTAGAAACAGCCTTTATTTTGGAATTTAGCTTTTATGTTGTCATAATATATGACCAAAAACTATAACATTCATTCGTTTAACTTTTATGATAAAATAAAAATATTTTGTTTTATATGAAGATATGTCAGAGAGTATCAATAGATGATGATAGACTTCATCTGCAATGTATCATTCATTAATTTATTCAAAATTACACTTTATACATTCTGCACATGCTATAATATAATGCAATATGTATCTTTTTACTTTATTTATCTAATATACTTTATCTTAATATTTATTAAAAAAAAGAAAAAAAAATTTCTTTTTTTTTGTTATTTTATAAAATTCATATAGTAGAAATTTATAATTAGTTTATTTTAAATTTGAAAATTACATAATAAATGAGGAAAAGTAATTATTATTTAACCGTTAGATTATTATTTTAAATTAATCTTGAAATATTTTTATTGACTTTGTCACTGGATTGCATAAAGAATTAACCATAACATTTAAGCTATATTATTATTTTTATCATACTGATGTCGATAGTAAGTTATATAAAGTCAAATTTCCTATTTATAAAATGAACAATTTTGTTATTTAGGCATTATATTTATATTACAACAGTCAATAAATGTAAAATATAAATATATATAAATATTTTTTAATAAAATTGGCCTTTAATCTTTTATTAATTATAATATTTATTAAAACAATATCAAATTTCTTCCTTACTTAATTACTCACAGTTTTTTTTTCAATAAAATTAATATTATATTTTTATATATATTTAATATAACACATGTAATAAGATAAAATTTTGCTTGATAAGAATAAATAAATAATTTATTTATGTATTATCACATGCTTTCTCTTTTTTAATTATATTTCTTTTTTTTTCGAAAATTTATTTACAATTCCTTCTTAATTAAATAAGAAAAATTTCAATTTTTCCTTTCTATTTAGTAATTATTAATTAATATAACATTATTAAAAGTAAATAGTATAAACTTATATTTTTAATAAAAGAGCAATATCAATAATTACATATAAACAAAAATTATTTATTGCATTTTAAAATATTCATTTAATGCGACTTTTATTATTGTAAAAAAATTATTATTTTAATATTTATATATTAAATCTAAAATATTAAGATAAGATATAGGAATATGTTATCTTTGTGACATCATTAATTTATAAAGAAGGTTAATGTTTTTGTTTTAAATTTAATATTTTATCTAACTTTATAAAACAAGAAAATTAAATGTAACATATATTTTTATTATTTAATAAATTATAGTTTTGTTTGATAATGTATTATTTTTGACACGCGTAACTTTTATATATAAATTTGAATTAAATGTACAAAGCCAATTGTTTTTTATTGCTTAATATTTATTATTGATTTTTAACAACAAATATTGAAAGGTAAATTAAAATTTATTTTTTTTTATAGGTTGAGTGATGAACTAAATTAAATCACTAACTAACAATAAAATAAAATATTTAGTTATATAAAAATTAAAATGAATACTACTACTGACGTTGCTTCTTTATTAATGGATTCTGGTGACATTTTTATTCGTTCTGGTGCTGCTAAAGGTATTGCTGGGTTTTTTACATGGGCTGCATTATTAATAACATCACATCATATATATCAACATCTTCGTTGGTATTCATGTCCCTCTGAACAAAGATGGATTGTAAGAATTCTTTTTATTGTTCCTATTTACTCATTTGATTCATGGCTTTCATTGCTATTTTTTTCAAATGATGTTTATGTTTATTTTAACTCTATACGTGATTGTTATGAAGCATTTGTAATATATAGTTTTCTAAGTTTATGCTATGAATATCTTGGAGGTGAGAGTAATATAATGGCTGAAATTAGAGGAAAACCAATTAGACCAACTAATTATTGGACATTTACATGTTGTTTAGCTGGTAAACAATATACAATTGAATTTTTACGTTTCTGTAAAAAAGCAACGCTTCAATTTTGTTTAATTAAACCAGTAATGGCATTTATAACATTATTACTTGCTATATGTGGTAAATATCATGATGGTAATTGGAGTATGAATGAGGGATATTTTTATACAACACTTGTTTATAATTTTTCTGTATCATTAGCATTATATGGGCTATTTCTTTTTTATACAGCTACCAGAGATCTTCTCTCACCATATAGTCCTGTTTTAAAATTTTTAACAGTTAAATCTGTTATATTTTTATCATTTTGGCAAGGATTTTTATTAGCTATTCTTGGTTTAACATCAGCAATTGCCCCAATTTATAATTCAAAAGGTGAAGAAGTTATATCAACTGGTACTGTTGCTGCACAATATCAAAATTTTCTTATATGTGTTGAAATGTTTTTTGCTGCTGTTGCTTTAAGATTTGCTTTTGGTGTTAGTGCTTATGCTGATGTTCATTCTGTAACTTCAAATAATGAAGGTCGCCCTGTTACTTTACAATCAATTTCAAGTTCTCTTAAAGAAACAATGAATCCAAAAGATATAATGCAAGATGCAATTCATAATTTTCATCCACAATATCAACAATATACACAGCATTCTAATCCATCTCGTTCAGTATGTTTATTATTATTTTATTAATATATATATATATATTTTTTTTTTCAGAATGTTCCATCTTCTTCGAATGATGAAAGACGTTTAGCTGGATCAAATTCAGAAGGTAATTATGCTAGTATGAGTACAACACCAAATCCTGTAACATCTTCCTCATCCAATCCAAATAATGCTGGACCGCTTTGCGATCTATAAACACATAATTGTGGCTGAATAAAAACATATAATTTAAATTAAGCTTCACCCCCATACAGAATGATCTCGATCTATCAATTAAACTATTTTTTGTAATCAATGCGGATGGTGCTTTTTTTAAATTCATGTTTTATGTCAAAAATTCGCAAACAAATTCTTCTATATATATTAATTTGGTATTAACAATTATAATGATAATGTATTTATTTTAATATAATATCAAATTACCATTTTTGATTAATATCATTTGCCAACACCAGCTTACAACGTGAAAACTTTTTAATAAACCTTTATTTTTACAAATAAAGATTAATTTTAATTTTCATTACTAATATATATTACTCTTCATCAAAATAGTATCATGTTTGGATGAATCTTTGTGATGCTGGAATTCATTTTCTACAAGAAACTTTTAAATTAGTTAAATTTTATTAATTTACATTACCGTGTTAAAATAATGTACTTTAAAGTTAATCTTTTTTCTTTTTAAATAAAATATTTTTAAAGAATATTTATTTTTTTTCAATATTTTTCATTATTTATAAATACTAAAAAAATATTAGAAAAAAATAAAAGAATAAATATAATTTTAGAAAATAACAAAAGAAAATTAATATTTATAAAAATAGTCTTTTAAATGTAAATATTTTTAGCATATTAATTATAACAATTTTTTTTATGCCCTTTTTATGATTAGAAAACAAACTACATTTTTTTAAAAAAATTATAAAAAGAAAATTATTTATTTGTATTATGTAATTTACAGCAATAATAAATTAAAAAGACCATAACGAAATATTATTATAATATATAAAAATCATTTTAAAAATAATAAAATTTAATCTTTAAATATTATTATTAAAAAATCTTATGCTAAAAATAGATAATTCTTTTATAATGTAATTTCGATAAAAAAAAACTATTAAGAAAGTTCATTATTACTTTTAAGGTTTTCTTTGTAAAAATAAAAAATTTTATTATAAAATAAATTTTTTTTTCCAAAAAAAATTATTTACATTACATTATTCCTTCTTAATAATGCTTTCAAATTTGAATCATTTTATACAGTATCTAGTTCCATTTAAAATAACTACTTCAATATTTTTAATAACAATAATTTCTATGCTTATAATAATATGGGTTATAAAATTTTATGTTAAGGTTTATAAATATCCAAAAGGTCCATTTCCACTACCATTTATAGGAAATCTTCTTCAGGTAAATTATTTACCTTACCATTTCATATTAATATAAAAATAAATTAAAGCTCCTTCCTTTTGATGCGATGCCAGATAAGTTTGAGTATTATAAAAAAATTTATGGTCCAATATTTACAATTTTTATTCCATATCCTGTTGTTGTTTTGTGTGATTATGAATCATTTAAAGAGGCACTTGTAAAAAATTCATCAATACTTAATGGAAGGCAAAAAGGATATCCAGAGTCATTTGTTCATCCAGAAACTGGTAGAGGACTAGTATTTGCTGATGGTCCATATTGGAAGGAACAAAGAAAAGTTTGCTTTCAAATATTTAGAAATTTTGGTGTTGGTAGAAGTTTAATGGAATCAAAAATAATGGATTATGTTAATGAGACATTAAATTATGTTGAAAAGAAAAGAAAAGATGGACCAATTGATTTTACTTGGATATATAAGGCATGTTTTGCTAATATTATGTGTGAATTATTATTTGGTATTAAAAGATCTCTTGAAGATGATCAAGAAATAAAATTTATAATGGAACCACTTGAAAAAGTATTTGAATTAGGAAGATCAGGTATTTCATTAATTTATCATTTTTTTAATAATAATCCATGGATAATAAAGATATTAAAAAAAATTAATAATATTGGAAGGGCTGAATTAGAAATTGCCTTTAAACATATGAATAGTATTATTATAGAAGCTAAATCAACATGGGTTAAAGGAAAAGAACCAAAAAATTTTGTTCATGCATATATGGAAAAGACTAATTCAGATGATGAATATATAAATGAAGTAGAAATGCCTTTTGTAGTTCATGATGTTTGGGTTGCTGGTATGGAAACAACTGCAACAACATTAAATTGGGCAATGAATATTTTAGGAACATTTACAGAAAAACAAGAAAAATTTAGAAAAGAAATTCATGATGTTATTGGATATGATACTACTATACATTATGATGATAGGGAAAGACTACCATATTGTCAAGCTGTTGTATATGAAATTTTAAGATTTTCTAATATATTACCACATAATATTACACATAGAACAGAAAAAGATGTTATAATTGGAGGAAAATTAATACCAAATGATACAATAGTTTTTGCACAACAATATAATATAATGAAATATGATCCAATATTTTATGAAAGTAATAAATTTATACCTGAAAGATTTTTGATGGAAGATGAAAAAACATATAGAAAAGAAGCTGTTGATAGAATGTTAGCATTTAGTGCTGGTTCGCGTAAATGTATTGGTGAAAATATGGCTTTAATGCAAATCTTTTTATTTTTAACTAATTTATTATCTAGATATGAAATAAAAGCTCCAAAAGGAGGTCCAATGCCATCACTTAGCGGTAAATGGGCAGGAATTATTAAAGCTCCTTCATTTGCTTTTGATGTTGTTAAAGTTAGAACTAAATAAGATTACTTTTAATAAAAATATTTAATGTTTTATAAAAATTGCTTTTAATATTTAGTTTTTTTTTAAAATATTATTTACAAATACTTTATTTCTAAACATATTTTATAAGAAATATTAAACAATTATTTATAAAATAGTCAAAAATATTTGTATGACACAATTTTATGATACAAACAAAGATATAATTATGTATCAGTTTTTATATATCTTTGAATTAAACGGTAATATAAAATTAACTTTTTATACAATTTCAGTTCTTGATAACAGTCTACAATAATTAAGATACTTATAAATACATCTTAATGTAATCTTAATTGATAAAGAAGAAAATGAAAAATGATTGATAACTACTATCTGTTGCTAAACATTACCTATGAAAATATATTCTTCTTATTATTAATATTACATTTCGTAACACAATTATAATATAAATAGTATTTTATAAAACATTTTAAAATAAGAAAATTTTTAAATATCCAGAAACAATAATATTAAATCATTATTTACAGATGGTTAATTTTATTTCTAAAAATTTTTTTATTAATACCTAAGTGTGAATTTTTACAACTTTTTTATATTTATTCTTATACATCATATTATCAATATATATATTTTTTTTTTAGAGTCTAAAACTTTAATTTCAAAAAAAAAACTTATTATTTATTTATATTTAGAAGAAAAAATAAATATAAATTAAAAAAAAAAATTTTTTATATTAGTTATTTTCTAAGCAATCTATGTTGAAAAACGATCTCGTTAATTAAAAGTATTATAATTCTATTGATGTAACTCAATTATAAATGCTATTATCTAAACAAATGTTAACTATTGTTTATAAAACAATTAATAAAATTTCCTCTACACAACTTATAATTTTATTTATTTTTTATAATTTTCAACAATTGGTAGAAAGTAAAAATTTATATGATGTTCATTATAAATTGAATGATCATTTTCATCCATCAAAATATGATATAAAACTAAGTTTAGACAGTCATTCAAATGAAATTACTGGACAGGTATGCTATTATTATTATTATTTCTTTTTTTATTTTAAATTATTAAGGTTATTATTGATATTTTATGCCATAAAACAAGTACATATTTAGAATTACACTCTGATAGTAATTATATTGTCTTTAAACACATAACAATTCGTGAAAATCATAAAAATAAATCTATTGTTATTGATGATCCGGTATTTAATTTTAATACGCAAACCGTTATTCTCAAATATCCAAAAGGTAATAAATATAGGAAACATAAATTATATAAATTAACGATATGGTATAGGACGAAATTTTCAGAATACTTAAGAGGTTTTATGAAAATTGAGGATAATGTAAGAAATTAATTATTATTTCAAATTAAAATACATTATAGATAAATGGAAAATGGGTTAATTCACTTCTAGAAATGACATATGCCAGGCAAGTTTTTCCATCATTTGATGAGCCAAGATGGAAATGTGTCTTTCGACTTCAATTATGGTTAAGTGGTGAATTTGCTAAATCATCATACATTGCTTTATCTAATACTGAGGGTAGTCCTTTTATGTTTTCAAATAACTTAACAATATGGACATTTAATCCAACTCCACCCATACCTACATATTTATTTGCTGTATCAATTGGAAAATTTGATAATTATTGTTGTGATAAAAAAATTCAAAAAGAAAAAGATATATGTATTTGGAAATTAAATGGATCAAAAAGTCAAAATAATTGGCATGATGTTGCAGAGGATGTTTGTTTAGAAATTAAAAAATATAAACATTTAACTGATAAATATTTGAATGTTAATACTAAAGCAAAAGAACATTTTCTTATTGTTCCTTGTCAATTAAATGGTATGGAAAATTTTGGTTTATTACAAGTATCTGAAAGATTATGGCCAAAAAAAAATAATACTAGAAGTATGTTGTCTTTTACAAAAACATTAACACATGAAATGGCTCATCAATTTTTTGGAAATTTAGTAACAATTGTATGTTAAAATATTTTTTATATTTTAATAATTATTTATCTTTTTATTTTATAGAAATGGTGGAATGATATTTGGATAGCAGAGTCATTAACAAGTTTTATTTCAATGAAAAGGCCATATGAATTTAGGGTTGAAATAGATACTAGTGAAGATCCATTAATAGATAAAAAATGGGCTGAAAAAATTCCACATCATGTATATGTTAAAGGTCCAGCTGTATTAATGATGCTTGAAGATGTCATTGGTCAACATTTAATGAGAAAATTGTTAAGAAAATTTATAAAAAAATATGCATTAACATCAGTTGATAGTCAAGACTTTTTTAATATTTTAAAACATGTAACTCATATACATATGCCAATGGCATTACCATTTCTTAAAAGTTGGTTATATCAAGGAAGTTATCCTTTAGTTTTTATTGATTTTGATGAAGAAAATAAATTATTTACACTTTCACAAACACCAAAATATGGTAATCCTAAAAATAGATGGTTAATACCAATATGGGTTGATTGTGCAGTTGGTACTGTACCTGAAAAATTATTTTGGATAACAAAAAATTCAAATCTTGTTTTACATATAAATGATTTAACAAAAACAAATAAATCTGCTGCTGTAGCTTTTAATAGAAATCGATCAGTATATTATAACGTCATATATAATTATTTTACCATGTAAAAATATAACATAATCATTTATTGCTTCTTTATAACTACATTTATATAAGTATTTCCAACTAATACATAATTTAATTATATTTTAAATCAAAGATACTAAAAATTTATTTAATAAACAAAAACATATATAAAAAATATTTTATTATTTAATATTATGAATATTTTTTGTAATATATTTGATTTAATAATAGATTAATCACATTTTATTGTTTTTTTTTAATATAAATATTTACAAATTTACTTCCTAAACAAAAAATTTAATATTCTATTTTTAAATTGTCAACTATTATAAATCAATCATTATACATTATATTGTGACTAAATTACCTTAGGCATTTCATGATATAAATATATAATAAATTATATTTTATCAATTATTTATAAAAAAAAATTTACATATTTTAAAGATTCTATAGAAATAATAAATTGAATAAATTTTATTTGATCAATTCTTACAATCTTTTTATTATATTTATTAACTTCTTTTTAATGTTATTTTTTTTATAATCTAATGATATAAATAAAATTATATGAATATAAATATATTTTATTTGATAAAAAGTTTTTTAATCCTAACACGCTTTCCTGATATATTGAACACGTCTATATATTTACAACACTATACTTTTGCACGAGACATAATCGTATTGTTATTATCAAAATTTTTAAAACTTTTGATAAAAAAAAATTTCATTTATTTTTATTTTTTAGTGGTTTTATTATTATTAAATAATATGGGAAAAGCTTGTTGTGGTAATGTAAGTTTATAATAATATATATTGTTTATATAAAAACAAAAACAAAAAAATGATTATTTTTTATTTTAGAAACATGGTCATTCACATGATGATGAACCAGTGTCAAATATTAGTATGACAAAAGAAGAAGAAGCCATTGCTAAATTTATAAGATTTAATACACCTTGTAAAAAAACAATTTTTAATCAAAATGAAGTTGATTATTTTACTGGTGAGAAGGCTGTCACAACACTTTATGAATCAGAAAAGTATGGGTGTAAATCAAAAACACCAATGTTTAATGATAGAGAGGAAGCTGCTGCTTATTTACAAACGTTAATGGAAAGAGGTTTATTTTTTAAAGTTGTTAAAACTGTTTTAAGAAAAAAAGATAAAGCAAAGAAAGTAAATGATCAAAATAGTGAAAATAAAAGTGATGATGAAAGTAAGAAGAAAGATAAAAAGAAAGTTAAATTAACTGTTCATCAACACCAATCATTTATTGATGGTAAAGAAACTTACGTTTGGACATACAATCCAACACCACTTATTAAACAATTAATTGGAATTGGATTATTAGTAGGAACTGTTGCTTTATGTCTTTTACCGTTATGGCCAGAATGGCTTCGTACTGTAGTATATTATGTTGCTATGGCTGCTGTTGGTTTTATTGTATTACTTATGACAGTTGCTGCTGCACGTTCAGTTTTATTTGTAATTATTTTTATACTTACACTTGGTAAACATCATTTATGGATTTTGCCAAATTTAACAGAAGATTGTGGTTTCTTTGAATCATTTGTACCTTTATATACATATGAATATCGTGGTTCTGATTATAAAAATAAAAAAAGTATAAAGAAAGATAAACGTAGTGATGATGAACAATCTGATGGTGAAGATATAACAAAAGATGAAAAAGATACCGAAGATGAAAAAAATACATCTAGTAAAGATGAAGGATATGTTATGATAGAAGAAAAAAATTAATTGCTATAATGTAATTTTTTTTTAAAAATATTTTCTATAATTTGGTATAAAAATGCATTAATTAGCATTTGATACTTCTATATAATATAATGAAGTACCGGATACTAACCATATTTATTTATATATAAAATTATTAGCTAAGAATATGTCTAAAAAATGACAAGAATTGTTTTATACTTCGCAAGGTTTTTTTTTAAATGTGTTTATCTTGTCATCACGTAGTTATATATAATAAATATTTTTTTTTTCTGAAATTTTTTAAATTAAAAATATTAGATGGTATAAATTATCACATTTTTAACTATTATTTACGTCAAACATTTATATTTAAATATATACATATATCTATAAATATTATAATTTTTAATATATCTTTATTAATATATTAAAAAAACATTAGTAGTAAAGGGAAATACAAAATGACTATAATTATTAACGCTTATCCTGTTTATCTAAGCTCATACTAATGGTGTTTGATATTCTCCTTCTTTGCCTTCCATTAGCTGAGTAAATTCCTTGGTTTATTGGTACACGTAGTAACTGTGATCCATTATTTGTTGCATTTGTAAAAGAATTTTTTTCACTACTTGGTTTATTCAAAATTGTTGTTGATGATAAATTATAATCACCAGGACTTGATTCACCACTACCAATTATTTCATTATCTTCAGCTTTACTTAATTTTTCACTAAATATTAAAGTTATTTTTTTGCATATTTTTTGTGAAAAATTCAATGGAAACAAACATATTTCTCCATTTGGACTTGATAAACATCGTAGTGGTATTCTATTTCTTTTTTTTGGCTTTGATCCACTTCTTCTGTTTTGAATAAAATAATCCAAATATGTTGTTTTTTGTTCAAAAAAATTAACACGCTTAATTAACTTTATAAAAAATAAATAACTTTAATTATAATTAAAAATAAACATACGGCATAATCAGTATTATTCATAGTGTCTAAAACAACAAGATAATTTTCATTAACTGTTCCTGAATTTAAAATGTATCTTTTAACACTTCTAATTTGGGCACTCTAAAAAAAAGTATTAAAAAATAAATGATAATTTTACCAATGTTCCATTTTTATCTTGACAAATATCTGAAAGCCGTATTTTTTTTAATTTATAATAATCTAAATCAATATTCATAAACTGATTTTCATCTAAAAAAGAAATAATGTATATTTTTTAATTTTAAAAATTTATTACATACCTCTCATAAACAAAACAACTCTTGTTGATTGATCAGTATTATTAGCTAAACCAAAATCAGAAATAATTTTTTTAATTTTTGGTATAACTTTTGGATTATAAGGAACTTTAATATCAATATCAATAACACGTTTAGTTTTACGAAAATATTCAACAATTGGTTTTGAATTTCTATGAAATGCTTCTATTCTTTTTTCTAACAATCCTTTGTCTGCCTCATCAACACCTTTTAGAAAGGCACTCAATTCTGGAGATAATTCTTTTCCATCTATTTCATCACTTTTTTTTGCTGTTCTTTTACCATCCAATAAAACATGTTCATTTTGTATTTTAATATTGATAACAAACATTATAGAATGCCTTCTTTCAAAATTTTTTATTGACGTTTCCATATCTGAATCTTTAAATGCATCTAATTTTGAAATTAATGAAAGTTCTGGTACAATATCAATTAAAAATCTTTGAGATGTTGAAGTTGCTAATTTTGTTGATATCATACTAAAAATCCAGTCTAATGTAATAATTCCTTTATCACGTTTTAATAATTGTTGAATTTCAACTATAGAATTAACTGTATTTGCAACTTTATTTGGTAAATAATTAAAAATAATATCTTCAATATTTATTGTGGTAAATTCAAATTCAGTTCCTAATTCTTGTGTTATTAATCCTTTTAAACTACCTGGACCACCTATTAAAAAAAAAATTAAACATATAATTATATATAATTTTTTTTAACTAACCAAAAATTACAACTATACTTTGATGTTCAGTGGCATCCCTTCTTATACCTTTTCCTATTTCAACACTAACTTCTGGTGGTGTTGATAAACATTCATCTAATTTACTATTATCTAAACTATCATTATCTGACTCATCAACACCTTTATTATTTATACCACTTTTTTTTACATTAACAGTTTTTTTTCTAAATTTTGATGTAAAAATGTTACAATCACACGGTATACTGACAGAACACCCCATTGAAGCAAAAAATGATATAATAATTAAAAAATGTAAGTATTAAAAATATCAAAGTATAAATATAGGAATATTAGGAAGTGCTAGCATAAAAGCCAATCTACTATAAATAAAAGCATAATATTAATATGAAAATTTTTCATTGAAAATATAACATTTTAAAAAGTTAAGTTTATATTTACAATTTCTAAGAATTTATGATGCTAAAAATATATTGTTTAATATTTTTCACCTCAAATAAAGTATTAAAAAAAATAATTTTTAAAATTAGTTTAAAAAAAATTTTTTTTGAAATATTATATATATATAGAAATGAGTATTTATTTTAAGAATTGAAAATAAATATAATTAATACATAATCTTATCAAAAATAAAACTTTTTATTTATTTCCTAAATATGGCAATAAACTATAATCAATGAAGCCATTAAAGAAGACTCATTATAAATAAATTTTATCTTTGAAAAATAAAGACAAAATAAATTTAAAAAAAAAAACGATGTTTTTATTTTAAAATATAAATAATATAGGGTTTAATTGAAAAAACGTCTAGGAAAAAAAAATTTTTACTTTATTGTAACAATAGTTAAAATAGTAAATATTTTATTTATATAAAGATGTTTAATTTAATTTTAAAAATATTAGAAAAGGTTTATTCAATGAATTCTTACATTATAAAAATTAAAAATTAGTAAAATTGTATACATTTAATATTAAAGATAGTTATTTCACAACATTTATGACACAATATGTTATATTAAAATAGATGTTGCATAAAATTTAAAAATTGTAATTTAGAAAAATTATATTTTTAGAAAAATTAATATTATTTTTATAAAACAAAAAGAGTTTCTTTTATATAATTAACTTTAAAAAAATAAAAAAATATTATAATAAAAAATAAATTATTTCAATAGAACATAGTAATTTTAAAAAAAAAAAAATAAAAGAATAAAAGTAAAAATTATCGTCATAGTAAAATTGATAACGTCATAGAATCTTCTTTAAAATAATCTCTTTATAACTTTAAACTACTTTTTATATCTTTCGTTAAATTAAAATTTTTATAAGACTTCATTTTTTAAAAATACTATATACATTTAAGTATCAACTAATTACTAAATTAAGAAATAGTCTTAAAAAAATATAATAATTTCTTCACTATGTTAACAAAGAGATTAATTTTTTTTATTTAAAAATTTCTATAAAACAAGCTAATTAACTGTTAGTTTTTAAAAACAAATAATTAATAAAAAAAAATATTTAGCTTAAAAAAATTGAATAAATAATAATTAAAGTACATTTATCTTTGAAATTTACATAAGTATATTAATTTTTTTTTCTAACAAAAAAATGTTTTTTTTAAAAAAGTGTGTGAATCAAAAAATTAAGTAGTTAATAATATAATAAAAAAATTGTATATAAATTTAAAATTGAATTTTAAAATTTATTTAACGTTACAATATATTATTAAAGCTTTCTTTTTTTTTAGATAAAATATTTTTATTATATAAATCTTTAACATTAAGCCAATCAAATAAAATAATATGTACTTAAAATAATAATTTTCATTATAACCATTCATCTGTAAAATTCAAATTTTTAGTCTAAGGTTATTTTTAGAATAACTAGCATTTTTACTTTTCAAAAATCCAATCCTTTTGACGATATATGCTGTTTTTAAAATTATCAGATTACAAAACAACACAAAAATGACACAGAAACCAAATTATATATGTCAACTTAATGTTTTAAAAATCAGATAAATTTAAAAAAATAAAATTTTAATAAATATTAATAAATATTAAAAAAAATTAATTTTAAATATTAAAAAATTCTCACTTGTGTTTTCGTGACAAAAAATATTGAATAAAAAAATCCATATTAAGCTTAAATATAAGTTTATATGAACTTCTGTAATAAAAATGTATTTTTTTAATCACAACTTTATTTTTTTTTAATTATCTAAAAATAAAAATAAAAAACTTCTATAACTTTTTATTGATAAAGTTTTATCCGGATATAACAAAATTTTTAAAATTATAATAATTATTAGCAAAAGATGTTTGATTTATTTTTCTTATTAAAAATATAAACAAACAATGATTAATATGAAGCTTTTATTACTTAAATAAATAAATGCTTTTAAAAATTTTTTAAAATTATTATTTTCTTATTAATATAACTAAATTATTTGTAAATCTTTAAAATTAATTAAACCATAAATATTCTCCTTGATTTCTGTTTTGTGTTGGTAATACCTCAACTTCAGATTGAGTATTTGGCCTTGTTGATGGAATATTTTCTTTATATGATGGCATAGAATTGGAATGATCTTCACGTATAAATGGAATTGGAGCAGGTATAGGGTTAATATTTTTAGCAGGAATGTTATTTTCTTGTTTTTGTGATCGATTTCCATCACAATGAGAACATGAACCTGGATTACCTGGATCACCTGGTGGTCCTGGTGGACCTGGTAATCCAATACTACCTGGATTTCCTCTTTCACCAACAGATCCTCTAATTCCTACTGTTCCAGTAATACCTGGTTTACCATCATGTCCTCTTCCACCAGGTGGACCTCTAGGTCCTACACGTCCTGTTGGTCCTGGTGGACCAGGTGGAGCACCATTTAATACTTTTCCTCTATCTCCTCTTGGTCCTTTTGGTCCTGATGGTCCTGGTTCACCTCTCATTCCCATTGGTCCTGGTGGGCCTGGTCTACTGTTTTCTCCCATTCTTCCTGGTTTTCCTGGATTTCCAGGTGGTCCACGCGGACCTTTTGGACCAGGAATACCTGGTGCACCTGGTGGTCCAGGTGGACACTTTTGACAAGCATTAGTTCCAGCTGGTGGAGCAGGTAAATAAACTCCATCTCTTCCATTTAAACCATCTCTTCCAGGCATACCATCAATTCCTGGTTTTCCTGGTTTACCTTGAGAACCTCTTCTTCCTGGTGGTCCTTGAGTACATGCACAACACGCATTACCAACACCAGAAGAAGCACTATATGGTGTACCCATTGATTCAAAATTATTAGTATATCCAGATGCTCTTTTTCTAATAATTGGATTTTTATCAATAACCATAATTTGTTTCCAAATATCTTTAGATTTCATTTTACAAAGTTCTACATGAGCTAATATATTAGAATTTTTTCTTTGTATATTTGTATGAATAATAGGTAAAAATACAGTAATTAATATGAGGCACACTGTTGAAGACACACATGCCAAAAAAGCAGCTTCTTTATATGCTACTTTCATGTTTAAACCTACAATTTAATTATTATATAAAAATTGAAATTAAAAAAAAGAATATTTTATAAAATAAATCGACTATCAATATAATCATTATATATTTTAATAGATTTAACCTTTACCTACTTTAATGATTAGCTCAATTGTTTCTTAATATTTAGGTCATTTATAACATCAAACTTCTTTGTATATTTTTTATATTAATTTTTCATCTTTATTTTAACATTTAGATATATATTTTATTATTTTTCTTAATATAAATTTTTTTTATTCTTTAGAATAACCTAATTACATTTAAATGATTGTAATGATATATAAAAATTTTGTTAAGACAACTAAAATACATATGTGTGTAAAAAATAAATTGAATTATACATTTACATTGAAATTATAATTTTTTAAGAATACTTGGAGAAGAATAACATAAATCTAAATAAATATTTGCAAATTCTTTAACCAAACTTCTATCAGGAATTTTTTCTGCCATACCATATAAAGCAGCAGTACCTTCTAATTTATCATGTTTATTTTCTTTTATTTCTTTTACTGAATCATAACAAGCTTCAATAAATTTATCAGCAATATTTTTTTTAGTATGATTTAATGTAACCATTAAATGACATCCTGATGGATATTGTAGACTACTTAATTGCCATCCTTTTTTTTCCATTATAGAGACAAATCTATGGATATCAATAATAGATGATGTCATACTAACAATACAAATATTACAATCACCTTGTAATGTTAATTCTGGTATTTTTGAAAGACTAAAAATAATTTTTATACATTTTATCAATAAAACATACCCATTTTTTATTTTTCTTGTAGTATCAATGATACTTTCACTTACTTTTTCATATTTATTTTTACCATAATATAATAATGTAGTCCATGCAAGGGCAATATTAAGACCAGATCTACTACCTTCCATTGTTGGAGAAGCATAAATTCCTCCTTGCCAATCTGTTTCACAAAAATATTGATAATGTATAAAACTTTTGTTTTTATATAACACAACAGAACTTCCTTTTGGTGAAAGACCATATTTATGAGTGTCTGCTGTAATACTTGTAACACCTGGAACACGGAAATCCCATTTTGGTATGTTATACATATTTTCATCAACAAATGGAAGAATAAATCCTCCACAACATGCATCTACATGAACAGGAATATTATATTTTAATCCTAATTTACCAATTTCTTCAATATTATCAATTGAACCAAATGGAAAATTGGGAACTGAACCAACTAACATAGCTGTATTTTTATTAATTGATTTTTCCATTTTTTTTAAATCAACTTTATAAGTTAAAGGGTCTAAAGGAATTAAAACAAGCTTCATTCTAAATAATTCAGCACCTTTCATAAAAGCAGCATGAACAGATGTTGGTGCTACACTAAAAAATTTTATGTATTAATATTAATTAAGGTATTAAAAAATTTCCTTACAGTTCAGGAAATTGAATTCCTTTATCAAGGGCTTTATTTCTATATGCTAAACAAGCTAAAAGAATAGACATAGAACCACCTGTAGACATAGAACCACATGTTTCATCATTACCATTCATTAAATTGCAACACATTCTAATAACTTCAGACTCCATCTTTCTAATACCAGGAAATAACTTTGGCCAAAGTGGATTTGACCAGGCAAATTTTTCAATAACTGTTTTATAACACTCCATCTCTTCTTTGTCACATTCATCACTAAAAACAGCTCCTGAAACTTTACCTTCTAAATATTTAGGTGTTTCTAAAAATAAATATTTAAATTAATTAATTATATTATAATACCAAATTCCGTATAATTATCAAGTAAATTAACTATTTGTGATATAGTTTTTCCTTCATTTGGAATATCAGTAACATAAACATTTGTTGTATCATTTTTATGAATACTCAAAGCCAAATTTTTTTCTATTATTGTTAATTCATTCTAAAAATATTTGACTTATAATTAAAATTTAATTATTACCTTTATTTGTTTTTTAATATATGGTATTTTACGTATAAATTTAAAAAATTTATTTTTAATTCGATAAAATAAAGCTTTAAAAAAGAAAATTATTAAAAAAAAATTAACAAAAATTTACGTTTATCGTTTTCAAGAATTCTATCAATATAACATATTAAATAACCTGTTGCACCTCCAATAATTAAAAGCTTAATTTTTCCATAAGGTTGAAGAAAATTATCAATGTGTGTAGTAATATTTTGAAGATTCAATGAAATATCATTTATTAATGACATTATTAAAGTTTTTAACTATAAAAATTATATATAAATGAAAAAATTATAATTTTAAAGTTATATAAAAATTAATTAATATTTTATTAAAATATAACTTAATAATAATTTTTATAAGATAACAAAATGTTTCGTTTAATATTTATATTTTAATAATCAGGATGATATAAACATTTTTTTTACATAGTAAAGATTACTTTTATAAAAATTACAACCTAATCTTTTATCAATTACAATAAAACGCTGCAATATGTATTCTTATCAATTTTATTTTTTAAGTCTTGTAATAAATTGATTTGTAGTTTTTAAAAAGAATCCATATTTTTATCAAAATATTATTTTTCAAATAATGTTTATTATTAATGAATAAAAATAAAGAATCAATTGTGCAATAGTAAATACTTTTTTTTTGAAGTTTTAAAACGTTAAAAAATGATAAAAATAAATAAAAACACATAGCCAATTTATGTTTTTTTTTCAGAAATCTTTGAAATATTAAAATCCTAAAACGTCTGGTACAACCACAATCAAAACTTTTGGCAATCTTTACACTGCCACCTTTTTTTGACTAAAAAGCTTATCCAAATACCTTCTTTAGGGCAAACAATTAATTATAAAAAAATAAATTTTTTTTACAAAAATATATCATATAGTATCCTTGTAACATGTATAAGTATTAAAATTACTTAAAAGTATTGAATATATCAAAAAAAAAAAAGATACAAGGTGCGTCCACTATTGTACAGTTTAGTCGTTGAAAGATGAGAAAAATGATTGATAACTTAATTAACTTTCTTTTATTTATTTTTTTTATCAAAAAATAATATAATAATGTAAAGTAGAAAGCAAAGATTTTTTTTTTTAAAAAATAAATTATCATTAGCATTTTCGCTAATTTTGTTATTGTAAAATTCTAAACTAAGTTATAAAAAAAGTTCGATCAAAAAACGTTTCCAGTATGATAGAGAAACTTGCTTAAAGTTAAATAACGTCACTTAAAATGTTTTATAATATTTTACCAAATAAGTGTAATAAATTACTGTTTTACTATTTTTTAATACTAATAAAGAAAATATGTACTTGCATCATTATGATAATGTTAATTGCGCAGCAATCTCTTTGTAATCCATCAAATTGGAAAGATAAAGTAAAGTTATTTGAAGGAATTATTTATTTTAGTAGACGATTTATCTTATTCGTCAAATCTTAAATACAATTTTTTTAAAAAAAATTTTATTTTTATAGTCAAAACATTAGAAGAAAAACATTAATAAAATCAAAATATCGTTAAAGGTATCTTCTAATTTTATCATAAAATCCACAAATTCTGAAAGCCTATTTTTTTGAAGAAGGTCAATTTAGTAAATATTTCTTTAAAATTAACACGAAAATGATGTAAATGTTGTACGGGTGTGTATATGAAGATGGAACTACCATAATGTCAAGCTAAATAATGACGTTTTATGTAACAATCATTCGATTCATGTAAAAGGCCGACCATATGTCATGATGACTTAAAAAATGATTAGGACGTATATATAGGCATTATAATAGGGTTAACAGTTGCATTTCTTATAGTTACTAAAAATAATAAGAAGTATATAAATATTTTTATATTATTAAAATGAATTGGTTTAATTTTATAAAATTATTTTTAATTTGTTCTATTCTAACTGTTATTACTAATTTTCCAAGTGGATTTACAAATAGTTCTATAAATACAGCCGTTTTTGAATTTGAAAGATTTTTAAATGACTCTTATGATGATAGGGGAATTCATTTAAATAAGCAAACATTTACCTTATTAAAAAGTTCTACATTAAATATATGGTTTGTTGCACAAATTGTTGGTGCTATTATATCACCACTTTTTCCTGATAGATATGGTAGAAAAAGTAAGATATTTATTTGAAAAAAATATATAATATATATTTTTTATTTTTAAAGATGCTTATTTATTTGCAACTGCAACAATGACAATAGCTTCAGGAATACAATTAGTAGCATCATTAATAGGAGCACCTGAATTATTAATTTTTGGAAGAGCATTAATGGCATTATGTTCCCCACTTAGTGATGCTGTATTAATATTATATTTACAAGAAGTATCACCACCATCTATGCGTGGTATGGTTTGCTTTTTAGCTGAAATTGGATATTCTGTTATGTGTGTATTAGGAATGATATTTGGAATGAAATCAGTTTTTGGTGAATCATTAGAAAAATTACTTGCTGTACCAATTCTACCAGGACTATGTGCTATAATGTTTCTTTTTTTTGTCCCAGAAACACCAAAATATTTAATGTTAGTTAAAAATGATCGTAAATCAGCTATCAAATCACTAGAATTTTTTCAAGGACTTAATAATAAACATGAACGAACTGTTGATGATTATACACAGGAGTTAAATGATGATAGTACTGAAGGAGAATCTTCTATAACAGAAATTATTTTTACACCACAATTAAGAAAAGCAGTATTTTTAGGTGTATGTGTAATGATTTTAACAGTACCATTTTATCCAATACTTCAATCTTCAACATATATGTTAGTTAGTAGTAAAATTCCCAAAAATATTTCTGAGGCATCATCTACAATTGGTTTTGGTATATTTGTTGTTGCATGTATATTAGGAACTTTTTTTATTGACAAATTTCCAAGAAGAACATTAATCATGTCTTCAGGTATTATATCAACATCATGTATTATAAGTTTTGTTGGATTCTGGTCATATGCTTCAGTTAAAGCACATTTATGGGCCCAAATTGGTGTTTTAGGATCATTATTAATGTTTTTGATATCATTTGGAATGGTAATTGGTCCAGCTTCATGGTTTATTGGACCTGAATTAGTCGCACAACGCCATCGAGCAACAGTATTTTGTATTTGTTTTGGTATTAATAATATATTTATATTTTTAACTAATTTTGCTTTATTACCAGTTTATAATGTAAGTTTTTTTTTAATAATTATATAATTAATCCAATTTTACATTTTTTTTAGATAATTGGAGCTTATAGTTTTTTACCTTTATTTGTTATACCGTCTACAATTGCATTAATTTTTATTTATTACTATTTACCAGAAACTTTAGGTAGAGAAACACATGATATTGTTGTAGAAATGACGACCAAAAAAAATGTAATTCATCCGATATAACATGGAACTATCTCGATTTGTATAATTTTTAGAATTACTAATAATTCAATACTTTATAAATTTGAAAAATTTGACACAAGGAGAATAATTTTCTTAAGAGTACTTTTATTCAATTAAATTTACACAGCTTACTTTTAGCAATGCATTAAAACTACTTATCACTTATTTTATTTACTTTATTGTCTTTCTAAATAAATTATTACAATTTTTTATGTGTTTTTATAAGAAGGAAATAAGTTTTAATTTTTTTTTTCAAAAAAGAGGTTTATTTGTAGTTTGGTTTTTTATATATACATAAAATAATAATAAATTCTTTAATATATTATTATTTGATATTGATAAAAAAAATATTTATAAACATTAATTTTTTATTATCTGCATTATTTTGTAAACTTGTATTTATTTAAATTAATTCATTGGAACATCTTTTTAAACAAGTTAAAGATTAAATAGAAAGAACAAAAATTATAGATTAATAGATTAATTCTCAAATACAATATAGGAATAATTGTATAATTGTGAAGAAGCATCATTTTTTAAATTTTCTTTGGGAAACAATTAACTTGATTAGCTAATTATAAATTTCTTAAATTATTTGCTAATTATAATTAAATTATAAAGACAAAATTTTCTTATATTTGATTTAACGGAAGAAATTTTTGTAAATGATCATGGGTTAGTAAATTTTGTGCAATTTCATTTCTTACATCATTACTCATTAAATCGCTAATTTTTCTTAAACGTATCTCTTTTTCAATTGGTGATAAACGTTCATTTTGTTGTACTAATATTATTCTAAAAATAAATGATCTTGCTTCCTGTGACATATTCATTATAGTTGTTTTCAATAATTCTTTTCTATGTGCTTTTTTATCTTTAAGATTTTTATACCATATAATTAATTCATTCTTTTTTTCATCATCACCAGCATTATTAATTAAATTTTCAATTTTTCTTTCAACTTGATTTGATGTTAAATACTTTGAATTACTAAGAATTTGTTCAATATTATATTTTATTTCTTCTAAATTATGATTAGAAAAACGATGTTCATTAGGAAGTGATAAAATAAGTATTGGAATCGTAAATAAAATAATAAATTTCATATTGTTTATAAAAAAATATAAACCTTAAAAATAAATAAATATATATAAATGTATATGTATTATAATAATATATAAAAATAATAAACTAATAAATATTCTTATTATAAATGTTTAATAATTTTTAAATTATTGTAAAATTATTTCACACTTTTATTAGAAAAATAGATATAATACTTGAATATCATATATCATCTTAAAACAAATAAAAAAGTTTTTTTTTTAAATATACTCCGTTTAAACTTAACAGTCATTAGAAAGATATTAAAAATAAAATAATCACGATGTAATGAGTAAAAACAATTTCTTTAATAATAATCTTTACATAAGTACAAATGTTAAAGTAAAATTAATATATTATTATATAAGTTTTTATATTACAAAATATAAATATGAATGAGAAAAATATTATGGTTTTATAGTTTTAAAAGTACTCCAAGAAAGTTGAATTTAATGACATTTTGACAGTAGGTTCAAAGAGAAATTATTGTAAGAAAAGAAATATATTTGATTTTAAATAATAAGTTATTTAGAATTAAAGGAAAACAAGTATTAAGTTTTATACCAGATTTAAAATCTTTTAAATGTCAATAATAAGAAGTTTAACTATTTTTGTTTTTAACAATTTTTTTTATCTGATCAAGTAATCTATATATCATATTTTAAGTACAAGAACCATTCTAGATTTAGAAGTATATCTTTCTTTACACAATTTTATTTTTCAATGAAGGCAATTAATGATTATTGACATTGTAATAGTGAATTATTTTTGCTTACAAAATAACTAATATATCTTTAATTTTGATCTCAAGCTTAACACACTTCAATACAAATTGTTTTAATACTTTATAATAGTTAAAATAAAATTTCAAGTTGTTTAAACCAAAACATAAATAGTGCATATTAAAAAGTTTTTAATTGTTTTTATATAAAAAAAAGTATAAATAAAAATTTATTGTTTTTTCACTTTGATATATAATTTTTGCTATATAATAATATTATAAAAATTAAAATTAAATAAAACTTTTTTTTTACATTCTTGTCAATTGTTAATTTATTATTAAAAAATCAATTTACATTAAAATGAAATAAAAAAAAGTTTCAATTTTAAAAGTTGTTATTATTCAGTGTAAATATTTTTATTATTTCTATAAAATTTTTTATTAAAAACATAAAAATAAGTTTTGTCCTTTATTTGTTTAGAAAAAATTATGTAAAACCATAAAATTTGTTATTTAAATAACTGTTTTGGAATAATTTTGTTAGATTTAATATTTAAAAAAAATAATTATTTAAAGTTATAAATTAATAAATAAAGTATTTAACTATTTTTCCATATGATCATTTTAAAAATTTTTTAAATTATCCATCAACACTATAAGTTATAAATAATTAGTAAATAAAATTTTTAGTATTTTAAAAAGAATTTCCATTCACTTAAACTATTGTTTAAAAATTAAATTAATCTTTTTTTTTATTTAAATGTGTTTATAAAATTTAACATTTTTATACTATTAGATATTTATGCTAAAAATAGAGCATTTTTATAATGTTTATATAAAATACTTTTTTTTTTAAAATTTATTTATAATAATATAGTGAAAGTTGTTTAAAGAATTTATGATGTAATTTTTCAAACTAAAAATAAAGCCATTAATGTTATATTATCAAAAAAGAAGTTGGATTCGTCAAACTTCTCAAAGTATTAGGTCTTTACATATGAAATGGGTTTATATTGATGCGCAAAGTTTGACTCGTTGTATTTAAAATATGTAGCTATGTTTTTACATAGAAAAACATACTGTTAGATTCTACAGAATCTTTGCTACAATTTGGCATATAAATCATGGCATTTGATTCTAATTATCATTATTTTATTTTAAAAATAAACTATGCTATCAAAACGCGACATTCGTATTATTATGCTTTATGAGTTCAAACGTGGCACTAATGCCACAAAAACAACTCAAAATATTAATGAAGCTTTTGGGGAGGATGTTGTTAGTACTTCCACCGTACAAAGATGGTTCAAAAAATTCAACGAGGGAAACGAGAACCTTGAGAATGAAGACCGTGGTAGGCCTTGCTCGACCGTGGATAATGATGAATTACGAGCAGTTGTAGAAGCCGATCCACGCCAAACTCTAGGACAACTTGCAGAAGCTTTGAATGTATCCACGGCAACAGTCTCCCGCCACTTAAAAGAAATAGGAAAGACAAAAAAGCTTGACAAATGGATACCACATGAATTAAACGACTATCAAAAAAATCGTCGTTTTGAAATTTGCTCTTCGCTCATTTTAAGAAACAAAAATGATCCTTTTTTGGATCGAATTGTTACATGTGATGAAAAATGGATCCCGTACGATAACCGCAAGCGAAGTGGACAATGGTTGGATATCAATGAAGCACCAAAATCTTTTCCAAAACCTCAACTTAACCAAAAGAAGGTAATGGTAACTGTTTGGTGGTCTGCTGAAGGAATCATTCATTATGAATTCTTGAAACCTGGTGAAACTATTACTGCGGAGTCGTATTGTCAACAAATTGAAGAAATGCATAAAAAATTGTGCCAAAAACGACCCGCATTGGTCAATAGAAAGGGGCCTATCTTGCTTCATGACAATGCAAGACCACATGTTTCAAAAAAGACCCTCCAAAAACTGGGTGAATTGGGGTATGAAACTCTACCTCATCCTGCATATTCACCAGATCTTGCTCCAACGGATTTTCATTTTTTCAAACATTTGGACCACTTCTTGAATGAGAAAATCTTCAACAACGAGGAGGATATAAAAACTGCCTTTGAAGATTTCATCGCTTCCAGAAGCCAGGATTTTTATCAAAATGGTATAAATAAAATGGTATCCCGTTGGCAACAATGTATAGATTCTACTGGTTCTTATTTTTAATAAAAATATTTATTTTCGACCGAGTTATGCGCATTTAAAATTTAGAGTAGAAAAAACCCATTTCATATGTAAAGACCTAATACAATTTTTACTCTTTTTGTACTGATTGATTGTAATTTAAAAAAATGTAATTTAAAAAAAAAAAAATCTTAAATATAAGCAATTGTTATATTTTCTTATTAAAAAAAATACTTAAAATTTTATGTCTTTAAGTCTACTTTGAGAAGTTAAACAAATTTTGGCAATTAACAGTTAAATATCACAAATGATTAATACTCAATAACATCCGCCTTTGATTGTAATTTATGAAAGGAAATGTTAAGTAAAATTTTATTTATAAACTTTAAGTAACACTATATTAAAGAAATGTTAAAATTTATGTGTAATTTGGATAAAAAAAATTATAAAGTAGTAGAATTTTTAATTTTTTAAAATAAAAATTGTAAAACAATTTACTAATGCATTATAAATTTTCAAGTTTTTTTAATTATATCTCCAGTAAATTTCTAAATTATTAATTTTCATATAAATAATATATTATTTTTTCAAATAATTTTGTTTGCAATTTTATAAAATTATTTTTAAATAAAGAAAAAGTTTATTATAATGTACTTTATAAAAAAAATTTTTTACTAAACAATTTTACGTAAAACTAATACTTTTATTTGAATTTGCAATAAAATAGTGTGATAAGTTGTTAATAAAATTATTACTATAAAAATATATTACAAATTTGATTAAACTTTTTTTTAAATTAAACATACATTCATAAAAAAGTTAAAAAAAATTGAATGTAATTATTTTATGCACAATATTAAATAACATTTTAATATATTTATTATAACATAGTACGGGGAAAATGAAAAAATAAATGTTTTTTTTTTCTACAAGTTTACTTACTTATTCTTTTTTAGTTTAGAACATTGCAAAGGGTATTTTTAGTATAAAAACAAATTAAGTATTGCTTGTTTTTAATAAAATATTTACAAAAACTTTTAAATTATTATTTATATATATTATTAAATGTATTTTAATATACGGAAAAAACCATTATTAGCTTCGTTCCTAAAGTTTCTTTAAATATTATAACTACAGAAATTGTAGTTATTAAAAGTTGTAATATTGGTTTTTTAAAAAATAATTAATATTCTTTTTTTATATACTTTTATTGTATAAGTAATATTAAAGGATATAAACATGCTTAAGTTTATAGAAAAATTCATTTTTATAACGTATTAGTTTTTGATTTTTTTTTTTTAAATTTAAAAAAATAGTTAATAATTATTTATTTAAATATCAAATCATGTTAATTCAATAAAAAGTATTTTTTAAATAGCATAAAAGTTTTTATGTAATTTTATAATACAATTTTTAATTAAGTGCAAAGTGACAATATGATATTTTTTAATATTTCATAATGTCATATAAAAATAATTTTGCATTTTGAGAATATTTTGATAATGATAGTTTTATAATTTGAAAATTTTAGAAATTTAGAAGAAAAGTCTAATTTTTATATTCTCACACTTGTTTAATTTACTTTTTTACAACACTTTTTTTGTAATAATATTATTAATAAAAATAATTGGATAAACAAAAACAAAAGAATTTAATTTCCAATTTATTAAATTAAAATGAAAGTTTTATCCGCGTTACATTAAATTGATGTCCTTTTTACTATAAAATTTTTTTAAAAAATATATTAAATAGTTTTCAAAGGAGAATAGTTAAAATGTAGTGTTATATTTAAGAAATTTCATTTTTAGAAGATTGTGATAAAAAATAAGTGTATAACAATTTAAGATTTTTCTCTAATTTTAGTAATATATTATTCTGTACTGTATAATAAAATGTTTAAAATTATTCGTTAAAGTATTTATAATTATAATTTAAAATGTTTTTATCAAAATTGTATAGTCTCATCTATTTAAAATAATTTATTTAAAAAAATTTTTTTTTTTACTTTTTACCTAATTTTTTAAATTTATTTTAAATAAAATAAAAATTAAAAATTCATAAAAAATAATTATTATACTTTTAAATGATATTATAAATATATAAAATTTTACATGAATATGTAAAAATCCATCTTAAATTACTGACGTGTTGTATTAAAAATTATTATTAATTAAAAAAACTTTTTTTGTCATTTATATATTATGAGTATAATTTAATTTAATACTAAATTAATGTTTTATCAAAATATCTTTAATTTTTTTATAAACAATTAAATGAATAAATAATTTATAAAACTTTATCGTAAATTATTAGTTATTATTTTTTTTTAGTTATCTTTGAATTCAGACTGAATTTTTGAATACTAACTAATGAAATTCTACTAAAAATTTTAAATTTGATAAAAATTTATTTTATATTTCTTTTATATAAACCAGATCTGACCTTTTATTTTTTATTTTCTATTTCTGAGTTTGAAACAACTTAAGATTTTTTTTTACGATAAGACTAAAAATAAGTTTTAAAAAAAAATTTTAAATACTATTATAACTTTTTTTCAAACTATTTTTATGTAATATTAAGAAAAAAAAATTTATATAGTTATAAAATTGTTAAATTGTTTAAATATTTTGTCAAATAGAAACAAAAATTTTATTTAACTATTACAAACTATTTTAATTTATTTCTTCAATAATTAAGCGTTTTGTTCTACGTATTTTGTTTAAATGAGGAAACTCCCAATTTGTATTTGAATCTAAGACATCTGTTTGAATTTCTAAAGTTTGTATATAATTACGATTATTTTTTGGCATTTTAAATTGAGGAATTATTTCTATATAATATTTAACACCTTGTTCTAAATTGTCTAATAATATTTGAGTAAAATGTGTATTTATTAAACTTTTTTTATTCCATTTGTCATAACTTAAATTTTTATCTTTTGTATATAATATTGTTGTTCCAGTAATGTCATTTTTTATATTTTCATCAAAACTCCAATTTAAAATAATTGCTCCCGGTCCAATATTTCGATAGGATAATGTATTAGATGATCGTAACTCAGATTTTAATGAATAATTATCTAAAAGTTTTAAATAATTTATTAATAAGTAATAAAAATTACATACTACTTGTTGTAAAACGATAAACGGTTGGTGAGTCTAAAATTTGCCTATCTTTTGTGTATATTCTTATTCTTACATAATATACAGTATTTTCATGTAATCCATCAATTTTTATTGTTTCATCATCCTTAGGAACACTAATTGTATTCCATTTATTTAGAGATAAATCTTTATCCATAGTATAAAATATTTGATACATTTCAATATTATCTTTATCAATAAAGCTAAAAATAAAATAAAAATAAATATTATTTTATTTATTTAAATACTTACTCTGCTAAAATCCATTGTAAACGTACTGCATCCATATTATTTGAAAATATAACATCAATTTTTTTTATCGTATCCAATGCTATTTTTGGTGTAACAAAGAAAAATTCACCATGATCAATAATAATATTATTTTTTAAAATAGTTTTTATATTTAATTTATACTCAGAATTACTTAAAAGATCATCTAATATAATTTCAGGCTTATCACCATTAAAAATTTTTTGTTTTATACTATTATCTTGACTAACTAATGAATACTTAATTTGATATGCTAAAATTATATAAAGTACTATTAAAAAAAATTTGTTTATAAAATTTACCAGATACTTTATCTTCCATTCGTTGAGGAATTTCCCATGTTATATTAACAAAACCTTGTCCATTTTTAAAAAATTTACTGGAAATTATTATATTTTCAATGTCAAAAAATTCATTTTCATTTGGCATTTTTATTTCAAGCACAGCTGCCATTGTAGAAGTTTGTTGTGAATTAATAGCTGTTCTAATTGTTATTTCATAACTTTCACCTGGAGTTAAATTTTCTATAGCAAAATTAGTTGCTTCAATTTTTATTTGTTGTTTATGATAATTATCTCTTAAAGAAGATGATTGTTGTTGTAAAATTACAATATAATATAATTTCACATTATCAAGTGATACAGGATCCCATTCAATTTTAAGACTACTAGGATTAACAATAGTATATCTTAAATTTGTTGGAGGTTTTAATTCAATTTCATTACTTTCATCATTATTTATAGGTTTATAAGGATCTTTAGTTGTTATTTCTATAAATAATGGCTTACTCCAATCAAAGACATCATTTTGACTATTTTCAGGTTTTACTTGTACTTCAATTTCATCACCATTTCTATAACCATTATCATATAATCTAGTTGATGTTTCAGTACTTCTCAAATATTTCCATTGATTTTCATTAGCAACATTTTTTAATATATATCTATATCTAATAACAAAACTATTAATATTATATTCATTAGACTCCCACTCAACAAAAATAATATCTTCATTAGCATCATATTTTGCTCTAAGATTTTTTATACTAGATAAATGAAATGGATGTAAATAACTAAATTTGATAAAAAAAGTTAATATAATTACCAAAACTAGGAAATTGCTAAATATTTTTATAGTCCACCTCATATTTATGAAAATGATATATAATTTAACTGTTTCTTTCTTTTTATACTATAAATTTTAAAAAGTTTAATAATAAATAATAAAGTAATTCATTATTTGAAATTTTATATCTATCAATCTTGTGTCATCAGTAAAATGATAATGCCCTTACCTCATATTTTATATATATTTATTATGTTTCTTGTTGTGAAATGAAAATTAACTTATTATTATAATAAAACAAGAATAAAATTTTTGTTGTTCTAAAAATAATGCCGTTCACCTAGTAATTATATTTCCTAAGTATTACAATCATTTTATTATAACACAAATCATTTGAATATAATATTTCAATAATCAAAAGCTTATATAATTAAGCATGTCATAATATAATTTAATTTTTACGTTTAAAGTAACTCATTAAACATTATATAGTAATAAATGTCATACTATACCAAAGTTCGAGATATGTCAATTAATACAATCCAATAATCAAAATTTAATATTTATTAAATTTAATTTTAAACTTTTTCAACTAGTGCATTTACTAAAATTATAAAAGATTTAATTTATTTTTAAAATAGTAAAGTATTTATTAAAATAATATATACATTGTTAATATAAAATATTTATTTAATACAACCATTACTTTTATTAAAAAAAATAATTTAATAAAAAAAACATTTAGAAAATTGATCAAATTTTATTTATAAATGGTACATCATAATCTTTGATTATAAAGACAATAAAGAAAATTTTACTTTATTTAAAAAAATAAATTTTATAAATTTTAATGTCAAAATAATTCTATCAAAAATTGGCATAAAGAATAAATTAGAAAAAAAAAATTTTTTTATATTATTTTTTATTCAAGTTTAATGAATTTTATTTTAAAAATGTATATCTTTCATTTTATCTTTTATTTTTATAGTTAATTTTATTTTTTGACTACAAAAGCTTATAAATAAACAATAATTATTTCACCTTGAATAATTATAAATAATAAATTTATTATTGTCTTGTTTATTAATTTTTTATATTTTTAATTATAAAAAAATTAAAATAATTTTTGTACCTTTATATTTTATAAGGACTAATTTAGGAGAACAGGCATAATAAGTTATTTTACATATTTTTCAATTTAAATGATAATTTTAAAATCTTTGTCTTTTTAAATATTAATAAAAGTACCAAGGTTATAAATAAATTCTTTGTGAATAATTATATAAAATTAGATACTGTATAATATTAGTATTTGTAATAAAGATTTGTATCTTTCATCTACATTTGTTTGTTTTTAATTTTTTAAACTATAATATTTATAATCCTTAAATTAAAATATTAAAGTTTATATAAATATATTTTATATTAAGAAAAATTAATTTTAAGATTATTTATTTAATTTCATAGCATGTTTATAATATAATGTTCATTGTTATTATTATAATTTTTTAATATATCATAATTATTTTGCAATAAATAATATTAAAATATAACTTTCTTATTAAACTTTATAATATACTTTAAAATAATTATTACATGACTTTATTATTACTTTTTATAAACTATTATATAAAAAAAATTAATTAATATTTTAATAAAATAAATTGTAAAAGTATTTTTTTTTATTAATAATATAAATTTATTAAATCAACTTACATTTTGATGTAAATAAATGTATCACAAATTTTTTTTTGCCTTATTATTGTAATATTTCAAATTTTTATAAAAATAATTAATTAGTAAAAGCTTAATAAATTTGATTTTTTTTAATTTAAATCTTATAGTAAAAAAGGTTTCTAAATAGTTTTAAACTAAATAATTTTTTTAAAATAAAACTTTTTTGTTTATATATGATGATATAAAAATAATTTTAAATGATGTTTGTTTTTTTTTTCAAACTGAGAAACATTTGTATGAAAGTATTCATTTTTTAAATCTTAGATTAAACAAATTATTATTTTACATTATTTTTTATTTATAACATTTTACTATTTTTCTTATGAATGTATAAATTTGAAAGTAGTAAAAAAAACATTAATTTTTTTAAATAAGCATTGTTAATATTTTTACTGTAAAGAAATAAATAATTCAAATATTTAAAAAATTCTAATTAAATAAATTTTTATTTTACTTATATTATTTCGTACTTAATAAAGAAAAATTTTTTTTAAATTGAACGATTATTATTTTTTAATATATTTTAATTAATATACACTACAATAATATTAAAATATTTTATTTTTTTTTAGTTATGAATTTGGATACAAATTCTTCAAAAACTATTATTTATTCTGATACAAATGATACGAATGTCGGTGATAATATTTCAGAGTTTATGAAACATTCAACTTCTGAAATTGTTGAAATGATTTATCAAGTTATTATATTTTTTATTGGTACACCACTTAATATTTATGTTTTTATACATTCTAATAAGTAAGTGATATTAATTTTAATTTATTTAAAATGTTTACAATAGGAAGCAAAAAAATAAATCTTCTGCATCAAGATTGATTAAATTTTCAAAACAACTTATTATAACGCATTTAATGGTTCTTTTAATGTGTTTATGGAGAACTTATTGGTTTTATAATATTATTTGGAATCTTGGTAATACATTATGTAAAATTCATTCATTTGCCTACGCATTACCATTTCATCTATGGTCAAATATGGTTGCTGCTATAGCTATTGATATGTTATATTGTGTTCGTTCACCATTATTATCATATAGGAATGGTGAAAAACGTGTAAATTACTTAATTTGGGGTGCATGGATATCAGGTATTATTTGTGCATCACCAATGTTTCTTTTTCGAGAAACAGTTCTTGTTTTTGAGAATTATAATTTTTATCAATGTTCAGTATCAGCTAATTTTTATTATATTCAAAATGCGTAAGTAACATTTGCCAATACATTTTGATATACTTCCTTTTTAGATGGAATGCTTTTCATGTTATTACAGTTTTTTATATTCCTCTTGCAATTATACTAATTTGTTACAGTTTAATTGGTTTATTTCTTAGACAACAAATGGCAAACCGCAAATTTTTACAGGATGAATCACAACCACTTAACAATCATCAAACTCATGTCCGTTTTCTTAAAGCAACTATTATTATAATAACATCATTTATATTAGCATGGCTTCCATACCAAGTTATGGCATTACTAAGAGTTGTATGTAAAGAAAATAGTAGTTGTTATACAATATATAATAAATTTAATTGGTTACAAGCTATAATGATTGCAAGGTAAATAATAATAATTATTATTATTATTACTAATTTTTTTATTATTTATATATATTTTTTAGTACATGTATTAATCCATTTTTATATAAATTTGGAAGATTAAAACCTAAAAGAAAAACATCAGGATTACTTGGTAGTATGAATGAAATTGTTCATTCAAGTGCAAATCAAAATTCTGTAAAAGGATCAAATGTTTTTATTAAATATAATCCAGTACAAAATATAGGTATAAAAAATATATCTCGATGTAAACATATAATGTCAACAGCAAACTCTTCTAAAGCAATTAGAACAAATAATGACAAAAAAAATGTAAATGATATCCCCAATGACAAATATATTTCTCCTTCTTCCTCAATAATATGGAATAACAAAAGTGTGAAATATTGTCAACCTAGTAAGGAAAATTATACTACTAACCACAACATTGTACTTTGTAATGCATTACGAAAGCCATCTATTACATAATCTTGTTAAATTTCTGATAAATTATTTTGTTAACAATATCCATATTAGGAAATAAAATTTTCCTTACAAATTATAAATTTAAGCAACTTTTTTTTTTAAATTTTTTTTTATTTTAAATATTTATTTTATTTTTTAAAGAATTTTTTAAATATAATAATGATCTTAAATTATTATACATTTTTCTAGAAAAAAAAACTTTAAAATAAATTAGAAGATGAAGAAAAACAATTTTGTTGACAAAAATAATCATCTTACATGTTTTTCATTTTATAAATAATATTGCTTTTTCGATAAATTGAAAAGCCATTTTATTCTTATTTATTATATAACTATTTCAAAGCGCTTTTTAATCATTAAATTTAAACCATTAAAACATAAATAAGAAAGATATATTTTAAGACATACCATTGATTTTATATTTTTCTTGTTAAGGAAATATAAAAATACATTTTATATTCTATTATTTAGTTATAAAATTAATATATATACATATAATATTATGTATATCTTTGTATATATACATATATATATATCCTTTACATATTCTTTTTGAAGCAATTTATATATTCTTAAATAATCTTTAAAATCTTTATTTACCGTCTTGTCCTTTATATAAAAATATACGTATTGAAAGTAGCGAGAATGAACATTTCTACCAATGTGTTGTTGCCTTTTATTTTTATTTTAAAACAACGGACGCCTTTCTTTTGCTTCTACTTCTATATATTTCTACATATATATATATATTTTTATTATATATAATATTTATTTATACCATTTTAGTTAACATTGCCAATAATAAATAAGAAGTACATATACGAATCACCAACATCATTATAAGACTAGACCTTGTGTTACCATATAGTGATCACATTTATGTGTGATAATAAGTAATACACAATATATTACTATCTAAGATATATATCGAACTCATTATCATAACTTCTGCATCATTTGACGCGTGCTGATAATAAAATGTCACTAACACAATACATTTTTAAATATGTATATGTAAATTGGATTGTATTTTAATGTTATTATTTTAGGTAATAAAAATTTTATAAAGAAAAAATGATGCCAAATGGACAGAGTACCAATGTACCACATAATAATTTAGATTTAGAAACTAAAGAAAAATTGGCTAGTTATGTTTTGGATTATCTACGAACCCTGGGTTGTACAAGAGCGGCTGAAGCTTTTCAATCAGAAATTATAAATACTGATATTAGAAAAATTCCTGAAGTTGATACACCAAATATTTTGTTAGGATGGTTTTCGTGAGTTTTTTTTTTTTTTATATTTTCTTATATAAATAATCTAACTTTCAATTATATAATTTAGTATATTTTATGAGCTGTATTGCGCAGCTCCTGACAGACGCCATATGTATGACATTTCTGCTGACGCCAAGGCCTTTCATGACTTTGTAAGTATAAATTTATACTTTTTATATTTATATTTGTATTTATATTATCTTTAAAGGGATTTATACAAAATACTCAAATTCCTTCTGGTTCCGTTATGGGGCCACCTTTTCAACAACCACCAGTTCAGGTAGATTAAATAATATTTATTTGTAATTAAAAATATAATTTTTTTTAATGAAATTTTAAGTTTCCTACTCCAGTACCACAGGTACCAATGATTAGTGGTTGTAACCAAGCATATTATCATCATACATCAACAGAAAATGGAAATAATTTACCAATAAATAATGTTAACCAAAGAATGGGAGTATCAAATATGATGAATCAAGTTTCGACGCACCAACAATTTTCAACACCACAATCTCAACAATTACAATCAACTAATCAACAATTAAGAAGCTTAATTAATGAGCGTTCGCAAACAACAAATATAAATAATGGAATACAGGAAAATCGTATGGGTACAATGAATTACCAACAAAATCCTGGACAACATCAATTTATGGATAATAACATGCTACCACCAAATGGTATGCAACAACATATATTAATGGGAAATGAACAACCACAAATGAATGTTGACCCAAGATATATGAATGTAAATCAAGGATACAATCAACCAGGCTATCAGATGGGTGGAAATCCAAGTAATATAAATATTCCACCACAAACACAACAACAGAAAGGTATTGAAAATAATCAAAATATGAATACAATACAACAAAATATGATAACCCATACACAACTGTAAAACGGAAAAAATATTAATATTTTAATCCTTATTTAATATATTTTTTCCAAAGACAAAAGATGAAAGATATTTATCATGTGTAGAAGAAAAAATGTTTGGATAATTTTTTACCTGTGTATTGAAATCTATAATCACTTACCTAATTTCCTTTATACAATCCTCTAATATCTGCTTATTTTCCAAAACATTATTTTATATTATTACCTGCATAATACTTAATAAGGAAATTCAAATTGATAAAAAAAGTAAACAAGAATCCAATAGATAGGATAGTATAAATGGATACTGTCTCAAAAGAAATTTCATACCTAATTTTGAATGCATTTAAAAGTAATCTCTAATATAAACAATGAAAACTATGATAATTGTCAAAATTTTAAGTTTATTTAATTTTTTTGCATAATTAGATCATTTTTTTTATATTTTTATTTTTTTTTTAAACCATTTTATATTATTTTTCATTTATAATAAATTCTAATAAATTCTGTTTATTTATAGTTTATAGTTATAAAATATTTAAAACTTAAAATTTAATCACCTGCTATAAATGCTTAATATTATGTATCTTACTTATACTTATTAATAATTACCGTATATTATAGCTAACATTTAGAGGTTTAGTTTTCAATTTTATATATCTTAAATATATTAACATTTTTTATATACTTGTGGATTTTCTTTTTTTTTTCCTTTTAGTTTATTATTATTATTATTTTTTTGTGCTAATAATATTTTTTTTAAACAAAATGATTTTAAAAAATATTTAATCACCTGCAGATTTAAATTGTAATTGTAGGATATTAAAAAAAGGATTTTTTTTTTAAATTTCAAAAATATAATTATCTGAATAATATAGCTTTTATTAAGAAAAATATATATATTTATCAAAAATTTATTTTAACAAATTTTTAAAATAATTATCGTAGGAGTTATTACATATTTATCATTCATCTTCTTAATATTTTTAAGGATTATATTATAAAATATAGTATAAATCTATATAATTCTTTTTACATTGTAAACATATATATAATGATTAATTTAAATAATCAGTAAATAAAAAGATTGTCAAATCTTGACACATTTTTTGTTCTATAAAAGCTTTCTTATATCAAATGGATTAAATTATTGTACAAAGTTACAAGAGAATGAAAAATTATTCTTATCAAAATTAACTTGACATAATTTTAATATTCTTGAGTAAATATTTCTTTTTTTAACTTTCTAAATATGATTTAAATTTATTTTTTTATTTATTAACTTTTTTTGCCCTATTTTGTTTTAATTTATTAGTGGTTATAAAAGAAAATTGAAATTGGTTTAGTAATATTTTTTTCAATTTATAAATATAGAAACTGTAACTTTTTATTGTTCCATTTCTTTTGAAATAAAAAGTATGATGAACAAATTTTATTGGACAAAAGCAATCTCTATAATTACATAATGTTCACTTTTTAGGAAAAATTTTAAAGCAAGACAAAATGAGGTTATAAATTTTGAATACTAACATTGTTATTCAATCCTTTGAGATATATTCCTATATATATAATAGGATTCTTCAAATTTTGAGAATAAATATTAAGAAATAGAATTTTTTAATGAGCATTGGTTTCTGAAATTGTCACTCTAATAATATGTCATTTCCTCTCATTTCCTATCATAATGATTATCATCAAATTGTTAACACTTTTGTCTTTCCTTTTTTTATTAATAAAAATAGTACAAATTTTTTGAAAATATTCTTATATACATATTTTTATTTATAGTAATATTATCTTATAAAAATCTAAAGGAAAAAAATTTATATTTTTTTATTAAAAATTTTGTTGTTATAATGAATATTATAATATTCTTAAAAACTAATTTATTCCTATAACTTGTTAATTGTATATTCTTTATAAATAATATTTTTTAACTATGTCACCAATGGACTTTATTTAACTTTCAATATAGCTAATATATAATTTATTGCAATTTGTCTTTTTATATTAAAATATTAAGTTGTACTCAAATTTTTATGAAGTACATAAGCTAAGGTTATTTATTACTTTCTATAATAGTTTTATAAAAGATACCATAACATCTTCATTTTAAGATTGCCATTAGATACTCTGATTCTTATTTACTATTCAAATTTCTTTTGTCAGTAACTTTAAAAATGACACTAAAAATGATTAAATATTACTCTTTTATTTTGTATTATAAAGTATCGTGAATATACGGTTTTTAGAAAATACTAAAAGCTACCTTTTTATGTATTTTTTATTTAAAATGAATGTTTTTATTATTATTTTTATCATAATCTTAAAAATTGTATGTAGGATAAAAGTTAAGTATGAAAAGTTCATAAAAAAAACTTTTTTTTTAAATACTTTATTTCACTATCATTTAAATATTTAAATATACTAAATGATAATATCATTATAATATATTTATGTAAACATGAATCGCTTCATTTCACAATTTATTTAAATAATTAATTATAACTTTAAAAACCTCTTAATATTTTATTTTTAATTCTAAATTTATCTATAACGTATTTTTCTTTTTTTTTAAAATACTATATTATTTATTTTTTAAAATTTTTTTTAATAATCTTATGTTAACTTATTTTTAAGATCAGAAAAGATAAATTAACTATTTCAAAATTAAAAATTTAAATGCTTTATTTGTACAATTTTAGATTTTAATTTTAAAAATCTTATTGTATTTTATAAAATTGTATTCTATAAAAAGTGAAGATAAAAAATTTTAATTTTCTCTCAAAGTCAACACTTGGCATGGTTAATAATTTTTGAATCAAAATTATTTTGGTCGAAAAAATATATTTGTTTTATTATATTATTTTGATGCAAAAATATGGTAATCTCAACAAAAATATTATTTTATATATTTTACTTATTATTTACTTTGAATACATGTGTTGTATCTTATATTAGAATAAATCGTTGTTACAGTTGTATGTCAGAACAATATGAAGAATCGTTTAAAAATAATGGTGTACTATCAGAGTAAGTTACTATTTTTATATTTATTATATCTTTTATTATTCCTTTTTTTAGACATTTTTATGAACCAAGAAATTTTACAGATGAATGTGACGACCCAGTGGATAGTAAATATATAGGTACTGTCTCTTGTAGAAATATATGCTTAACAATAACACAAGATATAATAAGTTTAGGTATTCGAACGGGTAAAAAATTAACAATTCGTGGTTGTTCTACTAAATTAACAAAATTAGGATTTAGAAATAGAACAATGAGTATAATGGATCGTTTTGACAATTGTAGATATGTAAAAGCTTCTGATTTATTTTTATATCCTGTAGATGATTCAGTTACAGTACATGTATGTAGTTGTCTTGGTGATAGATGTAATGGTTCAAAACGCAGCAATAGTCATAATAGTATATACTCAACAGCTTTTTTTATTTGTATTATATTACCATTCTTATTTTGCTCAAATATTTACAATCAAGTTAATAAGTTTTTCTTTTTTTAAATTAATGAATTTTTTATTTTCGCAAAATTTACTAAATTTTTTTTAAAAAAAAAAGTATGTTTTTATAAATTTTAAAAATTAGTATATTTAAAAAAAAACTATAAAAACAATAGTATATTTTATAAATTTATTATCTATTATCAATTGAATGAAATTTATAAAATATTTAGTATATATATATACAACTTACTATTGGGAATAAAGTTGTCATTTACCAAATGTAAAATTAAATAAAATATGTTATATTATTGCACTTTTTTCGAAATAAATAAAATAGTGGTTGAAAAAAATTAACTCCTATAATACATTTATACTTTAATATAATTAAAAAATAAAAATTTATTGTGAGTAAATATAAAAAGAATATAATTTAATATTGTTGATAATAATTATATAGAATAACCTTAATTTACATTTTTCTTTATAATTAAAAATATAATAATATTTAATAACAGAAAAATTACCATTTTTGTGACTGTTTTTTTTTATTAATATAAATTTATTTCATACAATTTTTGTAGCAGTCACATTTATTATTATGATGAGAATCATCTAAAAGTTTTTTTAAATGTTTAATGTGAGCAATAGCTAAATTGAGTGTTTCTAATTTACTCATACGTGTTTTAACATATTGTGGTGGTAACATATTTCGCATTTGTTGATAGCCTTCATTAATCCATCTTACACGAAGGCGTTCCCTTTCATTTCGACGAAATACTTGACATCTAAAAAAAATTTTTTAAAAAAAATTAATATTTTATATATCTAACTAACCCATTATCATCCATTTGATTTGGTAATGGTATTGAAATATGTGAACCAAAAGGACTAACTTGTTGTGATCGAAAGCTGTCTGAAGATTCTTTACAAATAGATGATGAAGTCCAATCAAATGGTGATTGATAATTATCTAAAGATAAAATGGAAGTTGAAGAATTATTCCAATTGTTAAAAGATGAATCAGTAAGGGACACTAGAGTACCTGGATTAGCAGCAACATTTGTTAATGTTGAATTATTTAATGTGTTAGCAAGAGCTGTTTCATATGCCAAAGAATTTAAATAAATAGTACTCATATCCATATTTAGAATGAAAAGAAATTATTAAAATTATAAATACAATTGTTTAATATATTAGGTCTAAATGATAAATTTAATTTTTTAAAATTGATTCATATGATTTTTGTTAAATAGTTAGAAAGCAAACATAAATAGACGATGAATATTAAATTGTTTTATTTAACTTTGTTAGATAAATATAATATATTTATTAAAAAAAAATACTATGTATGGTAGTAAATGTATTAATGTAAAAAAAATAAAATAAAGTTTGCATTTTTTTTGAATAAAATAATGAATATATTTTTTTTTTTGAAATTTAACTAAAATCGTCAAAAAATTATTTTATAATAATTTTACTAGTTTTAAAAGATAATAAGATTGTAAATAATTATTTTATAATTAATTTTAATAATGTTACTTAAATATAAATAACTAATATTTATTAATATATAAAGATATACTTTGATGTGCCGGTATAACAATATTATTAATTTGACAATCATTTAACACATAAAAAGATAAAGGTATAATATTTGTAAGTAAATCATATATTTGTATTGTTTAACTGTATTAATAAAAAGCAATCCAACAAAAAGTATGATGATTTATTAATTACTAATATTTGCGATTTATAATAGTTAAACATATAAGGTAACAGCTGCTTTAAATTTTTCTTTTAATATTGTAAATAAAAAAAAAGATTTTAGATTTACTGTTTTGTGATCATATAAATTGTTTTGCTTACCATTTAAAATATAAAAAAATTTTTTTATCATTTTAATAAAAAAAGATATTAAAATTGTAAATTTATTTTTATTATATTAATTAAATGCATTCATTTATTTTAATACTATTTCAATTACTTTTCTAATAAATTTAGTTAGATAAAATTATATTCATAAAAATTTAGTTATTTACATCTGAATGACCATTTGATAAAAATATAAAAGTCTTTAAGCAAAAATTATTTGTAAATTATCAATAATGTATATGCACTTATCTAACCATTGGAGCAAAATAATGTTATATATAATATAAATGTCAATTTTAAATATAAAGTTTTATTCAAAACTCTTAGTATTTAATAATAATATTTTTTTTTTAATATTTATTATGGCCAGAAGAAGTAAAAGTGTTAATTTATCACTAAAATTTGAAGAAAATGAAAGTAAACAAAAAAAATCAGATTTTATTAAAAATAACAAACGTTCCCAAATTACTTATGAAAAGGAGAAGCCTTTAATTAAATTGGTTCCACCATTTTCAATTCAATCAACGCAAAAAAATACGGAAGTGTTGACATTACCTTGCAAGTATACAAAAAAAATGCTTTTTAAAAATGATAACATTGATGATGTTACAAAATGTATGGTTAATCGTTTTAAAAATGCTTATCTAGATCGTCATTTACCCCTACAAATAGTAGATGGTGTTGGAAAGAAAACAATTTTATGGAATATTTTATTGGAAGAAGCAAATGTTTCAACTATTAAAAAATTATTTCAACTTGTAGCATCAGGTTTACCATCATTCGAATTTGTAAGTTTTCAATATAATTTTAATGTCAAAATGTATTATTATTATTCTTTTTTTTATCATTATATTTAAAAATAATTTTTTTTAAAACAAATATTTATTAGTAATACAAATATATATTATATTAAAAATATATAAACAAGCCAATAAATATTTGATTTTTTTTATTATTTAGCCTTATGAAATTATTGCGTTGGAAGCATTTGATTCTTTACTATCACTACCATCAATTGAACATATTCTTATTCAAGTATTAACAGAAGTTGTTTTAGCAATTCGAAAAGCATTAGATTATGGAAATGATGAAAAAAAAATAAAAATTTTAAATATTATTATTAAAATGACAAAAATTAGGCATATTGGTACATGTCTAGTGCCATACTATAAACAATTGTTAGGACCATTAAGACAACCGTATTCTAAAATATTTTTATCAAATGAAAGAATGAGAAGAAAAAATGATTTGACCTACCATTTGAGTCATTATATTCATAAAACATTGGTTGCTTTAGAAGAAAGTGGTGGAAAAAACGCATTAGTAAACATTTGTTATCTTATACCACATTACCAATCCGTTTTTCATTATTAATAGCTTGATTCATAAAATATGTTAATTTTAAATAACATTTATTATTTAAAAATTTTTTTATCTTTTTTATAAATGATTTTTATAAATGATTTTTTAAATGATTCTGACAATACTTCTATTGTTATAACTATAATTCATATATTAAAAAATTTTATTTCCATTTTCTAATAATTGTTAATATTAATGTTTTAAAATAAATTTTTGTAAAAAAAAGTAAAAAATATTTATACTTTGTATTGTTAAAGATAAAAAATATGTATAATATAATTTAAAAAAAAAAATATTGTTAGTATTTTTTTAAACTTTTTTAGTAATTTTAATAAACATTTTAATTGATTTAATATCAAGATAATTTTAGACTTATCTTTATCATCTTGTTTAACCCTCTTTTTGTATCAAAGTATTTTTAGAATATAAATTTGTATCTCTCTATTAATTCCGATCATAGTGAACATTTTTTGAAAGATGCCTCTATTTATCGAAAGACATATATAATCATACTTTTGCCTTGTTTATCTTATATGTCAGTGCGGCAATATTTACCAACTACTTTTATCATACATATATCGAGTTATTTCTTTTTATTATAAGGACCTACATAAATTTTATTTTATATTTTCAAATATTATTTATATGATCAAATAATGTTATTTTATCATTATACTTAAAATTTCAAAAAAATTTACAATTTTTAATAAATTATTCCATCTTACTAATATATTTTTAAACATAGACATATTTTTTTAATAATATCTATTGACTGTGTATAATAAATATATTTTAAATACATAAAAAAAATATATATGTTACTTATAGTTTAGAAAAATGATCTTTATCTGAATGTTAAATGAAAAATTTATCATATATTTATTTTTTAATATTCTATTTAAAGCTTTAATCAGTTGATATATAATATAATATAAACTTTTGATTTTAACATAATTATTATTGTCTATTTACATACAATCATTGATAATTTTTGTTAGAATATTTCAAATCTGTAGGTGTAGTATTCAATCATTATTTCTTTCACTTTAACTGTCTATTTATTATTAAAATAAATATTTAAATTAAAGTTTTAAGCATAATTTTAACGTTGCAAGAAAATATAAAAACAAAATATATTATTCATATTTAACTTATAATCATTTTGATAACAATATATCTTTTATTTAACTTGGGATAATTATTGTTTCAATATAAAAAAAATAAGGCAAAAATTTAATTGACAAATTGGAGTACGGTTATATTTTGTCATTTATAAATCAATTGTAACAAAATGTAACAACTTTTTTTTTATCTTGTATTACAATGAGTATAATATAAATAGTTTAATATTTTAAATTTAATAAATATAAACTCCATATGTCAATGATTATTTAAATACTTACTTTCAATATATGGATATTACATATTATCTATTTTATGATATATAAATATTTTGTATTAATATCAAAATCTTTTACTATCCTACATTTTAACAAAAATTTTTCATATATTTTTTTTTAATTTAGAAAGTTTTTATATTTAATATTGATTTGTTATTTTTCTATACAAAATGTATCCTGATGATATGGGTCTTGAATGCTTATTATCTATAAATAATTCAATTAAAAACAATCCTACAAATCAATCATACTTTGATGATGAATTTTCATTTGAATTTAAAGATGATGAATATCCATATACAAATAATATTACATCACCTTTATATCAAGATACTGATGAAATATATTATGATAATTTTTCATCGGAAACGTTTTCATCAAATTTTAATAGCAGCTCAATTTCACCAGTCTCAATGAGTGAACTTGAAAATAGTACAGAAAAAACAAAAATGTATGATTATTCAAGCTCTGTTGATCAATATTTTGATAACAACTTTTTTAGTGATGGTAAGAAATAAATTTTAAAGTCATAAAAAAATTTATTATTATTATTTTTTAGATTCTCATGATTTATCACCACCAAAAAATTGTCGCAAATCTAGTAATTACTCTGTTACATCTTCAAAATCTATGATAAAAAATAATTTTAAATCTTCACTACCAATAGTAACAACAACATCTTCCAGGAATCCTTCAATGTCATCTTTTTACAAAATTAATCAATCTTCATTTACAAATAAAAGAAAGTGGGATGACATTGCAATAAGGGAAAATAAAATATCAGCACAGGTAACTTTTTTTTTCCAATAACAATGTTTTTGTTTTTTTTTTTTATAAAATATATTTATTTTAAATGTATAAAATATTTTTTTTGTCATTTAAATATTGAATTACTTTATTTATAATTTCATTAATATACTTTTTAATGTAATTATAAAAGTAAATTAAATGTTGTTAAAAGTTTATCAAATTAAAAGGTGACTGGATATGAATCTTATCAGATAATCTAAAAAAAAATCTAGGTTATTAGAATATTTCATAATTAAATTATAAACAAGAGTAAATTTTTTTAAATTGTGTTTAGAAGTTTAAATTTATTATTAAATGAAATATACTTATATAGTTATAAAATTTTCTTTTTAAATCATAAAATTTATTTTTAGACAGGTAAAAAAGGGCCTGTTATGTTGACAGCTGAAGAAGTTGCTGTATATAAACAAGAAAAATTTGAAATACCTTTAACATTTCCATTAACACAATCTCAAGAAAGGGAATTAAAAAAAGTTAGAAGAAAAATTAAAAATAAGCTATCAGCTAAAGCAAGTAGATCAAAAAAGAAAGCTGAATTAGAAGGTTTAAAAGAAGCATTAGAATATAAAAATAAAATTTTTTCTCATTTTCTTGAGTGTGTACGAAAAAATTCCTTACAAAGGGAGCCGTTATGTAAATCATGTCAAGAATTAATAAAAAGTGGACAAATTCCTGAAGATAAAAGTATTGATGAAGCAATTTAAAATTTTATGTTGTTGAAAAGACATAATAACAATATATACTTTTTTGTTTTAAAGATATATTGGAAAACTTATTAATTAATTTAATTTAATTTTTTCTAACTTATCAAAGTATTTATTTATAGGATGGAAATTTTGTTATAATTTAATATAAAATAGATTTTATTATATCAATAGATAAAATATCATTTAAAATTATATGACTGTTTGAAATATAAATTTTTTTGTTTGTTATTTAATTTACTACATAAATTATTAGTAAAATAAATAAAAAAAAAGAAAGAAAAAAAATTTAGTAAATACTAATTGATATGTTTTTTCACTAAGGTACCTTTATCTTCGCAACTTTCATTCCACCATTCTTTAAATTTTGTCATTCTTGTAAAGTTTTTATCCCTACTATGAAGCATTCTACAAAATTGACAAAATCCCCATGGTCTTTCTGCAATATCATGATTTAAACCATCTAAAAATATAACCTTATATTCTTTCATCCAATCAAAATATGAAATATATTTTTTCTTGTCATTCATAAGGTCTTTTAAAAAATTAGCTAATTCTTGAGTATTCTTAAAATCATCTACAGCTATAAAAGAATTAGGTGGAGCATACTTTTCAACAATAGATCTTTTTAATACTATTGGTATGATTGGACGATTATAACCACGATACCACATTTTTTCAGTAATATAATCTTTGCATACAGAATTTTCAAAAGCTAGATAAAAGTAATATTCATTATCAACATCATTACAGTTATTCTCTTTTCTACATAATTTATTACCACATTCACCATAAATATCAATATCTATATACTTTTTTAAATAATTAACATATTCTTCTCTTTTTGATGCTGTATCACAATGACTAACCATCCATGAGATTGCTTTTGATTTATTTACTAAATCTTTTTCTGATATAGGATTTTTTAATAATTGCGACTCTGGAGCAAGGTGAACAGTATAACCATATGGACTAGAGGTATATGAGTCATGACGAAAACTAATAAATGTATGAGGATAACTATGTACATTTGATGAAGAACCTGTTGTATCATATGCAGGTGACTCCTGAGTAAGTAAACCAATTAATATATTATCATTAAATTGTGATATATCAAATAAACTTGATACTAAAACTCCATCTATATTATCATTATTCTCTGAATTTGATATAATTTCACAATTCCAATCATGGCATCCCCCAAGATGATCATTATTAATATAACCTATTCTTGATAAAATTATTTTTTTCTTCCCTCCTTTTGATACTTTAAAATTTGTACGTTCCTTAAATGAGCCATACTCTTCATTTAACAAAATATTATCAATAAAAATTTTTTGCCCTTTATAAATAAAAGATAATTTATAATTTTCTTCTAAATTATGAATGTCAACATTAATTAATTCCTTTTCATTACTCTTATTTCTGTTGTAAGGAACTCGTATATTTAAAAAGTTATTTTCAATATTTTTATTCTTAAATGTCTAAAAGAGGTAAAAAAAATTTTTTTAAATTAAAATAAAATAAAAAAAAGGAAAAACTAACTATAATATTGCTTCTGTAAATTCCAATTTGATTATTAATAAAAAAGAATGCATATATTAGTAGTATAATAAATATTGCCCGTTTAATCAAAAATATCATAATAAGTGATATTATTTCGTCAAAAAAATGATAAATGTATAATAAAACTAATAAAGTTTCATTTAAAAAACCTAAAAAAAAACTTTTTGTAAAGAAAAAAGAATAAACTTTAAGAAAATTAGTCCAATAAAAAGTTAAACTATTAATAAGAGTTAATTTGTTTCTGAATGTGGTTTTATATTGTGTAGTTATTATAATAAACATTAAAAAACCTATTCAAAGGAAAAATCTTAAGAATAAACTATTTATTATTTTTATATAATAAAAATTATATTGTTAAAAATTTTTATACGAATTTTTGAAAATTAAAAAAAAATCAAAATAATATTATTAATATATTTATATATATATGAGTGAATGAAAATAAAAATATTTTATTTAAAAAAAAAGTATAAAAGATTTATTTTATTTTACTTTTTATTGTTCTTGAATAAGAAGTAAAAGGTGAGGAGGAAAATGTTAAGTTATAAACATAACATATACCAATGAATAAAAAATAAATTTATTATAATTTTATAAATATAATAAAATTTATTAAAATATTAGTACTTTTTAATTTATCATTGTCTTTTGAATGTAAAATAAATTATTGAAAAAAACATAATTTCTTTTTTTGTGATAAAAGATCAAATTTGTGTAAACAAAGCATTTTAAATAGTATAAAAAAAATTTTAATTCTTATGTAAATTTTTGTAAACAATTGATAAAATTTCTATAAATTTTTTTTAACAATAACATAATTTAATTTAGTAGTTTATAAACATTTTATAAACAATTCAAAAGAATAGTTTTAAATATTATTATGCTTCATTATAACTCTTTACATCTTAAAAAAGTCAAGCCTTAGTTTACTTTTTAATAAAAATAATTTATTGGTAGAAAAAGAAATCTTATGATAGAAGATAATAACATGAATAATATTATATTATTATTATAAAAACTTTATTAAGATAAATTTTTTCTCTATTAAAATAATGAAAACATTATTATTTTTGTATTATTCTATAATATACTTTTTACCTGAGACAACAATGTTTAAGTTTAATACTTATTAAAAATAATATATAAAAATTAAAAATTTTATTTTTCTGAAAATTATCTATAATAATTATTATAAATAATTTGTAAATAATTATAAATACAATATTTTTAAAAATAATTTTAAAAATTTACATAAATATATTATTAAAAAAAAGTAACATATTTATTTTTTATAAATAAATTGAATTTATATTAAAAAAAATGACAAATTATAACAATAATAAATAAATAAATAATTATTTATTTAAAAATATATATATATAAACTTATAAATTTCAAGAATGATTAATTTTAATAATATAAATTTTCCTTTTATATATAATACAATATTAGTTAGGAAAAATAGCGGTTAGCAAAATTTACCTAAATAATAATATAAATATTATATAAATGGTAATTAAATCTTATAATTAGTTTTGGATTTTATGGTAATTTTCTTTTAATACAAAAAGTAAAATTAATTAATTTAACATTAAAGGTTATAGTAAATTCTAAAAATTTTATTTCAATCTCTGTTAAATAAAAAGTTATTAAAATACATATATTTTATACATATATAAGGGTGATAGCAAGTAAGGTAATATTAAACAGTAATGTTTAAAATATATATGTTTATTGGTATGATAAAAATATTGAAGATTATGTTATGATATTTATTTAATATAAAATTTTATAATGGATAACGCTTTTATGTTATCAGTTTATAATGATAGTATTAAAATATTGTATAAAATATAAAAAATATAATAGTATATTAATATTTATTTGTAATAAATGTAAAAAAATGTAATTTGCTACAAAATGATTAATATTAAAAAAAATATTACTAAGTATTTAAACAGAATCCGTTTTTATGTTAATTGTATTATTGTTAAAAATTAATAAAAAAAAAAACTTTTTCTCCTTAATAAATTTGCCTTGAAATTGAATTTTCGTGAATGTACGACACACCGGGCAATGATAAAACTGATGCTGTATCAGGAAGAACAAATATTTCTTTAGGAAAATTTGATAAAAAGTTATGATGCATACTATCTTCAGCTGATAATCTTTCTTTACCATTATACTAAAATATTTAAATAAAATATTAATTTTTTTGATAAGAAGAATTATAACATACCCTTAATAATTTAGTTAATAAATCTATACTATCTTTACACAGTCTATGTGATGAACGTTGTAACATTTTTTCACAACTATATGTTTTTTTATTTTGACCATTATAACGTTCCTCAGCTCGTAATAATAATTTAACATTTTCTTCAATTTCTTTATATTTGGGACATTCAATAAAAGATGCTCCATTTTCTTGATTAGGAAGTCCTAATTTTTTAAATATTAATGCTAATTGGTCGTTAGCACATGTTCCTGGAAACATAGCTTTACCAACAATCATTTCATATAATATACAACCAACACCCCACATATCAATATGTGTTGAGTAATCAGTTGATCCAAATAATACATCTGGTGGTCTATACCATAATGTTACTACTTCATTTGAATATGTTTTAGTTGGTACAGACTTTGCACGTGCTAAACCAAAGTCTGCTAATTTTAACTCACCACTTCTATTAATTAAAAGATTTTGTGGTTTTAAATCACGATGAAGTATTTTTCTTTTATGACAATAAGTTAGACCTCTAAGTAGTTGCATAAGAAATAAGCGACAGTTATCAATACTAATTTGATTATTTACTTCTTCCATATAAAATCTGAGATCGCGTTCTACAAATTCAAATACAAGTGTTAAAACCCGATCAGTATAAACAATATCATGTAATGTAACAACATTTGCATGTTTTAAATTTCTTAATAAAGATACTTCTCTAATAGCTGTACATGGAGCACCTTCTTCAGGTTCTAAACGTATTTCTTTAAGAGCAACACTCTTTCCCGTTAATAATGATTTTCCAAGATAAACAGTTGCATAAGTACCTTCACCAAGTCCTATAATTTTTTGATAAGTTTCTAATTTGCCAAAACCTATTTCACTTAATGATGCTCGTCTACTTTTTCTTGTTAATGGTTGATCTAATGTTGGTGTTCTATTTAATTTTTCAACAACATTTAATGGTAACTTAATATCTGGAGGTAATGATAAACGTTTTTGTATATCTTGTTCACTCCATTTTCTATTTGTCTTTTGACGCATCTTAATATTTGGTATGTATCTTTGTTTACCTTGATAAGCTGTTGTTTTTGTAAATGATGTATCTTCATGACTAGATGGTTGACCTGATGATAATGATGAAGTTTGTTCACTTGAACATGGTGACACTTCTATACTATTATTATCATCTTCAACACCATTTTCATCACAACCTAATGCTGTTGTTTCATGTACTACAGCTAAAAAAAATAAATATAAATAAAATAAATAAAATATTATTTTTTTTTAATTAACTAACATAATGATATGGATGGTCTAATTAATGATTTAATATTGTAAGAATGTCTTTTTTTTTTAAACATAAAAAATTGTAACCATGATGAGAATGAATTTAATGGGGAAGATGATATTCTTTCTTCCTCCTCTTCTGAGATCTCTTTAATAGGTGATTCTGTTAATGAACGATCTTCACCATTAGATTTTTTTAAATTATCAAAAGTTTCTTGTTCTTCTTCAGAAATAGCACAAAAATCATGAAATGTCACCGATTTAGAAATATCAATAGATTTTTTAAATCTCATTTCTATGTATATATAATAAGTTATATATATATATAATATTTTTATTTAAAAAAATAATATCTAAATAAGATAAAATAAATTTAATATTATGTTTGGAAAATAAATATATTTATGTATATATTTAATTCATTGAAAATATCAATAAATAATATTTTATAGACAAATAGTTATATATATGTTATTGGCATTACATTAACAAAATTATTAATAAAAAATATTAAAACTTTTACATATATATAAATTATATAAAATTCATTATTTTAATATTTAAAATAATATTATTATTTATGTGAACGAAAAAAAAAATTATTAGTTAAATAAATTAAAATTATAATGAATGAAATTTATAAAACTAAAAACGCAAATAATAATTATAAATAGATCCTATTTAATTAAACTTATTTTATAGTTATAGAATAAAAATGTTTTAAGGACTATAAAAAGTTTTAAAGAGTGAATAAAAATAATTTAAATTTTAACTACTTATCTTTTTTATTTATTATATCGTTATGATGTCCTCTTTTTAATATGTTGGGTATAATTATAAAAAAAAAATACAGATATATATATATAGAAACTATATAATATTGTAACGATAATTTTCTGATAATAAAAATATTTGTAGATATTATAAGAAATAAATATTTATATAATAATATTGGAAGTAAATATTTAAAATATAATTTTTTTCATAACATATTTTTTTTTATACTTAAGTAGATTTAATAATATAATATATTAGATAAACTTATCCATACCTAGTTTTAATTTTAAAAAACATAAAAAAATCGATTTTTTTTAATAATTATAAAAAACTAAATAAAATAATCGTTTTTTAAAAAAAATTATTATTTTATATTTTGTCTTATTCAAATGTTTAAATTTACTAATATCAAGGAAAAATCTTCTAAAGTCTACATATTTCCAAAAGGATATTTTATAATAATGACAATTTCAAGGTTTATTGAAGGGGGTAATAAAAATAATTTTTTTAAGGCAATTAAATTAACCTTTTATATACATAAAAAAAACTTTTCTCTAATATTAAGTAATTATATATATGTATAATAAAAAAAAATATTATTTAAAAAAATGATTATTATGTTTAATTTTATAAAAAGGATAAGTGCTTTTAACAGATTAAAAAAAAATATCTTTATTTATGATGAATTATAAAGATTTAAAACTATCTTTTGGACAAACAAAATTCAATAAAAAAAAAGTTTTTTTTTACTAACACCTGATTGTAATATAACATTCAATTATATGTATTAAATATGGCATAACATTTTTAATAATAAAAAGTATAAATTCAAAGTAATAAGTTAAGATATAAAATTTTATAAATATAATTCTCAAATCATTGACAACAAAATCGGTAAGTACTAAAACATTTTGACAATGCAATACAATAGACAATAGATATGTGAAAGACGAAATTTAGTACTAAGCGTATTGTTAAGTTAAACGAATGTTTCATCATAATTAACAATCATTTAAGAGTCTTTTTTATAATAATAATAATAATATGAAAAAGTTAGATTTATTAAGTAATATATACACATATATAGTCAGGTATAAAGTTTGATATTCTTGTATATATAAAATATATATAAAATGTACAAGATTTGCTTTCAATAATATTGAATTGATAATAATTGTTATTTTACTACTCCAATTATATGAATGAAATGTATATAAGTTATAATAATAATATTTATTTATGTGGAAAAAAAAATATTTTTTTTTTAATACAATTAGATAATTATAGAATACTTTAAATTAAACAAAAAAAAAGATATTATAAAATGGTTGTTCATTATAATCTATAAAATAATATTATAAAGATACATTATTAAATATCCAATAAAATAAAATATCTTTTAAAAGTAAAAATATTTTTTGGTTGTAGCATTATACTTTTTGTATAAAGAATATAACAATATATAAGTTAGATATGTTGATAAGAAAAATATTTTAAAGACTAATTCTACCAAATATCAATTGAATAGAAATATTTAAATAGTCAAAGAAGTATCTTATGGTAAGTAAGAAAGTATGATGTATCAATTAACATAAACGAAAAACTTCAACACACCGTTGAGTTTCAAAAGAGGTCACTAAAAAACTTTGACTAGATAAACATAACAATTAAATTAATGCTAAGTAAAATTTTACAATAAAATGATATCTGATATATATTCAAAAGATACACAATTATCATGTAAAAGAAGTTTTTAAAAAATTGAATATTAAAATATTTAAAAATGAATATATAAAATTATTATTTACCAAATTTATAGATTATTTGTCAAAGTGCTTGCTTAAAAAAATAAAAATAAAAAGTTGGGAAGACAATAATAAAATATTTCACTATGAATACTTATAAAATAATTTGTGAAAAATTTTTATTTTTACTTATTTTTATATCATTGATAAAATGTAAACGTTGTCAACAATTAAATTCTTACAAATTGTTATGTTTATATGTACTTTCACAACTTAATGTGAATCTCGTATGTTATGTTATATAAAACACAAAATTATGACGTATTTTTTAAAAAAAAGAATTCAAATTGTAAAAATTAAATTTATTATCACATAAATAAATCTGGAAATAATTTATTTTTATATTTCTTTTAATATACTAAAAAAATTTGATTGAAACATATTGCAATAATAACATTTTTAATTACAAAAAAAAAATTATTAAAGAAAAATTGTAAAAAAAAACAATTAAAGTTTTTATTTCCAATTTAAAAAATTATTTACTATATTCCAATAATTATGCATTTTTTATAACATAATATATTTGAAAATTAACTATTTTTCTTTTGAAAAAATATTGTTTTTGATTAAAAGATATATTTGATATTTATTTATATCTAATAATTGAAAAAAAAACAACTTAAAAGCTATAAGTATTATTTTGATTTTAAAAATGTAATTAGAAGTGATTTTTCCATTTAAGTTACTTGACTTAAGTTATAAAAATGTTTTTAAAAAAATTAATAATTATATAATAAGATGTGTAACATAGAATAATAAAAGAAGAGTTATAAGTGAAAAAAATTTATCATTTGTACATATGCTGTTACAATATAAAAAAGCAATAAAATGATAAGGAGTAAAAAGCTACATTAATACAGCGCCACTTTCAAACTTAGTCATAAACTTGAAAAAGAGGCATTTGTATGCACGTAAATGACATAAAAATAAAAATATATATATATATATATGTTTATATGCATGTCCTTCGTTCCACTTAATATATGTTTATGTCTACTCTTCCTCTCGGTCAATTTTTGGCATCTTCTGGCGACAGAAAACATGTTAAATGAGTAGCTCAGGATAAAATAAATTATTAACTAAGTTACTTAAACAATAATTTAACAAAGTTAATTTTATATAACTTATTTTTTTATATTGTCATAGGAACTATTTATATATAAAAATATTTATATAAAAATATCTTTCATTGATTTAACTCTTTTTATAAGTCAAAAAAAATTTATCCGTTTTTTTCATTTAAGTGTGAAAAAAATATTTAAAAATAGACTAAAATAAGCTTAATTTTTATTATTAATGCTAAATTAAAAGACTTTTTATTATATTAAACATGCAAAAATAAGAATGATGTTATTTATAAATAAAACAAGAAATCTTTAAGTTACAATAAAAACAATTTATTAAAGAAAAATAAATTAATGGATGTACATTAGAAAAGAAATAATAATTATTAGTAATAAAAACAAAAAAATGTCTCGAAATTATATTTATAAAGTTTAAAATATATATATATTCATGATTATGTTAATATATATATATTTTATTTATAGATTAATCTTTAGAGAGAAAATATGAATATTTATACAAAAAAAGTGAAAATTATAAATTGTATTGTATTAAGATATAAGTAAAAGTTTATATTTGAAATAAAAATAATAAAAAAAGTGTTTTATATTTCAATATATTTAAATTTTAATTTAAACCAAAAAAATATTAGATATTTTTATTTAGTAATTTAATCTTTTTATACTAAAAAAAAATAATTTAAAAAGTATACTAAATAATTTTTAATTAAATATAAAAACAATAACTATTTTTAACAAAAAAAAAGTAAAATTAAAAGAAGTAATAATAAAAAAAATTTTTTAATACACAGTTGTCAACAAGAAATAAATAAATAAATAAACTTTTTTACAACATTTAGTGAGAAATATAATTTTCTTTTATATTATTTACTATAACAATTTTTTAAAAATATTTGTCTTTAAAAATTAAACTGGATATTACTTATTCTATTATTTTCAAAACTTTTATAATATGCAATAAATTGTGACCATTACGTTTTTCGACTCAAACATCAAGTCTCATAGGATTTGACTTTAGTTATCAAAATATTGTTTAAAAATATATTTGTATTGTCAACTATAAAAGATTTGATTTTTGGTTCAACTTATGTAGAAGATAAAAAAATATTTGTTCAATAATTTTAAATAATATTATTTATATGCAAAATTATATTTTAAAAAAAATTTTTATTAAATTATATAGAAAATTAATGTTTTAAAGATATTCAAAAATAAAAATTAAATATTTAAAAGGATAATTAAAAAAGCTTTTAGAAAATCTATGTATTTTACCAATGAAATATAAAATAATTTGTCCTTCTATCAAATATAAAAAAATATTTACGATTTTAAAGTAATAAAAAAAAACGTTATTTGATATCAAAAATTTACAATACTATCAAAATTACAAAAATAATTAGAATTTTTTATTAAAAAGAGAAAAAATATGTAATAAATAATAAAAAAAATAATTCTAGAAGCTACTAAATAATAAAAAATTTATTAAAAATATAAAAATTCATTAAAATATAAAAGTTAATTTATCAAATATTAATACTAAAAAATATATAGTAGATCTTTTTAACAAGTATTCATAATAAAATATATTTTTTAAAATGAACTATCTGGCAACAGCTTAATTATACATATATTATGTTTATATTTATGATATCCGTTATATAAACAGAATAGTATTTATCTTACAATAAATAAAATCTTTTTTTTTTTATTTTTAAGGTTACTTGACAGTATTATATAATAATAAAATTATGCACTTAACATAATAATCTACATAATAAATAATGACAAAAATAGGAAAAATTTTTAAAGTATTTTTGAAATCAAAAATAAGTGCATCATTACAATTTTGTCAAAATATAGTTACGCAATAATTTAATATTTTTATTCACAAATTTAATTATAATAACATAGTGAATTCAAACAACAATTTTTATTAAATTTTTCTTCATATAAAACTAAATTCATAAATAAAAAAAAAAATAATATGAATGAAAAAAATAAAATAAAAATTGGCAAATAAATTTGTTATAAAAGAAAAAAATTTTTAATTTTTTTTTCTACATTTTTAAATTCATGGTTTTAAACTATTTTAATTTAGCTGTTTATTAGTAAATGAAAAAAAAGAATTTTTTTCTCAATTACATACATTTATTTTTTTTTTTCAATAAAAGAAGTTTTAAAAAATATTTAAAAAGAAATATTTAAAAAATTTTTAAAATATTTGTAAGATTTCAAAATGTTTTGAAAAACATTTTAAAATTTAAATATTAAATTAGTACACTTTTTGACTTTATAAAAAAAGATCTATACAATAAATAAGTCTTTAACAAGTAATACAATAATATAAATATAAGGCTTTTTATATCATCTTTAGTTGTAGAGAAAAGAATTGTAATAAAGTTCATGAAATGTAAATTTTATGGAACAACAAGTTTAAAAGATTCAAATTTATTAAACCTATTTAATATGTAAATTTAATGTTTTATATAAAGTCTGAAGAAGACTGTTGGCAGATGAAATAATTCATTCTTAATAGGCAATTTTAAAAGATTAAAAGATTTTAATTTAAAGGATATAAATAAATTAAAAATGTTTTTAACATTTAGTTTTATAATTATCAAATGTTTAAATATTTTATAAATTAACTTAATAAAAAAAAACATTTTAAAAGAAAAACATTTAAAAAAAAAACATTTGATTTGGTGTGTTTAACTAAATTTTTAATATAATTTTTTTAATAAATTATTGAAATTTTTGACATTCTTACTATTAAATATACCATCAAAAATAATTTTAAAAAAAAACTTACAATGCGTACTATTGGAAAATGAAATTGCTAGTTTTGAAGGTAATAATTTTGATACACACCACGAACTAATTCTATCTTTTTTTATTTTTTCTTTTCCAAAACCATTAATATTTGATTTTTTATTTCTCATAATTATCTTAGGTTTTGATATTTCATCTTCATTAGAAGATTTTATTTTAAATTTATCTTTAGATAATTCTTTTTTTAATTGTTGAACTTCTTTAGAATTTTTTAAATTATCTTCTATGAAAGAATCTTAAAATAATTATCAACAAAATTATCTAAATAATTATAAGACTTACTACGTGATGTTTCCTGTGATGATATTTTATTCATTGAAATATTAATGTTTGTACCACCATAATGTGAAGAAATATCTTGCGATGAGGAAAATGAAAAAGAAGAATTACTAAGTGCTGCAATACTAGCAGGTCGTGTAATGACCCTTGAACCATTAATATTTCTTAAATTGTTATTTGAAAAACGAGATAATTTGAATTTGGTACTATCTGAACAGTCATTTGAAGGTTTATTTTGATATCCTAATTTTTGTGGATAATAAATACCTTGAATCGGGTGATTGTTATCTTTTTTTATTTCATTTGAATTATTATTTGCATTACCTTTGTACATATAATAATTTGGTAGACGATAATTTCCATTGTTTTTATCAAATTGATTAATATTTATATAAGATGAATAACAACATGGTATAAATTGACTGTATCTGTTATTATTTTCTTGAGAATATACATATTTATTATTATTATAATATGTATCGTTTCCATATATATCCGTTAACTGATTTATTGAAGTAGAAAGATTCCATCCATTATGATATATAGAATTTCCTGGAGTATTTTGACGTTCCATAAAAATTGCAGTACCGTTATTAGACGAATAATTATTTCCACCATGTTGGTTTTGAGAAACATGTATAATATCAATGTCATTTGCCAAACAGGAAGCCATTGAATTCATGTTTATATCTTGATTTTTAGTAGAGTCATTTGATGAGCCTTTAAAAGCAATACTTATACGTCTTTTTAATTTTTTCATTTTTTAAAAAAAAATATTTTATTTTTTTTTAAAAATTTATAAAATTTCTTAAATAAAAAAAAACTTAATTTATTTAGTTAAAATGTAACAATTAAATATGAAACAAGTTGTATAATTACAAAGTAAAGCAATAATTGTATATTTAAAATAAAAATCTTTTTATTAAGTAAATTTATGTAATGGAGTCAAATTTCATTTAAGCTTAAATAAAATGAATGTTTTAATAAACATGCTACATTTAGAGGTATACCAAAATAGTAATATACAAAAATTTTTAAATTAATATATAAAAATAATTAAATTTTAAAGATAAGAATAATTTTTATCATAATTTACCTAATATTAAATTAATTTGACTAATGAACTAAAAATTAACGTTTTTAAAGAAAAATTAAGTATTTGTTAAAACTACTTTAAAAAATTCTTATCTTTTTATTTTTAATTTACTATACATAACATCCAAAGTATATTTTAATTTTATAAAAATAACAATGGCAAAAATTTAAAATTGATTGTTAAGAATAATTTATAAGTGGATAAAAAAAAATATTTTGTTTTTAAGAATAAATTTAAAGAATATTGTGTATATATACATAATATAATGTATTTAAAAAGGAAAATATTATATATTGTAATGTGATGAGTTAAATTTAAATTTCATTGTAAAATAATAAAATACTTATGTATACTTTATTTTAGAAAGTAAATAAAATTCAATTTAAGTTGAGTAATGAAATTTTTTTGTATCTATTACGTTCATATAATCCAATTGGTATATACTTAAGAATAGTTATTTAGTAACCTAGTGCCAATTTCATTTTTAAACTTCCAATTATATAATGAAATGAAGATTAGAAGTATTTGGGTAAAAAAATTTTTTTTAAATTTATACAATAACATAAAGTTATTTAGTTAAAATACAATATATAAAATTACTCTTCTTATTTTTATTTTATAAATTTACATTATTACTTAAATATGTAAGGAACACAATTTTGTAAAAATATATTATTATATGTATATAATTAAATTAGAATTATAGATAAGCTAATAGATTTTTTTAAATGTAAATGAAAAAAAAATCATCTAAATTAACATTTACTTTAATAAGTAAAAATATTTTAAAAATAATGTAGAAATATTAAATAATATTGTTATATATTAATAATTTAATAAATAAATAATAGACAAGTCTTTAAACAATACAATGAAATTAAGTTTATTAAAGATAAAAGTTCTATTATTTATGACAATATAATAATAAAAGAAGAATATAGAATATAAAGCAACACATAAACTAAAAGATTAATCAAATATATATATAAATATATATATATATATATAGTTCATCTATATATAATCATTGAATACAAAACATTAATTGAAAATACAATAATTAAACAACATATTAATAATCGAACTGCGCATCAGTAATTTAATAAATAATTTGTGATTAAAAGTCATCATATTATGCCTAAACAGTTTATATTATATGACTATTTTAAAATTATAATCTATCTTGTACTATATTATTATTATAAAATTATAATATCAATTCTTTATTTATATTATATTCATTTTCTTTTGACAAACATATAAGTTAACATTAAAAAAAAAAGAAATGATATTTTCTTATTATAAAATTTTTTGTTAAAAAATATAACAATTTATTAATATAATAGCAATATTAATTTTAAAAATTTCAGTAAAAAGAATATAAAATATATACTTAAAATAATAAATGAAAAAATTTAAAAATTAATTAAATTAAAATGAGCATTAATTGGTATATTAAAATAGAATGATTTTAAAAGATTCCTATAAAGATTAATAGTAAATTATTTAAAAATTTTTATTGAAATTTAAATGTTTTTTTTTTCTATTTCCTTTTTATTGAATTTTTTCTTATACTACTAAAAAGAATACATTTTACGAAAAAAATTATACTAAAACAATAATAAAAGTGACATTATTTTAGATAAAACAGACAAAACACTTAACAAAAGAACTAATAAAAATAATTAATTTTTCTTAAAACTTTAAAATAAAAGCAATTTTAACATGTGTATTAAAAGTAAAAAAAATATGTTAAAATATGTTAATTAAGATAATTACTTTGTTATATAATTTCACATGAATAAAAATTTTAAACTTAAATCAAATATCAATAACATTTTGTAATACTAATAATTATAATATAATATGTATAAATATATTAGTAAATTTTTATATAAAATGTTTATTCAATACATAGAACAATAATTTGCCGTGAAATATTTCTTATCTAAATATAACGAAAGAATGTTTATATTTATGTCAAAAGCTTTTTTGTAAATATGGCTAAAAGATGAAAAATATAATATCATTAATAGTAAAAACTTTAAAAATATTTTGTAAAATAGTTTTTCACGACAATTTACCAGAGGTTATTTATATGTTCTTAAATTTTTTTATATTATAAAAATTTTATCTATAAAATAAGCAATACATTTACAAAATGAATAATTACAGTTGAATGCGCAAAAAAAATATATTTTAATATTTGATTTTCTCATCATTCATTTTGTATCTATATATATTGATTAAATGTACATAATAATTACGTAATTTTTAATGAATATTTTTTTTTAAATATTATATCTATTAATTTATTTCACAAAATCATTAAATATTTCACAATACAAAAGTACATTCATTTTTAAAAAGTGAAAGTACTACTTCTTTTGACATAACAAATTTTAAAATTTTGAGATATAATATATAAATAATAAGTAAAAGAAAGATATTTAAGTATTTCGAAAAAATAAGTTTTAAAATAAGGTATTTACTGTTTTGATAAACATAATTACTATGTAGGTATATTTGTATAATAATTTAAAGAAATAAAAATTATACATTTAGACAAAAAAAAAAGTGGATCATAAAAATAAAGTCTGTAATTTGAACTGGAATAGTTAAACGTTAGTTTTTACAATAAAATATTATACATTCAAGTTATACATATATGCTTTATTGCACAACTACTAATTATAAAAAATTATATAAATTCTTAATTTAAATGAGCAGAAAATTGTATTTAAATATTAAATGTCATTTTATAAAAATTTTCCTGTTTTTATTAATTTTCCAAAAAATAAAAATTAGTAATTGAAAGCTTTTATATCTCTATTAAAATCTTTTTTAAGTTTTGAAATAAACTATGTTATGATTAATTAGATAAAAAGAAATTATATATACAATAAAATAAATTTAAAAATATATTAAAAATTTTATTTAATATTTTATTAAATATTTTTTATTAATACTTAATATATGTGTAATAATATTTTATAAGATAAAAATAATAATAAATAAATAAATTATATGTATATATTAATTGATTGATAAAAGTATTAAAAGATTCTACATCATTAAATATAAAATTCACCTAATAAAATGTTTTATTTTTAATAATAAAATGTTAACATTTACTTGTAATCAGGAAAAAAAATTAAATATTTTTGATTAGTTAATTTAATTACAAACAAAAACTATATATTATTCAACCTAATTTTTAACAATTATAGATAGGCATTTAATATATGAAAAAATAAAAAAAAAAAAAAATTTTTTTATAATATTTTATAAAAAAAAAACGCTCGTATTTGAAATATATATTTTAGAGTAATACATTAAAAAAAATTGCTTTTTTTTTGCTAAAGTGAAATTTGATACATTAACATTTCCTTTACATAAAAATTTTTAATGTTCAAATAAATTTACAGTTTATAAAAAAAATAATATATATAACAAAATAAAGTATAAAATTTATATAAATTATACAAAAAATTCAAATAAATCTTTTTTTTTAAAAGATGAAAATAATATTTTACAAGGTAGACATATCAATTTTTGTTGTTAAATTTTGTTTATTTGATCGTTTACTAAAAAATGATACATCTAAAATTCTTTTTATAACCAATTTTGTGAACATCTTCAAAGTTTACTAAGAAAGTTTTTTATTTTATTTTGTATCAATAGAAATTATTCTTTACAATTATACTAAATAAATAGAGATACATAAGATACACAAACTTTCGTCATTAGAAACTATAAAAAAAATGTGAAATAAATATTTAAATTATGATTGTTAATGTTTTATATAAAATAATGTAAAAAAATATTAGTAAAGAAATGTAATCATTTATTTATCTACTTAAAAATTATTAACTTAAATTTTGCAATGTTAATAAATATAATTTATACTAAGTAAATAAATTTTATACTTTTTTTTTATAAATTTGATAAAAAAATTATTTAATAATATTTTTTATAAAAATGTAAAGATAAGAATTTTAAAATTTTTACTTTGACTAATAAAATAATTTATAAAAAAAAAGCCAAATAAGTTATTATTAAAAAAATATTATTTTGTTTAATTATAATGTAAATAATAACGACATTTTTGTTATGTTGATGTATGTTTTTTGTAAAAATAGAGAAAAGTAAATTTTTTGCCTTATTTTCTATTTTAACAAATTAATAATAGGAATACAAATTTTTTTCCTAATATTTTTATTTCAAAATAATAATACATAAAGATTTAAAAATTTTTTAATATTTATATTAGCTTTATTTTAATAATAATTGAGTAGTTTAAAATTAAATAAAAATAATTTTTTTTATAAAAAAATAGTGTAATAAATAGAAAATATATTTATATATAAATTACTTATTAAAAACAAACTTATACAAAAGATTATTAATATACAGTTATGTGTATAAATAAAATTTTTTTTTAAAAAAATTAGTATAAAAGTTTTAAAGTACAATAAAAAGTAATATAACCAAATGGTTTTGTAATAACAAAAAATATATTTAAAAAATGTTTCATAAATTTTTGCACTTTTAAAAAAAACTATTGGAAAGTTAACTTTGTAGTAAAACAACAATATTTTCATTCAAATGGACTTGTAATGAATAAAATTTTACTTGATAAATATGATGTATTATATTTAAAACTTTCAAGTAAATAACTATTTTTTGACTAGAAATATAACAACAAATTTCTTTACATTTTAAATTTCTTTTTTGGTTGTTTTTACTTTATCTATTGTATTATTTATAATATCTGTAATATTGTAATACAAAATAAATAATATTAAAAATTCTTTTAAATTTGGAATTTTATATTATTAACTTTATTGTTATTTTATTTGATTAAACATTAACCAATTGTAAATTTTTAAATTAAAAACATACATAAAATGTATCAAAAAACAATTTTATTTCAATTTTAATATTTATACAATTTAAAATTTTTTTAAATTATCTTTAATTAAGTTTTAATTCCAATTTATTTAATTTTTTTATATAATATAATGTCTCTATTTATAAATAAACATATAAATGTTAAGTTTTCTAATGACTATTATTTGAAATTTGAAAAAATTTTCAAAGTGAATATCTTAAAGTATCTCTTATGAAATTAAATTTTATTTAAAATTTCTTTATTGTTATTAGTTAAATTAAAATGTAAATCAACAATTAAATAGTATAAATTCATATTCCTCATCAGTAGTTGTTGAAAAATTTAAATTTTCTAATTTAAAAAAAATATCACTTTTATTTCCAGTTACATCATCATTAATAATTATTTTTATATGTTTGAACAACTTGAAATTTCTAAAACTATTTTTAATTTTTTATTTGCTTTAAAACCTGTTGTGTAGTAACTTCCAAAAATTAACATGTTAAATTTTATTTTTTATTATTTAAAAAAAATTTAATGAACAAAATAGTTATTGCCGTAAACACATAAAATGCCTTTTTTTTAAACTTTTCGTTTACAAAACAATTATATTAACGTCAATATTATTTTAATCAACATAATGTTAAAAATCATAGTTTTTGAAAGGGGTATAAATTGATTTTTAAACTGGAATCATATAACAATTTCTAATAAAAGCAATAAAAAAATTTGTTAATTGAAAACAAACTGTCTTAATATTTAAAAAAAGAATACAAATTTTAGATTTTTTTTAAAATTTATGTTTGCATTTCAATAGATTTATTAATATTAGCATATATTGTATTTTCTTTACATTGTATTAATTGCTTACAAAAATTATTTTAAAAACCATTTTTTTAAACTTAATTTTCTAACTTTAAAAATTATATTTTGGAATACATTTTAAAATAATCAATCGATTCATTTTAAATAATTTTTTAAGAAGCAGTAAAACTTTTACTAATTATAAAATAAAGTATACCATTACTGGTAAATTTTTTTTAAAAAAATCCTAGATAAACAAGTAAATAAAAATTTTTTTCTACTTATATAGTGTTAAAGAAATTATAATAAAACAATAACAAATCAATTTAAAATTTTACAATTTTGATCATTTTCATTTATTTATTATTCAATTAAAGTATTTAATAAAATAATTTGTATTGTCATTTTGAATTAATTTTAAAAACATCTCATTTAAAGTAATAAATAAATTTAAAAAAATTTATAATATGTATTAAAGATTAAAATTTTTTTACCAGCTTATTTTTGATTTATGATTATATTTTATCAATTTATTGTTGGACAAGTTAAAAAAATTAAAAATTAAACATTAATATATCAAAAAGATTTGGTTTATTTAAACATAATTAACTTATAATTTATTTAAAATTTTTTTTTAATAATATTTTATATGATGCTTGTACTTAAATAAATATAACTAGTATATTGTCTAGAATCATAAATATTAACTGTGATGCAACATTTATATAACTTGAATTGTTTAATAAAGTTTAATATTTTTTTGTTTTAAAAAATGACATTTGAAATAAAAAAAAATTATGACACTATTTTTGTAGAGTGATAAGCAATATTTTAAACATTTTGAATGTAAGACTTTCTTAATGCTAAAAAAATATACTATGTAAAGAATATTATATATTACTAATATAATAAATTAAAATTTTTAAGTATTATAATTAAATTGTTTTTTGAAGACTTATTTGAAAAAACTTTATAAAGTAAAATAAAATAGTCTAAACCTACTTGAGTTTTTTATTATTTTACAGCAACATTAATGATATTAAATCATTATGAATTATAGTGTAATTATATATCATTTTCAAATAAAATTTAAACGATTATATTTTTATATCAAATATTAACCTTTTAATACGAATAATACAAAAATAAAATTAAAAAAATGTTTTTACATAAACGTTTAATTGATAAAGTCTTTATGTTTATATGAACATTGAAATTTATAGAACATTTTAAATAACTTATATGGAATAATCAACTCAAGTTAATTAAACATTATAAACTATAAAAAAACAATAAAATTAGTTATTAACAATTTTATTTTGCTTTAATTTCAAAAAAAAAACATTTTTCTTTAACTACATTGAACAATGTTGTTTTTTTGTGTAACACTACTTTATAAATCTAGAAAGTAATCTAAACCAAACAGTATTTTAATTTGAAGAACATAAAAAAACTAATTTCTTTTATTATTACCTAATTTACAATATAATTATATAATTGGAAAAAGTTTTTACTAATAAATATAAAGATAATTTAATAAATAAAAATAAAAATATTATAATTTAAAGCACAACATACAATTGTGTCTAAAAACAAAAATTATCAAAAATTTCAGTTGACTAAAATTTTAACATTGCAGACTGTGACTCTTTGTTTCCTCTTTTCTTTTTGGTAACACCTTCTACTGATACAATATTAGGTATCACGTCTCAATTGACTAGTTGAAGCGATTTGCACAAATCTACTTATTCATATAATTATCTTCATAATATAGGTTTTTAATGTTTTATTCAAATTCAATTGTTTAATTTTCACATGTTTAATTCACTTGTTGACACATTATAAACGATTATATATGTATTTTTAAAAATATTTATTTTTACATTCTAGTATTTTTTCATTCTTACTTATTTCCATTTTCTTCGTATCCTATTATATTATTTTTAATCCTTAATTTGTGTTTTCTATGTTTATAGATTGTTGTAGGTATTTTTTTATTTATTAAAAATAAAAAATTATCTTTATATCATTTGTAATTAACCTGTATAAAAATTATTAAAATTATGTGAATAATTTGAAATTATATAAAAAAAGAATCTAAAACAATACAGAAAAAAAGTAAGATAAATTTTGATAAGTCTTTAAAAAAGATATTAAAATTATAAAAGAATAAAAAAAAAAAATAGCCTAGTGTTTTCGAAGGTTAAACACAGCATCAAAAATATTAGTAAAGCAATTATTTATATATTATTATTGTTTATATAATTTTCAATTAAAATAAAATATTATTATTTTGAAATTGTATAAAGTTAAGTCAAAACAAAAGCGTTTATGTTATGTAGGTAGTTAATTTATTGTAAAATATTTCAATAGTATGTTAAAATAAATTATTTTGGAAAATGCTTTTCTGATTTAAGAATCAAATTGTAAGATTCATTAAAAGTTATTATAATTAATCAAATATTTTTAATCTTTTAAAATTGTATTTGAATCAAAATAAAATGTTGTTTTAATATAAAGTATCTAATAAATTGAAAGAAAAAAACTCATTTTCCGTTTTTTAAAATTTCATTATTTTCTAAAGTTGATTTTTTGCCATATTTTTTTCACTATTCATTTTTTAATAATAAAATTTTTAATTATTAACAATATCTTTTTATCAAAAATAGTTTTATAATTATTTAATAATTTGAATATTATTTTTTTGTATAGAATGGAAAATAGGCTTTTTTCTCTGTGTAAAAAATATTTTTAAAAGTTGGATTAAAGCAAATTTTAAAAAAAATACATAATAGCGTATTTATTTAATACAAAGTTTTATATATATAATTTTTTTTAATAACAACATTTCAAAAAAATCAATTTTTATATATATGTAGCAATATTTGAATTAAAAACGTCATTTCTTTTTAATTTACCTTTTTATTCTTTTTGATTAACACTAACCAATAAAAATTGTTAGATAATTAAAAAGACAAAAAAGTAATAAAAAAGACTTTTTTCTTTTAATCGAGAAAATAAGGTGATAATGATTCATATATTTTTATATCAACATAATTCACGTAATGGTAAATTTATTTAACAATTATTATTTTTTTCTTGTAATTTTTAATTTATTTCTTTATACATTGATTGACATAAATTAAAATTAATTTTTATTTTATATATTATATTCCTAAGAAAAAAAAAAGATTATAATTTTTATAATAATCAATTTATTTTTTAATAATTTTTAAACATTTATTAAAAAGTACTAAAAAATATCAATTTATTTTTTTAAATATATTAGTATTTTAATATTTTATAAAGTTTTTATATCTTTTGTAAGATACATTTTTATTCATTTTATTACAAAACTGTATTTATTTATATCAAATTTATGTTTTTCTTTGTTTTTTTTAGCATAAAACATTTTTTTAAGATTTAAACTAATTTACAAATAAAAAAAGTATTACCAATTGCGGTAGTACAGTGATTAAACAGTTAATTAATCAAATATACCTCAAAATATTAAACTAAACAACCAAACTTTTCTAGTTATTTTAAATAAAAAATTTTGAAATTTTATCAATACTAATTCAATAAAATTTTTTATTACATTCACAAGTATTATTGATAAATATATAAATGTAATAATTTTAATCGGTTTAGCTTTTATATAATTTCTTTAAAAATAAATATTTTTATATTAAAAATTATGACAAAATTACCTATTATTTATTATATAATATTTATAAATATTTTATTAAGTAAATTTAAATGTAACGATACGTCATTTTTAAAATATAATGAAAAAGGTAAAAATTTTAAGTCTAAAATTCCTGAATATCATTGTCACAATAAATATTTAAATAAATTAATGTTATCTAGTATAGAAACTTATGGTCCTAATGTGGATAATATTCAAAGTCATATTACAGTAAGTATTTTTTTTATATTTAAAAAAAAAAATTTTTATAGGCAAGTTTAGAAGATTACTTACAAAATTCTAATGCAAAGTGGTTGATAATGGTTGGAAAAGTGATAAGAAGTGTCGGCTATATTGATGATGAACTTCGAGATACTGAATGGTTTTGTTCAGTATTTGATAATAAATCTCATATTCAAATTCATGCTATAAGATTGTATGATTTTTAATTTAAAAAATAAATATACCTTAATAAAATATTTTATATAATTATTTATCCATTTTTATATGTTTTTTTTTGTTTAAACTATGATTAAATTAATAAAAAAGGTATAACCAAGATAAATGTTTTTTTAAAAAACTAACTAACCAATGTTTAATTTTTCTATAAATATTTGTAATAAACTTTTTTAAAAGAAATTGTAAAATATAATAAAAAAAAATAAATTATTACACTAATAACACATTATTTCAAATTTATCATTCAATTGTAACATTATTTATGTAATAAAAAATAACTTTAAAAAGTACATATGCTGTTATTAATAAAAATAATATTTTATTTTTTATATCACATTAATTTTTTTTAATTAAAATTTTATCTTTTTCTATTTTATTTTCAAAATGATCATTGAGGGTAAAAAAATATATATCTATATTTTTAAATTATCTAATATTTTATTGGCATATTGCATTAATGATTTGAAATGAAGAGATAGCACTTAGCAATTACTATTTTAATGGTCATTTATCAGTTTCAACTTTAAGCTTTTTACTAAAATCTAATTTACAATGGCAAAAGTACCTAAAGAATAATTGGTTAAAAAATTAAAAGATATATTATAAATGTTGAAAGTGCTATGATGTGTTACTTAATCTTAATAAGTTATTCAATGTAAGAAAATAGTTATTCTTTTTATTAAAATTATAAAATACTTATTTTTATACAACACATATCATCTTAATATTACATTTACTAAATTAACCCCTACCACCTCTTTGATTTTAGTATTAAATTTAAATATAAAATAAATGAAAGATAATTCATTAACTTATCTCTTTTTCTTTTTTTTTTTTTCAGGTACCTTCAACTTTTATTAAAATTATTCAACATTTTAAGATATGGCAATTATTTTATTTAACATAAATATTGTTAACAACTAATTTTGATACTATTTTAAAGCACTAATTTGTTTTAATAAATCATTTTTTTTTAGGTTTATTCATTTATTATCAAATAATAAGAAACACTTTTTTTTTTACAAATTATGGTCGTAAATATTAAATATCTTTTATTTTTATTATTTGTTACTAATAACATAATAAGTGGAGCTAATTATCCAACACATCATTCGGTATAGTATTTCATTAATAAAGTACAAATTTTAGTAACATAAACTTTTCTCTTATCTTTAGGTATCATATTATGAATGCACTATTCCTCCTGACTATTGGTGTGATTCCGTTGAAAGTGCTAGAATATGTGGAGTTGTTCAACAATGTGAAACTTTTAATAGAGATAGAAAACCAATAAAAATTTCATTAATGTTTGAAGCTTTATGTCCTTATTGTCAACGTTTCATAACAAATCATTTAGGACCAATATATAATCAATTTAAAAATTATATTCAATTAGAATTAGTACCATGGGGAAATGCAAGATTCATGAGGAATGGTCAAATAAGTTGTAATCATGGGCAAAAAGAATGTGATGCTAATAAATTAATGGGATGTGCTTTAGATGTTCTTCATATTAAACAGGCATTACAATTTATTGTTTGTATTGAAAGGAGTTTAACAACATTAAATGTTGATGGAGCATTAAATCATTGTTCCGGCTTTATTCGTTCACATTATCGTATTATTAAATCTTGTTATACGGGACCACGAGGAATAGAACTTCAAAGGCAAGCAGCAAAAAAAACTATGTCAGTTAGGCCAAATCCTATTGTTGAAGTACCATATATTTTGATCAATGATTATTCACCTAATTTAGATGGAAATAATTTAAATGTTAATGCTATAACTCAATTGTTGCAGAAATGGACAAATAACAAAAGACAATATATGCATATGTAGATACACATTTTTTTAAAATTATCATAAAAATTTTCACAATTTTAATCACGTTCTCTATAATCACAAAAATTTTAAATATTGCTTCCTTATCAAAAATTTTTTTTATAATATTTGTTAATACAAAATGATTTTTCGAAAAATTTATTATTAATATTTTGCTGCATTTTTTATTGATATTAATGATATTAAATTGCAAAAAACTACAGTTTACTAATAAAATTAAAAAAAATAAAAAAAATTATTCTTGTAAATAAATGAATTGTTCATTACTTGGTAATTTAATATTAGCAACAGTCTTTCCACTAGATACAAGATCAACACCAATTTCCCATTTTCCTTTAATAATTCCATTGAAAGAAGATGGAAAGGCTGGTAATTTAATGCTTCCTGTAATTCCTACAGTGCTTTCAATTTTTGACAAGTCATAAGTTCCAGCTTTTTCAAGAAGTTGACATATTGGAGATTCTTGTGGATTATCACAAAGAGGAATAGTACAATCTTTGTTAGGTACAAGAATATTTTTTGATTTTCCATTTTCACATACTTTTCCAATAAGACTTGAATCTTTTTTGAGTGTAAGTTTAGCTTGAACATTATTCATAAGATTCATATCTTGTTTAACAATAACAGTTCCAGAAACAAGTTTTAATATTCCTGGAAGACGAAGATTGGCTTCTCCTCTGTAACATGATGGTGAACCATTTGCATCATAAAGAAGTCCTCGACAATTTTGGAAATGAACATTATATCCTTCATTAGACAAATCAGCTACATCAACAACATTGTCTTTTCCATCTGTACATGCATAAGCAATACCAATAACAGCTAATGAAAATATAAGTTTTGAAAACATTCTAAAAAAAATTTTGTTAGTAATTAGTAAAGTTTTCAATAAATATTATTTAAAAAGATATAATTTGCTCATGTTCTTGATACATTTATATTATCACAGTTATCAATTATCACATTCTTTATCATAAATTAATACCAAAAATTTTAAGGAAACTTTTTAAACATCCTGTTTCTTATCAGAATATTGTATAAATGGTTCCATGTAATATATTTCTTCAATGAGAAAAAATTTAATTCACATTTATTTTCATTTAAAAAATGAAAATGTTATGTTGATTAATTTATAATAATTATCTTAAAAAAAATTATATATTTTACAGTTTAAAAGTGCATATTTAATCAAAATTTAAAGAAAGATATGTACATACAAGACTATTTTTTTTTTAATATTAATATTAGAAAAAATTTTACGAAATTTGCTTTTTTAATATACAAAAAATAAAGATTAAAATAAATACTTTTCTTATTTACATTAAATATCTATTCGTCGTATTAAAACTAAAAAATCAACAAAAAAAAAGCAAGCAACGACATACATAAAATAAATTACATTTTATTCATTTTTTAGAATTTTTATTATTTTTTTTTTCAATTTGTTTTATTAAATTATTTATAAACATTGAACATTTTAATTAAATTGTTTTTATTGTTGAAAAAAAGAATATTAATAAAATTGAGAAAAATTTTTTAAATTATATGTTTATGGTTGTTATTCTTTTTTTTTTATCTAATAATGTCAAAATCAACTTTTTTTTTTCATTTTTTTTTGTTTTATAAGAATGTCAATTACTAGGGAAAAAAAATTTTTATTTTAGATAAAATCTTTTGTTTGTAAAATTTTAAAAAAGTACGTACTTTTTAACAAAATACATCCTGTTAAACGGAAAATATTATAATTTGTTTTTTTTTTCTATTTATATAAGGGTATTAATTTAAGAGTTCTTTGTTATTTCATATAAACCTTTTTTTTACTATTAATATTAAATATTTTTATTTAATAATATATATAAATAGTATATCTTTAAAAATTTTTATAAGCAATTTTTAACATATGTTTAAAGGAAAAACAAGAAATATCTTTTGTTCTTTCAATTATGATTCAATACTAACATTAGAAATTTATTTACTCTTTCATTATTTCTTTTGACAATTTTTTTTTACATTTCTATGGCTACTTTACTAAAATAGTTAAATTTTTAAAAATGTAATTTATAAATACCGAAGAATAATTTAACTTTTAAAATAAATCACAATATAAATAAACCATTATTTATTTTTATGACAAGATATCCTACTTAAAGTTGAAAAGCAATAAAACTTCATGATTCGTGTCGCCGAAAGGTATCCATTATATATGTTGATATTAAAAATGCTAAATAATATTTTATAGTTTCATTCCATCTATTACTATAATATTTGCTTTATTTTTAACATTTAAAAGCACTAACGTTACATTGATAAATTCTCATAACGATAATAACTTTTTAACATTTTATAAATAATTATATGTAATAGAATGTTAACATTATTTTTATTATTCCTCATAATTTTTTTCTAATTAATTAATATTTTTAACTGTTATTTTGGAAAAAAAAGTATTATTAGTAAAATATATGTTATTAGCTACTGATAATGATACTAATTTACTTCACATGCTGAATATAATAGAATGTTAAAGTGTATATATATTGTTATTTGAGGTATACTACTAATATTATTTTTAATTTTATGATAACACTTAATATATAGAATTTATTTTTATCTATTTCAATTTTCCTCATTTCTTTTACTTTAAATGTTTTTAAATTTTCATATCAAAAAAAATTTTTTGTTCTATTTATAATAAAAATGTTAATTAAAAAAGTGTTAATTAAAAGAAGAAAAAAATAGTAATTTTCATTTATTCTAAATTTATATTAAGTATAGTTATATTAAACTAGTATTATTATCCATGATATTATTATAAATATATTATGAGTCATTTATTGTACATAGACATAAAATTTCATTTAATCAAATTTTTCCCTATTATCACCTTTATAGTTAATATTAAAAATAATTATATGTGTATTTTTCTATTACATTGTCGCATTATGTTAATATTTTTTTTTATAAACAACAAATTCCGATATTTTCAAAAATAATAGAATTTCCTTAAAAAAATAATGTTTATAAGAAATAATAAAAATATATTTTTTAATTATTTAAATTAAAAATTTATGAATAACAGTAATTAATAATATTTTCATATTAAAAACTATTTTATACCTCTATTAATGTGTTTATTTTCGTATAAATGCTATCAGTATAAAGACGATAAGACTGATTGTATTCAATGTATTAATATTATCAAAGTTTAATTTATTTTTAATATCAAATTATTGTTATTTATTGGTGCATTTTTTTACTATTATAATAAAAATTGTTTATTCACAAATGTACTTATTATTTTATACTTTTATGCTTACTTTTTAAAAATTTTTTCTATTACGTAATTTTAAAAAAAAAAGTACGATTTAATTTATTTTTTAATTATATTTGAAAAAGTTTATTAATACTGTTTATATATTAGTTAATGTCTTTTTTTTATAAATAACTCTTTTTAGAATGAGTAAAGAAAGACTACTTACACTTCTTGATAAAAATGGAATTCCATATTCAAAAATAAGACCAGATTTGTCATCAAGAAATTTAAACAACGTTGAAAGAGGAAAATATCAATTATTTTCATTATCTGGATTTGGAAGAATTGTTGATATAATTATTATTATTTTAATTCTTTTGAGTTTAATATATTTCTTTGTATATGTAAGGCTTATCGTTTATAACAAAAATTGGATGAATCATCATACACAAGACTTAGAAAGTGAAAAAATTGTTTATTTAAAGAAATTACGTAATGGTTTAGAACATGAAAATTTAAATAACCCAGGCATTAATATATGTAGACGTGAAAATTATTTAAAAAATTGTGATGATGAAAATATTAAATGGAATAATAATATGAATACTGAAAAATGTTATGAAAATTATTTTAATGATAAAAAAAATTATAAAAATAATAGAATACCGTATTACAAAGAGATAAAAATGTTCTATGATAAGTGTATTTCTGAAACTATCACTCAAAATGATATCCTAAAGAAGGTATCAAATTTTTTAAATAAAATGACATTAAAATATGGTGAATATTTTATTATAAATAATACTACTAAAAATATTCAAGACACATTATTATCACAAAGTTTTTTAAATTTGACAAAAATGATTGCTGACATGAAAATTTTTTTTAATATTGATTTATTAATTGTGTCTTCAATTGAGTTGGATAAAAATTTTGGACATGAAGATGGTACTAGTAACATTCATAGTATCTTTACTATAAAAGATAATGGAAAAATTTTTCATGATGAAGAAGAAGGTATAGAGAAGTACAAAATATTTACAAACCTTAAATATGTTTTAAATAATAAATTTAATGATGATGAATACCATCAATTAGCAAATGATATATATAATATAGAAAATATTATTTTTAAAAATAGAAATAATATAAAAATAATATCCGAAACTGTGAAATTAAAAGACATTAATGGCCGTTGGAATATTTTAAATATACATTCATATATAAATTACATTTCACGCTTTAATAGGGATTTAAATAGAAAATTAATAGATAATGAAGTTGATATTTTTATTGAAAATCCACAATTTTTTACATTAATTGATAATTTAGTTATCAAAAACAAACAATTTCAAAATTTTAAAAATTATATTTTGTATAAAGGAGTATTATCAATTATTAAATATTACAATACAACAAAAGATTCATTTTATTGTTCCAATATTATTGGTGAACATTTACCACTTTTAAATACAAGAATTATTAATACAGAAATATCTTTTTTTGATAAAGATTCAATGGAAATATTAGTACAAAAATATGCCTATACGTCATATAATAGTATTATCGAACTTCTTAATTCATTTCAAAATATAGATCATGATATTGTTAACAAGATTAAAAAAATTTATGATTCTATGAGAATTTTGGCTGGTGCACCAAGATGGATTTTTAATGATGCTGAAATTTATAAATATTATGGAAATTTACCTATTTTTGAACATCAAACATTTGATGAAATAGTAGAAGGATTAAACAAATTTAAAAATATAAAAAAATTAGATGGTATTATAGGTAATATTACTGTTGATGAATTTTTATATTCTGATGGTAGTAAATTGAGCAAAAATATTTATTATTGTCCATCAACAAATACCATTTATCTTCCAAGTTCATTATTTTTGATAATGCTAAAATCATTTAATGATCCTAAATTATCATTAAACAATGTCATTTTATCACAATTTGGATATGAATTAGGAAAAGTCATTATTCCATATAAAAATGTATTATTTAATAATGTTTCTGACGACAATAAAAATGCAACAAATTTTTATAATAATTCAATTCAAAAGGGAAATAATAAAAATGGTATATTATATTTTTTTTTTATTTTTCAATTTTAATTAATTTTTTTTTCAGAATCGTACTGTTTAAATAATATAATTTATGGTAATAAAAAAGGTTTTATTAAAGAATTGGATGAAACAATAATTGAAAAAGTTATGCGTCATATGATTTCTATTCAATCATCATATTCTATCTACAATAACTACATAAATATTTTTCAAAAAGACTATTTTTCTTTTCATAATGATGTAAAAAATTCTAAAAAATTAGACGATTTTTATTTTTATTATGAAATAAAAGAATACCTATGTATTATTGAAGATTCAAATATTCGTGATATTATTATTGATCTCCTTTCATTGATGCATTCTTTTCAAGTTTCAAGAGATTGTCATTCACAATTTAATATTCCAACATGTTTAAATTGGTTATCTTTAAAATGGTTCAAGTTCCCAACAAATTAAATAACTTACTAAGTAAAGTCATCTCATTACAAAAATAAAATATTTTTAAATATCTATTACATTAATAAATTGTAAAAAAATAAATAAATGTTTCATAACGATTAATTATAAATTGTTCTTAAAAAAATAAAATAAATATTTTGAAAAAAGAAATATAATTTACTAGCTTTTTATATTTTAAAATTTTTTCGAATATTAACAATAGATATATTATTTATTACAATAAATATTTTAAAAAAAAAGGTTAATAAATAAATTTAACAATAAAATATTGTTATGAGTAATCATTTTATTATTAAAATGAATAACAGAATCTCCAAATAAAATAAGTAAATACATTATTCTTAAAAATGATATTGGTTTATACTCCAAAACTCACTTTTGTTCAATATCGTGGGTATCAAAATAATAATAAGCCTTTTATACAAAATAGTTATTTGAAAATAAACAAGATATTAAAAAAAAAATTTCATTTGTCTAGTACGAGAAAGGGAGTGCTTCTAAGATGTATAAAAGATTATTACTTTTGACTAAATTTATAACATTTTAAAAGCAAATTATTATAAAAATTATTATATATTTTAATCATCAATTATTTTATCTATTTGTACAATGATTTTTTACAAGGAAATTTTCTATTTTATATCATCAGTTATATTTTTAACATATTCTTGTCCACGTAAGAGAGTGATTCCTAATCCTGAACTACCTCCTAATTCTAATTTACCAAAATATGAAAAAAATGTTGATTTTTCAGGTCTTCCAGCAAATACATGGGTAGGAGCAAGAAGATTTACCTTAATGCAGTCAATGGAATGTAAAGGTACAAAATTAACAGAAATTCAAAATATTTTGGATGCTGATCAATGTAGGGATGCCTGTCAAGAATACAACTGTGCTGCTGTCAATATATTTCAAATTTCAGAATTTGGTTTTATGTGTGAAATTTTAGAAGATATTTTTTCTTATGAACCAGCACAAGGTGCCTCATGTTATATGGTTGATTTACCATTATCAGATTAATGCAAAGCTTTAATATAACAAAAATCAAAATTATCAATAAATATTTAAATTAATTTAACAAATTTATATTTAATATTAATCAAAATAATTAAATAAGAAAAAAAATTATAAATTTATAGAAAAAATACTTTTTTTTTTGTTAAAAATTATAACTAATAAAAAAAATATTGTATTATTATAAATGCAAACTTAAATTGTAAAATTATTCTTCATCGTCTTTAGGGAATCCTTGAGGACAGCTAAAACTTTTTGAAAGAACCTTAGACAACAAAAATTTTAGATGAATATTTAAAATAAAACACAGACACAATATATAACCATTTAATGAGAATCATACCTCTTTTACATAATTTTCACATCCTTTTTCTGTGTAATTTTGAAGTAATGCAATTGCTTGATCTCTTAACATATGAATTCGAAAGTAGTCAGCTTCTTGAGCTACCATAGCTAAAAGATCAGGATCTTTAGGAAGGCAAGCTTCCCATAATTGATTTGAAACACGAAGACGTAAATAATTTAATATAACAGCAAATGATGCTGGGTCTCTGTCAATAAAATATATCCCTTTTTTGTCCCTTAACAAATGAGCACCACCAATATGTTCTATATACCACTAAAAGTAAATATAATTTTTAATATAAAAATAATTTTTCTACTATTTTATATCTATATATGTATTTAATACCTTTATTTATATGATGATGGCAAAAGTAAATAAATAATTTTTTCTTTTTAATAAAACTTACATTGTACAAATAACTAGATTTTTCAACAGATATTGTTTTTAATGTAGTAGCAAAATATGTTCCACCAACGTTAAATTCAATAATATCTTGCATGTTTTTAAAACTAAAAATAATTTAATATAAAATTTATATAATAATATTTATTTTTTTTTATAAAATTAAATAACAAATAATGCTATTTATTAAAAATAATTAATATATTTTTTTTATTAATACAACAAATGTTTTTGATATTTAAAAATTATTAAATAGTGTTAGAATAAAGGATATATTAATCAATAAACTATATATCACATTTTTCATATAATTTTTTTTCTATTATCAGGTTATTATTACGCATAGACTACTAACATAAACATAAATAAGCTAAAATGTTATATCAATAAATCCATATAAGTATAAATATTAATCGTTATTTCTTATACACATAATGTATGTAAAATTTAAAAATGAAGAAGCATATTAAATTAAAAGATATATACATATAAATTATATTTTTTTACCCTTATAATAACAAAACAAAAATAATAGAATTATTGTATTTAACTATTATTATTACCATTTCAATTTTTTTTTTGTTAAAAATAAGAAATAAGAAAAAATTTTTGGAAAAATAAAAATCTTTTTAAAGTATTGAATTGTTTAAACGTATTACTTTAGGGGGTAAGAGTACAAATATAGACATCTATACTTATATCTAAATATAAAATGTAATTGTGGTAGTTGTACTATACATTAATAGAAATATTGTATGTAAGAGAACCATTTCAATTTAATAATTGATGTTGCATTATGTTCTTTTCATCTTATTCGTATTATGCTCATAAATTTTATTAAAAGTAATTACAATAAGTAGTTATTATTTAAGTTATATTTTTAAAATCCTTCTTTATTTGATCTTTTTTTTTTTTTAATTTGTTTTTTTTTAAGTCAAATTGCTCTCATAAAGTGTAATCATCATAAAATTATTTAGTCATATAATAAAGTACATATTTATATTTTTTTAAGTTTTTTTTAATGGATTTTATAAATAGACTTAATGTCATTTTGATATTTCATTTTATCTTTTTTTAAATGTTAATATACTATTTAAAAAGTCTAAATTATAAAATATTACAAATAAAATTAAATCCATATACAATTTTATAAATTGACATTTTATTTATAATTTTTCATCACTATTTTAAATGATAATCTTTTATAAATAAATAATTAAAATTTATGAATAAAAATGATTAAAATAAACATTATTTTGTTAATTGAAAAAAAGATTATGAAAGACAAGAAATAAAATGTTAAAGTTTTTCTAAAAATAAACATTTTTAATTTATATATATAAAAATTAATTGCAAAAAAAAAAAATATATATATATATTAAAACGTTTATATATATATTATTAATTTTTTTTATTTTAAAATTAAAATTTAAGTTTAAAATTAAATAAAAAAATTCGTTTGTGACATAAATTAAATAATAAAAGTTTTATTGGCATTTATTGAAGATGAAAATTTATTCAAGAACCAAAAAAGCAGCTTTCTTTAAATCTTAAAATTGCTTGATGATACTTTTTTAATTGAAGATTTAAAGCACGTTTAAATTCTTTATTAAATATTGTATAAATTACAGGATTTATTCCTGAATTGCCTATAAAATAATTATATATTTATTATTTATTTTTATTATATAATAAATGTACTTACAATAACCTAACCAAAAGAAAAATTTAAATATAAGATCAGGTGTTTTCAATCCAAAAGCTTGCAAAACATACATTGTCTAAATTTAAATTAATATTTAATAAGATTAAAAATAACATTAAAATTCTTACAAAAAATGGTAACCAGCTGCCTATAAATGCTGCTAATATTAATCCTAATAACATTGTAGCTTGCCTTTCTTTAGCTTTTAAAAGTCTTTTCCTTTTACCAGTATTATTTTGTACAAATTTTTGTTTCGATTCTTTATTTTTTTCTAATGATAAATATAATTTAGTAGATTTTTTATTAGGTAACAAACTAAAAAGCCATTTTTTTTTAACTGTGTCATTTTCATTTTCTATAGCATTTTTAATATTTTGTGTTGATAAAATTTCTAGACTATTTTGAGTAACATCTTCATCAATCTTATTTTCTATAGGAGTATTTATTGGTTTTGCTATTTTAACAATTGCTGTTGTATGAGTTTTTTGTGAATCTTGAAATTGAATTAATGTTTTATCCGTCCTTTCATGTTCCTTTATCCTTTGCCTTGAATGATGCTTAGTTATATTATATATTTTCCAATAAACACACATTAAAACTATAACAGGTATAAAAAATGAACCTAATGATGAATATAAAACATATCCAACATCATCACTCAATGCACAACTCTCTTTTTTACGTTGTGTTTTCCATCCAAATATTGGTGGTAAACAAATAATTAATGAAACACTCCATGCAATACCTAACATAATAATATTTTTTAATAATTTTTTAATAAAATATAATAAATATACCTATCATTAAAAACATTCTTAATGGAGTTCTATTGTGTGGATATATAAGTGGTTGAGTTACAGACCAATATCTATCTAATGAAATGATACAAATATGTAAGATTGAAGCTGTTACAAATAAGACATCCAAGGCTAACCATACTTCACACAATATTTCACCTATAAAAACAAAATAAGTTATTTATTTTATTTTTAATGATAGTTAAGATAGTCAAAATAAAAAAAAAATTTAATTATCTATTTTTCTTTATATGAATATACATTAATTGTTTTCGATAGAATAAAAATAAATTGTATGATATCATAGATAAATATTGTAATAATTTAATAAATTAAAAATAAAACTATTACCTAATTTCCATGCTCCAATTATTTCATAGGCTGTTGTTAATGGCATAACAAGCAATCCTACTAATAAGTCAGCAATAGCTAATGATACAATCAGCCAATTCTGACGTTGAGTTCTTAATTTTTGATCATTATAAACAGTTAAGACGACTAAAGTATTTCCTAGTATTATCATCTTTAAATATAAGTAGTAGTAAAATTTAAATATATCACTTACAAGCATAACAACTAGCATAAATACAATTGTGATCATGGCAGTTGACACACTTAAACATGAAGGCCATGGTGAATCAGCAGGATCACACTTTAATAATATTTCATTTTCTACAACCATTCTCTCAGTTGTAAGCTTCATTTTCTTTTTCTTTTTCTTTTTTTTTACTAGTTTTTATTTGCAATTAATATTTTAATAGTTAATAAAGCATAAAGCCATAATTATCTTCTTCCAATATATTTTTTGAAAAAAACAATAACTAAGAAATATAATAATGTAGTTATTAAATGTATATTTATCTAAAATAAATTTTTCCTATATTTTTAATAAATATGAATGTTTCTAAGTAAAAAAAAAAACTTAAAACATTATCGTTTACAAGAATTAAGAACTAAGAGTAACATATATATTTGTTAATCTTACAATGAACAATATAAAATTAAAAGTATTGAAAATAAGTGTTAAGAGTTGTTATTTATAAAACAATTGTATATTTATATCTTAAAAAAATTATTATGTAATTGTGTAGTATTTTTTTTATAAATATATGATTACATAATACACATAAAAAAATGATTTTTAAAAAAAAAGTTTTATGGTAAAATAACGAAGAAACATTATATAATAAACAAACTCCTAATAAATAATAATTTTTTTTTAAGAAAAAATGTTTGTATATAAAAAAAGTTTGATAAATTTAATCAAATATATATGCTCTAAAATATTATATTTATATTATTTGTAACAATTTTAATGTATTTATATTTATAATAACTTTGAGTAAAAGAAATACGTATTATATTCAATATACCATATTGAAAAGATAGTAATTAATTTGTGTATTATGTACTTCTTATAAAAGGAGGGATGAAAATTATTTCATATACATGTAATAACATTTTAGAGTTTGTTTTTATTTAAAAAAAAAAAGATGGGTCATATAAATGGTTGTGAAATAATTGGTTGAAAAGGTTTAATAAAACTTAAAGAAAAAATAATTTAAAAGTAATAGTACAATATTTAATTAATGAATCTATCCATTAAAATTTAGAAGAACTATATCATACACATACAAATGATTAACTTATGTAGCTAATATAATTTATTTTGAATTAATTAACTAAAATTCCCTAAAAATTATATTTTGATATGGACAGTCATAAATGTCGGTAACATTTAAAATGAAAGAAAAAAGAAAAAGTTAATCATAATAAAATATCTTTTAATGAAATGTAAAATCATTTATTATTTTAAAGTGAATATTTTTAAAATATAACTTGCACTATTTTAAAACTTTATCTCATGGAAATAAAAAAAGAAAAAAGAAAAAAGTGTTTGTTAATAATTTTTTTATCATAAATATTTTTAAGTATTAAAAAAGTGTAAATTTAATTTTAAAATAATCATTAAAAAGAAATTTTTATATTCTATTTATAATAAATTAAAAAAGTAACCTTAATATATACAAAGCTTTTGTGTAGGAACATGTGAAATTTGTTCATGATAACTCGCTTTTAAAGTAATATTAAACAATATTGCATGTATATTTTGAATATACAAAGTTTACAAAAGTTTTAAGATAATAGATTAAAACAAACAACTTCTATTCCTAAACTAATAATACATTGTTACAAAAGTTTTTTTTACAAAAAATATTTTCAAAAAATTAACAAAATATATTGTATCTAAATTAATTTATATTAAAAATTGCCAAATATAATTTAATGCCACTGTTTTTTTATTATTCTTTTGATATAATATAACATTGTAGTATTTAAATATTTGTATAAAGATTAAAAAAACAAAAAAAAATTATTTTTTAAATTCAAAAAATAAAAAAAAATATGTATACATCACTAGGAGGTATTTGAAGATACCAATCATTGACTATTCAACAATATTTGGATATATAAATATACTGAAATAATGTTTACCTTCTAAGTGTTTCAATATTTTCCAAATAAAAAAATCTTCATAATAGAATTAAATATAGAATGATGTTGATATGAATAAAAAAAAACAATCTAAAAATTGATACATGCTTTTAACGATAAATATTATTGCATCATACTTAAAATAAATAATATGATATCAAACTAAAAGAAATATTTTAGAAGTTTTATCAAAATTTTATATTTTACATTTCAAAAAATTATTGTTATAAACAGTATTTATATAATTAATTTAAAAAAGATATATATTGATAAAAATTTATATAGTTTTATCTTGTAATATTATTTTTTAAATTTTTTATATTTAACAATGGTCAAGAAAGATATAAGATAACTAAATTAAGTACGTCTGTTTAAATATTTAAGTTTAGTCATAAATTTTTAATAAAAATTAAATAATATATTCTTTATATTAACATACTTAATAAAAAAAAAAAGATAAATTTAAATTAATTATCCTTTTTACTGAAATATTAAAGACATTTATTTTGTGTGAAAAAATTTGTTCAAAAATATTATTCAAAATATTTTAGGAAAATATTAATAATATATATATTTTTTTATTAAAAATATTGTACAAATTTTGTATGCATTAACTTTTTTATACTTTAACATGAATTAAAATATGTTAACATATTTTGATACAAAAGGCAATAAAAAAAAGATACCAAAAGTTCACATAACATATGGATAATGTGCTTTTTGAAAAGTCATAAAGTAATTTTTAAAATTATATAACTAAATAAAATAAGGAAAAAAAAGAAGGGAAATAATGATAGAAAAATATTTTTTTGAAATTTGAACTAACATTCAAAATAACGGAAGTTTAAATCTTTTTATTGTGTGATTTTTTTAATTTTAATAAATAATAAAAATTTCCTTAAATTTTAACTTACTTAGATAAAATTATATGTTTCTAAGTTAATATTAAAAAATGTATATTTTATAGAAAAAAATAATAATAAAGTGAAATTTTGTAATTAATATATAAAAATATAATAAAAAATTGTTATGATACATTTTATTTGGTATATTATTAAAAGTAAAATTTTAGTTTTTACATTATTAATAATTTTAAGTAATATTGTTATAGTTTAAAAAAGTATTATTTAAATATCAAGTCAAGTGTTTACATTATTTTAAAATATTATATTTAAGAATTAAAAGATTAAAAAATATATTTTTATTTTAAATGTTCAAAATTTGATTGTAGTATTAAAATTTCTATAAATTGCCAATAAAATCATTTCAAATAAATAAAAAAATGTTTTTAATAAAAAAGAAAATGTCATGAGAGATTGATATATTTTATGTATGTATAAGTTACCTTTTTTAAAGTTTTCAATACAAAAATTATTTTATTAGCTAATTTTAAAAAAAGAAAGGTCTCTGTCATTTAATCTACTCAATATTCCATCAAATCCAAAAATTTGTTGTTTCTTAATATCATTTTTCTATTTAAAAATAATGAGACTCCACAACTAATGAGTATTAGAAATAAAGTCTGTTAGTAAATAAATTTATATATATATATATAACAGTTCTTAAGAATATAATTTCTTTTAATATAATAGCATTAATCGTTTTTCATTACACAAATTCACTTGACCAAAAATATATGTTATTTAAAAAAATTAATATTACTTCAACCACTTTTTTTTTAATTTTCTGTTTTTATAAATTTTTTAAATAATTTCTAAAAGAAAAAAATGCTAATAAGGTTATAATTTATATGGATTCTTAAAATATTAATAAAATATGGTGATATTTATTTGTTCTAGTATAAAAAAATTTTTGAAAATGTTAAAGAAAGAATGTTAATTAATTACTAAAAAATATTATTTCAAGTGTAATAAACTAATTAAAATTTTTGACAAATATAAATGAAAGATTTATTTCCAATTAAAAAATTTTACATGAAATATTGCCATGATTTTGACTAGAAGATTAAATAACATAATAAAATAATAATAATACCAAATTTTAATTTTTTTTTTTTTTAATTTTTAACCATTATTTTAATAAATATATAATATCTAAAGGGTACTTTCTTATATGTTTTAAAAAAATTATTAATCATTATTTTTATTATTAATTTTTTTTATAATAATTTTTTATTTACTTATTTAAAATAAGTAAAAATATAAAAACTTTATTCTAAACATTTATTACTTAAATGAAGGATAAATAATTAAAATTTACATATTTCTTTCTTAATTCTAATTTTAATGATTTTCATTATAAAGTAACGTGTAGTATAAGATTATATTTTCAAGGAAGTTATATAAGATTACGTTGAAATATTAAAAAATTTAATAATTTCCTTGTAACTAGAAACAATAAATTATAGATGTATAATATGAGAAATAAATTTAATATAAATTTTAAAATGAATAATATATAACTGTGTTTAGGAATATAATTGATGTTTGATTATTCAAAAATATTTGAACTTTTATAAGTTTTAAAATACAAAATAAAAAGACTTCCATTGGTATATAATTATTATAATTAGAAATTAGAAATTGTTTATAGGGCAAATGTACATTTTTTTTTGTTATTTTTAGTAATCAAAATATTTATAGTAATATTATGATATTGTTATTGTAGTGGAATTAAAAAGAATTTTATAATATATCCTATGTTTTTTGCTTTAAAAAAAACAAACAAAAAATTATTTAAATACCCAACTATTTATACATAAATTTTTTTAATATTTAATTATCTTATAACAAATAAAAACCATTAAATTTAATTTGATTTTATTAAAATAGGAATACTTAGTTTAAAAAAAAACAAAATTATAGTAATCAACTATTTGCGCATACACTTTTTTAAAATCACTCTTTTAAAATCATTTTTTTCCTTTTATTGATAAAAAAAGTTGGAAATAATAAAAAAAAGTAATTCCAATAAATTATTTTATTATCATAATTTAATAAAGAAATTCTTTACTAACTAAATTAAGATTAAAAAATAAAATAGGCAAAGACAAATTAAATGAAATATTTTTTGTCTAAAAAAGAATAAACAATATAATAAAAACACACTTCATTGAAATAAACTAAAATTTAAAAAAAAAATAAATGATACGTTGTGTTTATCGTAATATATATTAAAAATTAAAAAATATAATATATTACATTTCAACTGATACTGTCTATTTATAAAATATTTAATTTTAATTAACAAAAATTTGAAAAGTTTTTTATAATTAAATTTATAGTTTAAAACTAACATTCTTTTAATAAACATTATAATCTATATAAATTATTAAATGACATTTTTTATTTAAATATTTTATGTATCATATTCAATACAGAAAAAGGGCAACTAATACTGTAACTATGTTTTGAATACAAAGGTAATACATTATATCAACAGCTGCATATAGCATGTTTTTTTAATAAATTAAAAAAATATAACATAATGTTTATAATTTAATAATTATAGTTAAAATGAAATGTTTACTTAGTTAACTTACCTTTAAACAATACAAAAAAAAATAAATTATAAATGAAATAAAAAAAATAATATAATAATTTAAAAAAAAATTTTTTTCTTAGTTATGATTTTTTAGTGATATAATTGTTTTTTTATTTTTATATTTAAAAAATTAAAAAAATGATTATTTAAAATTAATCAGACTAAAAATAATAATGCATAACTAAAAAATTTTTAAAATGTTGGTTATGTTTTAAAAATAAATAAATAAATTTTAGTTAAAGAAAATATAGATGGTGTGTTAGTTCATTTTTAGAAAAAAAGGGAAATTTTTATTAATATGATAGTTATAAGAAATATTTCAACAAAACTTTTGACAAATATAAGTGTCCATTTAAAATAAGACTTCACTTGTCATTTTCAAATTTTTAAATAATTTCTGGCACCTTGTAACAATAAAGTTTAAATAATTATAAATAGATAAAAGGATAAATTTAGTTATATCACGACAAACAGATGATAAAAAATATAATTAATTATACCTAGTAATTTTATAGTGTTTTTGTCAACTTAATATTAATGAGTTTAATAATATATAAAAAAATTTTTAATAATTTTAATTATTATTATTAATCAAAAATCGTGTAAATCACGTGGTTATAATTTAACTTTATAAATATACCAGTTAAAAAAAACTGCTCATTTTTTGTTTATAATTATTTTATACCATAAGCTGAATTAATTTTAATATACTAAATATAGTAAAAACACTATCTTTGTTCATCTAACAGTATTATCCTTACTCTCAAGTGTATATAAAGCTTACTAGAATGATTATTTTAATTAAAATTAATTTATTTTCTCGTTAAACCTACACCAAATATTTTACAAATATTAAAAATTGCCATAAAATATGAGAAAAAAAAAGATAAGGAAACGTTTAAAAGATATGTATTAAATTTTCATTCATATAAAATAATCTATTACTTAATTATTTGTAAACAAGTAAATTATATTTTTGTAAAAAAAGCATTATTTAATTATTAATACAAAATTTTTTTCTATCAAAAAAATAAATAAATTATTAAAAATTCATATTAAAAAAAATATATATTACACCAAACATTATTTTTTTAATTGAACTTTTAATATATAAATTAAAAGAAATAGAAATAAATATTTAAATTTAGAAAAAAATAAAAGATATTTTATATAATTTTTTTATTTTTTTAAAAAAAAAAAGGAATTGACATTTAATTGAAAGTTAATAATCATTAATATCTTAATTTTATAATTGCACTTTTTTGTTAGTATTTTTAAAAGCTATTTAAATAATAATTATTAATACAATTATATTATCAATAATTTTATGGTTCAATTTTAATAAAATACTAAAATAAAATAATGGTTAATTTTTAAACAATTTTAATAAAATCAGATAAATTGTAATATGATAACATAAAATATATGAAAAGTGTAAAACGTATTATATAAAGCAAAAAAATACAACAACATTTGTTTCTATTTTTTTTAAAACACAATTTAAATAATGTATTTCATAATTATTTTCTCTTTTTATAAAATAAATATTCTAGTCAGATTTTAAATAACAAATTCACTTTTCAAAGTTATTAACAAAAAATGATTAAAAAAAGTTTTTTTAAAAAGGTATTAAAAAAAAAGGAGTATAATCTAATTTAATTATAAAAATAATATTATTTGTTTTGTTAAAGAGATATGTTTTTTTTTAAATAACTTATAGTGTTTATAGAAATAATATTATTATAAAAAAAATTATATAATTTTTATAAATATATTATTATTTTACTTGTGTTAATCTTTTAAATGATTATAAACCAGCAAACCATAATTATAATTTTTAATATAAAATTTAATTACTATACATCATTTCTCAGTAAATAAATATTTAATGATAATTTAAAAAATAATATTTTTAAAAGTTTTTTTTAAGTTTAACAGAATGACTAAGAAAATTTTCCATCATATAAGAATTTATCATGCAATTTTGAAAAATAAGTGATAATTAGAAAAAATTAATTACATATATAACAGGAGTTGACAAAGTATAATTATATATAAAATTTTTTTTTCATTTAATAAATTTTTAAAATTTCTTTAAATATTTTTATTTAACATTATTAATTTTACTTTTTAATTTGTAATAATAAGTTGCTTTTATAACAAGTATATTATTATATAAAAAGATTTATGTCTTAATAATAATAAACATAAATTTAAAAATTTAATATTTAAATACGTATTACTATGTTCTGTAAATGATATTTTATTTTTAAAATATATAATAACAAAAGTAAATTATTTACTTAATTTATAATTTCCAGAAAATACTTTTACAAAACAAACAACATCTAAGATACCTTAAAATTCTATGATCATTTGTTATTACTAGTCAAATGAATATCAATTTTAAAATAAATTAATGAATAATTTAATTTTTATTATTATTCAAAACGTGTTTACAAATATAATTATTTAAAAAAATAGAAGAAAAAAAATTTACAAAACACAGAAATAATATAATATTATTTAAAATTAGTTAATTAAATAATTTTATTTTTAAAATCACTTTTGTGAAAGTAAAGCCATAAATATAATAAATAAATTTATAAAAATTCAAAAGCATTAAAATAAGTAATATAAATTTAAAACAACTATGTATTTTTATTGGTAAAAATAAAAAACATTTTAAAAAAATTTTTATATTATTTTTTTTAAGAAACTTTATTCAATTTATTTTATAAATAGTTGAAGCCCTTTTCTCATTGAGTGTAACTGACTAACAAACTTATCAATCATTTTCAAATTTAAACAATATATTTAGGGTTAAAAGTTAAATATTCAGTTTAATTTTTATAAAATTTAAGATAGAAATAAAAAATATTTACTAATATGTATAAATAGCACCGTTTTATAAATAAAAAAAATATTTATATAATGATCAGAGATATTAAATTTCTTAGTGAATAAAAAATATTATCGTTCAAAGGTTACGAGCCATTGCTATGTTTCATATAATATTTAATTATAATATCAAAAAATGAATAATTAATTTATATATTTTTAATACATGGATTGTTTATCAAATTAATATTATTTATACTTAAACACTAAAAAATCTTTCAACATCTATTATATCTTCCATTATCTTACATAAGTATCATTTTACAGTTTTAATTCTATAATTGTGTAACATTAAATGATTTTCAAATATTTATCAGCAATATAAACTATTTATTTCTTAATTAATAAAATATTTTTAACTTTATTACTAGAAAATACTTTTAAAACAAGATAAACAAAAAAGTACTATATCTTTATACATTTTGATCAATCATAAAAAAACACTTTTTTTATCTATCAACATTTTTTATTAAGAATAAACATTTTTTGAATGAATGTTTATAAAAATAAAATGTTTTTTAAAAATACATGAAAAATAGTATTTTAAAATAAATATACATATATAAATTTTTAAAAATTATTTTGTAAAATAGTCAGTAAAATTTAAAAAAAAAAATATAATTATTATTTATTATTCAAAGATAAAATAATTTGCCAATTAAAATATGATAAAAAAAACAATTTAATTAAAGTAATTATAATTATAAAAATAAAAATAGCGACATTTTTTACGTAAATTTTAAAAAGGATTTTATTAATAAAAAAATTAATTAGCAATAACAATAAAATGGGAATAAATGTGATTATCCTTATTTTCGATTTTGCTTTGCCATAACTATAACTAAATAATACCTTTATATTAAATTGGTACTAAATAAGACACAGATTGAGATGATAAAATAAAATTTTTCTTTCAAATTATATTTTTAATAATTATTAATATTTTTATCTTTTAAAAACAATTAGATATATAAAAATATTTTCATATTTTTTTTATTTAAGTTAGTAAGCTGAAAAGCTAATCTTATTGCAATAACAACACAACTTATAAAACTTTTTTTAAAAAAAAATTTTTATTTAAATTCAATTTTTTACCTATATGAAAGAAATTTAAGTAAACTTACAAAAATTATTTATTTAATAGTTTTTATTATAATACAAAAGTATTTCTTAAAACACAAACAATTCTTAAAAATTGCACTTATTTGTAAACATTTTTTTCTAATATTTAAAAAAAAGTAGCTAAATTTTACAAATATTTTTTACAAAATCATATTTTAAAATCTTAAAATACTACATTTTTTTATTTAAAAGTAAACACTGGTAATAAATTAAATTTTATTAATTTTTTATCAAAATTTATTTTATTTTTAAATATATATAAATATACTATAATTTTATTTTGAAATTATGTAATACTATATTTAAAGAAAAAATAATATTTTAAAAATAAAACAATTATTATTAATAATAGGACGTTTAAAATAATTAACGAAAACAAATATAAGCAAAGAAATCGTGTAAAATTAATAATATATTTTGTTATTTATAAATTTATTTTTACTATTGCAATATTTTATGCCAGAAAATTTTTTTATATAATATTAAATTTTATAATTTAATAAACAATTCACTACAAAAATTGGCAAGAAATAATTTTTTTATAATTAGCTTTATAAACGAAACACGAACTTTTCATTTAGGAATCTTTCTCTTTTGGGAACAAGTGTAATGGATTATCTAAACGGTTACAATAACAATCAAAAATAAAAAAAGATATGATAAATACAATAAAATCTTAGATACAATAAGATAGTAAAATTACTTTAAAAAGATAACTGTTTAAGATTAGACATTACTAAGTACAAAAATGATCTAATAGAAAAATAATAAATATTTTTTTTATCTTAAAAAATGATAAAACTACTTTTAAATAAAAAGCTTGTCGTTAAATTGTAAAAACTTTAATTATTGCTTTAAATAATAGTTAAGTTAAAAAAAATATATTGTCAGGAAGTTATAATAATTTAAAATTAAGAAATTTGACAGCAAATAATCAAAAATTATCAATTATTTAAAATATCTAATGAAAAAAATGCTTTTTTATAAACTAAAACAAAGCAATTTTATTACAAAAAAAAGCAAAAATTAGTGTGTATGAATGATTTTTAAAGAAATATCATTATTATTATTATTATATAAATATCAAAACGTAACATTACTACATTATCTTTATGTTTTTTATTTCGGTTATAATTATTATCTATTTTTATTTTTTTTAAACTATAGGTATAAATATATTACTTTAAATGTAATATCACGTTATAAAAATATGGAAGAGATTTTTAATAAATACAAAAAAAAAAATAATGCTTTCTTTAAATTATTACAATTATAATTTTTTTTTTTTTAAATTATTTGAAATACACAATTTTTTTTAATTAAACCCATTGAGTATGTAGTGTTCGCTAAAAAAAATATTTAAATTACATCATACTTTATTCTATTGAAGCTCATCATTTTTTTTTATTATTTTTAATAATATAAAAGATTTCATATTTGATGACTTACTTGCTGTTTTTGAGCAATAACAAATTGCTAAAAAATTATTAAACAACTAAAATTAATATATAATATTTAATATTTATTAAATAGTTTTATTTTGGCAAGAAAAAATTGTAATAGCTTTGATATTAAAAAAAATTTATCTATTATATTTGTGATAAATTTTTATGAAACCTTCGAAAATCATGTAAATGATTTTTATTGATATTAAAATAGATGTCAAAAGAAAGCAAAAAAATATTAAGACAAATTTTTTGGAACTTTAAAAAATATTAAAACTATAAAAATTAATGAAAAGTAAGTTTAATATTCCTAAAGTTTAGGCATAAAATTGAGAAAAAATAAATGAACTAATTAATTATCTTATGTTTGTATTGTTTTGTAACAATATTAAAAAAAAACTAATGTTATGAGATCTCATAAAGTAAAATAAAACAAAAGCATTGCATAACTTTTATATTTAATGTGGTAAAAAACATATTAATATCAATTCAAAATAAATTATTTAATAAAATACTTCTTTGATCAAAAAACTAAGTTTTAAATAATACTAATATAAATAGATTTTTTAATTATTTTGATAAAAATATATTTTCTAAAGATATAAGCTATTTTAAAAATAAAACAATAAAAAAAAAGAAATTGAAAATACAAGTTGATATTTAGCTAACAAAATACTATAAATTTGATGGTTTTTGAAATTATGACGAAGTACAAAAAAATGAAAGAAAGATATAATTTAATTGACAAGTTTTAGAAATTGTACTATTAAATACAAAATGTATTTAAATAATTTTGATATTACATTTAAAGTTTTGTGTAAAACAAATTTTTTTTTATGCCAAATATAATTCATGGCTTTTAAATTTGAAATATCATGACTTTTATTTGAAAAAGTGTACTTATGTTTATATACTACATATTAAATATGTTAATAACAATAATAAATTTAAAATATTTTTTTTAATCTTTAAAATTGTTTTGATTGTTAAGGAATATTATAAAAAATCTATTTTTTATCAAACACGTCAATTTTTTTAACAGTAATTTAATTTGTGAAAAATCAATTTGTTAGGCTGTTTTTATTTTTTTTTCATTTTTAACCGTTAAAAATTGTTAATTTATAAATGATTAAAATATTTGAAAATTTCATAACTATTATACCAAATTGGCTTAAATAAGTGATTGAAATTTATCAATATCAACAATGTTTGGCCATTTATAGTTTTCATTCTTCAAACTTTTGTTTATCTTATTTACTTCTTTAAATCATTGATATAAAATAGTACAATTAATAACATTCTGCTCAAATCTTTTACTAATATTTTAAATTGTTTTTGTAGCGTTATTGACAAATTTGAATTTTCAAAGTATTATAATATGAATATCAATTATGAAAAACATTTTTTATATTTAAAACAAATTATTAATAATTATAAGTTATAATCATAATATATATGTATAAAATTGTAAAGCAGGTTTATAAAAATCAAAGAGTTTGTTTTTATTAAAGAAAACGTAGCATATCGTACAAAAAAATTTATTTTCAAATATCAAATATCAAACATTAAAAAGGATGTATTTTATCTTAAGAAAACTAAAATAAATACATTTTCTAAAATAAATTAAATTATTATTAAAATCATAAAAAAAAAAATTTTTCTAACAGCTAGTTATATTTAAATAAATTAAGGTAACATTATTGTATTTTTGTTGTAAAAGGTACTATATATTATAAATTTAATGTCTTTTCTTATCATTTTAATATGTACAAGTATAAAAATATGTGATTACAATCATTTTTAAAAGAAATTAAATTTTTATACTTAATAAAATAAATATAAAGGTCATTATATAACAAAATAGTAAAGTATATAATTTAAAAAAAATTGTTTTTCATTTATAAAATTATTATGACATTTTTTACTTTAGTAAAAAATTGAAAAAACTTTATATAATTATATTAATAATTAATAATTAACACTTACTAACTTTTGAAACAATCCAAATTACAAATTAGTTAAAAAAAAAAAGTAAAAAATTACAAAATCTAAAACTTATCTTAATTAAATTCTTTTTTACTCAAATTATCAAATTTAATTTAAACTATATTATTTACAACTATAAACTTTACTTAAAACAAAAAGATGTTTATCATATGCTATTAAATGGATTGAGGGATATTAGACATAAAAAAATATATAAAGATACTAAAAATTTGATTTGATTTTTTTTATCTTAAGAAAAAAATATTATCTTATCTAACATCATCTTTTATTTTTTAAAATATTTTAAAAAGATTATTTTTGATTCTTTTATTTTTTTTCTGTATTAAAAGAGTCAAATTTCTCGAATTTATATCAATATATTGGTACAAAGAATATTTATTTTTATTATGTTTGTGTATTAGTAGAAAAAAAAAGATTTTATGATAAATCTTTATTATATAAAATATATTTAAAACTAAAAATTATATCATATTTTAGTAATTGCATTTTTTTTATTTTTGATGTTTCAAGATCTTATTAAATCCCACGAGATATTAAACACCCTTGTTTTATAAATAAGATCTACAGGATTATCAGACATAAACTTGTTTTCAATTATACATAGTGGGAAAAAAAGTTTAGATATTAAATCCAATTATTATATTTCTAGGTGGCCAATTTAATCTCCAATTTTTATCTCCTAGCTTTTTATCATAATTATTTCATTGTTAATATATTTTTCAAGATTATCAGAAAGTGAAATAAAAATGATAAATTTTATTCAAAAAGAAAGAAATTTTTATATTCAAATTCAGTTGATATCTTAAGACAAAATTTTCAAAATTTAATAATGTTCCAATGTGATTAAATTCTTTTTAAAAAGTTATTATGTTTAGTGTCAAAACATTTTAATGAAATTTGAGGGAACAATGACAGTAAGATAACATTTTTATTAAAAGTACATAGAAGATTAATAGTTTAAAAAGCATAAATCAGAAATCATAAAAAATATTTTAATTTTTAGAAGAATTTTTATGCACATAAAGTTATCTTTTTTAAACCTACTAAAAAATAATAAATTCTTTATTTTTTTTTACTTATAAATTATTTTTTGGAAATTTGAAGCCTCAAAAACATTTTTTTTTCAAATAATTATAAATTAACATAAAAACACAAACTTTTCTAAATGAATGACATTTTAGCAATATTATTAATTATACAGTAATTTTGATATAAACCAATTTATTACCCTATTTCAAAAACAAGTATTTTAATATTGAGCATTTTAAATTCAAAAGCAAATAATTAAAATTGCATAACAATAAAAAAGTTTGAAATTTGTTTTTATTTATCAAGTTGAAAAACTAAAAAGTACTCAAACATATGTTTTATTTTACTTCAACAACTTTTTTTAAAACAATAGTTAAAAATATTAAAAAAAAAAAGTTTTATATTTCAAGTAATTTATTAATAAAAACAACTTTAATTTTAACTGTTGAAAGATTAATAATAACTACTATAAAGTTAAGCTATAAATAATAAAAATACTTTATTTTTAATGTTTAAATTTTGAAAATTAAATAAGATTAAAATTAGATATTACCAATTTTTTTAGTAATTAATTGATTGTTTTAATGACAGTATATTTTAATTATTTAAGAATATAAATAAAAACTTTTAAAAACGTCTAATTACAAATGTGCACTTTAAGTGATATTTAAACAAATATTATTAAAAATAAATATTTGAAGATTAATTCTATTATCATAAAGGTGTATATCATTATTTTCAAAAGAATTGACACATTATTAATAATAACCTGCAATTGTAAAATTTTTTAAAAATATTTATTTATTGTGTAATAAACAAATTAAATATTTTTTTTTTATTTATAGTTTTACGTAAAAATAAATCTAAAATAAAAAATATTTCTGAAATCAATTTAGTAAACTTTTTGTTTCTGGTAAGAAATGAGTATTATTTATAAATAAGTATTATATTAACAATTTTGATATGAAACAACTTTTATATTTTAAAATTAAAAAGTTATAAAAAAAAATTTACTTAATAAATCATTTTTAAATTTCTGATAAAAAAAATTTATTTTGTTAATAATATTTAAAATAAATTTTCTTTAATTTTTTTAATAAAATTAATTTATAAAATACTTAAAATAAAATTTTACAAAATATAAATAAATAAAAATAGTTTTTAATTTAAAACATAGTTATATATTTTTTTGCCATTAGAATAAAATAAATTTAAAAACAACAACTTTTTTGAAATCAAATTTTTTGAAGGACAAACTCAGTATCAAATGGAGGAAGTGGTTGAGCTATTTCCAATTCAGCATGCAGTGTTAATGTCATTCCTGATAAATTATTTGTTATCATATTTAAAATCTGTTAAAAAAAAATAAATTGTATAATAATAATTCAACTTACAGCATCCTCATATACATATTCAATTTCATCTTCAACTTTACTTTCGAAGTAACTTTGAATTAAATTAATATTATCCATTAATAATACAAATTTTAGAAACCATTCTCTTAAACAATAATTTTCATTTTTTAATTTTTCTTCAATAACCTTCATTATTTTTTCATAAAGATCTTTTTGTCGAATAATTTCATAATACAAAAAACTATATGATTCAGCATCTGGTATAAAACAATCACCATGTGCAAGGAAGAAATTTTTAACAACGAAAAGTTTATAAAAGACCATACAATAATTAGAAACTTTTTCATTGTCATCTCCTTGTAATTTAGGTGTAATGAATGCGACTAGCGATACCATCGTTTGGAAAAATTTTTGCCAGTTCGGTAATTTAATAGTTGCACTTCGAATACGTAAAAGAATAAGATGAAAAATATTGAGAACAAGATTATAGTGTTGAAATGGAAAATTTTTCATAATATGTGACAAGGTAAATTCAGTTAAAATTTCAACAAGATATTCTACAATAAATGTTTCACTAGTAAAAGAATAATCTATTGAAAATGGTTTATGTTGAAAATCAGCTCTCATTAAAGGTACAATTCTTCCAAGTCTTGATTTAACAATAGTATTTTGAGCATAATGATCCTCCATTACTTGGTTAATTATATAAAGACAATTATATGATAATGCTCTGCTTTTTTTGTTTAGTGAAGGTTCACCTTTAAATGTACCAAAAATAAAAGATGATAAGCATAAAAATTCTAAAAATAAGTTATTTCCAGTATCATTAGTTGGATTAATCATCATGTAAGTTATAAAATCTTTGTTTGATGATATTAATATTTTAGTAAACAAAAACAATTCTACATGAGTAATACATTTTGCAATCACTGAATCAGAATCAAATACTCGTGAAGTATTAGTATTCGTTGAAAAAATATTAAATATCGGTGAACTTATTGAATTTAAAAATGTATTTTGTTCATCTAAAATACTTGTTAATGTTTGTTTAAAATTTTCAATATACTGTCTTGTTAAATTTATAAGAACTTCCCTAAATCCTAACATAATCATTTCATCTCCTGTTCTAGATAAGATTGTAACAAATGGATTTTGTTGTTTTTGAAATGAAAACGATAATATATGACATAAAAGTTTCATACTCCATATTTTACATTCAATATCGTAGAATGATTTTTTTCCTATAGTATTATGTAATGCATGACCAAATTCAGGTTGCAAAAATACAGGAACTAATCTATTATTTTGAATATCTCCAGAACTAAGAACAAGACTTACAGCCGTTTTTAATACAATTAATAATAATTCCTTATAATTTTTTTCTTTTTCTTCATCCTCAATATTATTATATTCTTTAAGCATTGTAGTTAGTTTCATTGAAAAGGCTGCAAATATAGGAAAACTGTACTGATCTGAAATAACTTCCCATCTTTGAGAATCAGGAAATTTTGATAAAACATATTCAACAATTATACGTAATGTCTATCAAAAAAAATTATCAATATTAAATTTTGAAAAAAAATTGTCTACCTCACACGCATTTTTTAAATGTATTTTATTTTCACTAATAGCTATAAATTTTATAGCCCGTTCAATTATTCTTTGCGTTACAAAACAATTTTTTTCATATTTTTCCTCATTTTTAAATGCTTCATCTAAAATTTTAATAAACTCTTTCTCTGCATATTTTAATAAAAAAAATTCAGACCAATTGAATTCTTCGTCAATTATCTAAAAAAAGAAAAAGAAATAAAAATCTTTTAAGATATACTTACACTAGGATTATCAAAAATCTGTTTATATAATGTTACTATTTTAAGGCAAACTTCCATATTAAAAAATCTTTTATATATAACTGAAATAAAAATTAAATATCTAAAATTGTCATATTAATAAATATTAATAAAAAGTTTAACTATACCATGATTAAATATAACCTTGCCACGTATTTGAAAATAATTGGAAATCGAGGTGCGGTTAAATAAGCCTTTTTTAAATAATCAAACTGAATAAATATGATTAATGTGATATTAAAATAAACATAAGAATGTTGTGAATATGTGTTAAATAAATTGTTAAACAATAAAAATTGATAATATTTAAAAATACTAATAAGAAAAAAATAGTAATAGAATTCTGCTATCATTTTTTGATGATTTAAAAGTTATTTATTTCCAAAATGCTGACAATTAATGTTTGAAGATGAAATAAGATGACATAAAATTCATCGTATTTTTTTAAATTTCAAAACACTATTTGTCTACTGAATTTTCCTAGTACTTTTTTATATTTTTAAGTTTAAAAAAATATTCAATTATTTTGAAGTTTCTTTATTATTAAATTTTGATAGATTTCTATATAATTATAACTAAGATCATATGATTTATCTATTACAAATATTTTGAAGAATAATTTTTTATGCATTAAAAAATATGCATATTGATTTTTAATAAATTTTTATAGCATAAAATTTATATTTCGCCTTTTTTTGTTGAAATAATCGTATAGTTAGTTAATCACAAGCATTTTTATAATAAAGATTATTTTATTTAATCTAATTGATAAAAATTTAATCAAATAAATTTTAAGAGATTAAACAAAAAAAAAGTAATTTAGTAGATTATATGTAGAACGTTAATATATTGATATAAACAGTATCTTTTGATTTCTACTATTTCTTATGTATTTGTAGTATTACATATTATTTATTGTTACAAACAAAAACACTTTACCAAAATGAATATTATTGTTATTAAATAAATATTTTTTTCGATGTAGTAGAAATGATAACTATTTATCGTATTTTAAGCTTTATGAATATTAAATTTTTTTATTTAAATCTATTGATAAAATTTTACATTTTACTTATTCAAATTACGTTCTTATTAACTAATTTATTAATTATCGATGTTTTTATTTTTTTAATCATAAAAATCTATTTATAACTTATTTTAACATCTATTTTACATTTTATCTTTATTTTCTATTTTAATATCCTTTAATAGATATCAAATTTTTCTTTTTAAATTAAAAAATTTCTTACTATGAAGATATTTTTTTTTCTCTAATATTAGACATAGTTTTTATAGAAGTGAATAATTTACATTGTATCTTTTTTCATCTTAATAAGATTCATACTCTATTTAAAATGTTTTATCAGATAAAAAGTTTACTTTTAAAGTTTTAGATAGAAATATTGTTTAAAAGGACAAAATTAAAAAAAAATTTTTTTAAATGAAATTATTAAAATATAATACGAGAATTTTTTGACTTTTAATATATAGTTATAATTAAACTAGTATAGAAGTTATTATTAAAAAAAAACTTGTTTTTTTTATTATTTTAATTTATTCTTATTAATCTTTTTCTTTTTAATTCGTTTATAATTTTTTAAAATATTTTAAGGCAAACTAAAATATTTACCAATTATTGAAACTAAATGAGTAATTAACAAAGTTTATCAATGGCCTCTCTTATTAAAAATCAAATAATAAAACACCTCTCAAAGTAAGTTTATTTTTATATAAAAAATATAAAATTTTTTGAACTTTTATTATAGATTTGCTCGTAATTTAAAGCCTGAACAAATAACATTAGAAATATTAAAAGGAAAAAGTCAACTAAGAAATATCGAGTTAAATGAAGATGTACTTTCTGATTTATTAGAATTACCACCATGGTTACGTATAACAAAAGCATTTTGTAATTGTGTTGGAGTACAAATACCCTGGACAAGTTTAAAAACTCTTCCAATACATATAATATGTGATGAAATTACTATTGAAATAGGATTGTCATCCAAATGTAATGCTCCAACAGGATTTCAAATACCTCAATCAAATTCATATGGTTTTATAGAAAAAATTATTGAAGGAATTATGGTAACTGTCAATAATGTTGAAGTCAATTTTTATCTAGATGCTTTTCATGTTGGTTTAACATTACAAAGATTATGCTTAGAAAGTAGAACACCACAATGGAAACAGACAAATGATTTAAAACAAACACGATTTACTGATCATTCTACAAATCAAACAATTTTACATAAACATCTTTCTTGGCAATTATTAAAAATTGAAGCTTCTCATATAAAAGAATGTAATTCTAAAAAAATGACAGTACCATTAAGATTACTAACAATGGGAGGAAGTTGTCGTATTGGTATTAAAAAAAACTATACAAATGGAAGTTTATTAGCGGGAAAAGTTCAAATTATATTAAGTGCCATATTATGGGTTGGAACATTATCACAAATACGTTCTGTCATATCATTTTCACAGCAAATATTTTCACTTATTCGTACTTATAATGAAGCAAATATAACTCCTGTAAAATTAGTTAATAATACTACATCAGTATTAAATTCTAATAAAATTCAACCTACAGTTTCTATACCAATGGCAGAAAAATTTAGTAATTTTGATATAAATCAAACATCATTTCATTTGTATATTGAAAAATTTGATTTACATTTATGTGATGATAATTCATCATTGTCGGAATTTCCAGAATCATGGGATATTCAAAGTGGTGCTATTCAAGTAACATTACTAAGAATATCAACAGATTTATATATGAAACATATGGTTAAAAAAGGTCGAAAAAAATGGGTTAAATATATTGAAAATAATCCATGTACAGAGTGGTGTAATGATATGATAGCTAGGGCTTTTCAAAGATTTTCAACAGTTTTATCATTTGAGGATTTTAATTCTTTATCAAAAGTATGGCAATCATTAATATCAACAAATTTTGTACTTCGTATTCATGATATGGTTATTGAATGTGTTTCTGATGTTAATACAAAAAAAGATGCCATAAAACATATGATTGTTAGTAATGCTGCTGCAAGAAGCTCATTACCTGTTGATATGGGAATAATACATTTTGAATATTGTACATATGAATATGAAGAAGATAAATCATTACCACCACCATCACCTAATGTTTATGTAGCTATAGGACCAATTGAAGGAAAAATTGATCCAAGAACAATAAGATGGTTAGTTTATATAGGTGATCAATTAAAAGAAGTTGTTCCAATTGATGAACTTAATAATTTATCATCAGAAACATCAACAAATGATGAAGTTATTGTAAGAATAGAAATGATATCAACAAAAATAATTTTAGAACAAACTTATTCTAATAATAATGATAAAAGATATCCAAAGGAGTTTTTTATAAATATAGATAATATAAATATTACAAATTGTAAATTAGAAATTGAGTCATATATAGAAAAAAATTTTAATGATATTAATTATGAAAATATAAATAATTCAAATTGTGAGAAGACTACAAAAATAATTAAAACTTTAGAACTAATTAAAAATTCTAATACATTTGAACTTTTCCAACTTCAAAATTGGCATTTTTCTATGAATCCTATTTGGATTGAATCATCATATGGAGAAAATTGTCCACCAATAAATATAATTAATTATCTTCCTTTAGGAGGAATTATTGTTACTAATGACAATATTTTAACACTTCTTATTAATCCTGAACAGATACCTGTTATTTCATTAAATCATTTTCAATTTGTTTTTTTCCAACTGTTTATAACACAGATAACAGATTTAATTGATACAATAGAAGAAGATCAAGAATTTTTTTTTAAAAATGGAAAATCTCAAGTACCACCAATTTCAATATCATTATATTTAAATATTAAAACTGCCTTTTTACGTTTAATATTACCTAATACTCCAATGCCAACACCATATGATTATAATGAGTCATTGTCTGATGATACTGAAGAAACATCATCATCAATTGATGGAAATAAACTTACAATTAATGATGATAATTCACCAACATTTGACACATTATTAGTATCACAAAGTAGTTCTTTCATACAAACACTAGATACCCCATCAAAATCAGCTATACATTCACAAAGTTACACTGAATTAGGTGTTTTAAATATTAATGATAATTTTCAAGATGGTGTTAGTATTTTAGGGGAAACAGTATCAATTAAGACAGACTTGTCAGATGATGAATCATTTATTGTTCAACTTCAAGAATCAGAAGAAGAAATATTTAAAGATTCAAATATTTGTGTTGCTGAGGAAGCTATTAGTAAAGAAGTAAATATTAAAAATCTTGATATGTATGATAAATATATGAATGCAAAATCAAATATTTTATGCGCAAATGTTGAAAATTTACAAACATTTATACTATTAGATAATGGTAATATATTAGTAAAAGGATTTATAGAAAATGTAATACTTCATGAAATTTTTGATATTGTTAATGAAGAAATATATAAAACAATAAATATTGATAAAGTTTTAGAAGAAATGATTGGTAAAAAAATATGTCATAATGATAAATCAAAAATTGACTTTGAATTAGTTGGAGTTAAAAATAATACTCCAAAGTTAACAGTTAATGTATTGGATGTTTCTTTAAATTTAACTGATCCTATTATATCACATTTACCAATGTTTTTTGAAGCAAACATTATATCAAAAAAGCCACCATTAGTTGAGGTAAACGTCAAAAAAACTGTTGTTGTAATAAATGTAAGTTTTTTTTTTATTACTAATTATTTATTATTATTTTTTACATTTATTTTTTAGGATCCAATTAAGAATTCAACTATAAAATTAAAAATTAATGATATTGTTATTGAAAAATAGCAATGCATTTTGGTATACTTAAGTAATTAATATATAAAATGAATGTTATTTTTAATGATTAAATATTTGACAATTAAATATTTTTTATAACTCTATTTTTATTTGTATCATTTAAAATTTATATACATATATTTATATATAATTTTCTACTTTATTTAATTGGTTTAAAACCATTTATATTTTCTTTACTATAAAATTAGTTTAATTGTAGTGTATCAAAAAGAAATTTAGATAAAATGGATCCTGATAGTTTTGAAGGAAAAAGGAAACTTCCAAAGAATATTCAAGATATAATTATAAACACAGGAAATTTAATTAATTTAATTCAACAAGATTCTGGTTCAAATGAGGTAAAAAAAAATTGTCTAAATATATATTTTGTTAAACTAATTTCTATAGATAATGAACTCTTTAATTAAACAATTTGTTTCATTAGATTCAACTATTGAAGCAACACATGGTGGGGTAAATAAATTAGCAACTTCTATAAATGGAATTGAAAAATATGCCGATTCTCTTACAAATATGGTCCCTGTTGTGTATGATGTAAATGAAAGTTTATTAAAAATAAAAAATGATTCTGCAAATATGGGAAAATCACAATAGTTATACTCATAATAAAATAAAATTTATTATAAACAATTATTTTAATATTTTACTTTTATAATTATATTTAAAATAATTTACTTCAATACCACTATGTTTATATTTTATTGGAAACATGAGAATAATGGAAATTGAATATTGTTTATAATAATGTTTTGAAATTGATCTATATTGATAATTAAAAAGATGAAGGCGTATCTAAATTAATATTAACATAATTAAAAAGTATTAAAATTGTTCTTTATGTAACTTTTTAATAAAGTATGAATTTTACAATATTTTTATTTAAATTATTTTTTTTATCGCAAATATTTTATGTATGCTGGTTTTCTGATATCAATTTAGCAAGTATCATTAATATTTTATCATTACCAACTGCAGCAGAACAAGAAAAAGCTGTTGCAAATTTTTCATTGAATAGACAAAAAATTATATCAACAATTTTAGATTACAGTACTTATTCAGAATATGATCCACCTAATAATAATATTAAAATAAGTGCTCTTATTAATATTGATAAAATTACTACATTGGTATGTTAAAATATTTAAAAAAATATCTATGTATAATAATTTTTTAAGAATGAATCTGAACAATCTGTTAATTTTCATGGTAGTTTTCTATTTTCATGGAGTGATAAAAGACTTCGATGGTTACCAAAAGATTATGGTGGTGTTGAAGCTGTTGATATATATCAAGTAGATTCAGGACGTTTATGGATGCCACAACTAAGATTACTTAATGTGTAAGAATAAAACTATAATATTAATAATACTTTTTTAAGACAAAGTTTTTATCAAGATATTGTAACACCATATTCAACATCATTTACTGTTAGAAAAGATGGAAGAGTTTTTGGAGTAACGAAAGTTGCTATAAAAGCTTATTGCAACTTTTATCTTTCAAATTTTCCATATGATTTTCAATTATGCTCAATGCGATTGTATTCACCAAAAAGATTTACTTATCAAATTGATTTTGAAGATTATCCATTAATATGGGGACAATATGATGGGAAAACGAGTAAAATTACACGACTTGAAACAACTGGATATACTTTAGTATCAGCTAATAGTACAAAAAAAGTTGTTAGTATTTTTAAATCACCACATCCACTTGCTAATACAAAAGATCCAATGATGACTCAAAGTTTTATTGACTATAATTTTAGATTTGAACGTAATACAAATATGTATGGTTTAATATTTTTATGGCCAATGACATGTACTATAATGTATGTAAAAAATTAAACACAATACATAAAATGTATTAATTTTATTATTTTTTTTTTTTAGATTTACACATGTTGCAGGAAGTTTTAATAGTACATTACATTCTATAATTTGGTTGATGGCAAGTTTGTGTTTTCAATATCTTAATTCATCAAGATTATTAAATTTAATACCTTCACAACATGATGAAATGCCATTTTGTTTAAAATTTTCTTTTTTTATGATGATTGAAACAATTGTTTTATTTTTTTGTAGAATTTTATTGAATATTTTTGAAGTAAAAAGTAAAATTCATAAAAAATTTATAAAAACGAAATCAAAAAAAGAAATAATGAGTATAGAAGTATTGCATAACTTGGAAGGAGGAGGTATTATTATAGAAAAAACAAATGAAGTTGTAAATTATCTTCAAAATAATTATCATTTACCAAAAAGATGTTTTCAAATATTTTTAGTTTTATATACCATTATCATTTTATATTATATCCATACTAAAACATAATAGATAACTATATGTAATAATGACTTTTAACTTTATTTGTTTGTTAAATAAAATAACTTCTTAATTTTATATAAAATAAAATAATCTTATTTTTAAATAATAAAATTTAAATTTAATTACAAATTTAATAATTAAAATAAGCTTTATTATATGTAAGTTGTCAATATTTATCTTTTATTTTCATGACATTATAAATGATTTAAAAAAAATAAAATTTCTTTTTGTTTTTAAAATTAAATAATTTTGAAATCATTGTTTTATTTTAGTTTAAATATGTTATAGTTAAAAGAATTAAAATAAAAAATATATTAACATTTCTAGATGAATAGGCACCTTTTTTTGGTAGAATATGACAATTAAATAATAATTAAACAATATTTTCACTTGTATAACACTAAACAAAAGTTATTAGAATAAATTAAGTTAGAATTATTTTTAATTTACTGTTAAAACTATTTATAACTGATAATGAAATATATGTACAAATATTAAAATTATCCTAATATGTGTGTACATATATTTATAAAAATCGTTAGAACAATAATAAAAAAATTTATTTTTTTTTAATTTATTCTAGACTATTATAATTATATATTTTATTTATGAAAAATAAAATTCTATTTAGCATTTAGTAAATGGAAATGTTCTTTTTTTTGTTTTTAGCTTTATTACTTATATAACGATAGTATTATTTTATTAATTTAAATAAAATTATAAAATAATATTCAATTATTATATTTTTATTAAACATTCAATTTCAAAAGATTAACTAAAAATTAAATCTTATTTTATAAAAATATATTTAAATTATTAAAACTTTTGAATTATTTTTTTTTCTACTTTCAAAACCATCAAGTGATAGGAATATTTAAAATAAAAGTAGTTCTTTTAAAAGCATAAATGTTATGATTTAGTTGGTACTCAAATGATATGCTTATAACCAATTCGTCACTTAATAAACTGTACACAAGTAATTTTTATGGACGAATACATTTTGATAAAGAGATATTAGGTAAAGCAAAGTAAATATTATACATATATGAAAAATTATTATTTTAAATCAAGATAACATTATTTTAAAAATATGGATATATAAATTTATTTTTATTACATTTTAATTAGATAGATTTTATTTTAATCCTTTTAAAATAAAAATAATTAAAAATTTATTGAAATGGATTTTATAACAAATTTTACCTTAACATAAATGTATACATTTTTTTAATATTTATAACTAAGATTATTTAACTCATTTTTAATATATTATATCTATTAATTTTTTAAATAAAATAATATATTATATTTTTTTTTAAATAAAATTCTTTTTACAAAATAAAAATATGTATTTAATGTATTATTTATTAGAACTTTTTTATGTTTAAAATATTTATTTTTAAAATTATCCTTTTATTATTCTTTTAAATTATTAATCACTAATCAACCCCTTATTGACAACAATTTCTTTTATAAAGTTTCTGTCTTTATTTTGACAATTTTCATTAGGGAATAAGTTCGCGCTTCAAAACATCTTGAGACTAACTTTAACAACTGAACTGGCACCAAACTTTATTTGAATAGTAGGAAAACTGACAAACAGAGAAAATGAAGTTATCTTGGATAAGATAGCTTTAATCATACTTTTGTATGTTAGAAAAGTTTATTTATTTAAATGTATTTTTATAAGTATCCACTATTAATTTGGCAGATATATTAAAATAAGCGCTTTTGTTTATTTTTTAATATAAAGGTTTTGTTTAAAAATGTATTTATTTTCAGCAAATGAAGATATTGAATATCATAGTTAGAATGTTAATCATGATATACGTCAAATTCTTAACACCTCATAATTTTTATAATATTAAATAAGATATATATCATTATTACTTATATGATGTCCAAATTATTTTTATCAAACAATTACAACAAATTAAAAAAATAATTATAAAAAAATAAAAAAAAATCTGTTTAATAAAATTTCAGCTTTACACATTTTTACGATTCTTTTTAAAATACCAAATTATATTTTTTACTAGATAAAAGTTGTCTTTCTATTTTGTTATCTTAATAATTACATTTATCTTTTAACAAAAAAAACTTGACAAATATTCATTATAAAATACTACATTCTAATATAAAAAATTTCAATTTCTTGTTAAAATTCAAATAATTTTTGTAAAAAAAAAATAAAAATGATATAAAGATATTTTAAAGTTGGTTCTTAAAAATGTATATTGTCACAATAGTAAAGTCATTTATTTTAATAAATATCAAGTAAAAGTATTTTTTAAATTTTCATAAAATAATTATGATGAGGTATTTATGTGAAAGTAGATACGTAATATTAGTTAAATCTATCAACAAAGATATTAAAGTATTTTCTTTTTTGAAGTAGTATTATTTTAAAATTACAACTTTAAATAGAAAAAAAAAATTTTTTTATTTATTTTGATTGACCAATTTATTTTTCTACTTTTAAAAACAAATTTCTTTTTTTTTGTAAAAACATTATTAATTGACTCTTTTTATGATAAAGTCTTTTAATACTTTATGATCTTAATTGATATTGAAAAAATCTTATTAAGTATTTAAACTTATTTTTATTATTATTTATAAAAGCACCAAAAATTATAATATAGAAAGTTTTTAAAATAATTATACATTAAATTTAATTGGCTTTTGTCAAAAATATGTTAATAAATAAATAGGTTGTTAAGAAGAAACTTTTTACACATACTCTTTTAAAAATAAATGCACTCTTTTAAATAAAGTATAAAAGATGTACATTAAATTATTTAAGATTTATTGGTTAGTAAATTAGAAGTAAGAAAAACCAAAATTTATGTCTTTTTTTTGTCTGAAGTTATATATATCTTTATTTATAATTTTTAAAATAATATACTCATTTTATTTTGATTTTATATTTTTTATACTATTTATACCTTTATAATATTTACTTATCATTTAAAAGTAAAATTTTTAAATGCTATTACATGATATTATATTATATGGCTTAACCAGATGTATATTAAACTAAAAATCATTTTTATTTATAATAATATCGATCAATCAGTTAAATATATTTATTATTGACATACTAAATAAATTGGCACTATGATAAAAAAAAAACATTTTTATTAACATTCTTTATATAATATTGTTTTTAAATATTTTTAATCAATTGACTGTGCATTTTATTTGAACATGATTATTTTTTAAAATAATAGTATTTTAATTATTTATTAAATTATTAGATTATTTTTACATGTATATATATATTTTTTTTCACTTTTTGTTGATTTAATAAAAATATAAATGTATTAAAGTTACAATACTGTCACATAAATATATTATTTATGTTTTGTCCCAAAAGATTCATTGATTGTGATATAATACTTTTTTTTTATTCCTATAAAAAGAACAATTGTAACTAACTGAACTTTAAAAATATTTTGTTTACTAAAAATAAATAATGACAAATAAATTTTTTTTTACTGTTATTACCATAAAAATAAAATAAAAATGTTATTATATAAGGTAATATTTTTTTAAAAATTTTATAAATAATTGATTTTAAGTAATTACTAGTATATTTTTTTTATTATATTTTTATAGTCATATTTAATTTTTAACAAAATTTATAGTAAAAAAACTTTTCCTTTATTTCCTTTTACCAATTAATTTTTTTTTAATTGACAACTAGTTAGAAAAATACACATATAGTACAAATTTTTATTCTTAGCTTATACATGTATTTTATGATAGTAAATTCTATAACTAAACAATTGTTTCTACATAAATAATAAGTATCATTATGCTCAAAATTTGTTCTCACCATATATAGTCTTTGTAATTTAACCTTTTGAATTATTCTTTACTTTTATTAAAAGAAAAGTAGTTTTATAACATCAGTTGATATCGTCTTTATTTGCAATATTAAAATCATTATTATTATTTCTTATTAAATTTCTCTTAATAATTCACTTTACTTACAGTTTGTCATATTATATTAAAAAAAAAAACATTTCTAAAGAAAAAAATTAGAAATGCAGAATGGATTTTTCTATAGGACAAAATAATGATGAAGATTCAGAATCTATGTTGGGGTTTACTATAACAATACCTGATCAAAATGATAATCATTCATCTAAGCTATGGAAAGATAAAGTGGATCTAATTCGATCAGAGTCAAATCCACCATCATTAAAACATTGCTCTATAAGTAAGAATTCACTATTTTTAGAAAGGCAAGCTGCTTCAGGTAAAATAATTTTTTTTATCTATTTTTTTTATTTCATTTTTTTTATAGAAAATCGCAACACATTTCCTCGAAAACGATCTTCGCAGTCATTTAATCATAATTATCTTAAGGTTCCAAATATTTCTGGTAGAACATCACCATCTGTTATTAGTATGAATTCTGATCCTGAATCATGTCTTGATGGAATGTATACTGATGTTGTTGATGATGAAGATATTATAAGTAAGTTTTGTTAACAAAAATTAAAATATATATTTTTTTTTAAAAATATCATTATATTAAAGTACCACTTATATATCTTTTTATAAAAAAAATATTACAAAAACTCTTAAGAAACACTAGAAATAGACAAAATTATTAAAATATTTTAATAGCATTTTACCTCCAGCAATATATTAAATTGTTGTATTATTGGTTATTTCTATCTTGAAAACATGTGTTAATTGATGTTAAAAGTAACGATTATTACTAAAATAATTGAGTTCTAAAATACTTTTTAATGCTGAATATGCCAATTTTATACATAATTGCTACAAAAATAATTTTAAGAAAGAAAATTTCATAACTTTTATTTATAATGTATAAGAAGAAAATTTTAATTTTTGGAAATAATTCATGATTCAAAATTTTTATGTAGACAACATTATATTGCTTTTTTTTTTGATATTTGATATCTATTCTAAGCAAATACTTAAATCTTTAAATTTAAAGTTAATTATGCTCACATAGCATAAGATATTAACAAGGCGTGGAAAATTTTTTTTTCAAATTTAGGAATTTTTTTTATTTAAAGTATTTTAGTAAAAACAAATATTAAGTAAAAAAACTGCTAGAAAATGTTGTGATATGATAAAATATGATGTCGAATAATAATGGTAAATAATTGAGTACATATAGTTGCGAATAATATTATTATCTTTATTTTTTAAAACATCCATATCACTGACTTGGTAAAATAAAATTTTATAAAGGGAATTATTTCTTATAACAATTGAGGTTTTTTATTTATTACATTACCATTTTTTTATTTTATATATTATAAAATATTTTATTCAAATTAATTGACGATTTTCACTTTTCAAATAGTAAAAATAAATATTTTTATTATGTTAATCTTTAAAAGAAAAATAACAGTTATAATATTTTTAAAATTTTAATATACTAAATATGATCTTTTTTTTTTTATTTTATATATATATTAAATGTTTATCTAATCCATAAAACATTTTTTGTTTTTTAATATTTTTGTTATTTAAAATAAAACAATGCTATATCACCTAATTTTTTTTTATATATTTTTAACATAGTAATATCTTTAGTTTTATCGTTTAATACTAACTTCAATATTTTTTTTTTCTAAATGATGTTTGGTAATCTTATTTTCATAGTTATATTTTTATATTATAAGATATATAACAATATTTATTTTAAATATAATACCATATATCACCAAGTTTTCTAAAATTTTTTTTTTAAATTTATTATTCTTTTATTTAATGGAAAAAATATAGTTATTGAAACTTTAAAAACAGTGTATTTATTACATTAAAAAAGGCTTTAGTATGTTGAAGCTACATACTATTTATTTTTACTTGGTACTTTTATATGTAAATCAAAATGTTAAAAACATTCTTTTTATAATATTAATATTTTCCTCCCTCACTTTTATCTAATTTTTATCAGTAGCTTATAATAATTAGGTTTCCGTTATATAATTATATTTTTGATAGTTAATAAAAACGAATTTTCAAAAATTTATATAAAAGTAAAATTGTATATTTAACAGAAAATTTATCTTCTTTTTACTTTAATTATTTTCTTTTTGTCTTTTATCACAAATCACATTTTTGGTGTGTTTTTATAAATTAACTATTATTTTAAATATAAATATGTTTGGATTTAAAAGATTTTATAAAATTAAGATAGGTTTTTTTCTTTAATTTAAAATATAATTTAAATCTATTGCTTAATTATATTTTAAGATAATTTTAATTTTGTCATAAAAAATGTACTATTTCAATTATAAATACGTTTAATAAATTTAAAGAAGTGGAAAGTTTTTTTTGCTTAATTTATTATTTTTGATTTTATTAATATGATTTTTGGTTTGATATATTTTAGCAAATTTTATTATTTTATTATATATTGTTTTGAATTTTTTATGAAATTATATAAATAAATTTATTTAAGAGGTATTTTTTTTTGGTTTTCATTAACAAATAATTTATGATAAATAAATAACAAGTTTAAATAGTTTATAGTTTTAACAATTTTGTCCTTTTACAAATAATATTAAAATTATGTTTTTTAAATACAAAAATTAAAATTTTTAAAAAAAAATATGTTTTTTCTTGGTAAAATGTAGTTTTTATTGAAAAAAAAACTTAGAATATATTTATATGTATAACATTTTGGCACTTTCAAAAATGATTTAGAGTACAATAAATTCTTAAACGTTTTTTTTTTAATTTTTACAGATGTATTACTTTAAAACAAATGAAATATTATAAATAAATGATTGTATTTTATTTTACTGTATTTTTATTTAATACATGCATAACTTTATACTTAGATTATACAAAAAGAAATAGAAAAAGTTATCTTTAAGAATATCTTCTAAAAACTAATAGAACTACAAGATGTATATATTTTCCTCATTTATCAAAATATATAAATTTCCTACTATTTGTCATCATTGGTAACTTTTAGAGAAGTTATACGTCTATTTTATTCAAAATCAAACTTGACTCCTTACTTACTTTAGTTTATCTTTTCCCATTAAAGAATGACATGTTTTGCGGGGGTGACGTCTTCTTATTTTTTATTTTCTTATTCCTATAATCTTTTAAAGTAGTAAAATTCTTACTTTTATCTTTTTTTTACTTTTTTTTCAAATATTTTTCTTTAACTCATAAAAAATAAGTAAACATTTTGAAATTATTTAAAATAAATTGTTTAAACCAATAATAAAATACTACAGTTAAATAATTAAAAAATTTAATCAATTAATGGTATTTATTATTTGAACAATTATATTTTTATAAAATTTTTTTAAAAAAATTATTAAATAATAACATAAAAGAATTATTATTAACTTTATAAAAATAAGAAAAAAATATGTCAATTAACATTATTAAGATGATAAAAAACTTTCTAAAAGTCAAAATAAAATTTATATTTAATAAATAACTTTTTGAAAAAAAGAAAAAAAAATACTTTCCTTTTATGGAAAGTCAAATTTCTAGGGAATTAGTTTAAAACACTTTTTATTTATAAAATTCAATCTTGTGTCCACTTCTAATTAAATTTTCATGTTCTGTTAAAATCATTATTTTCACGTATTGTGGTTAGTTTTATTATTTTTAATGTTTGGATAGACTCTAATATTTAAGAAAAAAGTTAGTTTTATAAAATATAAAATAAAATCTTTTTATTAGTAAAAAAAAATAATATAAATTTACTTTATACTTTTTTATTTAATAATTTTTTTTTTGTTTTACCATTAAATAAAATAAATTATATAAATATATTTTTATTTTTTTATTCATTTTTATTGGATAAATAATTATACTAATACATTATCATATTTTACAGTTATTTGTTCAAACTTATGTTACTGCTAATAAAATGAATTTATACTACTCCCTCTTACTCCAGATCATTATTTTGCATTAAACAAAAATTTAGAAACATTTTTATTAAAGTTAATGATATTTAAACTTTTATTTATTCGTAGTAATTATAATAACATAATATTTGTTTGATTTTAATTTTGTTATAAATTTCTATTATAATATATTTTTATATTTGATTGAAATTCATAATTTTTATCTTATTTATATGAATTATTAAATATAATATATGCTTATTAAAAAAAAAATGATTTTTGAAAAATATCATTAAATATAATTAAGTGAATAAATTTGGAATAATTTTTTTGTAATTTATTATTTACTTAAATTTAATAAATCATATATTTATATATATATTACAGGATTTAAAAAATTTTATAACTATCTTAAAGATTATTCTTTTTTTTTTATTTTTAGTTATTCAGATTATTTAATATTCTTAAATATGTTAATGTTTTTTTTATACATTTTCTCATTATTTACCATATGGAAGAATTGAAAAAAGAAAGTTTTTTATTACATATTAGAATTTAAATTTTAAAAAAAGTGTAAAGTAGATTTTAAGTAACTTTAAATAATGTTTAATGAATACACTAAAAGTTATTAGAATTTTTGACTATTTTTTCCTTGAAATAAAATAATAAATAAACAATAATTAGATTCTTATAATAAATATTAAAAATGGTTACAAAAAAAAAAGTATACATTATATGAATATTAAGGAAATTTAATATTGATAAAACTATTGTTTTTAGTTTCATTATATATTATAGAGAAAATAATGTATTATATTGTTAGCCAATTTTATAAATACACTTAACAAATAAGTTTTTTTTTCATCTATATTCAAAATATTAATAGTGATGCTATCTAATTTTTAAATTAATATATATCATTTACTCAATATTTCTGCAGTATTTCTTATCGCCCTTTGACATATCTTCTCATATATATCTTTTAAATACGGATCATTTATATTTTTTAATCGGTTATATGTTTTATATTTTATTTTACATATTTTTATTTATTGAACATCTTTAGAACAAAGTTTAAAAATTATAATAACATAGTATTGATGTTTAATATTAAAGAAACTTTTAAAAATATACTATAACTATTTGACTGACTTTGGCATAAATTTTTAATTTTCTTCAGAATTTTAATAAAACTACAGTGCCTCTTATTTCCTTTTCACTTCAAACATTTATCACGACTTGCAAATTATTCTAATTAATTGAGGATGTTAAATTGCCAGAGGTTGTAATATAAAACATTCTATTAAGTATACTTTATTATTACTATAATGTCCACAAACTTGCAATTAACATCCTTATCATATTTTCTTATTACTATTAACAAATATTTATCATTAATTTGACATACTTTTTATTTTTAATAATTATATTTTTAAATATTATTTTCATTATATTTTAAAAAAAAAAAGAGACAATCAATGATAGATAAATTTTATTAAGTAAGCTACTTTTTATTCATATTTGTTTTATTAAAAAAAATTACTCAGCTATTATTTTAAGTAAAAGTATTATTTTGTACTGCATTTTTAGATAAAATAAAATCCGTTGATATTCTTTCTTATTTTTTTATTAAAATAAGAAATAATTTAAGACAAGAAACAAGAAAATAAGATAAATTTTTTTTATATATTAAAATATTTAGAATAATAATATTATAAATGAAATTGAAAAATATATATATTTTTTTTTCCTTTTTTTTTTTTAATTTTTACGTGCATCTATTTAATGTAAAAAAAATTTTTTTGTATCTATAATTTAGGATATTTTATTAAATGTAAGGTTGATAAATATAAATTGAATGTTACCGTATTGCATCTTTTATATTTTAATAGTTATACACAAATTATAAAATATATTAAAAATATAAAAATTAATTTATTTACATTCACATTTCTTAACAACACATCATCTATTAGAGTTACAATCATACTATTGTTAAATTTATATTGAAATATAAAATGAAATATTTAATCAAAATTTAAAATTTGAAAAAAAAGTTTTTTTATTATTATCTATTGTAAACTTTTAAATTTATAAGATAAAAATATTATTGCCATTTATTTATCTTTAAAAACACATTATTCACATAAGTATTATAAAAATTAAAAGTCAAAGAACTTTCAATTTGGCACTTTTAAGTATTATATAAATTCATAATTTTATTTATAAAAAGTATTGAAAATTAGTAATATTCTTGGTAATGACTATTCCTTAAGAATAATTTAATATGATTGCATATATAATTAATTTTTTTATTATTACTTTATATATTAAAAAAGTGGACAATTTTTAACTATTTTTTTTATTATTATTCATAATAAATCACGATTTTCGGTCATTCATTTTAATAAAAGTTAAACTTTTTTAAGAAAAAAATAATAATAACATTTTTATTATAATCTTTTATTTATTAAAAATTTTAAAAATGCGTTAACATATAAAATATTTTTAATGTAATTTTAATTAACAAATAATTACATATATAAATAATTTAATCTTTCATAGAATGTTATAAAATTTGGCAATAGTATTATATTATATATATATTTATATATATATATATTCAGCATTAAACAAACATTTTAGACTATCTTAATGATTAAAAATTACTAATTTTTTTTATTTAAAATTCTAACTATAAAAAATTACTTAAAAAGGGCTGTTAAGGAAATTTATTAGATGACAGCAACAATTCAAAATAGTTCAGAAGAATCGACATCTACAATAGTGTCACAAAAAGGTAAAAATTCGATTGCCTCTGAAGAGAAAAATTATCATCCTGATGAAACGTCATACAGTCCTTCAGATGTAAATAAATCAGAAACGAGTAATATAGTAACAACTACATCACAAGACAGTGGTACAACTACCTTTCTATCTAATACTAGTGGGCGGAGTATAAATAATATTCCAACATCAGGAAAATATTTAAGAAAGTTTGCATCTGAAAATAGTTTTATGCTAGGAAAAAATGGACTTCAATCAGTACACGTTGTAGGAGATAATAATTCTAATATAAAAAATAAAAAATTAAGTAATTGTGAGTTAGGGGAAGAACATGAAATATCTACAAAAAATCGAATTTTTACAGTAAGACCTGTTACATCATTACCAAGTGGTCCTAAAAAAAAATATAGTGGTAGTGCAGTAGGGAAATTAGCAAATCGTCATCAAGAATCAGAAGATGGATCAGGTTCTTTAGCATCTGAAGCAACAGTAACATCAGGTGCTGGTGTATACACTTCATCAAATCAAACAAATAAACAAAAATTAAGATTCAAAATAAGGCGTCCAAAAAGTGTTACTAATATGGGGTATATTTTTTATCCTTCTAAAATTTTTTTTATTATTATTAATAATTTTCAGAAATTCAAATAGCAATTATGATAATTCATTTACATCACATACTATTAATTCAATGGAAGGATTGGATAAATTACAGAACAATGGTTTTTTAAATAATAATGAGGAACGTCGTATGTCAACTGTTTATATGATGGATGATGATAGTACACATGAATTTGAAGAAAATCAAACAGGTTTGTTTTTTTATTAAAAAAATAAAGAAAAAAGTAAATATAAAATTAAATTTTTTTTAAGTAATAATCGTTACTTTAAATATAATAAAAATAGATTTAAAAAACATATTATCTTACTTTATAAGTAAATGCACATAAATATTTATAACAAATTAGAAAATGTACTTAAACAAATTTTTTTCCTTTTACAATATTTTTAACCATAAGCAAAATTGTAATGTCCATAACAAACTTATTTTATAAAATAAAAATAGCATCTTATTCAGTAGTAGTTTGACGTACTTGAAATTATTATTCACTTTCTTTTTTTTAACAATATTAAACTATTTCTCTTCATAAATTTTATATTAACATTATCAAACTTTTAAAAAATTTAATAATATTTTAAAATGTTTTACTTAAAATTTGATAATTTCTTATTTTTTAATTAAAACAGCTTTTATTATGTCATATTTTTATTATTTATTACCTTTTCTTTGCAAATATTTAATTATATAAATAATTTTATATTAATGTTTTAAATTTACCATATATTATATAACATTTAAATTTGTTTCATACTTTTTAACAAATTTTTTATATTATTTTTTATGTTTTTAAAAAAGATTCTTTTATAATTTAATTTTCCTTAAATTAGATATTACACTTTAAATCAGGTAATCATTTAATTTTAGCATAATCAATATAAAATAAAATAAATTAACTGTTTAGATTATTTATATATAATAAAAAAATTTTTATTTCTTTATTAAAAGAAATATATTAAATTAGAGATAAATGTAAAATATATTAGGTAGTTAAAAACAATATTGACTACAGAATTTTAAAATAAACTTTTTTTTCTTCATAATACATTACTTCCTTTTATTTTTTTTCTCAAATTATTATTCATAAGCATTTAAGAGCTAAAATTTTTTTCTTTATTAAAATAATTTTTAAAAATAGATTTTAATCTATCCCACAACATTACTCAATTTCATTTATCATTTTTATAAAAAATTGTCAAATCTTTCAATATGTCAATTTTAATTTTTATTATCAATGATTATATTTATGTTTCGATATGTACACATCAATTACGGCAAATTTTTTAAAAGCTTACATATATTTTTTTAAAATATAAAAAAAAAAAAAAGTTTAAAATGTTATAAGAAGCATGGTCTTCTTCATTTAAAGTATTAAACTAATTGTATAACTATAGTACTTTTTCTAATCCCTTTAACTAAAAGAGTAGTCTTTTATTGTGATATATCCAGAAAGATATATCTATATATATTTATATATATAAATTTATGAATAGGCATTGGATTGTAAAAGAGCCCCAACAAAAATAGTTTTAAAAATAGCAATATTTTATGTTTATGAGGGTAAATGCAACAAAATCTTTTGATATTGAGAGACATGAACAAGTAGGAGATGTAAAAAGCATGGGTAATATAAAAGTTTTTATATAATAATGGGTAAACTTTTTATTTAAATTGACTAATTACTGTCAACTGACTAAATTTTATATCAATACAATTTCAATTTTTTTTGTAATAAACATACAATTTATCTATCTAAATAAATATTAATGTATAAATATTTCCTAAATTAAAAAAAAAAAATTTCTTTTTATATGTTATTTACAAAAAAAAAATAGTTTATATCATAACAACTACAATTTTTAAAAATAAAATAAGAATTTTTAAAATAATTATGAAATTTATTTTTTTTTATTACATAATTTGTTAAATTGATAAAAATAGTGCTTATATTGTTATATGATTGTCCTAATTTCATCACATATCTAATTTACTTATTCTTTGAGCGCTTCAAAATAGATTGTAGTTGATGATATGTTGCAAACTTTTTTATATCACTTCTTTATTCAACCAAATAACTAAATATTTTACTTCAACCAAAATGTTTTGTTCAATTTTTAAAGTTATATTTATAAAAAATTATACTATGTGATTTTGTTGATGTCGAAGAAAAGAAATAAACTATCTTTTAAAAAGTAAAAATTATACCCTATTTGACATTCTTGGATAAACTAATGTTCTTTAGCTTCCTTTTTTTTAAAAAATATCAATATCATCATTACATAAAATTTTACTTTTAAAGTATACATTTATAAACTTTTTTTTAAAATAAGTACCTTTAAATCTATTTTTATATATGTATTTTTTTCCCAATTTTTTTATTATAATTTTAAATAACTATAAGTTTTTAGATATAGTTAGATTTTTACATGATACATATATTTTAAAAGCTATATGCGTATTAAATTTATTTATAGTTAAAATAATATGGTATTTATGACATTATAAATAATTTTCTAACAAAAATCAAATCAAATATTTTTTTTTCTACTGTTTTTTTTTTATTGTTTTTTGATGCCATAAATAAAATATAAATACAATAATTATGTTTGGTAATTCTTTTGAAAACCAAACAAAGGGTTCTAAAAATAATATCGTATATACTCCGCAAGTCCAAGTAATCGTATCTACCGATCCACAAAAAACTGATGTTGTTTCTACAACAACATCTCCACCAAATAGAAATCCTGAAAATATATTTAATTCTACTATTGTTATTGAGAAAAATGCAACAGGAAATTCATCCTCTATTATTAAAAAAAATGTTCCTGAAACGGCAAATTTAATAGTTTCTCAAAAACCACCAACAAAACAAAAGCTATTTATTCGTTATAGTTCTAGTTCTGCCCTTGTAATTTCAAAAAATAGCCAACAAAATGAGACTACATTTACTACATCGGGTCCAACTACCCCTCAGGTTTCAAAATTTAATATAGATGATACTTCTTTAGATGATAAAGATTTGTTATATAATAATAGCGAAAAGTCTTTTGATGTTAATGATGAGACGAATTCAGTACGAAGACCCTCTAGTTTGCTAAATTCAGGTGGAATAATTTGTCGACCAATGTTACGTGAACAATCACCAAATACTAATACATTATTACAAAATATTAGTGGTTATTCTAAAGGTTGTCGTAGAAAGTCAATGCATACATCAGCTTTTAATAACACTATTGGTTTACGTCCCATAAAATCTATTGATCGTCGTGCCTCCCAACCCCTTTTACAATGTTCAAAAATTGAGAATGATAAGTCTATTAATAATGATGTTAATTGTATAGATTCACAAAATTTAACTATTAAAAATAAAAAAAAAGACACTATTGATTCGAATTTAAAAATAAATGGAATTGATAAAATTTCTGGGAAGGGTTTTCTTACTAAACGTGTTTCATGGATGTCAATGAAATCATTACTAGAAGGAAATGATACATTGTCTAGTTTTTTTTCAAAATCAAAAAATAGTGATAATACATATTGTGTTAGTAGTAATAGAAGTGAGACACGTTCTAATAGCCAATATGAATCTAATGTCAATCTTAATGAAACATTTGACTTGGAAAATGATACTCCACCTTTAGAGACAATGTCATGGAGTAATGCTGGTTTGTAAAATTCATATTAAACAAAAAAAATTAACTTAACACTTATTTAGTTTTTAAATATTTTTTTTTATAAAAAAGATAACCAAAAATTAAAAAAAAAATTATCTACAACTTTTTTTAATCATTATTTATTTAAAATTTTTTTTAGATGAATATGAAAATGTAACATTAATGTATGCAAAACACGAAAAGATTCCAATGAAAGATTTTGGTTCGGAAATTAGGGCAACAATGGATATTGATCATTTACTTAATAAATCAGTTCTTTTATTAGACTTACAAGAAACATCATTAGAGGAAATATTTGCAAAGTAAATTTTTACTATTAAATAATTTTTAAATAATTAATTTTTATAGAATTATTCATGAAATGGATATTCAAGAACCAGAATTTACAAGTGAACAAGTACGTTCTGTTTTATTTACTCAAGATGCTGGAAATCAATTTCATATATTGAGTAGAACTGTTCAAAGTATCTGTACAACTGGTACTGTTGGTGGTACTTTTGACTATGATCAAACATGGATATGTGCCTTATGCATGCTGAATACTGTTCAGCATAGACATGTCGCTATTGCCAGACTATCACATCCAACAAATTTAGGAAGGACAATGCAAGATTTAAGGTTTATCATAATTGTAATAGCACCATCAAGGGCAAAAGGAACTAAAACAGCACTTGAAACAACCAGAACATTTGCTACACTTTTTGCTGATATGGATATAAGACAACGTTTAGTTATGGCTCAAACAGTTGAGCAATTCAGAAGTACATTACTTCAAGCTGCTAAAGAATTAGCTATGGAACAAAATCAATGGAGAGAAAGAAAAACATCGATCCATTTATCACAAGCTAAGGAGCAATTAGTTGAAATAATGTTTGGTCCAGGTAAATGGTATCCATTTAGAGGTTTAATAGAAGATTTTATAAGAAGATGGAAGCATTATTCTTCTGATTATATTGATGGATTTACAGGTCATAAAACATTGCAAAAATTAATTAGTTCAGTTATTTTTCTTTATTTTGCATGTATTTTACCTGCTATAGCATTTGGTGTTCTTAATGATGATAATACAGGAGGAGGAATAAGTATGTTAAAAATAATTAATAAAAAATAAAAAAAAATTTCTTTTTAGATGTTAGAAAAGTAATATTTGCTCAAGCAATTGGTGGAATATTTTTTGCAATTTTTGGTGGTCAACCAATGATTATATTATTAACAACAGTACCATTAGCAATATATATAAAAGTAATATACAGAATATCGCAAGATTTAGGCTATGACTTTTTTGCTATGTACGCATGTGTTGGTTTATGGTGTCAAATTTTTTTGATAATATATGCTTCAACAGAATTATGCAGTTTAATGAAACTTGCTACAAGATCAGCTGAAGAAATGTTCTCATTGTTTATAGCTATAGCTTTTACTGTAGAAAGCGTTAGAGCGATGCATACGAGTTTTACAAAATATTATCAGGGTTGTGATCAAAATTTTGAGATAATACGGGAAAAAACAACACTACTAGAAAGATTTGCAAATGTCACAAACATGACTTTTAAAGAAGCTGTTAAAAATTTTACAATGGCAAATGAAACTGTAAGATTTTATTTAAAATTTTTTTTAATATATTTTTAATAAAATATTTTTTGTATTTTAGTTGCAAACAACGGGTGGTGCTTGTAATAGAGATACATCAATTTTGTATATGCTTCTCATGTTTGGTACTCTCTGGCTAGGGTTATTCCTTTATAATTTCAGAAAAACACCCTATCTAACAAGATCAAGACGTGAATGGCTTGCTGATTATGCATTACCAGCCAGTGTACTTATTATGTCATTTGCTGGTGCTTATTGTTTTAGTGAGATTCACAGTAAGAAAATAATTTTATATTATTAAATTAAAAAATTTTTTTTTTTTTAGAAGATATGTTTGATCTTAGAAATGAAGTTAAATTATTAGAAGTTGCTGATTTATTTTCATTACCATGGCAAGCCTATTTAGTTAGCGCACTTTTAGGATTTTCTCTTTCATTTTTATTTTTTATGGATCAAAATATAACAAGTGCAATTGTTAATAATTCCCAAAATAAACTAAAGAAAGGGACTGCATTACATCTTGATCTTTTTGTTGTAGCAATTTTAAATTGTTTCTTATCAATATTTGGTTTACCATGGATGCATGGTGCATTACCACATTCACCACTTCATATTAGAGCTTTAGCTGATGTTGAAGAAAGAGTAGCTCAAGGTCATGTTCATGAAGTTATAATGAATGTTCGTGAAACTAGGATATCATCTTTAATTGCTCATATCTTGATATTAATTTCAACGTTTACATTAATACCATTCCCATTACAACTAATTCCAACCTCTGTACTTCATGGTTTATTTTTATACATGGCATTAACTTCATTAACAGGAAATGAAATGTTTGAAAGATTACTTCTTCTTATTACAGAGCAACAAGCTTACCCACCAACTCATTATATTAGAAGAGTTCCTCAAAGAAAAGTTCATTTATTCACAGCATGTCAGCTGGTACAATTAGTTTTACTTTGCGCAATTGGTTTTAGTCCGTATCCTTTTATTGAGATGGTGTTCCCAATCGTTTGTTTCTTCTTTTTGCCAATTCGGTAAGAAATATTAATTAAATTAATTAAAAATTTTATATTAATTTTTATTTGTTTTTAGACATACACTAATACCTCGTCTCATAGATTATAAATATTTAGATGCGTTGGATGGAAGGCATTGAAGCGTTTAATAGAATTCAAAGAAAGAAGAGATTAGATCAGTAAAATAATTACAAATCATAATAAAAAAAATTGCTTTAGCTAAAAATTTTATAAAATACTATTGTTATAAAAATATCTGCTGAAAAATAAAAAAGTATTACAATATAAAATTATTTTATTAAAATTTTTCAATTTATATATTTATTAAAGTTATATATTTTTATAAATATTCTTTTAAATTAATTCAAAAAAAAATAAAATAAAAGAAAATAAATAATTAGTAGAAAAAATTATGATATCTTTATCTTATCTATATATTATCTATAATAATTATATTTAAAAAATGTATATTTAGAAAATTAATATATTCTAACATGTGATAATAATTGATAAAAAAAAACAGGATTACAAGAAATAAAATCATTTTTATATCCTCATGTAAGCAATGATTTTTTTTGATATATTCATGTATATGAATAATAAATTTGTAAATTTTTATAAAATAATATAAAACAAGATATTTAATTGATAAAATCAGGTAATATTTTTTTGACGTCCGTTATTCATATTAAAAATTAAAATTTTACATATACATTATTGCCTCATTTTTTTATAAATTAATTATTAATATAGTTTCTTTGGTGTTATTTAATAATTTCAGTAAAATATTAAACTAATAATAAGTTAATTCAAGTTTTTTTTTTTATTAAAAGTAATTAGAAGGTTATATGAATTATTTTTTAAACATTAATTATTAAAAAAAAATATTTTATTCTATATTTTTATTTATTTATTTTTATTATAATTAGTATTCTGTTTTAATATATTTTTAATTATTAGAAAAATAATATATCATCATTAATAAAACCAATTTGTAAAAAATATTTTAAATATAAAGGCAATCATTTTATTATTTTTTTTATACATATAATAAAAAAAAATTATTTAGACATTTATTTTCCAATTATGTCATCCAATGTCATATTGGAGAAGCAAAAACAAGTAGATTCTCTTAGAAGGTTTGCTTTCTGTGGAGTTACTATGTCTACTGTTGCTGCTATTATTTGCCTTTTTTCAATTCCAATGATATATAATTATATGCAACGCGTACAAACTATGCTTGAAAATGAAGTTGGCTTTTGTAAAGTAAGATTTTATATTTATTTTATTTTAAAATTATTTAATTATAAAATTTAAGTCCAAGACAGGTTCATTGTGGAAGCAAGTATTACAAGTTTATATTAAAAAAGGAAATAATCAAAGAATAAAACGTTCACCTAATAATAATGGCTTTTATCCTGCTGTACCTGTAATTAATAGTAATCCTTATTTTCCACCAACTGGAGCTGTTAGACAAGAGGTAAATGAAATGAATACTTGTTGTGGATGTGGTTTTGGACCACCTGGTAAACCAGGTCTTGATGGTAACGATGGTACTGATGGTATAGATGGTAGTCCTGGAGAAGATGGAAAACCAGGACTAGATGATAATCAAAGCAATGATTATAGCAAAAATGAAGATTGGTGTTTTGATTGTCCAGAAGCTGCTCCTGGTCCTCCAGGAGAACCTGGTGACAAAGGTGAACCAGGACCTCCTGGAGATCCTGGATATGAAGGAGAAAGTGGTTCAATTGGTTTTCGTGGACCACCTGGTCCACCCGGACCTCCAGGACCACCAGGAGAACCTGGTTTACCCGGTCAAGTAGGTAAACCTGGTGATTTAATTCAAATGGAAAGTAAACCAGGTCCTGCAGGTCCACCAGGTCAAAAAGGACCAAGAGGACCACCTGGAATTCCAGGAACACCTGGCCGTCCTGGTCAACCGGGACAACCTGGCTTAAAAGGTGATCCTGGTTTACCCGGACCAGATGGAAAACCAGGTCGTCCTGGTTTAACAGGAGAAAAAGGAATTCCAGGTGAACGTGGAAATTGCAATCACTGTAGTCCACCTCGAACAGCTCCAGGATATTAAATTTAAACTTTTATTTTAATAACGTAATATATGATTTATATGTTTAATTATCCCAAATATTTGCGAACTAAAAAATTTTTATATTTGTTACTCAAAAATTAAAAATGAAGTACTTTTCAATTATTTATTTTTTTGCCTGTATATAAATATTATTTTTAAAAATAACATAACTTTTTAATAATAAACATAATATGCAAATATTTTTTAAAAAAAGTGTTTTATTAAAAACAACATATTATTGTTTATAAAAAAAAAAGTTTTTGAAAAACATATTACAGTATCAATAACAAAAAATTTTGATATATTTATTGTGCTTATTTTTTAATACATAAGTAGCGTGAATGAATACGTAATATAATTTATATTTAGAATAATTTAAACAACTGTTTAGATTTATATAAAAATTTTTTATTTTGCTTAAAAAGGTATACTTATCAATAAATATATAAATATTACGTAAGATAAATTTTCATTAAGTGCATAAAATTTTTTTATTACTATTAAAAATATTACCAGTACTATTAATATAAAGTACTAATTTCTTTAGCATTTTTTATGCTTAAATAATTAATTTTATGTCTTATAAAATATGTATATATAATTTTTTTAAGCTTATATAAACAAATTTCTTAATATTTCTATAAATATAAAGTATAATTTAATTTTTATATCAAAAATAATTTTTTTAAGTATAAAATTTATAATTATTTTACCTTTTTCATTTCTTTTATCTAAATTACAATATCAACGACATTAAATACGCCTTTTCTTTTTCTTTAAACATATTTGTATGTTAATAATACTTTTTTTTAAATATTTTACTTAGTTTTTTTAAACGTAATAAAAAATAATTTATAATATTACATAAAAATTACTATAAACAATATATTAATAGTGTAAAAATCAGTGTTTTTATTAAAAACGTAAAATCAACAAGTGATCATAATAAAGTTATATAAAAAGGTATCTGCTAAATTCCAAATGAAATAAACTTATACTAGAAGAATTATAAAATTTTTATTTTTTCTTTTTAAATATCATAATGTTTAAAAGTTAAAAAAACTTTTTTAAATTTTATTATATTTTGTTTTGTTTTTTACGATCAACGTTTAAATAATAACAAAAAGAAGACTCATCTGAACCGTCTCTGAAAATTGTTAAGTTTAAATAATTATTTGTTAAACTTACCTGCAATCATTATAACCATCACAAACTGCAATCGGTTCTATACACTTAGAAGCATCTTGACAAAAAAACCAAGTTTTAGGACATCGAGTTGTGGATGGACGGAATCTTCCTCTATTTTCTTGATAATAATTAATTTTTTGAAATGAACAAATATCAGGAGATTCATCTGACTTATCATAACAATCATATATCCCATCACACATAAATTCTTTTTTAATACATTCATATCCACCAGCACAAGCAATTTCTTCATAAATATTACAATAAATTTGATCCATTTTTGTGGTTGTTTTTTCATCTATATCATAATAATAAGGTGAATAATTATTCTTATTACCATTATTATAATTAGAAGAAGTATATCGTTTTGTCGTTGAAAAAATATAATTTAATATATTTTCGTTGTCATTAAAAGCATTCTTTTTGTCTTTAATATCATTAATTCTATTAGACTTAACTTCTTTAGTCATTATATTAAGAAAATTAATTGAAATTAAAAGAAATAAATGGAATAATTTCCATGAAAAAAGCATTTTTACAAAAGAATATTTAACAAAATTAATAAAAGAATATTAAAATGAAAAATAGTATATTTATAAATGGTAGTATAAGCAATTTTAAATTTGTTTATAAAATATTGCTAGGGTTTCGGAGAATCTTCTTTTTAATTTAAATCTTTTGTTTAAAATGTTTATATATATTAAAATATTGGTTTATAATATTATATAACAAATACTTTTCACAATATTTTTTTTTATCAAAATTATTTAGTATCATTTTGAAAAAATTTTTATTTCTAATAATTATATAAATACTGATTTATAAGTTAAAAAATTTTTAATATAATAATAAATTTAAATATAATTTATTATAAAATAAAAGCAAAAAATTATTACTTTAATTGAATAAATTATAAAAATTGAAAAAAAAATTTGTAAATATTAATGTTTCCATAGAATATTTTTAAATATTATTATGTATGGATTGCAATAAATTAAGAATTTTAATGAAAAATAATTATTAAAATAGTTATTTATTTTTCTTTATTTATAATGTATTAAAAATATTAAAATTTAATTTATTTTAATAATAATATTTAGTATTCTAAATATATAAATTTGTAAGAATAAATTAAACATATTTTATATAAATTTTCATCTAATTCTAATTTATCTAATAAGTAACAAAGTCTAAATAATAATAAAAATTAAACATTATTATAAAAATTATTTTTTATAATACTAAAATATTTAATTTCTTATTCTAAATTTAAACAATATGAAAAATAGGTATTCTCAAACAATTGCATTATCTTATAAAATGTTATTGCTTGAGAATACATAATTTTTTGTTTTGTTATTATTATATTTAAAAATTCTTTCAAAAAAGTATTTAAAAATTAAAATTATTAAAATAAAATTAATTACCCTTACATTACGTACATTTATAAAAAGTTTTTTGTTTTCATTTTTTATATTTTATTATTAATCCAGTTTTTTTACTTACTTAATTAAATTATTTTAAAGAAAAAAAGCTTTTTAATTGATAAATAATATTATATAAAGCAGTTAAAAAATGTCAAGAAATTTTTGGCATATATTAAATTTCCTGATAATCCTTCTTAACAATTCTAAATTTTTATTTAAAATTTATCTTATTATAGTTAAAATATAAGATTCATCTTAAATAAGAAAGAAAAATTTGCAAAAATTTTAATTTTTTCAATTTATACGAAATTATTTTAAAAACTTGCTATAATTTAAAAATAGTTAAAAAGTTTCTTTTCAAAAAATATAATATTTATAGACTTATTAAATATATAATTTTATTAATAAAAATAGAAATTTGATATAATTTATTTTATTGTATTAATTTATTATTAAAATGAAATTATTTTATAATATAAAATTTTTTAAATTACATTTATTATTTTTTATTTTTAAAAAGCAAATTTTTTAAAACAAAATTTATAAAAAACATTTTAAAGCAAACTTTATGGAAAAGTAAGTTAAACATTACTTTTTGTTGAAATAACTTTTTGCTTTAAATAAATTTTTTTTGATATCATAAATATTTTTAATAATATGTTATCAATTTTTATATCCTTTTTTTTGACATTTTTTTATTGAGTAAAAAAAAATTTTTCTATTGTAAAGTTGTTTTATCATTCATAACATTTTTTATCAGTTAAAAAAATATTATCATAAATTTTGTAAGACAAAGTGTTTTTTTTCAAATATTTGGTAGAAAATCAAATAATCTGCAAAATCAGGTAGACTTTTATTTTAATAATTATTGTTAAAATAATAAAATTAGAAAATAGTAGTAATCTTGTTTAAATATTTGTAATTTTAAAAAATAAAAAAGTCAATTTTTGTTGAAATTTGAAGGATATAAAAAGTAAAAATTTTTTTAATAAGTCAAAAAATATTCATCAAACTACAATGAAAAGATTTTCAGTTCTCCTTATTTTTATTATTTCTTTATTGGGTGTCAATTTAGCTCGATACAATGAAAAGCAAAAACGCTCTGTTGACTTATTTTATCCTGGCTATTTAGACTCTGAAGGAGATGAAAGTGAAGAAAAACCATTTGCTGGAAGTGATGGTTATGATGTTGAAGATGGTCAAGATGAACATGATGGTTCTGATAGTGTTGAACATGATGGTTCTGATAGTGTTGAACATGATAGTGACAGCCATGATGAGGACAGTCATGATAGCGATGGTCTTGATGAAGACGGTCATGATGGTGATGGTTCTGATAGTGATGAACATGATGGTGATGGTCAAGATGGAGACAGTCTCGTTGAACATGATGGTCCTGATAGTGTTGAACATGATGGTTCTGATAGTGTTGAACATGATGGTTCTGATAGTGTTGAACATGATGGAGACAGTCTTGATGAAGACGGTCTCGATGGTGATAGCCATGATGGAGACGACTATGATGGTGACAGTGATGGTGATAGCGATGATGATTCAGAATAATTTTTATCCTCATTTCAAATTAAATTATTCTAACATCCTATTTTTAGTTGAGGAATACTATATATTAAAAAAATAAAAAAATATGTTAACATATTTCTTATATTTTAAAAAATTTTATTGATTTTTTAAAATTATAACTTTTTTATAATAAATTTTAGAATCTATTTTAGCTTTTTATACTTTTTCAAATGATTATAAAAGTAACCTTTAAAAATTATTTTTTATAATTGATAAAAACGTTTTTTTTTCAAAATACAATGTTAATTTTATACGAACAGATATTATTATTCTGTATTTATTTTATTATTATAATTTCAAGAAATACAAATAAATTAGAATTTAAGTATTTAAATTTTACTGTGAGTATAACTTAATTTTCTTCAGCTCCTTTCTACTTTCATATACTATTTAGTTATTTTTTCCACTACTATTTTATTTTTATTTTAGGTTTTTTTTAATTTTTTAAATAATTAAACTTTAACTATGGTTTATCAACGTAAATCTTTATATATTTAATTTAAAACAACACTTTATAAAAAATATTTTTATTTAAATTTATTCTTAGTTAAATATTTATAAATTTTATCTTTAAAAATATCATAAAAAAAAGTTACACAGTTTAAATTATAAAAAGTAGCTTTTTAATCTAATTTTAAATTAAAAATGATAAAAAACTTTAATAGTTGCTTAACATTTTTAAGTATTAAAAACCAATAAATAAAATAATTGATATCAAAAGAAAATGTGTTTAATATAACAACAAGAGCAATCAAAGTACAAAAAAAGATAAAACATCAACTTTTAGTTTTTAATTCATTTTTTAATTTTGATTGTACTATTTACTTACTTTTCAAACAATAATCAATAATGATAAAACTTGTTCTTTAAAATTTAATATTTTAACAAATTGTTTATGTTAAATTCTGTAATTTATGTATCATAACTATTTAATTAAAAAAAGAAAAGAAATTTATCTATATTAAGCAACTTAAATTTTAACAATACATATGATAAGAATTAGTGTTTATTAAACTTTAATTAAGTTAATAGTTATAAAGATTTAAAAACTTTAAATTATTTTATACAATTAAATATTAAAAAAAATTATAAATATTTACTTCCATACTATCTGCAATTTTTTAATAATAATAAAGTAAAAAAAAAAGTTGTTTATTTTATAAACCGTTACTCAATCTTTTGATATCCATATACATTTAAATTTATATTAATAATACTTCTTTTTAATAATATGAATACTACACTTTTAAAGTTTAAAACAATAAATAAAACAAAAATTGAAAACATTTTTTGTTAATTAATATGAAATAAAAAAAACTTTTTTTGCAAAATTTTAATTTTTTTGTAATAAAAAATGCACAAATTTTTTCCAGTTTGTTATCTATAACAAGTTTTTTTATCAATGATTTTAGAAAATATATTTTACTTTTAAAAGCTTTTTAATTATGAATAAGCCAAATTATTGTTGATTAAGATACAAAAAAAGACACTTTTTGTAGATAAATTTTTGTTAATTAATTAAATTTATTAATTATATTTTGTAATAGTGATATTTTTTTATTATGCAGCTTTTCAATTATAAGTAACTGAGAAAGGAAAAAAAGTAAAAAACATTTCGCATACTTTTTAATTTTTATTATATTTTTCTGTTATTAGTATTATTAATTTTGTTTAATAAATATTTTTTTTACAGTAGTTGCTGCAAAATTAAGAAAAAAACTATTTAAATAACAATATAGTTATACCAAAATTTATTAAAATGTCATATTAAAGATTGATTATAAAATTAATTTTGCAAATTAAGAAGTTACTTTTAATTTACTCTGTATAAAAAAAGTATAATAATATTTTGTTTTTGAAATTATAAAATATGAAAGCGGTTTTGCAAGAAAGCAATTAACAATGTACTTATACAAATTTTATAGTAAAAATTCTCAGAATATCATAAGTTTTACTGAAAATAATATCACTACAAAAAATTTTATCAATTTAATAACTTGATAATAAAATTAAAAACAATTTTTAATTGTCAAGATTATTAAACATAATAATTTCTACAAAATTTGTAAACTATTTCTTTTTTTAGTCATAAGGAAAAACTTGGAATCTAAAAAAAGAAATTAATTATTGTGTGTACATTGTAATATTAAAAAAGATTATTTGTACAGATTCAATATAATAAAACATTTCATAAGAAAATGAAAAAATTTATGATTTATAAAAATAAATCATTATCTTGATAAAAACAAGTTAATAATTATTCGTAATAAGTATTAAAGTTTCACATAAAAAATAATAAAAAATTGATGCTTTATAGTACAAATGTATACTTTTATAGATAAAAAAAAAATGACTTATTCTAAGAAAACAATAATATGAATAAATAAGTTAAATAAGGACAATAAAAAAGAGTGCATTAGTAGAAATAAAATTGTTTACATTTTTATTAAAAAAATAGAACTATTATGTAGCAACAGTATAAAAAGAATAATTGTTTGACGATAAATGTTGTTTTTTTAAGATTAACAAAAAAAATTATTTTGATCACTTTTTTTAATTTAATAATTTTATAGCAATTAAATTTCTTAACTTTCAGTTCAATAAAAGTAAAAAATTCAATTGAAACTTTTTATTAAAACACTTTTGAAAGTATTTTTTTAAAATGTTGAAAAAAGTAACAACGTTGTATGTAATAAAAAGAGTCAAATTAATAATCCTAACAATGTAAAGTTAAAACAGTTGATTTACAAAAGATTTAGAACAAACATTCTTTTTTACAAGCAAAACAATAACTTATGATAAGGAATCAAATAAATTTTTATCAAAAAGAATAGAGAGATATTTATAATTAAAATATTTTTATCCATGCCGTAGTAAAGTATAAAATAGAATCAAAAAATTTTTATTTCAGCAATTAAGATTAAACAATGATGTTTAAAATATGTTACAGAAAAGGTTTAAACTCGATATAAATTTAAAAAAATTTTCTTATCAAAAAGAGAAAAAAAAACAAACTATATAGAGAACAAAATTTGCTTAAACTGTAGAAAACACAACATTACTTTTTGTTATTGTATTGATATTGATCATTTAATAAAATATTGTTATTATTGATAAAAATTTATTAATAAGACATTGTTATAATAAATGTTTTATTCACTTAATTTTATTTTTTATGCTTAACAATGATTAAGGCAGAAAAATTTAATAATATAATAACAATAAAAATACAATTACAATCAAAATTAAAAATATTTAAATGATTGTAATATTTACTTTTCTTAAGTTATTATATATAGCTAATTGTCTAACAAAAATTAATTTTTTAATCTATAAAATTTGGCTTCTTTTTTTAAAAGCATTTAGAAGTTTTTTTATTTTAATATATTTATTGCTGTTTATTTTAAAATTTTCTTTTACATATTATATATTGTTAATTTTAAAATAAATTTTTTTAAAATGATTATAAGCTGTATATTTTATTTTTAATGATAAAAATAATTATTCATTTAAATGTATTATTTACTAAAGAACGGAAAAAAATTTTGTAAATTAACTTTAAGTGTAGTATTAAATAAAATATATTATCCCTATTTTTTCTAAACATTAATTTTCGAATCTTAATTTTTAATTTGCTTTGTTTCTTCTCATTAAAGTCATTTATTTGTTAAGCAATTAGATGAATGAAAAATGATTTATTTGGTTTTGTACTAATAAAATCAGCAATTTACTTTTTGTATTTTACCACCTTAATTTTTTTTTAAATCATAAATAAAATATTTAGCTCATTTTTTATTTATTTTTTTTGTTATAACTTTTATTTTAAGTATAAATTCTTAATTTATTAAACACTATAAAAAAATACATAAAATTCAAAGATATATTAAGTAGACACTTAAAACATAGCATTTTTTTTTATCTTAATTGATTTAATTAAAATTAATGTTGGTTTATTTTTCAAAGTTTATAAAAATAAAATATAAAATTATTTTATTTATTGTAATTAAGCATTTAAATTATCAATGTTTAAATATTCAAAAAAAAGTTATTTTTTTTATAAAAAAACATTAATATAAATTATAATTTGAAATTTTACACAAAAACACATTAATGTTTAAAAGTAAGAATAATATTTAAAAAAAACTACACATAAACATTATAATTTTATTTTTTAAAACAAATTATTTTTAATTACATTATTTTTTTCTAAAATATGCATATACATTACAAAAAAATTACTGATTTAGAAACGTACTATTTAGTTTGATTTAATAAAATATTTTATAAACAAAAGTTTTTTTTTTCAATCATTATTATGTTGATTAACAAGTTTTTAAAATTAACAAAATTTATAAAAACATACCACTTTAACTATTATTTTTTTTTCAATAACACTACTAAAATGGCTCAATTTTTTAGAAAGATTATTTTTGTGTTGTCTGTTAATTAATTTTTAAAAATTCATTTAATTAAACAATTTTTTTAAATTTTATTTTTCAAGATAAAAATTTTAAATAAAATATTTAAATTTATTTTTACAAATTTTATTATTAATGAAAAACAATTGATATTTAACGTTACAATCTTTGTATTTTTTGTTTATCTTTAATTTATATTTATATTACTTTTGTGAAAAATTTACTATATAAGGTTATTTATCTTTATAAATTTTATTTCTAATATTTAAAACATCTATGCTACAGTGATGCATTTAAATGAAATTAATTAATTATCCCAAGTTGTTTTTTTTATAATCATTATGTATACTATTAATTAAAAGGGATATTAAAAAAAAACTACTTCTAGTAATCTTGATAATTAATTATACATTTTAACAGATCAATTAATTTAAAGTAAAATTTATTTAATAAAAACATTTTTCTAATAATTTGAAAATAAGTTTTATTTTTAACTCTTAGTAATCTAAAAAAAGTTTTAAATAATTAATAAAATACATTAACATTTTAATAATATTATGTTTAAAAAATAAAATTTAATAATTATATTTTTAAGATATTTATTTATTTAAATTTTATTATTTATTTTAAATAATTTTTTTTTAAATATGTTAAAAAAATGTTTATTAATAACATATTAATAAGATTCATTTATTAATCTCTTTAGAATAAAATTATAAGACTTATTAATTTCAAAAATAATTAGTTATGATTAATTTTGATTTAATGTTTTATTAAAATTTTAGATTTTTTTTTATTTAACATTATATAAAATAATTAATATTAATTTTTATATCAAAACAATCTAGATATTTAATTAACTATGTCATATGAATAATCTTTTTATAACCATGTTCTAATAATAATAACAATTTACTTAATTTTTGTTTTAAAAACAATTTTAATGTTATAATTAAAAATGTATAAATTTAAAAATTAATGATTTACTGTTGTTAAGCCAATTTTCTAATTTAACGCTAATTTGTTTTTAATTTATAATATTTATTTCAAAAGGTAAAATTTGTACTTATCAAGTTTTGTATAATTACAAATAATTTAAATTAAAAAATTTTCTACTATAAAAATTATTGAAAAAAAATTATATTTTCTTAATTTGTTTATTAAAATGATAATTTGAATAGGAAATAAATGTTCTTATATATCATATTTAATATCAAAACAATTTATATAAAAAAGATATGATTATTTTTAAATTAATACCCAAGTATTAAATAACTAATTATTAAGAATCTACTTGTGGTTGTTTTGATGTACTAAATGGAACAGAATTTGAGTAATCATTTTGATAAATGAAATTATATAACATTTGTAAAGCTTCTCTTGGCTTATCGGTTGGCACAAAATGCCCTGAACCATGAACAGTAAGAAAATCTAAGCCTTCTTGATATTTAATATAATTGCCAGCTACATTTGGTATATTATTTGCATAATACCAATTTGATGTTACAAGTGTGTCACTCCCAATTACAGTTAAATTAAGATTATTAATAAATTGTTCATTCATTATCACATTACATGCTGAATCAACATCACCATTATATATTAAAATTCTTTTTTTAGCTTTTAAAATTTTAACAAATTCTGGTGTCATATCATAATGAGTAATTTGATATGAAGCACCTACAGCATCACTACAATCTGTCCAATATGGAAGTATTGAAGGAATATTTAATGCATCTCTAACATCGTTTCTATTCATATAAATTTCTGTATTATTAGTTTGAGCACATAATGGTAATGGATATGATGAAGAAGCTGATGAAAAATATTCTTTTTCACTTATACCAATCATTTTTAAAAATTGACGTTCAATAAATTGTTTTCTTAAACCTGTTGATGAATCTGTATAACATTGATAATAATTATTATATGTATTTAAGGCATTTGCTGAATTTAATTGAAATAAAATCTATAATTAATGAAGCTTTATAAAAATAATATATTTAAAATGAACTTACCAACATTCTACATTCACTACCAGGTTTCTTTAAAAGTGAAAAATAATCACAATTATATGGATTTCCATTACAACATTCATTAGTTACTTTATCATAAAGTTGTTGTCTTATAAATCCACGATAATAAAATAATGAAACCATAGTATTATAATTATTAGGAAAATTATACATTCCATTTCCAATTGCTATTCCTTTAAAATTAATAATACCAGAAGTATCATCAATTATTAATGATGCAAGTGTTGGAATATAAACACCTCCATAAGATTCACCTGTTATATAAAAATCTCTACCTTGAAGTTCAGGAAATTTATATTTTAAAAAAAATATAAGTGCATTATAATTATCTTTAGCAACTTGATCGTCATCTATTGTAATATTGCCATCTGTTGCAAATGAATAACCAACCCCTGCTGGTGATGATAAAAATAATACATTTCCTATTTTATTCCAACTATATGGATTTTCATAGACAGTTTCACCATAATTACTAACATGAAATGGTCCTAATTCTTCAATTAATGCTCCAATACTTGAACAACCTGGTCCACCAGTAAGCCATAATAATAATGGAGCAGATTGTGGTTTATATTGTGCTTCCGTATACCAATAATGAAAGTATTTTTTATCAGATGCTTTTAAAAATCCTGAATAATGTTTAAAATTTGGTATAAAATTAATTCCAGGAACATTAGTAACTAAGTCTGAGTAAGGTGCTGAAGATGATAAAGATATAATAAAAAATAATAATAAAATACTACTAACAATAAATATTTTCATTTTATTATTTATGTAGAAAAATGATTAAAATTAATAAATTATTTTTATATAAATTAATATTTAAATAAATGATAAGAATAATATTAAAATATTATTAACAAGTGAAATTTGATAAGAAAGAAAATTATATTTAATGTGTAAGGTAAGATGATGAAAATATAAGTTAATGATTAAAAGATACGACTTTAAATAAACTTATAATATTTTTTTTCCTAAATATATTATTAAGACATTTTTTTAAAAAATTTTTTATAATAATTTCAAAAGAAAAATAAAAATAGAAAAGTATTGTATTGCTGCAATTGTCATCTTAAAAATATTTATGCCAAAAACAATGTTTCAAAATTACGTCAAATCTTTGTTTTATGGATGAAAGGTATATAATTTTCATTGTATGTATTGTGCTTAACATCAATTGTTTAAACTTTCTAAAACAAATGTCTATCCATTATAATACATTGTTCTTGTTTTATATATGCATTTATAACTTAACATTTAAATTAATTTCTATTATCCATAGAAAATAAAAAAATTTTTTTGTGTGAATTTTTTTTTTTTTATTTTTAAATATAAAAATTGAAAGTTAAAAGAAGATAAAAAGTTTTTATATTTATATATAAAAGGATATTGTTAGTTTAAATTATATATATTTCTTTTTTCATATCACATTAATAATAACACATTTTTATAAATGATTATTAAAGTTATTAACCATATATATATATATACCTTATAAGCAAATTTATATTATTTTATAATTTTTTTTGTTTCATATTCAAATCCCATTCTTACAAGCATTAATCATATAAAAGATAATGTTATATAGATTCATTTAATATTTTTCTTTTATACATTTCATAATTTATTTTGTTATTTCTTCTTTTCTTATAAAAGTATAGATTTACAATTATTAAAAATATTAATAAAAGTATAGATTAATTAATGGATTTAAAAGTTAAAATTATAATTTAAGTCATATTTATAATAATTTGTAAAATGAAACTGATATTGTTTCTTACATGAAATAACCCTTAAGTTCATCATTACTTTACATTTTATATGTTAGGATAATCTTGAAAAAAGAATATTTAACACTAAGTACCAATATATTGGAATTGGATATTTCAATTGATAATATTAATCTTAAAAAAGATTTATTTATATGACGTTAAGTATACCTTTTATTGGTTGAGAATTTCAACTTTATTTAAATATAAATCATATTAATTCAAATTAAATAGTACATTAAAATGCTTAATTAGTTTTTTATTTTTTTATGTAACAGGTAATATTCTCACATTTATAAAATGATCAAAATATATTTTATGAGATTCTCACAACTATTTTTGTAATATCTTTCTATTATTTTTTTTTTATCTAAAATAGTTTTATTATTTTTTTTATAAACATATATCATACAATAAAATTCTAATAATTGTAGCTTTATTTATTTTTAACTAAGCTAAAATACTTTTTGTTCTTAACAAAAAAGATTTTAAAATTTTTGTTGTCAAACCACTTTGTCAAGGTGGTTTCTTAAAATAAAAATAAAAATTATTTAAACGGTATTCATTAAATTAGTCTTTCTACCGTTAATCCACCAACCTGAAAAGAGATGACGAAACAATTATTAGCAACAAGTATATTTATATTTAATGATATATCAATGCCATTGTCCTTCATATGTCATTTTCATATACACAACTTGAATTATTCAATTTTCTTTGATACATGAGTATGTAAATGTTAATATTTACAAATTTTCTTAATTGTTACTTTTATTTTTAATTTAAATCATATTATATTCTTTTTTCCTTGATTCTTTTATCACTTTACCGGATCTGCTTTAGATGCTACAGATTTTCTACAAGTATAATCACCTCTATTTAAAGAACGGAAAGAGATAATAAATTTTTCTTAATTATACTTTAATAAACAATCAAATTTTGCGCAATAATTGTTTATCATGATATTATTAATATGATTTTCTTCATATAATATCATAAAACATTATGATCATATATACGTTTTATTGCTTACCTAAAAATTTTAAATATTTTTTATATAAATAAAAAAAATAAATTTCTAAATATATTATTTTTTTTAGATAAGTTTATGATAAATTTAAGTATAGACAACAAAAGGAAAAAAGTGTAATATATATGTGTAGTATTTTAATTAATATCATATTTTATAATAATAATAATAATAATAATAGAAATTAAAAGTATTGATATATATAAAAAAAAATGCTTATAGAATTTTACTGTTTTATATAGTTAAATAATATCATAAAAATATATTTTTTTTGTAAAATTAAATTTATAAATAAAATAATCTTTTAAAAGTAAAATTTTATTTGTTTAATTTTAATATATGTAAAAAAGGTTAATTTTATTAATATACAATTAATATGACAATTAATTGCATATATAAAATAAAATTATTAATAATTTAAAAATATATATATTAAATATCTTATTTTATTAAGGTACTGTGCAACTAATTGTTATTCAATCTTATAAATTTTATTTTAATTTAGCTAATTATTATCTATATGTGATATGCAAATATGTTCTTTTATGCAATAATAAGGAACAAAGAAAATATTTTATTAAAACTAGATGTATAAAGTGATGAAAAGTATTAAAACAATTCATTTTAAAAAAAAATTATACAAATATATTTTTACTTATATATATATTGTATTTTCTTAACATTATTCAATTAATCAACTTTTGTTTTATATATTTTATTAAATATACCGTTTTGTTTTTAGATTATTTGTGTCTTTTTTTTTTGTTATTTTACTTATATCTAAAAAAATTTTGAATATTATTATTTTATTTTATGTACTTTCGAAAGAAGGTGCAATTTATGGAAAAAAAAAATTTATTTTATATTATTTATAATATATTGTTTTATTTGCGTAATGCCCTCATTTAATGGTTAATAATAAACTTCTTTTGTTAAAGTTTTCTTTTTCCTTAGTATATCAATTATCATTTATAAAGTATTTTTCATTAAAAAGATTAAAACGTTTTTAATATTTTAAATTTATATTTTATTAAATGGAAAAACATTATAATTATTTGATAGATAATAAAAATATAAATAAATAAATGTTAAAGCTTTTAACTATAAAAATTTACCATATATATACATTTATTATAAAGACTAATTAATTTTACAACTTCATAAATGTCAACTTTACTGCTTTTAACTTTTATATATAATTATCCATAACTATCTTCAAATAATATCTAATGTTATTCTCATCATTGTACTTATTTAATCATTTTATATAACTATATATATATATATATATTTAGCTTTTATATTTTAAATACAAATCCGTTTTTATAAAGATTTATTTTATTACTTAAACCTGATTTTAAAAATTTTATCCAATCAAAAAATTGTTAACTTTTGTTAGTCAAATAGGCAAACACCCATTAAAACTTTTAATATATATTCTCGTATTTAATTATGAAATTAGCAAAACTTACATAATATTATTATTATTATTTTTTATATAAAAAGATTAAAAAAATAATAAAATAAAATAAAAAAATAAATAAATTTTTTAAAAAATAGTCATATTTTTATTTAATTATTACTTAATCAACAATTACAAATATTTTTTTGTTTTAAGTGCATAGTTTATCTTTAGTAAATAATGTTATAGATTGAATTAAAAAGATTTTTTTTTTTTATTTATATAAAATGTTTGTTATATAATAAATTTGTATTGTTATAATTATTATTAATAGGATGATCTTTTTATCTTTAATAAAGCAATATTTATATTATTTTTATTACCTTTTAAAATTATACTGTTCATTAATATTATAAACATATCATGTAATATATTTTTTTTTATTTTAACTACTATTAATTTAATGGTTTAGAAAAGTTGACTAATTTGTTACATATTTGTAAGATTATATCAAAACAATAAAAAGGTAAATTAATTCTTTAATTTAAAATAGTTATACAACTATTTTCCCTTACTATGTACTTTTAAATTATACATATTAAGGTAATAAAGATACTTCTTTTTATTTAGTGTAAATAAAAAGCTAGGGGTTTAAAAATCTAAAAATGGATACTTAAATACATATATGTATAATTTATTATAAAAGAAAAATTTTTTAATTATTGCGCATTATTAAATAGTAAAATTTTTTTTTTTTATTTCTTAAATCTAATTTGTGTTTAAAAATATTTTATATTAATTAACATTATTTTAAACATTCTTTTCTTCGTAAAAACTTTCAAATTATTTTATAACTTATTATATAATTATGTATATTAAAATTTTTTTTTGTCTTTATCATAAGACATAATACATTATTTTTATATTTTATCATAAAAATTTTTTCTTTAATGTTTTTTTTAGAAAATTTCCTTTTACTTTATTTTTCAATTAATTTAATAATAATTAAAAAGGTATAAAGTATTAAAAATAATTCATTGAGATTATTATGATATATTAATCTACTCCATATAACTAAATATAAAAATATATATTTTTTTCATTTTTTTACAACTCATTTTTCAGCTGCTTTTCAAATATATGCTATTGAAATTATAATATTTAATTCATTTATGATTATTGCCATTATACTTTTCAATTCTAAATATAATCTAAATTATTCAATTATACTTTCTGATATAAAACACCAGTGCTTTATTTTAACTGATTATGTGAAGATAAGGTTACCATAGTAGTTTAAGAAATTTACCACATTCTTATTTAAAACTCATTTCTTATATTTAAAACTTGAAATTTAATAAAACTTCTCATACTTTTTATAACATTTCTTTGTATTTTGTACTTGTTAAACAAAAATTTTATTTTAATTATTTATATGCAAATATAAACTTTTTTTTTTTAAAGATTCATAATGATGTATTGTATTTTAATATATTACTTTATTCATGATTCTATAAAATTAAAAAAAAAACATTTAATAAAATATGTATAAAATTATATTATATTACTAACAAAGAAATTAAGCCGACTTTATTTATTTATTCTTTTTTTTTATATATTACAATATTGTAGTATATTAAATTGTTAAGTTAATTTATATTATCACACTAAAATTTTCTTTAGGCATATCTTTTTATCTTTTACATTTGATTATAAATTAAAATAATTTATTATGTGAGAATTTAACAAGATGGGATTTATTTAAAATTGTAATAAAGGATTAACTGATCTTAAGAATGGTAATAATATTTATATTAATATACATTATTATTACCTCATAATTTCCTATGTTGGTTTTCATTAATTATGTTAACTATCAATCCAAATTATGCGCATATATCAAAGACATTTAAATATTAAACTTTTACGTAAATCTCATTAACATGAAACCAACATCTTTCATTTTAAAAATTGGCATTTGTTGTAATAATAATTTATAATAAATTAATTTAATGATATCAGCACAATAGTTATAGTCAATAGTCATTACTGTCAATGTTAAAATGACAGGAGTCTTTAATCTTCTTTAAATGAGTATCTAAACTGCTACAATTTTTAATGTATCACTTTTTCATACAACACCGACTATCCTCTTATCTTTTATATATATTCTATCTTATCACTTCCTTTTTAATACATTCTGAAGTTCATTTAACATTTAAAATAAATTATTCTTTTAATAAAATGTTGTCATGTAATTCATTTTTATTATCTCTTTTACCAATATAGTTAACCTATCCAAAACAAAAATAATTTTCTATAAAATATAGATAAAAAGAAAGTTAGCATAAGGAAAAGAATCTTCATCCGTTTTAATAGGCATTTATAAGAAGATAAGTACCATTTCATTACGTTATACCTCTTAACTTATATCTTCTATTAATACATCTAATACACAGTAACATAATCATTTAACAATAACTTTCCTTGTTTTCTAAATTATATTGATATCACCATACAAAAGTCCCAAAGGCAATCAGGACAGAAATATGTTATATAAGTATTTATATTATATATAAATTTTAAATGGTTGTACAAATTTTAATTGTCTCAATTGATGATATACTAAGTCCTATAACACAACCTCTTTTAATTTACTCAAATTAATTTAGTTTATATTTAATTTAAATTTTCATATTCCAATTTTTCTTCATAAAGAATGATATTTTAAATTGTTATAATAAACTGATTTAATGTTTATTTTACAATTTAATATATTTATAATATAATTTTTTTTCAAAATATTAGGTATATAAACATATAACTAATAAACAATCATTTTAAAAAAAATATTACTAAATATATTAATGTATATTAAAGATTATTTTATTATCATTATTTTAATCTTAAAAATATATGAATTAAATCTTAAGGTATATATTATTAAATAATTTTTTATTAAAATAATTTTTAAAAAAAAATTTGTAATTCTAACTAAAAGAATTATTTGATTATTTGATAATACTTGTATAAAATAAAGATTTTTTTTTTGTTCCTTCAATTAACATAATAAATTTTATAATATAATTTTTTTTTTACTATCTTTATTACTTTTTAAATGTGTAAGTATAAATTAAAATAAAAAAAAAAATTAATGTAATATGAGTAGTATTGGAATAATTATATTAAGAAATAGAAAAAGTTATGTTTATACCAAAGTACATTATACCTAGTTTAGAATTTGAATAGTAAATAATTTATAATAAAACTATCTTTTCTAATTAAATAATACATATTTGTAAATATTAATTGCTTTACTTTCCTAATAAATAAAGTCTATTTATGAAGTGAATATCTTATTAATAAAAATCATGTTTTTAAAATATCTTTTACTTATTATTTTTAATTTATTTTTCTTTTTAAAATTAATGATTAAAATAAATTTTGTTTAAAGCATTTTTCTTTTACCCATTAGATGTTTTGTTGCAAAATTTTTGATACAATGACAATCACTTTTATAGCTCATTCAATTTATATAATATTTCTTGTTTCGGTTACTGTTTTATATTTAATATATATATATGTATATTTATATTATATATATTATATATTATATTATTTTAGATATTTATATTTAATGTATATTATAATATTAATATATCTCTTCTAAGATCATGCTTTAATAAAATTAATAAATACAAATTCTTCTTACGTCATATCTTATATTTTAAAGACTGATTTGTATTTATTATTATTCTTTATCTTTTAGTCAACTAGTATTGCTTAAAAGAGTGGTTACATGGAGATAAGTGTTAAGAACTAAGTGCCTTTATCATAATTGACATATCCTTTGCCGGATGTCAGTTGATAAAAGTTGATCCTCTCCACAAAATAAATTTAAACCACTTTTTCATTTATCCATTTAGTTTTATAATATACTTCCTTTCACTTTTGACTGAGGAAAAGAATGAAAATGGTATATCCTTTACATTTATTATTATAAAAACATATATTAACCACCATATTACTTTTCTTATCAATTCCTTAAAACTACATTTAGGTGAATATAACTAGCTTTTGTTAAATTAAAAATATACATTTATATAATAATAAATAAAATAAATATTATTATTTTTTTTAAATTAAAAAGATTTTTTTTTATTATATAATAATTAAAAGGTAATATAAGTATATATAATAGTTTAAAATAAAAATATAATATTTTTTTTTGCCACTATCTATTTTTGATCATTTTAATTATAGTAAAGTGATTGAATAAGTTATTTCTATTGCCATAACAAACTTTTTGTTTTCATTAAAATACATAAATTATCTTTGCTTTTCAAGGTTATCTTTTTTATTATCACATGTTTTAAAGAAGATAACGAAGAACGCTTTTTTACTTTTTATTTAGCCTATCCCAAAGCTGTTTTAGTTACAATATAAAATTAATTTTTAAAACATAAATAATATAACTATTTTTCATGGAAGCTTGACCAATTATAAACATTCTATATTACACTAAATATGGATGTGTTATATTTTAAAATCTTTCTTATTATCTACAACGATTATGTAAATAAAATCGTCAATGTCCCAACCAATCCCTTTTTATTATTATTATTTTTATATTTCATTATATTATATCCAACCTTCTTGTTCAGCTGGAGGCTAATTATAAATCTTATTGTTAGTATTGTCTTATCAGTTATAATTAATTATTAAAATTAGTGTATTGAAATTTTTCTTTAGCACTTCTCCTTCTTTTTACTATTTTCATTAAAATTATTATCCTAATAGTAAGGAAAAAATTTTTTTTCAACAAGCTTTATATAAAATTGATAACACTAAATTAAATATTGTTTTGTTATTATATTTTTAAAAATATATACAATAGCAAATTAAACTTTTATTTTAATAGAAAAAAGATTTTTAAAGATTTTAGTCAAGGATTTCTTATCTATCATTTGCCGCAATCTTTAATTAAATTCTAATATTTATTATATCCCTTTATTTTATATACTAAAATAAAAACCGACATTTATAAAAGCTATATTAGAAAATCAAATTATTTAGTAACCAGTTATAGGTAAAATTACTGTGTAAAAATAATTTAATAGTTTGATGCTATATAAAAACGATCAGAGATAAGGAAGGGACGGTGAAAGTGATTTTTGAGATTGAAGGTAAACCGGATCATAAGCATTTTTTTTAATAAAATTAACTATTTATTGTATATTAATTTATTATTCAAATACTTACAATATTTTACAATATATTTATACATTTTTATTGTTGTTATTATTAAAAATACATTTTTTAAATAATTTTTATCCATAATCTTCTCATCTTATTCTTAGCAATTTATATTATAAACAAATTTTTATATAAATATATATATATATGTATATATATATTTAGTTATCACTTATTATTTTTTTTTTTCATTAACTTTTTCTTTTTCCCTTGTTTCCTTTAAAATAACCTTACTACATCAACAATTTTTACAATTCTTTTACATTCTTTTTGTTTCCTCTTATCATTGGACCAATATTTGAAAACTGCCATAAGTTAATAGCCATAGGCTCTTATTAGTAATGGACATGAAAAAAAGAGGCGTGCCATTTATTTCTATTCTTGACTTTCATTTGCTCACTATATCTTCTTCATTTTTCTTTTCAAAATTTTTCTTTATCTTCTTCAATTATTTTAAAACTCATTTTAGTATCATAATCATTATATATGAGATAGTTTCATTAATTATTATTACAAACTTTATTATAATTATTTTATAGAAATAAGGAAAAAAAAAAGCCATAATATATAGTAAGTAAAATAATTAATATTAAAGATAATGTTAACTTTTATTTATGAATAATGTATGATACAATTTTAAATAATTTTTAATAAAATATTTAAAAATCACCTTGTTATCATTTATATTGAAACTATAAATATTAATAAAGCTTAAATCTTTGTTTTTATCATTTCGTTAAATTTTAATTTCTAAATAATTATTATTTCAAATTAACTATGCTTTTTATTTTTTAGTTTTTAAAATAAAATGTCAAATCGAAGAAAAACAACCCCTGTACGTCTTGGTATAGTAGACGAATTGGATAATAAAAAAATTATTAAAAATGATTTTATAAATGAAATAGATACAAATTATATAACATCAGACCATCCTTCCACTTCATCTTTTGGATATCAACGGCAACAAATAAATGATGATGATGATAACAATAAAACAGCAAGTAATGCCTTAGAAGCAATTACATGTGATTCTGATATAAATGAGAAAAAAGACAATAATTTAAAAAAATTAATTGAAAATGGTTGCACTTTTTTATATAATTCGAACAATAATTCAAATGAATACTCTAATGAATGCATCAATGTGATTTTCACAGATGGTACAATGTCGGATGAGGTAACTTAAAGTTAAACTAAACTTATTATTATTTCTATTCTTTTGATATTTAAACAAAAAAAAAACATATAAAAGTTTATATACATTTTTTTATTAAAAAATTTTAGGCAAACAAAAAACAGATTGCACAGCAGTTAAAAGATTCCTCATCAAATTCATCATTAGTACCTTTTATAAGAATAACTAATTCACCAACAAATTCATTGAATGCCCTGCCGTCACCCAATAAAAGTGTTACTTCAAATATCTCAGATAACACAAAGTATGTTTTTACAAATTTAAATTCAAAAATTGATAAGATTATATTTTGTCAACGAGACAGTCCCTTAAAAACAAAGCCAAAACTTTGTTATAAAATATTCTGATTAAAAAAAATTTTTTTTTACTTTTTACGAAAACAAATTGAAAAAAAAAAGTTAAAAAGACAAATAATGCTACAATATCTATTTTTTTATATATAATTAAGTGACTATAAATGATAGATTATGGTTAATAGTACTATTACTATATTCATCATTTGATGCCATATTCAACTTATCATCAACCCATTTTTGATAAAATTTCCCTTTTGTGTCATTTGACTCTTTAACTTTTTATATATTATTATTAGAATGCTTATGGTACATATCTTAAATTTCGTTAGTATAATTGACGTGTAACATCAAAATTTTATGTCAATGACTGTCGCTTTTAATGCATACACATGCCACCGTATTCCATAACAAATATTTTTTCATAAAATGTTCTTATTCTATTGGCATCATCCTTATTGCTAAGCCCCATAAATATATATATAGATGTCGCAGTATCAGAATGATGCTGCAACTTGTCTTTTATTGGTACAGAAGTATTGTGTCGGTGGCGTCATTATCATATATATGCCTCTTCTAACTTTATTTTATCATACCAACACAGCTCCATTTAGATAAATATAAAAAAAAAAGAAATAGAAACATTTAGTTATCATTATAATGTTTATTGCCAAAATTGAAAGCTTTTCTATAGTAAATAACTTATTAAGTGACTATTTTAAATATTTAACTTATATTTTCATTTTATATAATATTAATCTTTTATTAAATGGATATATTGTTTTAAACATCTCAACCAACTTGATTACCTTCATTTTATTATTTATACTATTTTAACTCATTGTAATAATCAGTTATACTAAATAAGTAATATATGAGTTAGATACAAGAAATATTTCTTAATTTTTTTCTACTTTCCCACATCTTAAATTGATCTTGTATTAAATGTAGTATTAAAACTTATATATTAAATAATACATTAAGGAAATATTGTTTAAAAATGATGAGATAATAAATTACCAGATTTTATATTTACAATCATATAACTAGTAAAATAGTCTATTTCTATTGCGCATTGCAACTTAAAAAAAAAAAAAAGATCTTTCTTTTTTATTTTCATATGCTTTTATATTATTTTAAATTTATTAACATTTTTGCAAAATATATAAGCATTTCATTAACGTTAGTATTAATAATATCAACAGCTGCAATCGGAAGATTTATAGTTACCTAAATAAGTATATTAACTTTTATCCTTTAAACAATAATTTTATGTCTTCTGTAATTCTTATTATTACATTTTCTTTTTGTTTTTTTTTGTTTCTTTTATTTTATAAAATTTTGTAATATCTTTTTACTTTTTATTATTATAAAGTTTTTTTTTTTCTCATCATTATATTGCAAGTATAAATATCTTTTAAGTCTTTATCTCTTTTTATTATCATACCGACATTCTCAATTATGTTTTTAATTGTCAACTAACCAATAGGAATTGTTTAAGCTTACAAATATCCCTATATATATAACATTAAAATATATAACAACACCCATAACTTTCTATATTTGGGCAGTCTCAAAAGAGATAGCATATCAAAACAATTATGACTGGTAACCGGAAAAATTTAAAACCATTACCGTATAACAAAGCTTATTTGTTAGTATATTTTTGCAGTCGCTTACTTATTCCTAAATTAACTTCAGATAACTGGCATTTCTTTTAATGTAGTTCCCTTTTTCAATTTACCAAATTGTTCATTGTTTTCACTATCATTTATAAAAGAAGAGCTTTATATTGGTAAGAAAAACTGTCTTAAAACCTTATTTTTAAAAGTGTACATTTTTAGAAATAGAAATTTGAAATGACTAATAATAAAAGAACAAGGCATCTTTTTTAATTTTAACTTTTATAAGCATTCATATTTTAAGTAAATTTATATATATTTAATCTTTATCTTTTATAAAATATTTTCTTCCATGAAAATAAATTGAAAGAAAAAAAAAGTATTATAATGCTTATAAATATTATAAAAATATTTGATCTTTTACTAATACATTATCAATTTTTATCTTATTGATACCTAATATCTTTTCTTTACAATACAAATGTATAATATTTATATATTTATATATAAATATATGTATATATTATACAGAGTGGACAAAATGTAATAGTAGGATATAAAAGTTTAATAAAACTCTTTAAAATTATTATTATAATTTTTTTTTGATTATACTACTATTTGATATATGAGATTTATAAAAATTTAATAACTGTAATTTTATTAATTTAAATAACTACAAATAATTTTTTTATTGTTTAAATATGAAAACTTTTTATATACTTTTTTTGTAGAAAATAAATATTACAAAAGAAAAGTATTCATTATTTTTTATTATTAATACATTTTTTAATTTAAAAATTTATTGCAATTTTTTTATTTTTTCTTTAAATGTTATGATTAAAAAAATCAAAAAGTAACTATAATATTAATATTACTTAAAAATGTCATAATATATCTATTTAGATATAAAATTTAATAGTAAATTTATAGTAAAAAAAAAGTTTTTTTTTAGAAATCATTATTGTTTCTGTAGTTATTAATGTTCAGTAAATTTATAGTTATTATATTTTACTAAAATCTTAATTATTTAATGATAGTTGTATTAAAAATAAAGATTAATTTTAAAAAAAATTATTAATATTTTGTTTCCAACTATTATTTTATAAATGTCTAATATATATTAAATACAATATATTTATATATAAACATATATTTTTATATTCAATGATGAAGAAGTAATTCAGGTGCGTGCCATACTTATATATAATGAAACAGATCTTATATCTTATACTTTTTGATAGAATACATTAAAAAATTTAAAAGTTAATAATTTATATTTTATAAAAGTATTATAATTAATTATTCATCTTTTATTACAGCTGGTAATATGGTATAACCATTATCATCTTTTTGGAGAAAATTATATTTTGTATGCAAAAATTTTTATTCCAAGTAATAAATATATCTGAAGCACGTCATCATCATTATTTCTTCTCACCTTTTTAAAATTTTCTTTTATTATTTTAATATTTCTTATGGTATTACGTATATTAATAATTTAATTGGCATTAAAGGGGTGATTTTTTTTTACCTATAGATATATCAATTCTTAAAATGTCTTTATTGATAAAAGATTATTAATTACTTTTAAATTTTATTTTATATATGTAAAAATACATATCTAGAAAATAAGATAAAAAATCATAAATTTGATATTGTTTCCCTTCTCTTCGTAAATAATTTTACATTTTTTGATATACAAATTGATAAAAAAAAATTTTTGTTATAATAATATGTTTTGTTTAAATAATCAAATCTTATTACTATTCTTATCATTCTTTTTTCTAACGGCTACTACTATGAATAGTTTTACGGGAAAATATTTTGATCATAATTAAAATATAACCCATAGTTTGATTACAATAATTATAAAGTTGTTATCTTTTTTAAACAATTTGATACATTATATTTATCTCTTTAATGGCCCTTTTCTAAACAATTTAAATTGTTGTTATCTCATACACTTTTATAAAAAGTAATATCTGAAAATGCTTTTTATCTTAAATCACTTTATTGTATGGTATTATTAATATAATATGAAAACTATCCTTTATGTCCTTATTAATAAATGAACATAATGATAAAATTAAAAGATGTACTGTAATATAACCTTATACATAAAAGAACTGATAAGAAGCTTAATGGTCATTTTACTTTTGTTTGCAATTATTATCAATCAAACTTTTTAAGACGCTCATTGACCTTTATAATAAAATATAACTATTTCTATTTGTTACTAATTTATTAATATTTTTAGCATATCTAACAATTCTCCTACAATTATAAATCCTGAATTGCCAGAGCTCATCAGTAATATTGAAAGTAACAATTTGGAACCAACAATTGTTAAAGAAGTTAATAAAGTTATTGATAGTTTAGATACTGTTCATAATAGACTCGATATTCTTACCTCACTTATATCACATTTAAGTAGTGTCAAAGAAAGTATTGTTGAACAAGATAAAGCTTCAAAAGAAGCAGAAAAAGGAAAAGATTTTATTAAAGAAGTTAAAGAAAAAGAAGAGGATCAAAAGAAAAGGGAGTTAAATGTAAGTAAAAATATAATAACATATAATAAAAATAAAAAATATATAATTTATACATTTTTATATAATCTTTTTATTTCTTAATTTATATTCATATAATAATACAAAACAATATCTATGATATTGTACATTTTTTTAATACTCTTTCATTTCTACTTTATAATATTATTTTATCAATTTATTCTATATAAACATTACTTTGCGTGCATAGAACCATCTGGCATATGTTTTCAAAACATTAAGTTTGATTGTTTTTTGTACATTGTATAAGAAAAAAAGATTATTTGATGCTTATTTATGTGATAAAAACAGTAGTATAATATATTTACGTTTTTTACTTTCATTTTTATTATTAAAATATTTTAAAAAAAAAATAGAAAAAAATTTTTTTTTTTTAAAAAAAGAAAATAATAGAATAGAGAATGTTTTTTTTTATAAATAAAAGAAATAAAAAATTTGAGACAATTGATATAATAGAAAATATATTTTTAATTTATTTAATACAATTAATTACTATCAAAAAAATATATCTTTCTTTTTTTAATATCACTTAACCAATATTTAAATTACTTTTGAAAAAGTTTGTTTGAAAATAAGTGTCGAAATGAAAAAGACATCAATTTACAGTGTATGACAATGTTAAACAAAATAAAAGAAACTGTTATATAGATATATACCTTACTCTATCACATTCATTCATTAAATTTTTTTAAAATTAGTATTATAAATATTATAAAGTGATCTGTAGACATGCTTTTTAAAAATGGCACCTACTGATATTTTGCTAATTTATTCTTTAATTGACGTTATATTACATAATCATAAAGCTGTTCTTAAGTGTTAGGCACTTCTTTTGACTTTTTATTTATTCATCTTAAAAGACTTATTAGTAATAAGAATTATAAGACCATCTTCCGAAAGTAATACCTAATTGATAGTTAATGAAAGCAATTGGGAGAAATAGGCACTTTTATTATCATTCTTATCTAAACTATTACTTTTATATATATAATACAAAAAACAATTATTATAAATTAATAATTATTATTATTTATTATTATTATTATTATTATAAAGTTATTATTTTAATAATAATATTTTGTATAAAAATTTATATTATTATATATTTTTATTATAGACAATGAATAGTAATAACTTTCAAGATCTTTTATTTCAACAAACTTTGTTGCTACAAAATCCAACTGTTGGTAATGTCGCACAAAACATTTCTAATAATACTGGTGGTCTTAATAATAACCAATCATCACTTCAAAACATCATAGGTTTAAGAGAATCAAATTATGATTCATTACTTGCATTACAACAATTAGGTAATCCTTTGTTTAATGCTATGTTAAATGCTTCATCAAATCAAATACCACCTATCAATTCAAATGCAATTTTAAATCAACAATTGCTTCAATTAGCTTTTGCTAGTATTAGTAATGGATCCGGAAAAAATGTACCACTTTTTGGATATACAAATTCTAATGATCAACCATTAAATTTGAGCAAAAATAATACCGCTGATAGTCCTCATCCTGATAATGATAATTATGATAACAGTAATACTCATGATGTATCTGGTAAGAGTTCAGAGACAGACTCTAACAATAGCTCTACAAGACAATCTAATGTTATATCACCAATAAACCAACGCCTATTTACCATAGCAAATGGCAATTATATATCCTCTGGCAATGGAACATCTAGTGAAAGTAGGCTTTAACCATTAATTCTATCCTATTACGGTAACTTTTTTTTTTTTTTAGATATAAACAATACTATTAATGAAAATCAATCTCCATTTTCTTCGGGAAAAAGTTCTCCTGGAGGAAATAGTAGTGTCTCAAGTAACTGTGCATCTATTAATTTAAATCCTTTTGATTCTAATCAATTAAATAATTCATTAAATAATTCATTATTGGATAGTAGTATGAATTATTCTAATCCTGTCAATTTTAGACCATGTCAATCAAAATCACCTAATCATATAAAACGTCCTATGAATGCTTTTATGGTTTGGGCACGTGATGAAAGAAGGAAAATATTAAAAAAATGTCCTGATATGCACAATAGTAATATTTCTAAAATTCTTGGTAGTAAATGGAAAGCAATGTCTAATCAAGAAAAACAACCATATTATGAAGAACAAAGTCGTTTATCTAAACTTCATATGGAACTTCATCCTGATTATCGTTATCGTCCTCGTCCAAAAAGAACATGTATAGTTGATGGAAAGAAAGTTCGTATAAACGAGTATAAAAATATAATGAAAAACAAAACTGTTACCGGTTATCCAAACGCAACTACTCAATCCAATGAAAGTTGGAGTCTTCATGGAGACAGTAATAATCAATTAATACCTAATAAAATCAATCAAACTTCCTCATCAAATAGTACAAAAAATGGAAATATTCCTTTATCTACATTAAATGTTTCTGCTGCTTTTGCTGCAGCAGCATCATCTGGATCTCTTCAAAATTATCCAGCTAGCTTATTAAATGCTGTTGGATTGAGTGATTTTAATGCTGTGTCACTTTTTGGAGATTTATCAACCCATAATTCTCAAAAACAAGTGATGCAAACTGCCGAGTAAATAAAAAAAGACAAAACAAAAAGTTTACAAATTTTTATTATACGTAAAAAAGATGATGTTTGTCAAAAGAAGAATTTTATCTTTATTTTCATTTTAAAAATTTTACAAAATTTTTTTTAAACAGTATTTCTTTTTTATTTAGATGGTATAGATTTACCAAAAAAAATATTTCTATGTATAATTTTTGTCTACTTTCGAAATATCAGAAGTACATGCCAAAAGATTGTGCACTTATGGATAAATGACATTTATTGTATTGCCATTTTTTATATATTTCACAAACTTCGATCTCTTGCATGGCTTCCAGTACCTGTATCCTCTTATATGTTAATTTTTTTTATATTATTTTATGTATCAAAACATATATATTATTTTATATAGTTTTATATTATGATGAAAATTTTTTTTTATTATTTTTTTTACTCACCCTTTGCGTGTGTCTTCTTTCTTCTGATCACAGTTCTCTCAGGATCAGACTAATTTAATATGTTTGCAAATTATGTCATATGGACTGTTGTTCAAATCTATCCATATAAAATTTTTCCACATATTTTTTTCATACTTATTTCAATATTTTATTTTTTTTTTATTTCATAAATTAAATGGAAGTTATAAAAAAAAATTCATTTTTATTTATGGAATATATATCTGATTTCAAATTACACAATTTATTGTAAAAATATTTTCTCAATAACAAATTTGTTTGTAGTTTATTAAATAAAATTTTTTAAAATTAAAACTTTTTTTTTTATTAAAATATCTTACATTTAAAGTGTTTTTTTATTTATAAATAATTATCATAAATTAAAAAAAGTGTATTTATTATAAAAATAAATAAAGTATAATAATGAATGCCTGTATTGTGAAATTATAATGATATACAATAACTACTTTTGAATATAAAATTATTCGGGAGTTGATTTATAATGTGTGTTTCGATAAGTTAATGTAAATCAAAAAGTTGGAAGTCGAAGTAAAACAAAAGAGATCACTAATTTTTTTTAACTGATATGGAAAAATATTTAACAATTATAATTTTACAAATAATCAAGGTTCTTTTATCATTTTATTAAATTACTAAATGTCATAGTAAAAATTTTTGTAAACGATCGTTTTAGTACAAAAAATTATTATATCTTTATAAATATATTTATATATATTGTAGATAATATAGGCATAATAATTTTTATTTTTTTTTAATTATGTTTTTTTTATATATATTTAAATAACAGTAAATGGTACAATATAATTGTTTATAATTGTAATTAATTCTTTTATCAAAATTTTATCTCATATTTCAATGATATTTATAATCCTATAATATAAACATATATAAAATTTCATAATATTCAACTTTTTATTTAAAGAACTGTATATAGCATGACATATTGGTTATTTTTATCAAAATTTACTTTTATCCATTCTCATTTTGATGTTGGCATAAGTCTATACTATAATTTATTTATTTTAAAAGCTTTACTAACTCTACTCACATTAATATCATGTTTCTTAACAAATTCTTTTTCCTCCTTCTATCTATCTAATTTCCTAATATTTATTGTCTTTAAAATTATAATATTTGATAATTTTCCTATTTAAAATTTATTCTAACTATTGTACTTTACTTTTCCAATGAACTTCAAATTATTTCTTAAAGATATAGAAAAGATTACTTTCTATAACTATAGCAATCTTTACATATTTTGTAACATTATAATATATAGAAAAATTTTAAAAATAAGTAAAGTAAAAAGTTAGTGTTTATAAATATTAAGTTATTCTATAAAGTTTTTTTTTTCTTTTTTTTTCCTCTAAACCGAAGAATTATATTTTTTTTATTAACTAAAAAAAGAGAAGTATCCAAATTTATAAAAAGAAATTATTATTATTATTTTTAATATTTAGAGAATTTTGTCTACTTAAAATATTTTCTATATAATAAAAGAAATAAAGAAAAAAGAAAAGTTTAAAAAAAAATTCGTGATATCTATTGTATGTTATTTGTTTTTGCCATATAACTTATAAATTGCCAAAATTTTTTTATATAAACAATATTAGTTTTTATTTTTAAATATCTTATTCTTTAACATTTTTAAAATCTTAATATTTTTATTACTTAAATAGCTTAATATGTAAAACTAATTATTTATTATTAGTAATTATCATTGTAATTAATTATTGTTTAATGTACATCATTAAAATAAATAATTATTTTATTTTATAAAATTTGGTTCTATTCTATTCATAATTATGTAATCAACAGGAAAAATAGACTTTTTTTTTATTAAGTTTTTTGATATAAAGAAGATTTTTATAAAAAATTGTTTTTAATTTATTTGTTAAAATAATATAATTTATATTACATTATCGGATTATATTTATATAAATAAACTTTTTGTGTAATTATTTTTTATTATATAATAGTACTAATCTTAACATTATTTATCAATAATATATTATTTAAATATTTTATTTTTATCTATTCATATACATATATTTTTTTAAATTTACCTTATCGACTAATATTTTTAATAATTTGTTATAATGACTCAGATATGAACACAGTTTATTAAAATATAGTTATATATTTATTTTTATTATATAACTATATATTTATTTATACATAGATAGTATAAAAAAGAATTTTTAATCAACATTATTTTCTTGTGCACTTTTACCCCTTATATTATTTAATAGAAAATCCAGGACTTAAGAGTTACTTTCAAGAAGCGTCATTTACAAAAGATGTATATATGGTAACCTTAGTAGTTAGCCCTATATAAAATAGAGAAAAGTCAGTGTGAGGATGCTAACTTATGTTATATGCCATGAAAATACATTGTCATGTGCCAGCTTTATCAAAGACCATTGAAGCAAGTACTTATATAGCCATTCCTCCTACTTTTATATATATCCTTACTATTATTCACTTTAAATATAATATATTTTTACTTTATCTCTCTCTCGCGTTAATGTTATGTTTTACTACTTACAAGATACTAAAAAGCTTATTTTTCTCCAGTGATTCATTTTCTATCCCTACAGACCTTAAAAATGCATCAACTATCAACTTTTTCAATAGTCAGTGATATACTAACAAATTATAATTATTCTTCTAATCCTTTAAATGCATTTCTAGATTTGAATGATGTCTCATTCTTTTTCATAGACAATATTTCCCATATATACCATTTTGAGACAGTTAAAAATTTTCGTCTTGTCCAAAAAGAAATAATTTTATCAAGGTTGCAATTTTCTTTTACACTCTTTTATATATAAATTAGCATATATTTTCTTTCAATTTTACAAAGACAATCTTTTTTATATTAGCGCTTTGCTTATTTATTTTTTTTTTTTAAAAAATAAATATTTATATAATTTTCTTTTTTCTTAAGTTATATTGTCAGAAAAAACAACTATTTTTTTTACATTCACATATATACATTTTTTTTTCATGTTTATGTATTTAAAAAAAATAAAAAATAAAATAAAATTTGTATATTTTTCTCGTATATCTTAAAATAGAATAAAAAATATTAAGAATAAGTAAACATGTATTACTATAGTATTATTTTAGGCCAGATGGATAGTCAGGAGGATTCATTTATGCTAAATGGTGATTTTCTTTATACAGATACAACTAATATTACTTCACTTTATTCTCCCCGACATTCATCAATTCTAGACAAGCCTCTTAATAGTAGTATACAGGATGAATATTTTCCTGATATTATCAATACATCTCAGCAAGCTTCCGAGTTAGATATAATGGATTTAGGGGATTATAGATGGTTAGAAAACGAGGTATCAAATATGAATGCCTATAACGATTATGAAATTAATACACTGCCTCCTTCCAATGAAATTGTGTCTTTCAATAATAATATACACAATTCTTCGGGTTCACCACAACCATTTAATGGTAACATTACTTATGAATTAGATAATACATCTCATGATTATTATATGCCAACAACATCAAGATCTCCTCAATCTGATAATTCATCACTTACTTATACTTCAGGAAGTACAATTATTACTAGAAGTGCTGAAGTAAATGACGATATAAGAGAAAGAAATGAATATACATTTAATGATTGTGACAATTTTACACAATTACAATCTATAAATCCATCCTCAACTTCACCAATCTTTAAAAGGGATGAAGAATTATTTAAAAATGTATATTTAAAATATAACTTTTTTTTTATCTTTTAAACAATTATTTTTAAACTTTTTAGAGTAAAAAATATCGTTTTGTTAGGGAAGGTGTCTCTGGACTATCAGTTATTGAAAAACCAATACAAAAAGATAATAGAAAAGCATTCTTGTCACGTAAAGGATATATAAATTTTCCAGGATACACAAAATTATCAAATATCGAAAGAGTTGATACTAAAGAGGTAGCAAAAAAAGTGACAGAAGAATTAAAAAAATTTAACATTCCGCAAACAATTTTTGCAAAAATTGTCATTGGAAGATCTCAAGGAACATTATCTGACCTTTTACGTAATCCTAAAGATTGGGATCAATTAAAAAGTGGAAGAGAAACATTTTATCGAATGGCTAAATGGCTTGAAGAACCAATGGAAAGTAGAATTTCACCATTACAAGTTGCAAGTAAGTATATCTAGATATATGTATATATTTTTTATTAAAACAAAAAAAAAATGTACTATTATATCTTTATTTCTTAATATTAAATTACATGTAAGAATAATTTTATTATATAATATATAATATATATTATATATTTATACAAATTTTATAAAATAAGCTTAGTTGTTAATACATTAATTTTTAATAAAATTACTATCTTCTAAACAACAAAAAATTTCGTAAAGATAACAATATTATTGTAAATAAAATTTTTATTTTATAAAATATTTAATTAATTTAACTAATTTTTTTTTATTTTAGCTGAAAAAAGAAAAGCAAAACAGCAAGGAAAAGGTTTAAAAGTAGAAAAAAATAGAAAAGATAGAAAACGAAGTGAATCAAGATCTCCAACACCATCTAAAAATTGTATAAAACGTTCCAAAACATCAAATGTTGAATGTAAAAAAAGTTCAACTGAGGTTTGTTTATTTATTTTTATAATATTTATAAATATTTTAATTTTAACTTTATTATAGATAGAAAAGGCAATTACTAATAATATTTTAGGAAAAATAATTAAAGTTTCAGTTGATGATGAGAAAGAAGGAACAAATAATAGGAATGTTGCATATTTAATAAAAAATAATAAGTGTAATTTATCAAAGAGAAATATAAAAATAGAAAATGTAGATCCAAATTGTGAAAATTTGTCGTCATCAAGAGAAAGTTCTTTAAATTCTATTAATTCTAATGAATCTCTTCTTCAATTGTCAATTTGTTATCAAACAGAAGATGGTATAATGTCATCAAATCCAATTTCAACAAGATATAGTAGTGTATAATTTAATGCCGCAAAATGATATCAAATTATTAACACTCGTAATGAAAAAAAAATATATAAAAAAAAGAAAAATGTTACAAATTATACTTCTCTTCAAATTATATACAATTACATTGCTTTTTAAAAAGAAAAAATTATTTTTTTTTATTTTTAATTTTTAGTGAAAAAAAAATTTATATTTTATATCTATAATAGTCTTAATACTATGATTTTGCATTATTTACTAATCTATAAAATAAATCCATAGTTATGGGTTTATTTTACTATCAAATTCACTTTATCTTTTAACATTTTTTTTTATTTTCACAATTTACATATATTATAATATATAAAAAATAAATAGATATACATATATATATATATATATATAATTTTATGCCTATATTTTAGTAATAAATTTTTAATCTATTCATATTGTTATATTTTTCTTTGATTTTTTTTAATCTTTGATGTAATAGTTAAAAGAATAGAGGAGGTACAAATAAATAAATGTATAAATTTGATGTATAAAGTACTACTAAAAGACAATATCTTTCATTCTACGTTTTTTTTATAAAGAATCTGATAAATTGTTTATATTATCTTACCATCTGTTATTATAATCTGTCTTTCATTTCAATTTCTATAATTATTATATGCCATTTATATATATTGTTTTCCTCTTTTTGAATACTCTCAAAAGAATTAAGAAATTTTCGCAAAAAGGAGTATTATAAATTGAATTTTTACTAACTAATGTTTATCTATATAAATCTATTTATCAAATACATATTTTATCATTTATAGTTATATTAATATAATGCATATTGTTATTTTTTTTATATAAACCATAAAGTAAATAGGTACTATATATATATATAGATTTTATAAATATAAAATGTATAAATTATTCTTTCTGACCACAACTGTCTGTTAGATATAATATAAAAGTGATAACAACCAACTTTTACTTCTATATATAAATTATTAATTCAATAGGACCTCAAAGATTAAAACATTTTATTTTTATATATTATATGTGGTGTTGTCGTACCACATATAATTTATTTGAATAAAAGAAAATTTAATAGTGGACAACAACTTTTTATCTTGTTTCATTAATGTTCCAATAAATTCATATATATATATAAATTTAATATATTAGTTATATTTATATGTATATATGTATAAAAAAAATAAAAAAAAATTATTTTGTTTTATTTTCACATAACAAAATCAACTTTATTTAAATATATTAAAAAAAAATAACAGTGATTGTTAAATTTAGTATAATAATAAAAAATTATTATCTTAAATTCTTTTATTTATTTTAAAAAAGTTATATATATATGTATTTACTTATATATATTATATATAACAATAAGACGTTCTCAATTTTTACTCAAATTTTTTTTCTTCCATTAAATAAACAATATTTCTTATTATAATAGTTAGATATGAGCTCTTTTTAACATAGAACTACTTTCTAATATATATTTATTATTTTATACCCTACTTATAAATAATTATCTATTTTTTTTTTTATTAATATATACTAAAATAAAAATTTTCTTATATTTAAAATAAATGTTATATTATGATATATTATATTTATATTTTATACTTCAAATTTAACCAAAAAATAAAAATTATTTATTATAAAATAGCTATAATTTTTAAAATAAAAAATATTATAATTATAAGGTAAATTGTTTATTTCTCTATAATATAATTTAAAAAAAAAAGCATTTGTTTTTCTACACTAAATTGAATATATTATTATGAAAACATGTATATACGTCCATCTATATCCATATTTGGTAATGAGTAAATGTTGTAAATGTTAATGATGGCGCTTATGATTGCCTAGTTGTTTAACCTATATGTCACCATCATTTGACATTTATTTTATAATGCATTTCTGTCCTTCTATTCATTCTACAATAACTCTTGAATACCATTTTTTTTATATAAATACATCAAAATATTATTTCCTTTTTGTTTATGTTATACCAAATTTTATTACAAAATAATAATTTAAAATTAAAATTATATAATTTTCATAATACTTGCAACATTTTTTTTTGTCTTAGACAAATAATAATTTGTTTATTATTATTAGTTTAATTTTATCTTTTTTTTGTTTTACCAAGCTGTATTAATATTTATTATAAATAGTGAGATAAAAATTGTATAACAATTGTTTCATTCTAAATCACAATGTTTTTTTATTGACTTTTTATTTTATTATATTTTAGAAGGATATGCTTAATTAATTTTTATCAATAAAAGTATAATATAATAAAATTATTATTTTATACATTTTTACTTCAAGTATATCTTTTTATATTCCCATTTAAAACATCTTTATAATAATAATTAAATAAAAAAAGCTTTTGACAATATAAAATATTATAGTATATATTAATTTTGAATATTAATTTTTTTTATAACTATCCAAATTATAAATAAAATTTCCGGTTGATTCATTCAAATAGAAAACATTCATTTTTCTATCTATTATATACAACTATATAATTACTTTTAAATAGTCGATTGTATATATTAAAAAATATTTTTCGTGAGTATACACAATAATGTTTATAAATATTTAATATATAATTTCTTTTAACATATAATTTAAGTCTTTTTTTTTATATAAATTTTTATATAAAATAAAACTTTAAAGTTGTTTTATAAAATTCTTTATATTATATTCACTTTAAATTCTAATAATTTTAAAAAAGAAGTAATGTATCATTAATAATGCATCCAATTGATTTAATTGTAGGCGCCCTAGAAACACCTTACAGCCACTGTTTTGGCTATTAATTTAACATCTAACATCATGACTGTCAAAACTGAAACACCAAAATCAGCTGAGGGCGAGAAAATCGCAACTCCAATACCTGATCCCAAACCTAAAGAACAAACTCCTGAAGAGCCAAATATAAAAAAAGATGCTGATAAAGGGGAACTTTTAAATGATGAAAATCATATTAATGGGCAAGCTATTATTTCACGAGGTCTTAGTGGACGTGTTAAATGGTTTAATGTTGTAAATGGATATGGTTTTATTAATATTGATGATGATAAAGGTGATATTTTTGTTCATCATACTGCTATTATTAAAAATAATCCTAATAAACAATTAAGTTCTCTTGCTGATGGTGAAGAGGTTAAATTTGACGTAGTTTCAGGAAGAAAAGGACCTGAAGCAGCAAATGTTACTGGGCCAAATAATACACCAGTAAAGGGATCTGTTCATGCTGATTATCCTCATAAATTAAGAAGACAAATGAGAGCTAACAAAAAATTTTTTAAAAAATTAAAGAATGATAAAAGTGATGTAGGAGGTGAAAAAAAACCAGAAAAATCTTCTGAAAATAATGTTGATAATGTAAGTTTAAAATTATATAATTGAATATGTCAAAATATTTATTTATTTTTTTTTAAGAAAGACAAGCCTCGTCCACGTAATACAAATTTAAAAAAAAACAAAAAAAAACCTGAAGAAGGTGGGCAAAAAAGTGAATTTAAACCAAAACAATATAATAATAGTGAACAAAGATCATTCCAAAACAATGATTCAAAACGTGGTGGATCATCAGGAAGAGGTCGTAATAATGGTATGAGACGTGGAAAATCAAATACTGGACCACAAAGATTATAACAAATAAAAATAAAAAACTTTTTTTTATTATTTTTAAAAATTATTCCATTGTTAAATTGAAGAAATAATCAAAAAAATTCATTTATTTTTAGAACATTACCTTCAGGAGCATAATATTACACTATATTAACAATTTTTTGGATCTGCATTTTTTTATTTTTAATGATCTGATAGATGATTATAATTTTATATTAATTATAAATCAATCTTATTGTTTTTATTGTAATTAATAAAATAAACATTATTAAACAATATTTCTTTAATCACAAAAAGAATAGTAATAAACAAAATATTGTTATGAAGAAAGATAAAAATTGAATTTTTACTTTTTTTATAGAAAAATTTAATTCTAATGATTCAAGAATTTTTCTATCATTTTCATTTTCACATTCCTCTGGTAAAGTAGTAAATTTAATTTTTAACATATCATTTACGGCATATTTACTAATTTGATAAAATTTTTTGAGTAAATTAGTTGTAGTACTTCCACAATATTTTTTATATTCTAATAAAGAACAGTCAGACAATTTGTCAAAAGATGAACAGATAACTTTGACAAATGGTGTACTTTTATTTTTTGAAAAATTTCCTAATTGTATTGTTAAATTTAAATTTTCATTATAACATGAAGCTTTAAAAAAATTTATATTTTTTTTCCAACATGAAAAATGGGGTTTTAATTGTTTTAAATTGCGACATACATCTTCCCATGGTTTCAAACCAAGTAACAATAATTTTTTTTCATCTGATTTGGTACATTTATCGAGACATTTTTTCATATTTTTATTTTCACTATAATTTTTTTTATCATAAAAAATTGTAATTTGTTTATTTACTTACTGACAAATTTCCTGAGCTTTTAAGTATGCTATTTCAAGAGAAGCATTTTTACTAACCAAATTAATTAATGGAAATGTAAAATCAGATGCCCATTCATTGCCCATCTTAAAAATGTAATTAGTTTATAAAAAAAAAATTTTTTTTATTACCGCTTTCATGTGTTCATCTTTGCACTTCAATACACAATTATTAACAGCATCATTTTTTTGTTCTTTTTTTGAATTAAAATATGAATTATCAAATTGTTTGGAGGAATATAAAAATTTATAAATAGTAAAAAAATAAAACCAAAACAAAAAATAATTTTTCATTATTAAGAAAAAAAATTATATAAATGAATAAAAAATATTTTAGTATTTTTGGTTCATTAAAGAATGGTTTACCCAAAAATGAGTTAAAAATTTAAAAATTTTACTTTTAAATAAGATATACTATAAAAGGATTCAAAAATTAAGTAGATATGTTTATGGTAAAAGGAAAAAGTAATAAGATTGTAATTTAATGAGACAAGTAAGTATCATAACAATATTGGTGATTTTTATATTCATTAAACCTTAAGGAGTATCTATTTTGAAGTTAAATTTAGAAAATATAACTTTAGGAAACTTGATAATTTGTTTTAAAAATAAAAGAAACATAAACACATTTATAAATAATTTTTAGTTATGATTTTTTAAAATTCTTTTTAATGGAAATTATGCTAAATGTTATTAGGATATAACTTTTCTTAATTTCCTTTTCGTCTTTCTCTGATTATATAGACCTTTAACTATATTTATTATCATATATCTACGTTTTGGTACTTTTATAACAAAGTGCTTTATTTTATCAAATATACTTAAAGTTATTTTTTAAATGGAAGAATTTTTATATTTTAAAAAATAGTAGAGAAAAAAAAAGATTTGTCTTAAGTAAGATTTTTAAAAATTAAAAAAAAAGTTTTTTTTATCAATTGGTTTTTATAGTTTGAATGTTGGCAAAATACATTATCAAATTATTTATGCTATATAATTATCAACCTTGAATTATACTAATTATAAAAAATACTTTTCTTAAATAATGCAATGTTTTATTTTGTTAAGATGATTAAAACTATTAACTTTTTTTAACAATATTTACACAACATTATTAGTTTATATTTATTGTTATAAAATGCAATTAAATAAAATCGACGTTAATAAATTAAAAAATTAAACAATTACATTAGTATTTTATTTGAATTATCAAAAGATATTTTAATATAATATAAAACAAACCTACTAACTTTTGTTTATCAAATGTATTACTAACTATTAACAACTAATATGTAACAACTTTTTTATTCAAATAAAAAATGAATAGTAAACGAATCGTTAAATTTGAAAGTTTTAAATATACATTTACAATGTTTTTTTTTTTGTTATTATAAAGCATATAAGTATTTAGTCAAAGATAAGAAAATATTATATTCTTTAATAGCACAATGTCATTATTTAAATCAAAAGTTCAAGGATTTTCAAATTAATTTAGTAACAAATAATATTAAACCAAAATTATGCTTAATTAAATTAATATACTATTTAATAGCAATAATCATTGTAGTTTGATCATTTATTTTTTTTAATAATAATTGAACAAAGTATATATTGTAATATTATTCAATGAATAATATTTTTTTTGCATAAAACGTATATATTCTTAAATTTCTATATTATTAATAAAATTTCAATTTTATTCATGTAAAATTATAATTTTATACATATAAAAACTATTCAATAATTTATAAAATATTATTTTATTAAAAGAATATTTTTTAGATACTCAACAAAATAATGAATATCACATATAGAAAACCAGTTCAAGATGATATTGTTAAAATTAATAATTTTGTAGCTGATATTTTTAACAAAGTTGAACCAGTAAGTGAATCAATAGGACTATGTAGAGATTGTATGCTTAATTGGGCAAATTCTCCAGCAATGAGAATAACTGAAGAGGCAATAGAAAGTAATTTATCTCTTATTGCTGAGCATGAAGGTGAAATAGTTGGAGTTCGTCTAATTTCTATATGTGAAAGACCTAAAGATATTGTTGAAGATGATGATATATCTTATAAATGTTGTGATAAATGTTCAAAAAAAGAGGATGATTTTAGTAAGTTTTAAAAAAAAATAATTTTTTTTTACTTTAATTAAGATCGATTTTTAAAAATGTTATCAAAAGTAAGAAATCAAGTTTGGAAATTAACCCCTCCAGATGTTGTTACAATAGCTCATCGTGAAATTAGTGGTGTTAAAAAAGAATATCAAAGAAAAGGAATTGGTAAGCAATTGGCTGAAAAAGATTTTTCTGATGAATATTTGAAAACATTGGGTATTCATGGTATTGTTTCTGAAACAACATCAATCGCCAATCAAAATTTATTAAAATCACTTGGTTTCAAGCCTTTGACAGAGGAAAAATATAGTGACTATAATATTTTCCCTACTGATGGATGCAAATCATTAATTCTAAATTTTAAAAAACTTTAAGTTTTTTTTTATAAAGAAATAGAATATATTTAGTAAATAAAATATATTTTTCCTTTTTTTATTATATGTTATTAAAATTGTATACTATTTTTATAATTAAATAAATTATAATTAAATAAATAAACAATTTTATTATTTAAAAAATATTATTAGTAACTATGGTAAGAATATTATTTTATATTATTAAAAAAATAATGAGCAGAAGAAATATAAAATATAAAGAAAATTCTTAAGATTTAGTTTTAAAACCTTTTGTAGAATAATACATCAATATAAATAAAAGCTTTTAAAAAATTTTATTTTAAATAATATACTTTCTTATTTTATAAAAAAAATTGAATAAAATATGCTTTATTATAAATATTTCTTTAAAATTGCATTTTAAGTTAATATTGTAACTGTAAGTTATTGAAAAAAAACTTAGTCAAAAAAAAACCTTCTATTTCAATTTTTTTTAATATTATTAAGTTTTTTACTTTATTTAATATTAATAATAATATAAAATGATGTCAACATTTACTATATTTCCTTTCATTGAACTTATTATCTAAAAATTTAATTTTATATCTAATGAAAAAATAAATAAAAATATTATATAACAAAGAATAAAAGTGTTTTATTCCTAATTATATAAAAGTACACATTATTTTGTTAATTTTTTCTAAATAATTTTTTTAATCAATTAACTTTTAATATATTCATTTGATTATTTGTTAAAAAAAATAAAAAACAATTGGAAAAAAATGAATAAAAATAAAAATTATAAATGACATCATATTAACCTAATTAATAGTTTGAAAAATTAAGTTTTATTATTTTAATAATTGTTTAAGTATATATATAAAGTTTAAATGAATATAAAAATCACGATTATAAATAAAAATTATATAAGAAAACATTTTTGTTATAATTAGAAATAAATTTAAAAATTAATTAATATATTAAAGACTTTTGATATAAACAACAACAAAATCTTTTTTAGCAATATATATCAATTAATGTTAAACAAATTTTTTTAAAAAATTATGACTATAATTGTCTAAAAAGATGAAAAAAAAATGCTGTAGATTTTATGGAAAGTCAAAGTAAGATAATTATCTATGTTTTGTTATCTTAAATTGATGTACTTTATCTAATAATTAAATTTTAAACAGTTTCAAAAAAATTATAAATTAATTTTACATTTTTTTAGAAAACGTATATAATTTTTTGAAATTTTTAAAAAAATAAACAACTAAAACAATACAAATTAAAAAAAGTGATGTTATTACAAACAAGATATAAAAATAAAATTAAAATCAAAACTTTTGTCACTTTTACTATATTAAAAGTTTAGTATTATAAGAAAATATTTTTTAATAATTTAAAATTAAAAAAAAAATTTTACAGACGTAAGAGATATTAAAAGTTAAGAATACTTTGCAAAAAAATTGTCGTTTTTTTTTTAAAGCAAGCGATTTATAAGTTTAGCTATTAAAAGATAACTTTAAAAACAGTTTAATTTGAAAATAAGGAGATTTATGAAATAAAATTGTTATTTGAACATTATAATATTTTCTGTTAAAAGTTAAATTTTTAATAATTTTATTTTTAAAAATCATCAATCTTTGAAAATGATGCAGGCTATCTTTAACATATTTTTACTAATAATTTAATCTGTTTTTAAATAACATTTTTAAAGTTATTTTTAGCAGTAAATTTGATAAAAAAAAATATTAAATGTTTTTATATTTCTTTGGAGTTCTAATGATTACAAATTAAAAAACCTATCAATAACAATGTATTTATTTAAACTACTTTTCTGTTTAATATATTTAATTATTTTTTTACTATTTTTGAAAGTGATAATCTCAGAAATAATTTTTGATCGTTTTTTTTTTGTTATTTCTTATATATTATATTAAAAAAATTTTATTAAGTTTACATATAAAAATAATTCAAGTATTTATATATTTTATTATATGGCCTTTTATATAATTTATTTTTTTTAACTTTTTAAATAAAGCAGAATTACTATTATAAAAAAAATAAAAAAAATATTATACTGATAAAAAAAACTGAATTTTATGCAAGAAAATAAGTGTAAAAACAAAGACAATTGTGTTTGATAACAATACACAATTAAATTCTTCTTTTTTTGTTTAAATGTTTAAAAACAAAAAAAAAACAATCTAACAAATTGATAAAAAATAAAATTGAACAAATAATTTCCGTTTTTTTAATAAAGTAGTAAACTTTTAAAAAAGTTCAAACAATAATTTAAATTAAAAAAATAGTGAATCAATTTTCTAAAAATAAAATATTTAATGTTAATACGTTTTGTATATTTGTAGCAATCAATTTTTTAAGCATTATATATCCCTTTGTTATTCTAAAATTATTTAGTTTTTTTATTTATAAAAATTTTTTTAAATATTAAAATGTTATTTTTTTATAATAAGTTTAAACTATCTTTTATTTTTTTTTATTCTCAAATTAATCATCTTTTTAAAACATGTATTATGTGTATTTGATTTTTGACACATTGAAATAATAATAATAAAACTATTTATATAATTTTATTTGTTTGTAATACATTACCAATATTAAATACATTATTTATATTCTATTTTGAAGAAGATAAGTTTTTGAATCATACTATCAAAATTTTTATAAATCAAATAAAGTTTTTTTTCCTTATCAAAAGATTATGTAAATAGAAATCTTAAAATCAGGTAATGACTTTCTAATAAAAGTTTAAATAAAATTTTTTTTTTTCAAATTCAAAGTTATTAATGTAAGAGTATTCATTTATTTGTAAAAAAATCCATATTTGTTTGGATTAAATTCTCGAAAGCATTGTTTTTATGATAAAGTATAACTAAATTTTGACAAAATTTGTTTACAAAAAATTAAAATGTAATAACTATAAATGAAAATTTATTTTATGATAGCTTATTATTGAAAAAAATACAAATAAATTGAATATGACAAATAAAAAAGAGTATTTTTGTTAAATAAAAAAATATTATTTGTTATTAATGTTGTAGAAATATTTATTTATGAATAAGATAAAAAAATGATTTTTATATTAGCAACACCTCAATTACAATAGTTACTATAATGTTTTAAAAAAAGTAAAAAAAGAAGATTTTTGAAGATTTTTTTTATATTTAAACTATAGAAGTTCAGAAAAGATTATTGTATATTACTAAAATTTACAAAAATACATAAATTTACTTTTTTTTAGTTTATAAAAGTAAAGTCACAATGTTTTATATTAAATTTTTAATAATTAATAAAGAATATATTTAAACAGTCTAATTTATCTGACTATCATTAATTTTATTAAAAGTATAAAAAACACTGTTATAGTCTATAGTTAAAATGGAAATAAGTTATGATAATATCTAAATTAATTAAAAATGTTTACATAAAATTAAGTTTTTTCAAATTACTTATAATAGCCATTCAATGAATTTACCAAAAATATTGCTAAAACATTTAGAACATAACAAGTTCTATTAAATAAAACAAATTGCTTAACAAAATATATTTCTAATTTTTAAAGATCATTAATATATAAAAAACACAATTTATTTAATTAAAACAAAAATATATTTATTTTAAAATATGATTACAAAAATATTTTCACTTGATTAAACTATATTGTAAAAAAAAACTTTCTAAATTTATTTTAATTAATTTTTTTACACTTATAATTAAAATAAAAAAAAAATATTAAAAGCTAGAACTTTTATTGCTAGCATTTGTTTAAATTTTAAATAATTTTCTCACAAACCAGTTTTTATTACATCATTTTTTTGAATTAGTAACATAAAATATTAAAAAAAAAATTATATTTATACATAATTAATTAACTTTTAATAAAATAAAATAATTTTATATTAATATCTATCCATATAGTACATTTTTTTTAGAAATGTAAAAAAGTGTATTTAACCTCAATTTTTTGATTAAATAATTGTTGTAATTATCTCAAAAAACTTTATCAATTAAACACTAAATATATAAACAGATAATATAATTTAAATTAAAAATTTTTTTATTGAGAAATTATTACTACTTAAATATATTTATTAAATAAAATTATTTTTTTTTTATAATTACAATTTTAGTAATATACTGTTAAAATAATTATTTTCACTAAATTTCCTCATTGTTAGTTGTAATATTTGATTATAAAATCATTCATCCAGATATTTACAATGATAAGGATAAAAAAATTTTTTTTAATTCTCAAGGACATTGTCAGGAAGTAATAGTATATTTATTTTAAATAAAAGTATACTTTTAAAGGCTTTCTTTTATAGATTGTTAAAATAAATATGGTTAAATCTCAAAATACATAAAAAGCTATATATTTATTATTTGATCAAGTTTTATAATTTTAGTATTAAATGTTCCTTCTGTAATCTTTTATACCACAATAAATGTTCGTTAAAATTGTAATTTTAATTAAGATATCCTTAGGGTATAAGTGCCCTCCAAAGAGCTTAAACATGATCATACAAACGAAGTTTGCATATCAAAAGTTTTGTTTTTTTTTTTTTTTCAAAAAAATTTTTAACATTTTTTATCGTTTTAATGTAAGTTTTCAAAATTTTTGAAATATTTAATATTTATAAATTGTTAAACTATTTTAGGAAACAGTTAAATTTGTATTATTATATTTTTTTAATAATATTAAAAATTTAAGTATGCCAATTTTTATATAACATGTAAATTTTAAAGTAATCTTTTCCCAAGGATTATAATTTAAATTTAATGATAGACCTTCAAAGCTTCTGTTAAGCTGGCAATTTCATTTTGTGTAGGATAAATTTAAATGAATTAATTAATGTAAAATTAGTTAAATATTCATTTTATGCATTGGATCAAGAAATTTTTACTATCCTTGCTTTATGTATTTATGGAAACTAGTTATTCCACAATTTCCTTTTTAACTACATCTGTCTGATGAATAAATGCACATTATTATTCAATACATATTTGAAGGATAAGCTTTTTACATTTTGTTCCATTCTTTTTCCATTGAATTATGTAACAATTTTATTGTAAGAAACAGTTGTTATTAAAAAAAAATCCTTCAAATGGCATTGATATGATCCTGTTTAACTTTCATTATCATTGACTGTTGCATATATAGAACTTTTCATATTATTATATATAACTGGTATTTGATTCCTAGCTAGTTATATAATATGTTTTCTACTTACATAAAATCAACCTGCCATCCACTATCACAACCTTTTTTATCTTGTTTTAATTGCAT